>JBAIZL010000011.1:4011735-4199235 GCA_036971475.1 Prosapia bicincta | reverse complement strand
AGTATATAAAATATATTGCCAATTTAAATGAATAATAATTTCATGAGATTCATTTTATTTAAAATCATCAATTTTATTTATTATATAAATGAATAAAATCATCAACCGAATTTTATTTTTATTTATAAAAATCATCAACCTCTAGATGCATTCTATGTATCTAACGCAAATTGAAATGGAATTAAAACACTTTTCATGGTACAACAAAAGCTCATATTTTAATTAAATTCAAGCATTGTTTGTTGTTAATTTAACAGTTTAGTTAGAATTGCAAATCATTGAAACATAAATGTTACCTCTACGAGTAAAAACTGTAATTAAAAACTTCTACTGAATCTATTGTAATCGGAGAATAAATAAAAAACATAAATAATGTAGTGAGTGATATGTTGTTTTATCCGCATTATGCAGTTCAGAGGCAACGATAATTCAATCAAGTAATCTTAATAACTCAGTCTGGCATTGACACTGAACTTGCTGTATATCTTCCCGTTTTAAATATATGTGTGACGCATTGTTGCATACCTACCCAGGGGCCATCAGCTGTTCTTGGCTATAAATAGTTGAACAACTGGCAAGAAGTCAGTCGAGTGCGGGACGCCAAGGAACGTGTATGTGATTGTTTCATTTCGATTTTAAACAGGTTACGAAGTGGTTGTTATTGTTTCACAGTAACGATAATTGTACAGGTTTTGTTGGTTTTTTTTTTTCAATAAAACGTCATAATAGTAATTTAAACTGTTTTTGAACAGTGTTTATTTAGTTTGACAAAGGTCTAAGCTAGTAGTTTGGTAAGGTCAGTGATCGACGGTTTGTGTTGCAAGTTACGTCTTTCCGTGCCAGTTAGTTTTTGCAAGAGTAGTGTCGGCTGGTTGTGGACCCACAATGTCCGTGCCCGGCTGTCCGCCATTTTGCTGACACCTGAAGCTTCTTTGTAAACACTGACGTCATTGGACGGAACGTTCCAACAGAAACAACAAACCTACAGCATGTTTGGAGTTGGCAATACGTCGTATTTTGCGACCAGCGTAATGTTTGCGTGTATTCTGGCTGCGTCTGTCGTCACTTCAGTTATCGGTAAGTAAAATTATTCGTATATGTTTACACTAGATTGTTTATTTTTATTTCTCTTATAATAGTCTAGTGGCGGGCGACTATAGACGTTATGGTGCCCTGGGCGATTCGTCATCCCAAGGCCCCTCAATCAACGGCGGTCCGATTAAAATCGCTATGTTTGGATTTTACATGAACTATAGAAATTAATGCAATACCGTAAATCATCACATATTCGTGTGGAGTGGGGCCGCCGTAATAAAAAATAACCGATATGATATTTAGGAATGTGTTTTTAAAGCAAATTCCTCTAAAATATGTCAATTTGAAAAAACTCTGCTTAAAAATAATTTCAATATGAAAAATAATCAAATAAGTCTAACTACATCGTTTATTATGGAACTACATGCAATATATTATACATACAGTTCAGCTCATGTCTGGGGCTATATCCACGGCCAATTGTTATAGTTAGTTGGGCGTTTTCATATATAACTTTTTTGGTCGTTCCCTTCAATCAACTTTTCGAAATGCGAATACCTAATACTCCGATAGGTATCAGACATGGGATCTTCAAGTAACTATTTCTGTATTTTGCCCACTACGGTATGACGTCAGTGAGCAGACGATCTGTATAATATTGTTATATTTTTCAAAAATATGAGGCCTGAGTGGCGCGGCCGTCTCTCGCCCACCCCTGGACCACCCTGTAATAGTCCCATTTTATTTAATATTTTTTTAAAGAAATTGGTTCAATTTAAAATGAAAGTTCACAAATTATTTCTACAGCATAAACCATTAAGGAAAAAACGAATTTATAATATCTCGAAAAACAATCAGAAGCAGGAAAATTAGGTTATTATTAATAACTTCCATTATACTAAAGTTTACAGTCTCCTATAAATTTTCAAATAAAACGTCTTGTTTTAAGCATAAATATGATACTTTTAGAAACCTACTCGTTTGATTTATATTGCAGCCTTTGTCATTCAGTGTTTTACATACTGACTCACATACACAACTAGAAAAATTACTAAAAATATTTTGACAGTGAATAAAGGAATTTTTTAGACAAAAATAAAATTTATTAGAATTCATAGCAATAAATTTATATATCATCGCATTTTATAAGTTGAAATAATTAGGTTTCCATTTGTTAAAACCACAAATATAATTTTAACAAAACCCGTTTACGCCTTCAGATGTAAATAATATTTAAATAGAACATTCAAGCCTGCGTCTAGCTTAAACCACACAGTAGTCACCTGTACAACAGTTCGTCTAACTTTGTGACAGCTACTTGTTAACGTTACCCAATCCCGTTACACCGTTGTCACTGGAACATTCGCCAGCGAGTGTGTAGAGTTAGTAATGCTGTGAGACTTATCTGGCCGGTTTTATCTCGCGTTTCACACTTTTGACAAAATTATCAGTTGAACGTTGTGTCGTAGAAGATTACTTGCGCCGAGGAATGTCTAGGCCTGTGTGTTTTATCAACATTGGCAGTAAATCCGTAGATAGCGACGCGTCGGAAACAAGGCACTGTGTCGATTCCTGTTATTTTCACACAAATGGGAAACACATTTAAAACTCCAAAGAGATATTCACCTCGTATTGACACTAATCTCATTTAATTCGCCAATTTTACCGAGGCAAGTAAAAACTCCGTTGTATCAGTTTGGTGTATTTTCTGTGTCATCAGTTGTTTATTGTTAGAGTAACAACACTGCATATAGATACTCTAATATCGCGCGCGCGCGCGCGCGCGCGCGCGCGCGCGTGTGTGTGTGTGTGTGTGTGTGTGTGTGTGTGTGTGTGTGTGTGTGTGTGTGTGTGTGTGTGTGTGTGTGTGTGTGTGTGTGTGTGTGTGTGTGTGTGTGTGTGTGTGTGTGTGTGTGTGTGTGTAAGATAGAAAGAAAAGTGCCGAACGGGATAGCTGGTTTCACCCGACGCATCCCCTACAGATATTTATTAATAGAATACTGTGATTGAACCCTAATAACTCCAGTTATAGTTAAGAAACGGTTCTATTGGGGGGGGGGGCAATAAAGGCCGGGAATATGCTATCTTCGTGCATTATGTTCTAGAGAGATGTCACCCCTCGGATAGTTGGGGATGTCGGAGAATAGATTAATATGGGGGTAGAGTTATATTTGTAATAATTAGGAACCGGTTCAGAGTAGTATTTTGTGTTGCGTACTTTAGAGCCCTTGTACTGGTAAAGCTTAGTATTTACCAACGCGACTTTGAAAAAGCGTTGATTTTATATGTAAGAGATGATTTACAGGATTTTACCATTAGCGTTTCTTAGATGCTAGGTTTTACCAATTGCTTTTGGGAATAAAATTATGGGCATTTCTTTAAAATTTTTATTAGCTAAACCAATTAAAACCTTACATATTTTTTTTCATTTCACCCAAACTGAATCAATATTTACCTTATTATTTGACATTAAATAACAGATTTACGTTAGGTTAGGCTGCATTATATTATATATGCTTGTCAACATTTACAGTGTATCTGAGGGCAAACCCATCATTAACCGGATGTAGGCTATGTTGGTGAAAGTTGGAAGTGAGCGAAGATTTTGGAACCTTACCACTAGGAGTTAGTAATTCGTAGAAGTAGTAAATGAGTTGGTAAATGTAAGGATTTTATAAATAAGAGATGATTTTTAGGCTTTTACCATTAGAGTTTTTGTGATGAATCATTAGCTTTTTACCAATGATGGTTAATAAAAGTACGTTTTGGGAATAAAACAATGAGTATTTCTAGATAATGTTAAGTATGCAGCTCTTATTTCATGGTTAGGGTAGGTTAGGATTGGACATGTTGAGAGAAGTTGAAATAAAGTTTGAACATATCTATTTGTTAACATTTACCTTATCTCGGAAGTAAAACCCAAGATTTACCGAGCGTATGAAAGTAAAAGCTCGAAGTGAACGAAGGTTCGATTTAAGAGTTAGTAAATATAAAGGATTTTATAAATAAAAGATAGTTTTTAGACTACCATTAGAGTTTTAGGGAGATGCTAGGTTCTAGCAATGAGCATTGGCTAATATGGTTTTGGGAATAAAGCAGTGAGTATAATCTTTCTTGCTAACAGCATGGGCGTCTATTAAGGTTAGGTAGGGTAACATTCACTCTCTCTCTCTCTGAGGGAAAACCTAAAAGATTCGCCTGTGACCCGAGGTTCAGGTTCCGATCTGTGATTTAATCCTCACATCTCGCTACCGCACGTCATTAACCGTCTTCGCTAACTAATAAATATGCTTTTGATCTTACGATAATCTTTCATCATATTTTCCCCCTTTCCATTTCTCGGTACTATGGCTTCGTACAAGGCTGCCAACCTTATTTTGAAAATCCTAAATATCTGTAGCCATCATAACATGATTCAGTAACCTGATCCTTCCACATCGTCTTTTACTGCGGTCCTCCCATAGACATTTCTCTGTACTATGGTTTCGTACAAGGCTGCCAACCTTATATTGAAAATCCTAAATATCTGTAGCCATCACAACATGATTCAGTAACATGGTCCTTCCACATCGTCTCCTACTGCGGTCCTCCCATAGACATTTCTCTATACTATGGCTTCGTACAAGGCTGCCAACCTTATATTGAAAATCCTAAATATCTTAAGCCATCACAACATGATTCAGTAACATGGTCCTTCCACATCGTCTCCTACTGCGGTCCTCCCATAGACATTTCTCTGTACTATGGTTACGTACAAGGCTGCCAACCTAATATTGCAATTCCTAAATATCTGTAGCCATCACAACATGATTCAGTAACATGGTCCTTCCACATCGTCTCCTACTGCGGTCCTCTAATAGACATTTCTCTGTACTTTGGCTTCGTACAAGGCTGCCTACCATATAATGCAATTCCTAAATATCTGTAGCCATCACAACATGATTCAGTAACATGGTCCTTCCACATCGTCTCCTACTGCGGTCCTCCCATAGACATTTCTCTGTACTATGGTTACGTACAAGGCTGCCAACCTAATATTGCAATTCCTAAATATCTGTAGCCATCACAACATGATTCAGTAACATGGTCCTTCCACATCGTCTCCTACTGCGGTCCTCTAATAGACATTTCTCTGTACTTTGGCTTCGTACAAGGCTGCCTACCATATAATGCAATTCCGAAATATCTGTAGCCATCACAACATGATTCAGTAACATGGTCCTTCCACATCGTCTTCTACTGCGGTCCTCCCGAAGACCTTTCTCGATTTATTTAATATTTACATCTAAATTCTAACTGTTGTATCTATCCTCCCATTCTGTGCCTGGACCAAGGCATCCGGAGGCACAGTGTAGCACTGTTATTTAGTGGCAAACCCAACCTTCGCATTAGTTTTCCATGCCTTCAGGGCTTCTCATAGACATGGCTTTGGAGAGCGTTTCTAACAGACAGCATGTCCGTTCCAGATCCACTTATTTATACTCTTTTTAAAATTCTTACAATTTTTATTTCTATAAAACTTTTGTTTTAAATTGTTTTCGTTAAAGCTGAATAATCTATTCACTGCGTACATATTACATCAACTCACACAAGAAATAACGTTAACATACAATACTCGCATGGGTCAAATAGCCTGTGGTCGCACCAAACCAAAAATAAAAAAATATAGCATTGCGCAAATTGGTACGAACAGCAAATCGAAAATTTCAACATACACATAACCTATGATATGTAGACTTGAGGTATGCAATGTAATTTTAATGAAAGTGTTTAAAGAAATTAGTTTATACTAAACAAAAAGCTGTTTAATCGATTTTTCTGTTGTCACACGTATAAGTCATAGTGTTCAGAAGGTAGGAATACTTCCGACTTGAATATTGTTTGCTCAGCAAATCTGGGTGGACGTTGAATACAGGCATTTACAGCTAAGTTAGCATTTGGTCACTCGATATAAAACCTGTACTAACCGTGCTAAAAACATTTGCTTTTCTAGATGTTCTTAAAACTCTAGTGTTTTAGTTACACTTCGGCCAAGTTGGATAAATTTACGACGTGTTTCTTTATAAAATTGTAAATAGTTATCGGCTAGCCAGACGTTATTAACATAGTGAAAAATAATATATAAACTTGTGTCTTAAAAAGTTCTCAATTATACAGAAAAAAAACTCAATACTCAACTCCAAAAAGTAATTTTTTGGAAAAAACCACACATTTAAGCCTGTGTAAAAATCAGGTATTATATACACAAATTTTTTAAGTCAATTCCTACTTAAGTCAACAAAGAAAAAATTTATTTTAGTTACTTTTTATTAAATAATACAATTAATATAAATAAAGTAACATAACCTTTGCGTTAAAACAGCTGTTCTATCACATAACCTATAATATAAAATCAGCTGTTTTATGAAATCATATGTTATCACTTATTTTAAACCACATGGGACGAAATAACTATATTTCATACCCTGCCACTTTTATGAAATGTTTTCCTTTAATGTATAACTGAAATCAATTCATTATTTAAGTGAATTAGTTAACTATTACTTTTATAAAAACTGTATTAACGTCAAGTGTCATCCACTACAAGTTAAAAAAAAAAATGTTTCAACATCAAGAGTCGTCCACTACAAGTTGAAAAAAATATTTCAACATCAAGAGTCATCCACTACAAGTTAAAAAAAATGTTTCAACATCAAGAGTCATCCACTACAAGTTAAAAAAAAACGTTTCAACATCAAGAGTCATCCACTACAAGTTAAAAAAATCTTTCAACATCAAGAGTCATCCACTACAAGTTAAAAAAAATGTTTCAACATCAAGAGTCATCCACTACAAGTTGAAAAAAAATTTTCAACATCAAGTGTCATCCACTACAAGTTGAGAAAAAAATGTTTCAACATCAAGAGTCATCCACTACAAGTTAAAAAAAATGTTTCAACATCAAGAGTCAGCCACTACAAGTTAATGTTTTTTAACTTAGGAGGATGAATAGAAAGTATTTTATAAACGACTGAAAATTTGATCTAGATAGCCAATATATATAAGGAGAGTGTGAACTAATAGACGTAATTGAAAAAGCACCTCCAGAACTAACAAAACTAAGAGATCATATTGAGACTATTTTTGTCTCGTTTTCAAAACCTTGAATGTTTTGAGTGTTAGCGCCGGGTCTCCGTAGCACCGTTCTTGGAGACCCTATATATTACTAGGTATATTTTTGTATAGTTGGGTGAAACTATACAAATTAGGTATTACCAGGTATAATTAGATAAAATGGATGATTTATAGTCTATAATTGCCATATTTTATTTTTTTGTACAAACATGAGTACAGGGACCGTAAGGTTGTATATATATATACCTTATGATCGTTTTGTATTAAAAATTGTACTTTATAAAAATATTTCAGTTGAAAAGATAATTACATGAAGAAGTTGTTTTTGAGAGTTTCATTTTTCTGTTTTCTGGTAGGCCTAAATACAAGAAATTTGCAAATCTCTGCCCTGTTACTCTCGTGTACTAGACGAACTTTGACATCTGCTCAAGCGAGAATGGTGCATTTAGCAGTCACGAAATTTTCCCAAGCAAGAAGGCCAGTAACTTTCCACTGTGTAGTCGCACAATCCGCCCGCATGCGCCTGTTATAAGCAAGTTATACGCACGTAACGCGAGGCCTGATTCCGAGCACGCCACCGCTTCTCAAAACCATTGATTGACGTTTATTGAGTGCTGGCTAGACAGCGTTGCCAAATCGTGCTTTCACAAAGTATACTGCTATTGGCAGATTTCACATTTACTTAGACAAACAAATATTTGCCGTTTTGCATAGTTAGCTCGTTTCTTATATTAAAAATGTAAAATATCCTGAGTTATTCTAATCTTGGACACGTAGGCGTATTCGGTAGACACTTTCATATTGTTGTCCAATTACAAAACCTAAAAGTAAAATTGTTTCATTTTGATATATTTGTGAAAATATATATAATTTTAAACATTATAGCCCCATTTCAACTTCAGGAAAGTCCTCTATCGGTTCTACTATAGGAAAGTTCTGTAGCAACTGCACTGTAGGAAAATTCTGTAGCAGCGCTACTTTTGCGAAGATCTTTAGCAGCTCTCCCTTAGGAATGTCCTCTGCTTGAGAAAAGTTCTGTAGAAGCGCTACTTTAATAAAGTTCTGTAGCAACTCTACTATAGGAAAAGTTTGTAGCAGCTTTACTTTGGGAAAATATTATTACGGCGCTACTTCAGGAAAGTCCTCTATCGGTTCTACTATAGGAAAGTTCTGTAGCAACTGCACTGTAGGAAAATTCTGTAGAAGCGCTACTTTAATAAAGTTCTGTAGCAACTCTACTATAGGAAAAGTTTGTAGCAGCTTTACTTTGGGAAAATATTATTACGGCGCTACTTCAGGAAAGTCCTCTATCGGTTCTACTATAGGAAAGTTCTGTAGCAACTGCACTGTAGGAAAATTCTGTAGAAGCGCTACTTTAATAAAGTTCTGTAGCAACTCTACTATAGGAAAAGTTTGTAGCAGCTTTACTTTGGGAAAATATTATTACGGCGCTACTTCAGGAAAGTCCTCTATCGGTTCTACTATAGGAAAGTTCTGTAGCAACTGCACTGTAGGAAAATTCTGTAGAAGCGCTACTTTAATAAAGTTCTGTAGCAACTCTACTATAGGAAAAGTTTGTAGCAGCTTTACTTTGGGAAAATATTATTACGGCGCTACTTCAGGAAAGTCCTCTATCGGTTCTACTATAGGAAAGTTCTGTAGCAACTGCACTGTAGGAAAATTCTGTAGAAGCGCTACTTTAATAAAGTTCTGTAGCAACTCTACTATAGGAAAAGTTTGTAGCAGCTTTACTTTGGGAAAATATTATTACGGCGCTACTTCAGGAAAGTCCTCTATCGGTTCTACTATAGGAAAGTTCTGTAGCAACTGCACTGTAGGAAAATTCTGTAGAAGCGCTACTTTAATAAAGTTCTGTAGCAACTCTACTATAGGAAAAGTTTGTAGCAGCTTTACTTTGGGAAAATATTATTACGGCGCTACTTCAGGAAAGTCCTCTATCGGTTCTACTATAGGAAAGTTCTGTAGCAACTGCACTGTAGGAAAATTCTGTAGAAGCGCTACTTTAATAAAGTTCTGTAGCAACTCTACTATAGGAAAAGTTTGTAGCAGCTTTACTTTGGGAAAATATTATTACGGCGCTACTTCAGGAAAGTCCTCTATCGGTTCTACTATAGGAAAGTTCTGTAGCAACTGCACTGTAGGAAAATTCTGTAGAAGCGCTACTTTAATAAAGTTCTGTAGCAACTCTACTATAGGAAAAGTTTGTAGCAGCTTTACTTTGGGAAAATATTATTACGGCGCTACTTCAGGAAAGTCCTCTATCGGTTCTACTATAGGAAAGTTCTGTAGCAACTGCACTGTAGGAAAATTCTGTAGAAGCGCTACTTTAATAAAGTTCTGTAGCAACTCTACTATAGGAAAAGTTTGTAGCAGCTTTACTTTGGGAAAATATTATTACGGCGCTACTTCAGGAAAGTCCTCTATCGGTTCTACTATAGGAAAGTTCTGTAGCAACTGTACTGTAGGAAAATTCTGTAGCAGCGTTACTTTTGCGAAGTTCTTTAGCAGCTCTCCCTTAGGAATGTCCTCTACTTCAGGAAAGTTCTATAGAAGCTCTACTTTAAGCAACTCTACTATAGAAAAGTTTTGTAGCAGCTTTACTTTGGGAAAATTATATTACTGCCCTACTTCCGAAAAATTTTGTAGCAGATTTACTTTAGAAAGTTCTGTAGCAACTATACTTCAGAAATGTTCTGTAGCAACCCTGCTTTAGGAAAGTTTTATAACAACTCTACTTTAGGAAAGTTTTATAACAACTCTACTTTAGGAAAGTTTTTTAGAAACGCTACCTCAGGAAATGCCTACAGCAAGTCTACTTTAGGAAACTTTTGTAGTTATCTGCTTTAGGAAAACATTGTACTAGCCCTGCTTTAGTAAAGCTCTACAGCAACTCTACTTTAGGAAAATCTTTAGAAGAGCTACCTCAGGAAATGCCTTTAGCAAGTTTAATTTAGGAAAATTTTGTAGTTATCTACTTTAGGAAAGCTTTGTAGCAACCCTGCTTTAGGAAAGTTCTGTAACAACTCTACTTGAGGAAAGACTGTGCTACCCATTATAATCCCACTTTATTAAGATAGCAGATATTTTCCTATTTTAAATATACTTATTTTATTATCTTGTATTTACTAATAGGATCGTCCACTTATATAACATTACTATATGTATAAACCCGTCATATTGGGTTTATCTGTCGTGTTGCGAGAGGACCATCTAAAAGTGTCTGGTATTATTTTTGAAGTAGATTTCCGAAACGCATCGATTAAAATCAGTATGGCTGGGAGTTGCAGATAAATAAAGAACTTAGATATCTTATAACTATTAATATTTGATCTTTATCCACACGTACTCCCAGCCATCATTCTGTAATAGACTATAACAGTAGAGCCTTGATTTTCCGGCTGTATGTGAAAAGTGTATGTTGCTTAAAATATATTAGACTTTATAAACAACTTTTAGCTCCTGAGGATGACTTCAATTGGAATCGAAACATAGATCAATGTTGTGAAAGTAATTAGAGGTTATTTTAAATGTTGTCTGTAATTAATCGTAATTAAACAAATAAAATATAAATATAATTATAATTAGATAAAATGTAGGCCAACATACTAACAATCAGAAGTACGTTGCCTTCTATAAATATAGATATTTTTAAAAACGAGTTTTGTTTCAACTAAAATTAAATATATACATCTGGTACTGCAGACGTTCGTTATTTTACTGATTTTTTTCTGTAAGTCTTCTGTGTACACCAAAATTTACTTATGAAAGACGAGATCGTGTATCATAGATTGGATTAAGGTTGTGACAGGAAACCACTATCTAGAATAAGGAAGAGAATGTCTTTGGTAGATCTCTACCTGGTTTATCGAGATAATTACATTCTAAGATACACTCCCGTACAGGTGACTAGGTAGAGAAGAATATGCTCAAAATAAGTAGAACTACAGAAATTATATGAACCTCCTCGAACTGACATTGAGGGAAAATCATGGCTTGCGAAGCTAGGATAGTTTTCCTGAAGTATACTATGACGTCAACCTAGAGCTCGAGATATTTCGAATATAGAGTTTGCACTGTACATTGTAAATATAAGGGTTCCCAGCATTGGGTAATTCCAACCACACAGACAAACCATCCCTCGTTAATTCCAGACCAAATACCAAAACCCTGATACTGTATTACCCGCAGCCACTCACAGATGCTTCACAAGCACGGAACCACGAAGCCTCCTAATTCTCTTTCTAACGGCATAATAACTACACCGTTAAAAAAAAAGACAAAGTTGATATATGAGTCAATTATAGTTTTTTTAAATAGAACGTTGGCGTTTCGGCAGCTGTTTGCTGTCTTCTTCAGTACTAGGAAATATAAAAGTATTTTACATCAGCGTGATTTGAACGCAGTGAATTGTAAGCTCTGAAATACATAAAAAACTTCCTCGTTATGAAGGCACGATCAAGTGTTGGTTAAAAAACTGTAGACACAAATTGCAAAAACCCTGAAGAAGACTAAAAACTAGCTCGTGAAACTCATGGGTTTATTGAGTTCAAGGATAATTTACTCAACTAACAACATTCATTTCTTTTTATTAAAACTTGTGAATGTAAACACAAACATATACCATTTACATTTATCCTGCTACATCGTCATTAACGTGTTTGTGAATTGTAAGGCTTGTTATTCTGTCAAATTAAACTTATTTGCGTTTTTTCAACTCCTTTTATTAGTCTACACTTTCCCTATATGTATTTATACATGGTTCAAATTTTCAGTCGTTAATAAAATACTGTTTTATTCATCCGCTCAAATTCAAATACAGTTTTTCATACTTATAGTGGATAACACTTGATGTCAATACAGTGTTTTCAAATATTAATTAAATTTAATGAAATATTTTAGTTATTATGGGAGAAAAACTTTTCACAAAAGGGGCAAGGTATACAATACAGTTATTTCGTCCCATTTTGCTTGAAATAAGTGATAACATATGATTTCACAAAACAGCTGATTTTGTTATAGGTCATGTAGTAGAACAACTGTTTTAACTCATAGGTTGTGTTGTTATTAAATAAAAAGTAACTTATATAAATTGTTCCCTGTTGACCTTAGTAGAAATTGACTAAAAAATTTTGTTTTGCTACTTATTTATTATTTACAAAGAGTCGTTTACAAATTCCTGATTTTTCAATTGAAGTTAATTAGTTTTATATTTTTCCAGCCGTAAAACTAACACCGATATGTTCGCTGATGAGTGGCGTCAGCTTGGTAGCGATCGGAGATAAGCTGCAGTCGTGTGAGCTCCTTATAAGGAGACGGCGACCACAGGCTCGCTCAGATAAACTCGCAATTTCAGCTTTACCTCTGGACAAGTTTTAGTTAACTGTGTAAACAAGTGGGGAAGAAAAACGGTTTTCCTTTTAATTTATCTCGCTTTAGAACGCCACTAACCGGCTTAATACTTCCTCGCCAACGAGTTTACTGCTTCCTTTAACACACTTTTTTCTCTTACGATCTTATAATTATGTTTTTCTTTGGAGAATACAAGTTTACAAAGCTCGCGTCTTACTTTGTACGAGACGTAGTGTAGCTCGTATTTATAGTATTCGGTCTGGCGTAAGTAAATGAAAAGAATTTAGGGTTTTAATTTCGAATTATGGGTTAGGTAAAAAATTATTAAACAATTAATATAAACAAAATTTCGAAGTCAATTGATCTGTTTAGATCAACAAAGAAAATTTTATGGGAGTTACTTTGTATTAAAATATTACAATTAATATAAATAAAGTAACATAATCAATGCGTTAAAACATCTGCTATACCACATGACCTATAACATAAAATCAGCTGCTTTATAAAATCATGTGTTATCACTTATTTTAAGCCAAATGAGACGAAATAACTATATTGCATACGTTGCCCCATTTGAGAAACGTTTTTCTCCGATATAAAACTAAAATTATTATTTTTATAAGAGTTATTATTTGAGAGAAATGTATTAACATCAAGTGTCATCCACTACAAGTTTAAAAAAAAAGTGTATTTGAACTTGTGTGGATGAATAAAAAGTATTTTATTAACGACTGAAAATTTGAACAAAATATGTATTTATAAGAAGAGTGTGAACTAATTAGAAGAAATTTAAAAATATAGCAACAGTTAGACAAGTTTTTGTTTTAATTGTGCATTTTTATGATGTCTCTAAGTACCAATGAATCCAACTTCTTGCATGATTTTCCTCCTACTCCCCTTTATTACACGACCCGCCCTTTAAATCACCCACCAGTCGCTCCAAAAAGCTTTCTCGAGATCCTTCTGGGTTATGTCTTAGGGATGCCTCGTCTCGTCCAGTATTTTCACTCTAGATCAAACTAATCTTTCTCCCTCTAGGTCTGCTGGCCTGATCCAAAATGCCCGAAAAACCGAAGGACTATTTTGTCCGTTCCGGCATTCTATCTCCATTCCATCTACACTACCTTATTCCTCTACCTACACGGGGATGAAGAAGATATTTAAAACTTGCCAAGGTATCGATCGACAGATTCAGCTATATATTTAAAAACAAAGTATTTTAAAAGTAAAAGAGCTTTTAATAAAAATATCCTACTTCTCCCCTAAGGAGTACAGGTTGGAAGCTGACAAGAGAAAACACAGGAAAAGAAAATAATAGATAAGGGAGAGAACCAAAAGAAAGAACGAATGTAAAATGAAAAATGAAAAATTCACGGGTCACCCCTGCAGAAAGGCGCTGGATGGGATACAATGTTAGTTAAATATGATTTAAAAAAAGTACTAATAACTTTGTTTTCTAAAGTCAATTCCCACTTAAGTCAACAGTGAACAATTTTATTTTAGCTATTTTTATTTTATAGGTAATAGGCCTATGTCAGAATAACAATATTAAGTGGGAAAATAAAAAGAGAATTTCCTTGCAATTTTTCATTTTTTTTCCAAATGTGACGTTTGATTATTATTTTGTTACTATTCATACGCTTTCTTTTCTTTGTCGCTTACATTGTGTTGTAGTTTCTTTTCGCTTTCCTTTGTCCGTTTGTGAAGCAAGGTTAACTACTGTTAATTCAGTTATTTCATTTTATTCTTTTCATTAATATTTAATCCTAGAGCATTATTTATAATATTATGTGGTAACCATGGCAACAATTTTAGGTTGTGTAATGCAGGTTTCGGCGACAACCAGATGGGAGAAGAAGAAAAATTCATATAGTTCTTTGAGATATAAACTTCTAGCTATGTTAACGTTGGCTCATTGCCAAAATTGCCATACTTGAACATTAAGATATATTCAGTTCGAATCCGAGCCAGTTACTCAAATTTTTATAGTTTAATTATTGAATAAATAATTGAAAAAAACTTTGTTAACATCAATTATCATCCAAAAAAGGTTAAAAAATGTATTTGAACGTGATTGGATGAATACAAATGTATTCTATTAGCGATTGAAATTTTGTACAAGATATATATCAGAAGAGTGTGAACTAATAGAAGAAATTTAAAAAAGAATAGAAGGACCACTTAGAAACTGAATGAATAGGGCAAGGCATAGAGAAGTTTGGGAGGCTAGTAGATTGAAAGTGGTGAATATATAGAGAGTAACCATCCTTGAAGCTACTAACCGCATCCTCATGTTACACGGATGGCTATCACGAGGGCCGGGAGGGTTCTGGAAGCAGGGTGACCGCGAGAGGGTGGATATAAACCAGGGTGACTATACTTTTCTCAGTCTCCCATACCAGGATAACTTTTAACCCACATCCCTGTCACGAGGGCCGGGAGGGTTCTGGAAGCAGGGTGACCGCGAGAGGGTGGGAATAAGCCAGAGTGACTATACTTTTCTCAGTCTTCCAGACCAGGGTAACTTTTAGCCCACATCCCTGACAGGAGAATATGTTATTGACCCGTCTATTTAGATCTCCAAAACCAATAACAGTGCTAACTAGAGCAATTTATATGGATTAGCCTGTGCCAGCTAAATCGAGAAACTTATATTGCGTGTCATCAGCAGTGGATTAGATTAGAATAGTTTGTAGCTTAGATTCGTACAAAAACATTACTAATTCCAAGAACATAATCTCACTCATAGAAACACCACAGCACGTATAAAACAAGACGAAACGAAAATTAGATTCAATCCCAGCATAAATAAACATGCAGCGAAATATGAAAGATGACGGTGAAGAGATTTTTCTTCTTTATGTCGAAACATCAACATATATATTGAGTCTAAAAGAGAAACTGATATAGAGCCCTGAACGAAACCGAGGCCATATCTAGCGACAGCATGTGTTGTTTCATATCCTCTATAATATTAATATTTTGATTTGGAAATATTATTAAATTTCCGCAGACAGTACGTGCCTGGAAAGGAAAAGATAACTCTGCGCAGTATATTGAATCCGTTGTAGCAGTATCTTGTCTTTGTAATATCCCCGTTTAATTAAATTTTGTTTAAGCAAGGTGTAAGGCTCGTTAACTTTAGCCGCTCTGTTTGGTCCCCATTAAGGCTACAAAGACACTTCTGCAGATGGTAATTATATAACGTTTTATATACGGAGTTGTACAGGTTCCCGTATCTCAATTAGGGAACAAAGTCCATGATTGGCTCTTATTTAATTATAAACTAAATTGGTATTACTGTATTCGATATTAGAATTAAAATTAAAAAGGTATTTGGCAAGGCCATTACGTATGAAATGTAAGCCTAGCCCGAGAGGTATGATGAGCATGCGGCTCTCTCTTGACTTTAATGGGAAAGTAATAGTCGTCCAATAAAGTCTCGGTTATCCGAACCCCGTCTAACCGACTTGCAATTTTTTTCTTTAGAACATCATTTTGTTAATACAGTAGTTCCTCTTTTCACATATTTTTTCATTTATTGCGTATGGTAAGCTATGTACGTTTCCCTTCATTTCGCCAGTTTACCATTCGTTTTGCTCTCGGTTTTTGAAAATACCACATGAGTAGGGTTTTGGATTATCCGAGATACACCTAGTCCGTTTTTGTTATAATATTACTTACGCCTAATACCATACGGATACGAAGGTAGCTTTAACGAGGGAAACAAATCAAGGCCATACGGATACGAAGGTAGCTTTAACGAGGGAAACAAATCAAAGCCATACGGATACGAAGGTAGCTTTAATGAAGGAAAGAAATCAAAGCCATACGGATACGAAGGAGCTTTAACGAGAGAAACAAATCAACGCCATACGGATACGAAGGTAGCTTTAACGAGGGAAACAAATCAAAACCATACGGATACGTAGGTAGCTCTAACGAGGGAAACAATTTAAAGGCATACGGATACAAAAAATCGATAACTATCAAGAGAAAGAAATATCGAAATAAAGAAACCCCAACGTTTGTACATTCTTAGATTCGGATCAGTTATTGCGCAGTTGAAAGGCATTGAAAAAGTTTAGTGAAAGAACCACTAATGCTTCAGGTGCAAGTGGATGAAAACACTTTCCGGATATTCCGAAAGAAAGAACAATAAAGGAGCGTTGACGATGCAGGCAGTTGCCTCTGACGTTCCTGCTTGTTAAACGTTACATTTCTGTAACTAGTACATTCACCATCTTCAAGAGTGCAGTACTTTGGTGCAATACAAATGATATGTCACAACTGTTTAGCTTTAACAGGGTGTCTAGTGACAGGGAAAACCGGGAAAACCTGGAAAAGTCAGGGAATTTTAACATTCTGGAAAATTCAGGGAAAAGTCAGGGAAAATTTTAAAAAATCGGGAAAATATTTATTTTGATTAGAAACAAAACTAGTGGCAATTGCTCTCGAATATTTGGTATTGTTAAGCCAGCGCTTTAGGGTCAGGGCAGTCAGGAAATAACACTTCTTTATTTAGATGCCCATTATTTATTTCATAAGCTCATTGCTATGACTTCAGGACTTATGTCAATAAATATTAAAAGTGTCGAGTTGGTACAGCTGGGAGGTTTTAGCCTGGACTGGGGTGCGCAGTGGTTCTGTTATCATATGGACAGGTGGGGATAACATATAACTCAGTCTGTTTCTGACCACACAGAACGCTGTGTTAACATTCGTAGCCAGCTATTTGCCTAGACTCGTGATAGTATGTGTTTTATTTGACGGTGATTATTTTTACACTGTTTATTTCAACATGGAAGGTTCCAGTTTTCATTGCAGTAGCGGGCAAGCGCGTCATGCAGATGTCGTCATTACCTCCCCTCCTTCCTTAGAATAAATATAAACTAAAAGATGAAGTGACTGAAGCAGAGATTATATGGTGCGTGAATTTAGTAATGCAACACTTCTTTACGCAATGCAGAAGGTAGTGTGTGCCTCTTTCCAAGGATGTTCCCTGATAGCACCATTGCACAGAACATGAGATTGGGGAAAGATAAAATTTCCTATAGTGTTGTATTCGGTTTATCAAATTATATTAAAGACCTGTTACTGACATCATTAAATTCAAATTCCAACTATGTAATTGGCTTTGATGAAAGTTTAAACAAAATATCACAAAGAGCCCAAATGGATTTGAGTGTTAGGTATTGGGATGCAGAGACGGATGAAGTGAAAGCTCGATATTTTGGTTCTGTGTTCCTTACAGACACAAAAGCAAAAGAGTTACTCAATTCGTTCTTCAAAGTCTGGATTTATCCAAGATCCTTCAGATATCAATGGATGGGCCCAATGTAAACTGGGCTTTCTATAGACATCTAAAAGAGGAAAAGTCAGGGAAAACTCAGGGAATTTCTTCAAGCTATTTTACTAGACACCCTGGAAAAGTCAGGGAAAACTCAGGGAATTTCTTCAAGCTATTTTACTAGACACCCTGTTTAATTTTAATTGCTTTGTTTCGAATATCCTCAAATGAATTTTGCAAGAACATTATCTGCATCTCTAATTCCCTGGTCATAAAAAGCGCTTTGCGTTGCATGAAACGTTTTTCCAGTGTAAAGTTGTCGGGTCAGACGGTCGTCGTCGAGGTTTTGCTCCTGGCTGCGATAACGTTTCCTAGCAACGTGACCAGCGGGCAAAATGTTATCTTCTACAAAAACCACTTGATGAAGAAAAAATGTCCTCTGACAAGATATGAGTATATTACGACCTAATTAAACGAATGATTTGCTTTTGCTCAGGAAGTTAACATTACTTAGCAAAATGCGCAACAAAAATGTTTTCTAAAAATGTTGCTTTAATTAACATCGTGGTGAATGTGAACGTCACCAGCGCTACATAGCGTTTGTATAGGGAACTGTGAGGAAGTCGACTGGTTCATGGTAAGAATAAACGTTATAATGAAAGATACGTACGAGATGAAGGATTAGAGGCGAAAGATATCTATAAACTACTTGAACATGACTTTATTAAATGGTAAGACGGTGCATAGAATTAGGACATTACAAGAGGGGTTGAGTGCTGAGTATACTCAGGGTTTAGAAATTTACAAAAATGTAACAATAAGTATGCCATTTTTAAAAATTATAAAAATATCAACCGAAAGAACTAAGTGTATTGTAAATCAGCGAAGAAAAAGATGATGTAAATAATACGTTGACAGTAAACGTATAGAGGGAGTGAGGATACTAATAGTTGAAATCATCAGAATAAGCATAAACTTATAAGCAAAAATTGGATCTAAATAAGAGGCTGCTTAACAAAGAAGTCTATTTTTGAAGAACGCATTTTATGAGAATGGAAAGTAAAGTAAGACAAGGGTGGGACATGTGCAACGAATTCTCAAGAATACATTAGAAAAACGAAACGGAAAATGAGTAACGTAACATGGATATCCAGGTGTAACATTAAACGATATTTAAAAAAGCATGTAATTCTCAAGTAATATAAAAAACGGCAAGAAATTGATAAAACAAAAAAAGAATTATACAAAGGCCAAGTAGACACACATGAGTAGGGTAGGCACTCGATACCTACAAAAGCAATAAACTAGAAGGCCAGAAGGTAAACCGCCACGAGATTAGGATACAAGAGCAACCCAAGCCATGCGAGAAAAAGATAAGGGTTCTTATAAAAGATGAAAACGTATTTTTAATTTTCCGATTTCACGTTTGAATGAACTATTCCTTGTCCTATTGCTGCTAGCTAGAATAAAAAAAAACATTGACATTCAATTGCAAAATTTCAAAAAAAACATTCGTGAATTCAAATGTGATTGGAATGAAGCATGAATAAAAGCAATGGCGCAAAGCCTGGCGACAAGTGGAGAGCCATCATAAAATCAAGGTTTGAATGAAACGCTTAAAAAATAACCTAGTGGTGGATAAGTGGAGAGTTGAACGCTCGTTGTGAAGATATTATTTCATAGAATCTCAAATAATGGGAAGTAACATGTGTTACTCTTTGTACGTAGAAATACTGGTTACGTTACAAGAGTAGTTGTGGTTGTTGCATATAAAAAGGCATTTTAAAACAATAATGGTTCGAATAATGCTGATATACAGGAAGCTGTGATGAAACAGGGGTTTGGAAGGAAACAGTTTTGTGACGAATTATCAGTTTGTCTAAAGACAGTTATGGAAAACGTATATTGGACATAGGTAACCCCAAGGGGCTCATTGTAGGAGGAAGTATAAGGACGAATAGGGTTAGGGCTAAGGAGAGGGAATATGCTCCCTGGAACGAATCAGAGAGACGCTCTGTGTTCTGATGACGAAGAGCAGATGGAATTGCTTAAGGCAAAAACTCTACTGGAGGTCATGGAATTGACAGCTCGAACGAAAGAAAAATGAAGCCTCAATTATCTCCTCAATCCGTATTAAAAGTTCAAGCGATTGTTCAAGTAAGAGTTCATACATTATATTTACAAAGTGGATAACTTGGTGGAAAATGTGTAAAGATATTCTGTTCAAGTGTTGAATTTACTAGAGCTAGATGTGCTCGAAGATCTGAGAGTTATGGTTGTCGAGGGCTGTATTGAAGATCTAAGAAATACGACTGCGATGTGCTGTGTCGAAGATCTGAGTTATAGCTGTGAAATGATGTGTCTAAGATCCTAGAGTTATTACTGCGAAAGACTGTATCGACGATCTGAGAGTTATGGCCCTGAAGAGTTGTGTCGAAGATCTTAGAGTTATAACCATGAAGGGCTGTGTAGAAGATCTTAGATTTATGATTCTGAAGAGCTGAATCGATGATCTTAGAGTTATGATTCTGAAGAGCTGTGTCGATGATCTTAGAGTTATGACCATGAAGAGCTGCGTCAAAGATCTTAGAGTTATGACCCTGAAGAGCATGACCATGAAGAGCTGTGTCGAAGATCTTAGAGTTATGACCATGAAGGGCTGTGTCGAAGATCTTAGAGTTATGACCATGAAGAGCTGTGTCGAAGATCTTCGAGTTATAACCATGAAGAGCTGTGTCGATGATCTTAGAGTTATGACCATGAAGAGCTGCGTCAAAGATCTTAGAGTTATGACCATGAAGAGCATGACTATGAAGAGCTGTGTCGAAGATCTTAGAGTTATGATTCTGAAGAGCTGTGTCGATGATCTTAGAGTTATGACCATGAAGAGCTGCGTCAAAGATCTTAGAGTTATGACCCTGAAGAGCATGACCATGAAGAGCTGTGTCGAAGATCTTAGAGTTATGACCATGAAGGGATGTGTCGAAGATCTTAGAGTTATGACCATGAAGGGCTGTGTTGAAGATCTTAGAGTTATGACCATGAAGAGCTGCGTCAAAGATCTTAGAGTTATGACCATGAAGAGCATGACTATGAAGAGCTGTGTCGAAGATCTTAGAGTTATGACCATGAAGTGCTGTGTCGAAGATCTTAGAGTTATGATTCTGAAGAGCTGTGTCGATGATTTTAGAGTTATGACCATGAAGAGCTGCGTCAAAGATCTTAGAGTTATGACCCTGAAGAGCATGACGATGAAGAGCTGTGTCGAAGATCTTAGAGTTATGGCCCTGAAGAGTTGTGTCGAAGATCTTAGAGTTATAACTATGAAGGGCTGTGTAGAAGATCTTAAGAGTTATGATTCTGAAGAGCTGTGTCGATGATCTTAGAGTTATGACCATGAAGAGCTGCGTCAAAGATCTTAGAGTTATGACCATGAAGAGCTGCGTCAAAGATCTTAGAGTTATGACCCTGAAGAGCATGACCATGAAGAGCTGTGTCGAAGATCTTAGGGTTATGACCATGAAGGGCTGTGTCGAAGATCTTAGAGTTATGACCATGAAGGGATGTGTCGAAGATCTTAGAGTTATGACCATGAAGGGCTGTGTTGAAGATCTTAGAGTTATGACCATGAAGAGCTGCGTCAAAGATCTTAGAGTTATGACCATGAAGAGCATGACTATGAAGAGCTGTGTCGAAGATCTTAGAGTTATGACCATGAAGTGCTGTGTCGAAGATCTTAGAGTTATGATTCTGAAGAGCTGTGTCGATGATTTTAGAGTTATGACCATGAAGAGCTGCGTCAAAGATCTTAGAGTTATGACCCTGAAGAGCATGACGATGAAGAGCTGTGTCGAAGATCTTAGAGTTATGGCCCTGAAGAGTTGTGTCGAAGATCTTAGAGTTATAACTATGAAGGGCTGTGTAGAAGATCTTAAGAGTTATGATTCTGAAGAGCTGTGTCGATGATCTTAGAGTTATGACCATGAAGAGCTGCGTCAAAGATCTTAGAGTTATGACCATGAAGAGCTGCGTCAAAGATCTTAGAGTTATGACCCTGAAGAGCATGACCATGAAGAGCTGTGTCGAAGATCTTAGGGTTATGACCATGAAGGGCTGTGTCGAAGATCTTAGAGTTATGACCATGAAGAGCTGCGTCAAAGATCTTAGAGTTATGACCCTGAAGAGCATGACGATGAAGAGCTGTGTCGAAGATCTTAGAGTTATGGCCCTGAAGAGTTGTGTCGAAGATCTTAGAGTTATAACCATGAAGGGCTGTGTAGAAGATCTTAAGAGTTATGATTCTGAAGAGCTGTGTCGATGATCTTAGAGTTATGACCATGAAGAGCTGCGTCAAAGATCTTAGAGTTATGACCATGAAGAGCTGCGTCAAAGATCTTAGAGTTATGACCCTGAAGAGCATGACCATGAAGAGCTGTGTCGAAGATCTTAGGGTTATGACCATGAAGGGCTGTGTCGAAGATCTTAGAGTTATGACCATGAAGAGCTGTGTCGAAGATCTTAGAGTTATAACCATGAAGGGCTGTGTCGAAGATCTTCGAGTTATAACCATGAAGAGCTGTGTCGAAGATCTTAGAGTTATGACCATGAAGTGCTGTGTCGAAGATCTTAGAGTTATGATTCTGAAGAGCTGTGTCGATGATCTTAGAGTTATGACCATGAAGAGCTGCGTCAAAGATCTTAGAGTTATGACCCTGAAGAGCATGACCATGAAGAGCTGTTCGAAGATCTTAGAGTTATGACCATGAAGGGATGTGTCGAAGATCTTAGAGTTATGACCATGAAGGGCTGTGTTGAAAATCTTAGAGTTATGACCATGAAGAGCTGCGTCAAAGATCTTAGAGTTATGACCCTGAAGAGCATGACCATGAAGAGCTGTGTCGAAGATCTTAAGAGTTATGACCATGAAGGGCTGTGTCGAAGATCTTAGAGTTATGACCATGAAGGGCTGTGTCGAAGATCTTAGAGTTATGACCATGAAGAGCTGTGTCGAAGATCTGATAGTTGTGGTTGCAATGGCTATGTCGAATATCTGAGAGTTGTGACTGCGAAAGACCGTTTCGAAGATGTTAGAGTTATAACCATGAAGGGCTGTGTCGAACATCTTAGAGTTATTACCATGAAGGGTTGCGTCGAAGATCTTAAAAGTTATTACCATGAATGGCTGTGTCGAAGATCTTAGAGTTATGACCATGAAGAGCTGTGTCTAAGATCTTAGAGTTATTACCATGAATGGCTGGGTCGAAGATCTTAGAGTTATGTGACCATGAATGGCTGTGTCGAAGATCTTAGAGTTATGACCATGAAGAGCTGTGTCGAAGATCTTATACTTATGACCATGAAGGGCTGTGGCGAAGATCTTAAAGTTATTACCATGAAGGGATGTGGCGAAGATCTGATAGTTGTGGTTGCAATGCCTATATCGAAGATCTGAGAGTTATAACTGTAAAACGTTATGTCGAAGATCTTGCAGTAAAGGTCGGCAAGGGCTATATCGAATATATTACTACGAAAGATGCATTTGGGCGACGAAGTATATGAAGAGGAGTGACGATCGAGGTCACTTGAATTTTAGCGCTAAAAGAGAAAGAAGAGAGAGTTTAAAATACCTGTTGGACGGTTTAGTTAGGAACAGTTGACGGATACTTTGTATAAGGAACGAAGACCACAGGCCTAAGTGATATATGAACAGAGAATATAAGGTACATGGCTGACCAAACATTCATAGAGTTTTATTATTATTTTTGTGTTGTTTTAAGACAGTCAGCCAGTATGACTTCTACCGCCCTCGAATATATAAGCTGTGTATATATAAGCTGTGTATACATAAGCTGTGAATATATAAGACTGTGATTATAGTTAGGGCATAGATGTAGATAAATAGGTAGACATGAGAATGGGTACTAAGTACATAAAACCGTTGCTAGAAGTAGTAACATTGCATCCCCTTATGAAAGAATGGATGCAATAGTTCATAGGGAAACGTCTCGCCGATCTCGATACGGTTCTTACAGAACATTACATGTGTTTTGCATTAAACCTTCGGGTTACATACACTGTTGTACTTTGAGAAACGTAGACAATGAACATTAAGACAAATTTCTAAAGAATGTCGATAGTGTACGAAACAAAACATTGCAAACAGAAACTTAAGAGTTGTAAGAACGTACGAGGTAATACGAGTAAGAGATTTTCTCCGCTCGCAAAATATGAAAGAGAGAGAGCGCGAGAACAAAATGAAGTGTAGTCTGAAAGCTTAGTAGCAGATGCGTGGAAGGTGGATTTGCCCTAATAGGGTAGTAACACCGGAACTGAATTTAACTGGGGTATAACAGTCATGGCGGCTTGCAGACCCGCAAAGCTCTAGGCGCAAGAGTTGTTATTCCTTGAGGAGATAAACTTTCCCATGAGCAAGAAAAATTATTTATTGTTATTGATATGATTTGGCAAAAACAAACCTCCACTTACTGATATTTTTCAGTAGATGCGTTTCGCACTAGATTAACTCATTGTTCAATTCTTGTCACGGATATGATTGTTGCTCAGGTGTGTTGTAATTTTATAAATATGTGGTGTTTTTTTGTTCTTTGATGTGGTATTGTTCATAAAGTGGTTGTTTTTTATGGTGTTTATATATTTTGAAGTTTTTTGTTGCGAACACACAAAATACAACAATAAATAAAAAAACAAAAACACAATGGTGTGAGACGCGAACAATCTGAGTAAATAGATTGGTTTAGTGGGAAACGCTTCACCAGAAAAATAACAGTAAGTAGAGGTTTTTGGCAAGTGATATCAATAAATTTATATTTAAAAAACACCAACATGTGCAAAACAAAATGCTTTAAACATTATATTAATATAGTCATATGTTCAGTGTATTTATATTAAATTTAATTTTGAGTTTTATTCGAACTGAATGTCTCGTCGTCTGACAAAAACCACGTATTTCTCTGTAAGTGAAAATTATTAAAGTAAACACACAAAACATATTTGTGCCCCGTCTATCGGCAACGGTTCGGGAATATTGCCTCCACAGAAAATAGAAATAATTCAGTTATTTTTAGTCTTCACCGCAACAGGAATGTTATGCAAGTTCCTCACTGATGATATATTTATTTATAAACCTGTAGCTAACGATCTCCGAAGGTCTAATGAGAACTAAACAGAGTATACATGGACTTGACGCGTGCAGCCTAATTCCCGCCATAAAAGTGAGAATGGCGCCAAAGGTCCAGATAACACGCGACTACAGTCTCTTAGTGAAAGATTAACGAGGAGTCTTTAGTGAGCGTTTCGCCCCGTTCACGATGTCCCAATAAAGCTTGCTCGCCGCGCTCGTACGACACGTTTCTCGTCACGCGTTCCGCTCATCGCACGACCTGTTGACACGTTTTGCCCGTTGTCATTTGCGTTTTTTCTATAACGGAAAAACGTGATCCAAATAAAATCATTTAAAGCGGACGTTTCTACTCTACCGTTAAGGTTCGGGACTGTCATAAACTGAAGGTGTTACAGCCGTGAATGTGTTTGCGTAATCAAAGGAGAAACTGTAAAAACAAGGAAGACATTAAAACCAAGTTTCGATGTTTTCTTCCCTAACAACTTTTGTAAATTGACAAAAAGGAAAACCCTCGCATTATTGCCAACTTAACGAAGCTGGTTACGTTCCATAAATGTGTTGTTCCACCGCGTCCAGTATTTGCCCGAGCCAATAAAGAATTTATGACCAAAGTAATTCCAGCAGACGTGATGCTTTCCAGATGGTAGAACACTATAAACACACGTTTTCCCGAATGTTCCCAACTTTCCTACTTGATCTTTCCTGCCCGCTCCTGAATTCAAATGCCCAAGCAATCAGAAATACTTGTAGATAAACTATTACTGTAAAAAGCAAGGTTCTTGTGCAAATGTCTATAAAACGGTAATTTTATTTACTGCTTAAAATAAACGTTTTTTTTAAACTAAAAAAAACAGAAATGATATTACAAACAATACAAAACACCAAATCTTAAAACAACAGCAGAAAGTTGCTTTCTATACGATTTAAATATACGGGCGCTAAAATAAAATAATTGAAAACAAAATTAATGCGATAGGAATGATGTTTTGGAGAAACTGCAGATTAACGTTAAATAGTAAAATACAAGAGGAAAACATAAGGAACAAATAAATGAAGAGATACGAAATGAAGAAATAGACAGATGGAGATTACTTAGGGCATGAATGAGTGAGAAACGAATACTGAGAGGACGGGAATGGTGACCAAATATATGACGAAAGAAGGGATGTCCTAGGTTGTAATGGAATAAAAATATATAAATGGATATGTAAACAAATTCATCATAACAACAAACAGAATGGGGAAATATATTTGGTAAACTGCAATTATATGCTGTGCAAGACCACGGATAATTAGGTAAATTTTGAAAACAAGTAACTATTAATTTAAAATATAGCTAGAAGCTATCTCTCCAGTTTCAATGTTCAGTTCCCAGTCATCTCTTGAGTCTACGATCAATTGATATCAATATTCACTCGTTTTCCCTATTTCCTACTTTCGACAGGTTCCCTCGGCCATCGAGCTCCTATAGTCTACTGTATACACTGTTGATGCTCCCATTCACTTCTGCCAATCTATCTCCTGCATACGTCCTACTTGTCCGTACCACCCAAGTAGCCACCGCTCAAGATCATCGATTGACTTCCACTTGACTCGTCATCTCTTCACGCCTGACGTGAATTCTTCAAGATATTTTTGTCTACTTTCTAAAATCTCTTTCAGCTGCTAACAAATCGGACTTGCCTTTTTTAGTTCTAAAATGGCGTACCCATAATTACTACTGTTGCTTTTAATCTTCTTTTCGTTTTTGCCCTCGTAGGCTTTCCCTTCCTGGAGTCATCTTTTATCCTATATGAGCATGCAACTCTCTATACGTGTGACGTCATAATTTTCTGTATCCCCAGTATAAAGGCATCATTATGTCATTTCCTCAACTACGTAGTTCCAACTACCCTTTCTCCTTCATTTAGGTACACTACAATGAGACCGGGGGGAGGGGTTTATATCCCTAACTTTATCCTACTATATTCACAACCCTTTTTTCAATTCTTTCTATTAGTTCACACTCCCTATATATATATATATATATATATATATATATATATATATATATATATATATATATATATATATATATATATATACATGGATGAATAATATTATTTTCATAAACAAGAATATATAATTTTTTATTTCTATTAATACACTTTTAAGAAAAATGTAGTCATGGAAGTATGTGGTACTTATAGGTTTGATAATACAGTACTGCAAATCAACGAAAAGCTTCACGTATTTAACATAATAAAAGTACATTAAGGAAAATAAAAAAATATTTATTATTGTTTATGAAAATATTATTCAACCTTATATATATATATTGATGAAAACGTTCAATACATTTTTTTAACTTGTAGTGGATTGCACTTTATGTTAATACAGTTTTTTCAAATAATAATTAAATTTAATGGATTAATTTTAGTTTTATATGGGAGAATAACTTTTCACAAAAGTAGCAAGGTAAGCAATATAGTTATTTCGACCCATTTGGCTTATAATAAGCCATAACATATGATTTCAAAACATAGCTGATTTAATGTTATAGGTTATGTTGTAGAACAGCTGTTTCAACGCATAGGTTATGTTACTTTATTTATATTATTTGTAAATAGGTAATAAAAAGTAACTCCAATGGAATTTTTCTTTGTTGATCTAAGAAACATTTTTGTTCATATTACTTGTGCCCTAGTGGGCGACAATAATTACACTATACAACTTTAAAAAACTGTTGCCTTGCTTCTATAAAGCTTTCTTCGCTTCTTTTGGTAGTCGGTAGTTTTAGTGCAAATAAAAAAAATGTTTTTAACATTTTTTGTTAATAGACAGCTATTCTGTTGTAGTTTTATATTTCTTAAAAAGAAATAGAAAAAATCTAAACCGTGGAAATTGTTTACGACATAAAGTAGTAGCCTTTCCAGCAAACAAATCTAACGTTTTTTAACCACCAGTTTGTTTTTCCATCGTGTTATCATATCGAAAACAACCCCTATCACGGCATGTGCGGTCTGTGTTTAGGAACGTATTCATAGAACTGCAAGTAGATATCGATTGCCCCACCACCTGCTACGTGGCTTACCTTAAATTGGTGGCTATTCCCCACAAGAGGCCTCTAATCGCAACAGCTGCTTCCGACCCCTTCAGTTTCACCCTTATGCCTTTAGGGTTGGAAACCGACGTTACACCGGTACGTGTTCGGTTTGCGAATGTTTTCTTTCCATTTTACACGTCATTAAATACAATTTTCGTTTTGCATCGGGAAAACTCAGAGGCTTTGTAAATCTTAAACTAGAGTTCGCTAGCGTTTACACAGCGCTGTACCTGCGGGCGTTGTAATCACTGCGTATTCCGGCTGTGGCAGGTTAATCGCAAGAGTTTAATACTTCCACAAGAACAATGGGTAACATTTTCCTTGGGGGGTAATGATTCGTCAGTAACTTTAATGTTTGGGGAAATGTAGTTTTAAACATTACAGAATACAAAGTTACGTGAGTGTAAATAACTTTTCTGTTTTACCTCTGCCACAACTTTACGAAATCAATTACTCTTAATATTAATAAAAGCAATTATATGTATGTATATATGTCTGTGTTTGTGTATTTGTGTACTCGTGTGTGTTTGGTTTACATATGATATTTTTTTGTTAAATATTTAATGATGGATCAAAACGAATTTCATAAACAAGAATATAAAAAAAAGTAATATAACTTTTTTTTGAAGTCAATTCCTGCTTAGGTCAACAAAATTACTTTTTATTAAGTAATAACAATTGATATAAATAAAATAGCATAACCTTTACGTTAAAACACTGTTCTAGTACACAACCTATAGCGTAGAATCAGATGTTTTACGAAATCATATGTTAACAGATATTTCAAGCCAAATGGTAGGGCCTACGAAATTACTATATTGCATACCTTGCCCCTTTTGTGAAACGTTTGTTTCCATATAAAACCAAAATTAGTTCAATAAATTTAATTAATGAATTGTTTGAAAACTTTATTAACATTATGCGTCCTCCACTACAAGTTTTAAAATGTATTTGAAGTTCAGTGGATGAAGTAAATTTTACCTATGCGTTAAAACGTTAAAACAGCTGTTCTACCACATAACCTATAACGTAAAATCACCTGTTTTTTTTCAAATCATGTTAACACTTATTTCAAGCCAAATGGGACGACAACTATATTGCATACTTTGCCTCTTTTGTGAAAATGTTTCAGCATATAAAACTACAAATTAATTCAATAAATTTAATTAATGAATTGCTATTTGATAAAGCTTTACTAACACAGTCATCCACTACAAGTTTACAAAAATGTATTTCAAGTTGAGTGGATGAAGTAAATCCGTACTTCGGTCAACAGCTTTTTATAATTTTACTTACTTTTTATTAAATAATTACAATTAATATAAATTAAGTAACAACCTATGCGTTAAAACAGCTGTTCTACCACATAACCTATATCATAAAATCAACTGATTAATGAAATCATACGTTATCACTTATTTTAAGCGAAGCAGGACGAAATAACTATATGGCATACTTTGCCCCTTTTGTGAAAGGTTTTTCTCTCTTATAAAACTAAAATTATTAAAATAAATTTAATTAATGAATTAATATTTGGAAAACTATATTAACATCAACAGTCACCTACTGCAAGATTGAGTAGTTGAATTTATTTGAACTTTAGTGGATGAATAAAAGTATTTTATTGAAGATTGAAAATATAAACAAGATTCATATATATATATATATATATATATATATATATATATATATATATATACACACACACATATAAGGAAACTGTGAACGAATAGAAGGAATTGAAAATAAGACAACAAAACCCGGTTTTAAAATGTCTACCGTTACAGATGGTTTGTGTACTGCCTACACCTAATTACTTTATCTCTTCAGGCAATTCTTATTGAATCATTCGGCTATGTTACTGTATTGCTATGGCAACGTGGGCTTTACTGTTGCAAAGAATCATTTATTGGCTGACTGGGTGACGTCACTACCTTCTTTTGCATGTCTTCGGCTCTGTGTCCCGAGGCAAAGCTAATGGTAGGCTAGGTAAATGTGTCTATGCCTTAAATAAATTGCAAAAACCGGATTCACGGATATTAAATGGATTTCATATTGGATGCCCTTCTAATGACGTCGAAAACAATCGGCTCCGCCTTGGACACATAAAGAATTGATGCCATTACTTTAGCCTTCCATGTAACTCGATATATGCAAATGAAATCTCTCCTCCAATCCGTCAACAGGTTCTACCACTCTGAGAATAACATTTGAATTGTTGGATTGAATTACATATGCTTGTTAAACGAAGTTATTGCTATGTAAATTTTGTTTACAAGAGTACATCATGCTGGACGTTATATAAAAATTCTGGGTAAGGGTCGTGTTTCTCTTTAATGTGTCATTATTTTGTGAAATTTCCGATGATGGTTTGTTTGTCTGGATATCAGTAGGCCTATATCTCGATGGGTAGACCTATATTGTGTGATATTGTATTAATCTATTGCTTTTGAAATATAGATAGAAATCTATTGTGAATATAGGATCACTTTGGAACCTCCTGGTAGGGGATGTAGGAGAGGGTCATGGCGTCACACGTGCTGACATACTTTCTTAAGGGGATTGTGAATAAGTGGCTTCGAACTACATGGAATAGTAGGATCAAAGAAGAGATCATAAACTTACGAATAGGGGAAAATATGTATTCTGTGGACAATGGTGTATGCATGCTGTAAATCAGTTCCCATCCAACGAGTCAGACAGGTGGGGAGCCTGTTACCCTTACTGAAAACCTGGATGAGGGATAGAGCGTGTTGAATGACCTCATGTAGGTCTTACTGATATGCTTAGAAATATTGAATGTTGCTTGGCCCAGGAACGCTAAACCCTTCTCAACCGGCGTGACTCGTCCGAACCCCTAAGGACCGAATAGCCTAAACTACCAAGGTCCGTTTACTCCGAAGCCCTTGAGGTCTGGTTAGTCAAAACCTCGAGGTTTGGCTAGTCAGACGTTCTGTCTAGTCAAAACCCACTAGGCCTAGCTAGTCAGATCCTAAGATGTAGCTAGTCAGAACTCTCGAGGTCTGGTTTATCAGAATCCCCGAGGTCTGGTTAGTCAGGACTCTCGTGGTGTGGGTAATTATAACGCCCGAGGTCCGTCTAGTCAAAACCCACAAGGCTTAGCTAGTCAGAACCTTCGAGGTCAGGTTAATCAGAGCCCCCTTTGTCTGGGTAGTCAAGACTCTTGTGCTGTGGGAAATCATAACACCGAGGTCGTTCTAGTCAGAATCCCGAGGTCTGGGCGGTCAGAATCGTCAGGTCTGAATAGCCATAATACAAGAGGTGTTGCTAGGAGAACCGCCGAGGAGAGCAAAAAATGAACCAGTTACGACACATTATTTAAAAAAAGTAGACTGTCTTAAATATAATAATTCTGATTTTTCTAATATTCTTCATTTCTGTTAGTATATACGTGAAGATGCTGTGTTCAGTAACCTTGTTTCATCTTTAGCAATGTTTTGTAGTTGACTCGTTTTGTATCACCTCCAATGTCATAACTATCTTTGACTATATTTCAGAACATCGGGACAAAGTGAGAACATCCAATACACGTCTAGAGGGAAGATTATAAAGACAGGAAGTTTACCCTTTAAGGAGTATACCGAGCCGAGTGTTTAGATATTTGTCCAGAGCTGAGATTGGTGTGGATATCGGAACTCTTAACGATGTGTTCTCATATTGCTACTCTTTTTTTTCTTCTTAAATAAGAACATCTGACTCGAATCAATCTGCCTACAGTTTGATCTTTATATTCCACCGTCAAATTCATTCTTCTAGCCAACCTACATTGGATATGTTTCTTCATCTACTTTTAAAATCTCTTGAGTATATTGCTCCGAGATCGCACTGACGAAGTCTTTTGAAGTTTTTACAACGTCCATGTCGTAAACCTACCCAAACCACCCAGTTCGCTCCTTGACCAACAGAGAGACTTCCAGATCTCGATACAGTGGGTTAGGTAAACGACATTTTTATCTTTCCCGGTGCTATACAGACCATACACTCTGACATTCGTTTATACAACATATTGTGTTAACATGAAATACTACATGGTGTACAGTCAACTGTCCATCTAACATAATAAATAGGTTCTCGAAAATCTCCAGATTGTTGCGAATGGTTGTGAAACGTGCTTAGTAGCCATTAGCATCAGGATTAATGGAACAGGTTTAACTGTGAGTTAGTACGGCTATCTGTCTTCTAAGCGATGTCAATTTCAAATGCAACGTTAAATGAGCCCGTAACTTGTAGTCAAGTGTAAACTGGAGTTATCTGTTGCGTATAGACCACCCGAAACCCTGGGTGACTCCTAACCACTTATACAATTATTGTGTTTTTAAAATTTGTTATATTGTGTTGACTTTGACATTTCAACGATATATTGTTTCTAAAATGCTAACTAAGTGACAAATCATTCAAGGCTATGTCTTGGCGCGTTGCTATGGCAACTAAACTATGTTTAATAATAATAAATTTGTTTTCTCTAAATTTTCTTCTACTCTATCAGCTACCGATTATATCTAATTTCAATATCATATGCTTACAAGACGGGCATTCGAATTAAAATTAAAAAAGTATTTTACCAACCAAGATCGAAAAGGAGACACTTCGTAAAGACTTTAATTGGAGGTTGCCATACCAACAGAGATTGTGGACCACTAGGTTTCTCGGTGCCCTTATGTGAACGGGAAAACATGAGAACAGCGTGTCCAGTTGTACTTCCTGTCCTCAGTATCGGGACATACACTAGTCACCTGATTTGAGAGTCACGAGTTTGATGTTGGATTCGTGGGTTTCGAATACTGGATTTTACATTCGCCTAGATTGGCCTAAAAGTGATCTTTGACAAAGGTTTATAAGATTCTCTATCTACTTGCAATATGAAATGCGAGGATATGTTAGTGGAGTATTCGAATAAAATTGGAAAAGTATTTTACCAACCAAGATCGGAAAGGAGACACTTCGTAAAGACTTTAATTGGAGGTTGCCATACCAACCTAGATTGTGGATCACTAGGTTTCTCGGTGCCCTTATGTGAACGGGAAAACATGAGAACAGCGTGTCCAGTTGTACTTCCTGTCCTCAGTATCGGGACATACACTAGTCACCTGATTTGAGAGTCACGAGTTTGATGTTGGATTCGTGGGTTTCGAATACTGGATTTTACATTCGCCTAGATTGGCCTAAAAGTGATCTTTGGCAAAGGTTTATAAGATTCTCTATCTACTTGCAATATGAAATGCGAGGTTATGTTAGTGGAGTATTCGAATAAAATTGGAAAAGTATTTTACCAACCAAGATCGAAAAGGAGACACTTCGTAAAGACTTTAATTGGAGGTTGCCATACCAACCGAGATTGCGGACCACTAGGTTTCTCGGTGCCCTTATGTGAACGGGAAAACATGAGAACAGCGTGTCCAGTTGTACTTCCTGTCCTCAGTATCGGGACATACACTAGTCACCTGATTTGAGAGTCACGAGTTTGATGTTGGATTCGTGGGTTTCGAATACTGGATTTTACATTCGCCTAGATTGGCCTAAAAGTGATCTTTGGCAAAGGTTTATAAGATTCTCTATCTACTTGCAATATGAAATGCGAGGTTATGTTAGTGGAGTATTCGAATAAAATTGGAAAAGTATTTTACCAACCAAGATCGAAAAGGAGACACTTCGTAAAGACTTTAATTGGAGGTCGCCATACCAACCGAGATTGCGGACCACTAGGTTACTCGGCGTCCTCATGTGTATACAACACGAGAACTTCAATGTCGTACGTCATGGCCTCTGTACCCTGGACATATACTAGTCAGCTGATTCGACTGTCACGAGTTTGATGTTGGATTTGTGGGGGCCGAGTACTGAATTTTATATAGCGCCTAGATTACCTCTAAAAGTGATCTTTGAGGTTCTGTCTACGCTCCTTCGTCTACCTTAAACCGCCTTTCATATTCGTCTACATCACTCAAAGCACTGTATTTCATCGTACTTTCGCCTTACCGATTCCTCAATACTCTTTTAATTTTAAAAATAAACCAGTTAAATTGTCAAGTGTTTTGACAGGACTAACCCGAAGGGCTATAATAACAACAACTGCATAGTTTAGGTTGCATTTTAGAAGTTATTATTAATTTTTTTTTAAATTTAGATTCACTGTAGATGTGCGAGTTGGCTGTATTTCTCGTAATTTTTCTGAAGCATCTGAAAATGTTTGCAGCGGATCAAATATCACTCGTTGAAAAGATGTAATCACTACCACAATACCTCGAAATCACAGTTTTGTACAATACGTTTCTATATCACGCGCTAACAAAACTGAAAGAAAGCAATGTCTGGAATTCTTGTTTTTGTTTATCTTTGCAATAGATTTAGTATACAGATTGTGAGCACATGTTTTCTTATATTGGCAACCTTTTTAGTGTGGAAACTATTGGTTTTCATAAAATAAATACAAGAAGGAAAACGTATTCCTTTTATAAAATCCTGTATCATCACAGAACAAACAGTTGCACAGTGTTTCGCGATGTGTTTGTTTTTATAGATACGTTATATGTATTTTCTATAATACACAGGGCATTGTACTGTAGAGATACTCATTAAGATTATAGTTGAAAAAAATTATAAACTTATGTATCTATTTAACAAACAAAAGCGATTAAAATGCGCATTAAGTGATTCTAATGAATTATTGTTTTAATATTTATATATATATATATATATATATATATAATCATGTGGTGCGGGAAACTCTTCCTTGGCACGTTAATCCCGAGCACGTGGTCGAAGGAGGAGGTGACCTGAGTGAAGGCCAGAAAGGAACGTCGGTTGATCTAACATAATGGTACCAGAACAGGAAGAGTGAATCAAGACCCCGAGTCTGCCGCTCGTTCGTTTCGTGCGGGGTAGTAGTGGTGCACAAGCTGGTGTGGACTGCATTGTTCTTTTCCATCATAACTTGAAAAATAATAGACTAACTTGTAGAATTTCGCAAATTTAAAAAATATATTTGTCTAAAATAACGCTTGTGGTCGCGGATTATGGGAATATGAGGGCTTTCAATATCAAAATAGGAGATCTAGTTCTCCTTTGTGCGAGAGGTGCGACGAGGATCAAGAGGGAAACCTAATTCGTGCCTTGCATTCGGCTTCACCAGATGGATGGGATTTGGTAACATAGTAGTAACACCAGAGGGTATCACAAGATTCGCCTGAGGTTATACTGACTGCTCCGAAAGGGTGGTATCCAGTAAGCGAGTCCTGTGGTATGGATGGGAAGAGAGTACAGCAGCAACAGTTTATGTCAACTACACCTTAAGGTCCATCCGGCTTCATAAGAAAATAATAAAGTAGCACTCACCATGGTTGATATTGAATCATATCTTCCAAAATGGTCGTTCTCCCACAACATAAAAGTAGCGCTACGTCCTCAAGTGGATGTCTAAAGACTGGGTCCCCTGAAGTGGACTCTTTCAACTACATACAATAGCGTATTATACCTCAGGCAGTAGAAAACCACCCTCGACTTAAGTTTCAACGTTTCCTAAGTAAACGATCTTTAGTTTCTCTTTTCTATATTCCGTACAGTATTTTCGTCTCGTTTTCACGGTCCTGGCAAGATCTACATCTGTCTTACAAACGTTCTTCTTCTTTTCTTGTTCTTTCCGCTTTTTTCCATTCTTTTTTTACGTTTCTCATGTCAGAGTTTCCAATCATGTGTTTTTTGTTTCCGTAATCTGCACGTATTTCAAGGTAATTCCATTGTCACCTTTACTTTTTTTATTACGCCGATAACAGCTTTTTAACCTGAAACTGCCATTTTATTTCACACTTTCGTAGTTTTGATGGTGTCAAAGTTAACGCGCGAACAGAAAGGGTCTTCAAATATTTCAAGATATAGCTTTATGGGTTGAAATTTGGATAACATTGGGATTTTTGGGCGATCGATTTTAATATATTTCGGTTAGTTTATGAATACTGTTTAAGAAGAGGATAATGAGAGTTGTGAAAGTATTGTTGGTGCCTTAGGTGAGGGCATCAAGCTAACTGGTCAGGGATGTGTATAATGCTTTCGCCTTATGTCTGCAGGGTATACCTGGAAAATGTAGCTATTATGGGCCATATACCCGTTAGACTTATAGGAACTGTACACCCCGGTATGATATATTACACGCAATTGTTCTTGTCAATATCATATATGCAAGTTTTTCTTTTGTGACAATATTACAAGCTACTAAGTGTCTAATCTTACATTAAGCCTTAACTCAGCAACTTTTCTGTTTAATGCAATACATTTTGATCTTTATCCTAAAAGATTTCTAATAGACGTTTAGTATGAGTTGGGTTAAATGTCAAGATCAATTAATTTCTACAGCATCCAATAGAGGGCAGTCTGTTTCAGGTTAACCACCAGGCTTAGTTTTCCCTCGCTACAGAGTCGTCTAATGTTACTTCCTTACCCGTAACGTTATTTCACTTATATTTTGTTACATCTTTTCCTCCATATTTTTGTTATGTTCCGAAGGGCGTACATATAGATATCTCATTGTGGAGAGTTCGACGCCGAACAATTGATACATGGTTTGTCTTCGTGCCCAGACCAGAGGGGTTTTATATCTTGACCCCAATCCTCTGCATCGGAGATGGCCAACTTCAGTGAAGACGAGGGTCGCACAACTAATTTCACACATACATCAATAAGCCAAATGTAGGCAATACGTATATCGTATAGTATACGTCGTATATGAAATAATATGAATCCATATAAGTTTCGCAAAAAGCTTCATATACATTTAATATCTAGTTCAATACACAAACGATCAAAATAAGTATAGAGTCTATTATAAAATGTTTAGCTGTTATTTAATCATGTTGTTTGCGCTTATCAGTGCTCAGTACTGGAAAAAACTAATTTATTTAAATGTAAAATCATCCATAACTATGAACCTACTTCGCCTAATGAGACCACTGAGGGCGGGCACAATCGTTTAACAGTTCATCAAATTAAATCTGAATTGAAGAGGTTGCAACATTTAACACATATCGAAGATGGTTCTCTGTTGCGGTGAGTTTACTTTATAAATTTCGTTGATGGAAAAATTGCGCGTAAAAAACTATGTGCTTTCAAACATTGAAACTACTTTTCTACCGAAGACACGTAGTTTGGAATATTTGTCCTCAGGCACTTGACACCATTTTCCTACCTTGACTGACAAAATGGGTCACTTTGCACTTACTGGGGGTAGGAGCCGTGTTCAACCTATATCCTATAACCTATACTGTATTTTTATGTTTTACATTTATTAATAAAGCATTCATCTAATGTTTTTAACATTCGTGTACCGGAAGCGACCCCTATAGGCCGCTAGTTGGCCATCACTGCTGTACTTTGATCAAGATGCTTTTCATAGTCATTGTAGGTGATATGAGACAAATTTGTGCTATTCACCATTAAAAAAATAAAATTGAAATATAGATTTTCAGGGGATAAGCACGATTGATTGTGAATGTTATTATAAAATGAATAATTTGTTTGACTCTATCACCCAAATCTTTGAGAAGATTGAATTGTGTTATAACTGTATAAATCAACTGTGGCGTAATGTTTAATTTAAATAAATGAAACCTCTATACCACAAATAAATTTTCCCTTTATTTAAAACCTTATGCACATTTCAATTGCATAGCAATCATCCTCAGAGGTATTTTACGCGTACAATAAAAATACCTCTCAGGATATATATATATATATATATATATATATATATATATATATATATATATATATAGAATAATATATTGTATTTTGTATACAAAAATGCAATAGTATTTTTATTGTAAATTACCTATGAGGAGGATTGGTATGCAATTAAAATGTACGCCTATATAAGGTTTTAAATAAAGAAAAATTTTTTTGGTGGTATAGAGGTTTCATTTATTTCAAATAAATTGAATTTTTTGTTGTTTATTTATTGTTTTAATATGAATAATAATATAAAAATGCCTTCTCCCTCTACCATGTAACAGGTATAGGAGAGACAGGGTACACCTAGGTAGATTGTGTTCATTAGTACGCTTTTAATAGGCTGTTATTTTATTAAGATTACTTACAGGGTGAGTCGAGTTAAGGGTTGATAACTCAGAGAGTAAATGTGTGGCCTACTGGGGGATTCGAACCCAGACCTTCAGCTTCATATGCTCTACCGTCTTGACCTCGCAGATACTTTCTAATATTAAATTCACATAGTAAATGACTACCAAGATTTAATGATGAGTAATCAATTAAAGGTACTGATTGTTTTACATTGAATTTAACTGCGCTTTTAATTTATTTTAAGTAAGATAAAGAATTGTTATTCGTCAAAGTTTATATCAGGAACAACTAAAAATTCTAACATTAATGAATGATAGCAATATTATTTTCATGAGCGTTCGATATTTGTCTTGTCTTTGCCGAAGAATTTAATTTTTGTTAAAGCTACCTTGTTTCTGTTGAAATATTTTTCTGTGATTAATTTTGAAGTAAGGTATAAAATACGCTCACAATTAAAACAATATTAACGTAGGTCAGGGAAAGAACGTTAATTGAAAATTTTAAATATTTCCAATCTTGCCACTTCCTGGTCCACGTTTGGCCTTGTGCCTTGAATTGCTAATTGACAGAAGTTTGGCAACGTTGCCGCACTCCATGCATAATGCATGCAACACTGCTTAACAAGTTTCGAGTGTTTCAAATACTGCATCGCCTCGCCAAATATAAATATATTACGTCAGCAAAAATAACATTTTAATTACAAGCAAACCGTTATAGAGGGCGTTGTTCGACACCTGTTTACGCGTAACATTCTTCATGCGAGGTCTCATTAACATAACTTCATTATCTTCGATGAAAAACTGTTTAAAAATAATCGTATTTACTGTGAAATTAAAACACTGTGTCGACATATTGAGCTGTTAACGATTAGTGTTTACATTAGACAATACAGATGCTCTTCGCAAACACATTCATTTAAAGGAAGTTAATTATTTTTATTTACTTTTAAAAGTGTCAAAATAAAATCTGTTTCCAGTGCTTACAAGGCACAGAGTACGTTAATGAACCCATCGCCTTTTAGCTGTACAAACGCTTTATGAAATATAGCTTATCAAAGATAAAATAGGGGAAAATTTTATTTGGTTTGGGAGATGTGGGAGAATAGTGTGTGGTTCACTTTCTAGTATGAGAGCTACTCTCTTTCGGAGGTGCAGAGAATATTTACCCTCCGCACTCCCGTGAGGAATTGGAAATAGAAAAACTACCTGGAATTTGGTTAGGATTACCTAACGAACGAGATGTTACAACCTGGTTTGTTTAACCATAGAGAGACATCCGTCGCTTTATAAGATATGTCTAACGGATACACTTTCGTGAATGGTAAGGCTGAGCAAGGAAGGGTATAATATAGGACTATGGGTGGTAGTAAGGGTTTCATGGTACCTGGAGTAGAGATAAACAAGGTTTGCCTAGCCATGACCAGATCTTCGTCGTTTTATAAGGATGTCTCGAACCGATGCACAGCTGTTTAGGGTAGGGAAGGTATAGAATACAGGACTACGAATGCTCATGAAGGTCCCATGGTACCTGGAGTAAAGACAATTAAGGTTTACGTTTAACAAGGTATCTTGAAGTACACCTATTTTTTCGCAGTCGTAGTTAACTATCTACTTGCAACCTGGAAATAATAAACCATATCTGTTTAGAAATAGCCTGGAATATTATTTTTGAGTAAAGGGTGACTTTTTGAGTATCGCAAGATTTTTGTACATAGTCAATAAATTTAAACATTACAGAAGTGTCTTTTCCGGTAATTTCAATCAGAGCTCTCTGTGTATTACTAAAGGTACAGATTTATTACTGAATACATTTTTAATTTGGTGGTGATTTTTCAACCCCATACACACAAAAGATAAGACGTTAAGAATGTCAGAAAATTACGATAAATTTCGAAATCATTTTGGAATGTAATAAAACAACACTCTTGAAGTATATTAGAGATTTTAAATTATTCAATTTCTAAAATTTCGTGTTGTCACGAGTCCTTGCTGTTAATTTTTAATCCTAAAAAATATGCATTAAAACTAGAAATGTTTAATTTTGAAATTGTATAATAAAGAATGTTTTCTTCCCATTACGCTTAGGATTAAGAAAAAACCGGCTTTTCAACGGTACAAATAAAACCCAAACAAAAAAGTGGATAATCGCTAGCGACGTCGCGTCGAGGCTGCGTTGGAGTTGACCCAACCTGATGCGGTGCACTTTTCAAGGTCGCAGCTGATCAGTATTCCTGTCACCGTCTCCCTCACTCGCTTCGTATTCCGCACATGTCTCTAATTACAATGTTTCATTGATTGATTGCATTACGCTTAATGTAGCAACTTATTGTAGCTGAGTTATCTATTCAAGTCCAGCGCTTCCTGTATCTTAATGCAGTCACAGCCATTAGCAGGGAACAAAGTCTTTTCAGTTTAATGTTTTCATGACGCTGTCGAATCCAGGCTATCGATCATGGACGTTTTCCAATTAACTGGTGTGTTTTGTATTTTCTGTTAATTGGTATAACTTGTGTTTTGTATTTGACTTACGAGTGGACTTTGTGGGATTCTGAAGGCAACTGATGTGGTTTGCAACAGACTTGACACTTGAAGGGATTCCAGTTTAGTAAATTGGAAATCTAGACAACTTTTCTGTGATCTTTTTATAAAAAAATATATTCAAAGACCGTGAAGGTTACGAAAATGAACACCAATTGTATTGCATGCGGTTGGAGAAGAACTATTCCGAGAGTAATTAAGAATGGTGGTTGAAGGAAGTAGAATATAACAAAATACGGTGTCGGTGGTATGACGTTATTCTTCTCACTGCGACGTATCTCGAAGAAAGTGGACGACCCAAGTGGCAATGTGGCACTGAACACTGCAAACAAGAAAGATTCTCCTGGATCTCTTACAGTTTTCTGTGAAAGTTGAAACAACTTTTACCTTTCGTAACATGACCAAAAGTATTGCATTTTTTCTGTCACAGATGTTAACTGTTCTTGTTGATTACGCATGCGTCAACGTACCTCATAGTTGGTGGCTCTTTATATACATGAAATCCGCAGCATCCTATTGGTTGATGACTACACTTTCATCAATATCTGGTAATCCCGCAAGAAGAATTACTTTGGATCGGTGTAGACGTAGCCGAAGCAAAGAAAACGGTTCATCCACTGTGGAAAAATGGAACCTTCAATTGGGTAATCTTTCAACAATGCTAAATTATATGACGTCAGCAAAAATTATAATATTTCTAATTACAGGACATGATTATATAGAACACTGAGTAAAATATACGAGACAATGGCGAAGATAGATTACCGGGACAGAAACCATTTTTTCTCAATAATTTTTTCATAAATTACCTTTGAATTTACGTTTGGAAAGTTGTATTACGCTGTGACGTAAATGTTTTTAAGATAATCATATAGGATACAACAACATCCACTAGAAAGCAATGCAATAAATACATTGGTATGGCAATCCTACAGGAAGGAACGGGAACAAGCTACCATCTGTTTTTAAGGGAAGAAGACCCATATAAAAGCAACCATAGAGCTTAGGTCTACCACAACGCCGTGCAGCGATACACGAAGACCACGTCCTCAGAAACCTACTAGTAAATAATATTTTAGTATTTTTTTGCTTTATTTTGGTCCCTCAAACTTTCTCTTTACCTGCTCCGCCCCCAAATTCTTTCATATTAATTCCGCCCTCTCAAATGTGCTTTTTGCCTTAACTCCGCCCCTTCAAGTGATTTGTGTCTTATTTCCACCCACTCACTAGTGTTGCACTCCTTATAGGAGAGCCTATATATAATTCAAATTTTCAATCGGTAAAATACTTTTATTTTAAATATATTTTGTAATTCAAACTTGTAATGGATGACACTTGACGGTAATACAGTGTTTTCAAATATTAATTAATTAATTTTAGTTTTATATGAGAGAAAACGTGTTATAGGTTATGTGGTAGAACAGCTGTTTTAAACGCATAGGTAATGGTAGGCTATATAATTTATATTAATTGTAATTATTTAACAAAAAATAACTAAAATAAAATTTTTCTTTGTTGACGTGTGTAGGAATTAATTTTAAAGAATTTTTGTCTACATTATTTGGTATTAATCTATGGCTCTTCTCGTTAAAAGAACGTATAGTCCAGATATCGAACATCACCAGTCAAAGAAATAGACGAAACGTGTGGATATAAGCGTATTAATAGGAGTATAAAATGAAAAACAAACTTTCTTTGTTGCGGGGCCCCCGTACGTGTAGTTCCCGATGCAGCTGCATTGGTGGCACCTGTCTAAAGCCAGGAAGGGAGAAAGTGCCTGGAGCGTAAGAGCAAATGCATTGAAAAACTGGTGTGATTTCAATGACACATTCATTACTGCCTCTGATCGGTCCGGTCGATATATCCTTTGTTAGTGGAAATATTATCGAAGAAACTTTGATTAATATAGTACACAAGCAGAGACCTGATAACAATCGGCAAAGAGTGCATTCGCACTTCTATATCATTATCAGGTGTTATTAAAATGTGGCTTACCATCTGATCATTCGACAAGAAATTAAAGTTTAATTTTTACAAATAGAAAGTCTAATTCTAACTTAGCTATTGAACTTTATGTCACTATTTCATCATATATTTTTTTACTACAGTAAAAAAAATTCGCAACGCTCAACAAAAACACGCAATATTTTTATAGGCAGATTTATAAAAGCATGATGCAACGGGTCTTAAATAGTTCTTTTGAACGTGCGGCGTTCAAGGTTCACTGAAAGCGTTGGAATGCTTAGTGAAGCTACGGTGAATTTGTTCATTCGCCAAAAATGTGTCGCAGTCAAAAAGTGCATTATTGAATGTTATTTGTACAGTCGTTGTTTATTACTACAGGCATTTCCTCATTCAATAGCGAAGGTTTTCCTCTCTCTTGTAAATAGTTGGCTCGATTCATTGTAAATGCAATTAAAATAGAAGCCTGCATGAAACAATTCGTAGATTAAGTTATGCAATTACTTTAATAAACCGGTTGTAAACGCCAGAGCTCTTCCTCCAGTTTGTCTCCCCATATTTTCTTGTAATATCACACCGTGGGGTTAGTAAAGAGTTTGTTAGGCACAGCGCTGTATTCACACACCCCCTAAATGTTTTAGCGAGCTTCTGTCAGTCTCTACCGACAATAAAAAACGTTCTAAGAAATTTTGAGTAATGCTCAACAATAACGTATTAATATCATCTGATAATGACTTGATAATTTCTTCAACGATAGTTCTTTCTCGTCTCTATTTCCTATTTGCCTTTTTATTTATCAATCATTTTTGTCTAAAAATTTTCCCCTCCGTTGTATGTTGTAATAAAACCATTCATTTATTGTTCATTAGTTTGTATTCTGTGGTATAATCTACCGTTCATTGTTCTTTCCTATGTACCATCCAGCAGAAACTTCCGTTCATAGTTCTTTCTGATCTATCTCTCAGCAGAAATTTCCGTTTACTAATTTGTATTCTGTTGTAGGATTTTCCGCTCATCTTTCTTCCCATGTATCTTTCAACAGAAACGACCGTTTATCTTTCCTTCTGATATATTCTCCAGTAGGGTATCATTCCTCCTGATATATCCTCCAGTAGATACTTCCGTTATCATTCCTCCTGATATATCCTCCAGTAGATACTTCCGTTTAACATTCCTCCTGATATATCCTCCAGTAGGTAGTTCCTTTTATCATTCCTTCTAGTTTATCCTCCAGTATATACTTCCGTTTATCATTCCTCCTGATATATCCTCCAGTAGATACTTCCGTTTAACATTCCTCCTGATATATCCTCCAGTAGATACTTCCGTTCATCTTTCCTTCTAGTATATCCTCCAGTAGATACTTCCGTTTATCATTCCTTCTAGTATATCCTCCAATAGATACTTCCGTTTATCATTCTTCCTGATATATCCTCCAGTAGATACTACCGTTTATCATTTCTCCTGATATATCATCCAGTAGATACTTCAGTTTATCATTTCTCCTGATATATCCTCCAGTAGATACTTCCGTTCATCTTTCTTTCTAGTATATCCTCCAGTAGATACTACCGTTTATCATTTCTCCTGATATATCATCCAGTAGATACTTCAGTTTATCATTTCTCCTGATATATCCTCCAGTAGATACTTCCTTTCATCTTTCTTTCTAGTATATCCTCTAGTAGATACTTCCGTTTAACATTTTTCCTGATATATCCTCCAGTAGATACTTCCTTTCATCTTTCTTTCTAGTATATCCTCTAGTAGATACTTCCGTTTAACATTTTTGCTGATATATCCTCCAGTAGATACTTCCGTTCATCTTTCTTTCTAGTATATCCTCCAGTAGATACTTCCGTTTAACATTTTTCCTGATATATCATCCAGTAGATACTCGCGTTTATCATTTCTTTTGATATATCCTCCAGTAGGCCTATATGCTTCCGTTTATCTTTACATGCTGTGTATCCCTTACCAGAGGTGGTTCTCTTGATATAGCACAATGTGTGTTTATAGGTTACAGTATTATTATGATTATAAATTTTGAATAAAAGCGTAACCGCTGTTGTAAAGCGAATAAAGGAAATTAAAACGGGATAAACATAAACAGAACGGCTGTTGTACAGTGGGCAACCGACGATGGGATTTCACTGGAAACTTTTCTAATTATCGCCGCAAATGGTTGCGTTCACAGCATTCTCGTTAAATTTCCCTCTGATAAAGCTTAAACTGACCTTTTATTTTCCGTTTTTGTGCAGAATTAAATCTGATAAATCAGCAACACTTTATGTTAATTGGCAAAAACCTGTCTGTTATATTACCTCTATCTCTTACAACTGCCGGTTGTAATTTATTCGTCGTAGTTATTCGTCCAACATTGCAATGACCTTTCCGTAAACGTCCCTTATCGCGATCGGCTTTGTCTCGCGTATGATCAGTTAAATCGCTACAATTCTTTCTTCACTTTTTCGCCCCGAATCTTTCTTCCGTTTGTTTTGTCAGCCCATTCTACTGAACTCTACCTAATTCTTAGAGATTTGTAAGCACGAATCGGTTCCCAGCTAGGCGGTTAGTCACCTCTCCTTATCCCTCGTTGAAATTAGGGGAATTTTAGGTAGAAGCGAATCTGTCAGTATATTACCTTTACTTTTCCTCCATACCAAGGGATCGTTTCCTATGACTTTAAGAAGTATTACCCAATCTACCTTCCGCGTGATATAACTTGTGGATAATCCTTTATTACCTAGATAGAGGACAGACGTAGGATAGCTCAGGCACGAGAACCTTGCACACGTGCCTTATATCATCTCCATCATCTACCAGAGAGTTTTATGTCTTTCTCTTAGCCTAACCATCGTTTTCCATTCTTTGCAGGCGATAGAAGAGTACGACCTGAAAGCCTTTCGGTACTTCAGGTGTACGACCGTTCCCACGCGTTTAACAAGTGGACATCTCTTCATAGACACGTGAGTTCAGGTATACACTATGCACACGTAAGCAGCACCCTGCACGAAGAGGGACGGCTCAGTCCCATCTTGCGCTTAACTATATTTACAACAATATTTTCTCTTACGTAGGCAATAAAATAAGGTACCACTAAGGAAGGGGTACAATAAATTCAAGGTTCCGGAAGTAAGGAAGATCTACAATTCGCCTGGTTAGAGCCTCTAATAAGACGTTTACGAGTTCATTACCGCTCCCCTCAAGGAAATGTAAGATCGTAGAGAGGCATGCTCATTGTCTGTGGTGCCGAAGTCCTCTCGGTGAAGTATCTGCCGTCACGTGCTCAGGGACGTTGTAGTTTAATAGTGGCCACCAGGTTAAACACCTCCGTGTTATTACGTCTTGATATGTTTATCCCTCCGTGTTATCCGGTGTTAATTTGTTTATTCCTCCATGTTATTCCGACTTGATGTGTTATTCCTCCGAGTTATGCCGTCTTAACACGTTTATCCCTCCGTGTTATCTCGTTTTGATGTGCTTATCCCTCCGTGTTATCTCGTCTTGATGTGTTTATCCCTCCGTGTTATCCCGTCTTGATCCGTTTATCCCTCCGTGTTATCCCGTCTTGATCCGTTTATCCCTCCGTGTTATCCCGTCTTGATCCGTTTATCCCTCCGTGATATCCCGTCTTTGAATGTTTATCCCTCCGTGTTATCCCGTCTTGATGTGTTTATCCCTCCAAGTTATCCCGTCTTGATGTGCCTATCCCTCCGTGTTATACTACCTCGACTTAATATATCGTCAACAATGACATGACCAAACTCAGAATGTTACAGAATTATTCGTTCAAGAAACTAATAGGCAAGGTTAAGTTAGGTAAGATGTCGTTTAATTTTAGAAACGTGATAGATTTTACAATGTCGTTTGTGTATTATCAGTGTTTAAAAGTTGTGGAAGTCGAGACATTTAATTATATATATGCCTCATCACAGAAGGTAAAATTATTGCACTTAGTGGTGGCAAAATTATTTACAAGTAATAATAATAACTAGATTTAATAAGATATAATAGATATTATATTGATATAATAGATATGATAGATATAATAAATATTCTTGTATTTGAATAACTCATGTTGTTTTAAATTATTAAACAAGAAAATGTATTTTATATATATATATATATATATATATATATATATATATATATATATATATATATATATATATATATATAAAGACATTATAAAAGATTGGCCGCAATAAACTCGGTGTTCTCACCACAGTTCCGTCGTCGTGTAATAAACTAATAATCCATACTCGGCAGGTACTACAAAGCTTTTTGTTTGACAAAACAAAGCTTGCCTATTAATTGTACAGGCCTTTAGGTTATAAACGTTATGTGTATACCTGAACGCAAAGGCGAAGGTTGTTGTTTAGTTTTAATTACTCGGAGCCCGGAAGCTGCAGCCTTTGACGGCGCTCCTCCGGCCTCTGCTGCTGTATGTTTCATTATTCTTTTAATTAGACGAGCCCGCGGGCGACCTGGAGTTGGAAAAAACTGCACACTAATGGTTAAGTAAGCAAAGGTAATTTTTTTTCTGTTGTGTTGAGAAGACCGATTGTTGCTGTGCAGTTGGATAAACCGAGCGTGACGTTTTGTTAGAGCAAATGGCGTAATCACAGTTACTATGTTCTACACGTGTATTAATTTCGTTCTATTAGATCGTTATTTCTATAAACTCAACTCAAACCCAAACTCTGTGTGCGTTTGGGTAGGCAAAATGTTCCCTTTAGGAAAATGCACTCTGAGTCATAACTTCCCCCTTTTCCCGAACCAGGAGTTTCATGTTTCATCGTATAATTTAATTTCCCATTTCAGGTTCCTCACGGTGACGTCTTGTCAGTGTCTCATCCTGGTCACAACAAGTGCAACCTCTAGAGGTTCATACACAGATAACCCCTACACAGGACACAGATGCAACTCGTGCCCCAACCCTAAGCATCCCTACGTATAATTAATCACTCCTTATCCCTCCAACAAGACGATAATAATGTCCCGTAAAACTTTTCCACTCGTATAAAGCGACATCCCATCCGTTGACGGTAATGTGTTGATATTTCTGGACTGAGAATATCTAATAGTTTCTTTTCCCTTTACCATCTTCTATAACAACAAACAAACGCTATTGATCCTATTTGTAACAATTACACTTTTCTATGCTCTTTTAACTGTGCTATGTTTACTACAAAAATATACCTGGATTTGGTTTACTGTTGTTTGTTTGAAAATTAAACAAAATTTATCTTTTTAATTTAAATTTTGAAGTAAAAACCTCTATATACCCAACAATATTTACTGTATATGTTAAAATTTACGATTTCCCGTCGCAACACGGAATGCACTTCGACTTCGGATACGTTCGGTGATTTTCGGAAATTAAACGCGTACAGGACGGATATCGTGATAACTAGCTACCAGTAGTGTAGGTACTTGATATCGCTTTGGTATTTTTAATACTATATCAAATTAATTTTATTAAAAATATTCCTAATATTAATTTGATGTTGCACCCTTCATACTAAATGTACGTATTTACAGTTCTAGGTAGAAGATAATAGTGCACGTAACCGTAAAGTCGTTTTGCCTTGTAATCTGTGTCTTGTAATCACATGTTCCGTCGCTACATAATAACACTTACATTTTACAAAATCATAAAAATAATGACATGCAGTTTATAAAGTAAATGGACTTTATATTGCAATAGTTTTAGGATGTGGAAACTACGGAGATAATTCTCATCCAAGACAAACAAGATTTTAACTAGAAGGTTAGAACGCATTACTCGATGATGGGTTGGTGAATATTGTTACAATACGAGTCCTTATTTTAAGCTCATTGTCAACATTATTCTACAAACACTAATAGACAAAGGTGCAAAGATTGAATACCAATGAGGTTTTAAACTAAAAAAACAAACAAATACCAAAAAAATAACTTTAAAATGTTTGGCATAAAAATAACATATTTTTTATATTGTAAACTTACCTTGATATAACAATATAAAAAACGTTTCTGCTTAGAATCATTGCCATCTTCAGGGCTAATGTGTCAGTCGCCACCAGCATTGAAACTATTGCCGGTTTATATTTTTCCATTATCAGGTACACTGAAACCAAATAAATAGAGTTGTGACATGTTATTGTTTTAAACACACACAAATGTGTTTCGTACAATAACAATATTTTCTTTCTTTATCAAACCTTTTTATCTATTCTTTCTTATTTATATGGAAGGTTACTTGGTTATCATTTTGCACAAGAATGTTTTTCTTCTGCTAAATAAAAATATTGATTTTATGTTTGATCTCTGCAACAGTTTTTTTAGTTTATACGAGAGAGGAAAAAGACCAAATTTCACCGATTTATCATTTTAAGCAGAGTATTTCTTCCATCCACTTAGGTGGCGTCCATCCTATCCCCAGTAACAGGGAACCATTACGTCTTTTCCTTGCTCCTGCCTAATCTTTCCCAACCTTTTCATACAGTAATGGACAGACAGCCCTTTACGATAGAGTTCTACCCTTAAGTAAACAATGTTGTCCACGTGATGGCATAGTGCCTTCTACATCCTCTACTAATGGAATTTTATCTCCTTACATTATTACTACCCACATTCACAAGTCCTTCAAATCCTCCGCAGACGTCACTGGACTTACTGGTTAACCGCCTTAAAATCAATCCCCTGTTCGTACGCAGATCTGAAAGGATCTATTATGCAGGTGTAATTCGTTTAAAATAAGTTTTAATTATTTTTTAAAGTTTCGCGAGAAAAGCTACCAGTGAAATAAGCGGTCAGTGAAATAAGTGACCATTACGGATATTCTACCTGCACCTAGAGTCTTAATCTTCAGTGAAATAAGCGACCATCACAGAATTATACCTGCTCTGGATATTCCGCACTCTTCGTAAGAGAGTTTGAACTGTTAGATTCTTTTGTATTAATGTTTTCTGATTTCATCCAGGTTTTGGGACTGGCCAAATGATGATAAATGACTTCTATCATTTAGACGTGTTTAACATCAGCCTCAAGAAAGCTTCGTCATTGATTAACCTTTTATAATGTTTTAAAATATTTTTTAAAAAAATATTTACATACGTTTCTCATTTGTATAACCGTCAACTTAATCCAGCTTTTGAAGGTAAGAAATAGTACAGAGACAAGTCTTTACGTCACCATTTTCGTCATTGTTTTTTCTATAGTTGTATTCACTTTCTTATACTTCAGCTTTCTTCGTTTTGCTTCCAAGTTTAACTGTAATGGGTAGTGGAAATGGAGCTTGGTCGCTTATTTCGCACATCCCGGATTCGGTATCCCTTGGTTGAATGACATTGGCGGCGGCGGTAGGGGTAGTTTGACCGCCCATTTTGCACATTCCGTCATGGTCGCTTATTTCACTGGTCGCTATTTTAAATAATTCTTTTTTAAAATAGGATGGCGTTGATAACCACACTTGGTTTTTCGCCAGGAAAAAATAATTTTAAACAGGAAACGGCCGCATGTGTGCGTAAAGCGCAGTACGCGTAGGGTGTGACGTATATCGGGTTACCTATGGAAACGAATCATCGTTCAAGTGTCCAGTATCACTACTGTCTTGAACCGGAGTTATATTAATTTTTTAAAATTTTTGTTTGAATTATCGTTTTTGTCACATTATTTTTCCTATATTGCCTGTTTTGTTATATTTCTTTCAATTTGATTGATATTTATTATATTGTTTGTGCAATGTATTTTTTTGTTTGCTCCTGCTTTTAAAGAATTCTCTCGTACGTATTCTTTATTTTTCGAATATTCAAGATTTGTGTGCCCTATTACAGTTGATGTAATTAAACATTTGATGGAAAGTTAGTAAGATTTAATGTTCACGGTGAAAGTCTGTACTTCAGACGCGAACTGGAAAATGTTTATCAATCTGACAGTAAGTTAATTAGACTCAATTTATTACATGTGTTCCTTAGCACAGTGTTTCAAGCTGTACGGTGCCATTACGCGACACTCGACCGAGTCAAAGTCTTTTCGTGTAGCTTAGAGATAAAACTCTGACTTGACGCAAGATTAAAGGTTGCAATTAAAGCTATGTTAATTAGAGTAATCGGTAGCTGGAGAGAAATAGGGCAACCTATTGGGAGATATTCTATTTAGCTGCTGGAACGTTTGCGTAGTAATCTGTGAACCCGGGACGGCAGAAATGATAAAACAGGTGCAATCTAGACCGGATCTACTTGGAGTATTTATTGAATCAATGTTTAGAGAGCAACGAAACTCGATAAGAAAAAATACTTGCTGAAAAATCAGGGTTGGTGATCAGTCGCAAAAAAATAATTAACTGAAGGAAAACTACTTTACGAGTTTCAAATGTAAAATTCCGTTGCATATGGGCGATTGTAAAACCATTTAAGATGTGATAGAAAGTGTGAAGGAAGTTGGTATAGAAAAAGAGGGATTATTTATACTTAGTTGTATTCTTCACAAGACGCGTATGGATGTAGCAGGGACAATAGTAAACCTACTTTCCTAAGGTAAAATAGATTTGTCTCCTCACGATAGTAAGAAGGTTTCAGCGCATAGAGATAAGGGCAAGAAAGAGAGACGTTTGCTAAGGCAAAAAAGTTAAAAGGAAAGAAAGATTTATGACGCAAAAATATTTAGTTTAGGAAGAGATAGACATTTGAGAGAACAAAAGAAGAGAAAGGTTTAAGGTAACAGAGAGATTAATGAAAAAGAAGACTAGGAGGTATGATGTTTCCGGAAACAAATAAAAGAGGAAGCAAGAGAAATAAAAAAAAACAAAGATAAAGGGAAGAAAGATAGACAAAAGAAAGAGTTTTCAAGTTTGGGAAAACAGAGAAGTCAACCAAAAATAAATACGTTTGAAGATACAATGATATTTGAGGACCAGAAAGAGAGATTTTTGAGAATACAAAGATAAAAGAAGAAAGAGAAATGAAGAAACATAGATAAAGGGAAGAAAAACAGATGTTTTAGGAAATAAGAAGATGACAAAATAATAGATTCGTTCGAACATACAAAGATAAAGACTAGAAAGAGAGGTGTTAGAGAAAACAAAATTTAAAAAAAAGAGAAATGAAGAAACATAGTTAAAGGTAATAAAGAGAGACGTTTGGAGAGTAAAAGATAAAGGCAAAGAAGATAGACTGTTAAGGAGACGGGAAACACGATGAGACAAAGAGGTTCAGTGAGAAAAGAGAAAGTCCCAGGTAGGAAAGATAGATGACTGAGCAAGCCAGGATGTGGAAATTCTGGAAAACGCTGATATTCAAGTATAAAACTTGGCCTTAGAAAAAAAAACTTTCTAAGAAAATATTTTACTGACATATTAATTGCTATTTTGTGTAAACAACAGGTAATAAACGTTGATTAACCTTGGATGAAAATGGGTGGCCAAAGTTTTCAAATTTGTTTTTCAACAACTCTTAACTCTTGCTTAAATATTTTTTCTGCATTCTCACAAATTCCAATTAAAAACACCTGGATCGTTTTATATGCCGGGCAGTAAAGTTACATTGTGCGATACAGAATCGCCTTTCCACGGAGCAGTGCAGAAGAATGGGCAGTTAAATTACCCATTACCTGATTTACATAATCGTATTTGATGACCGGCTGGCGCCTCAAAGCCGGTTTCAGAATGCAGTGCGAAGTCAGCTGTAGATGTAAAAATATATTTTATTGGTTAATGTATTTACGGACGCTGTGGCGATGATGTGTGCATTATATTTAGCAATGTTACCTGGACTTATAGGCATTATTTTAGGCGCTGTTTATACTCGCTCAATATTATTTCTTCTCAGATGTCCAGATTGCCTAACTTTCTTACTTCATTCATTGCCTTACTTTTCTCCCACTCTCTAAGTAACTGCTTTTCCGTTTAGTTTTAAATAAATAAAACTTCTAAACCACAAATCACTTTTACTTAAACCTAGGTTTAAACCTGAGGTTTAAATAAAATTTATTTGTGGTTTAGGGGTTTTATTTATTTAAAAATAAACATTACGCCACAGTTGCGTCATTCGGTTATGAGCAACTTTTTTCCGTTCTTTGCGTGGTTTCTCATTTTTCTCCACTATCTAAATTCTTCTTTTATCTCCCACTATAAATCTGTTTACTTTTCCCTTTTCTCCAAACTAAAACCATTTCCCCAATCTCCAAATTTGTATGTTACCCACTTTCCAAATTTTGTTCAATGTTCCCCATAAAAATTTGCTTAGTTTAATCTTTATTCAAACTTGTGTCTTTCCCCCTTCAAATTTCCATGAGTTTTCATTTTCGCGAATTCACTGCTTTACCACTCACAAATATTATTAATACCCCTTTAAAAGTAGAAACTCCTGGCTTTACTAAGTGCTTATGGGTATTTCCCATAGGTTTATCGTTCAATACAACTGAAATCATTACTTTACTCCGCCGAGTTTGGTTTAGTTCAATTTTCAAGCAATGATCGCAAGTGAAGCAAACACAACATCAACTGACCTCCACATGCAAGAAAACGAAAGCTGTAACATAATTTGTAAACAGCATATATTCGTGTTACCTTTGATGATCGCTCCCATTATGCTATCCCTTAAGGAGGTTTAATATTTTTCTCTAGAAACATTTAAAGAAGAGGGACACGGTTGCACTTTAAAAATTCTATAAATTTAATGACTCTGTGACGAATATAATACACACCCGAAAATTTTATTGGATTTAAAAACATAAGCCTATAACCACAACATTCATAAACTAAGTTATGCAATGCATTAAATTTGTTTAAGGCTTGCTAAGTGTGTTCAAAGATTAAAGGTTTTCATAGGCCGCCATTACCGGGTCGGGTTTCCCGTTAGCAGGTTAGCGACCGAGTACTTGTGTTAACTCGTTTTTGTTGACCTAGCTCTATTTACATGAAGCACCGGCGTAATACTTTATCTTGGCCCGTTTGACAACCCGCCACACTTATCCAAGTCTCTACAACGCAAACGTGCCCTGATTGTAACAAAACCCTTGGAAGACGGGCCAATTGTTTGTCTTTCTGAAATGTAACAACGTTTTTGCCTTCATAATAGCTTCAATTCCTTTGAAATTTTAGCTGTACTTGACGTAAACGAGGTAAAATTAAGGTTTTTTTAAAATTCTATACCTAAATAAATATATCAATATATATATATATATATATATATATATATATATATATATATATATATATATATATATATATATAGTATTCTATACCTAAATAAATATATCAATATATATTATTGTATTCTATACCTAAATAAATATATCAATATATATTATTGTATTCTATACCTAAATAAATATATCATAAAATAAAATATAATATACATCATTATATATATATCATTGTATATAAATATAGGCCTATCAATATATTATTATTATATTTAACATACATACAACATATTATTTTTTTCATTTCTATGCCTTTTGTCGCATTCTTACGAAGTGGAATCGTTGTGGTATATTAAGTTATGATATAAATCTGCCCTTCTGCGTTATAGGGAGGGAGACATTAATTCCGTGTTTAGGGTCATATACTTGAGGGAGGACTCGAAGGGAGGGGTTTATAACACGTTTAATGACAATGTCAAAGAATAAGTTGAGGCTATTGTACTTATTTAAGCATTACGTATTCTACATACTTACCTTTTACGACGAGATAAGGGGATGAAGGGTAGTTCTATAATTTTGTAATATATTACTAACAATTTCTCCGAATTTAGTTCCTTTTTAAAATTTAGAATTAATAAATTTACATTCTAAAGCTTGTCAGAAGTTAAATGTGAACCTGTCAGAATCTAGTCACAGTATTTATAAAACTGAACAAAAAACCCTAAATGTAACTTTTTAGTTAAAGCCAATCTGCCGGTCGACTGGTTTTCAATTTGCAAAATGTTTTCGAGCAAAACGTGTGCGCTTCGCTTCATTCTGATCCACGGCCGAACGGGTGTACTTTGTTGCGACTACCGTGCGCTGACTGACCATAGCCGTCATTCACAAGCTCGGTGTATTAATTGTGTTAACAAACGGCAGGCATATTGGCGGCGGACTCACGAGTCCATGAAACTCCGCTATTTGTCAACTCTTGTTAGATAATAAAAACACCGCACTAACGGATCAAACAGTGCTTGGGCTGCCACAGAGCGTTTAATTAAATAAAATTTAAACAACATTTCTTTGTGCTTTTTACCACTCTGCAGCGCTACTGTCACGTTTGCAGACTTGATCCTTTTCAAGCGCGGGTGACAGAAACGTTTTAAATTATGGATTATATTGTTGTATATTTTAGCAATAAATTAAATTATATTATGCAAATATACTGGTTTCGATATATACAAGTGACATCTTCAGTTTGGTTTCAATGAAAAAGGTATTACGTCACAGCAAATTTTATCGTATCCTGATAATCTCGGAAAATTTATAAAAGGTTCACCTGTTTTTTGCTCTCAATAGAGTACGTGCACATCGAAAGCGCTATCCTACCAATACAGGCTGGATTGTCACTTCTTTTTATCTAAACCAAACAAAATTCAGTTTATTTTTAACCTGTCCTTTCGCTTAAAGAGTTGTCCTAGTACAGAAGGCTACCATACTTAAACAACGGATGAAGTTTTTGGAAGCCCCAATGATTAAAATACCGAAAACAATTCAAGTAACAAATTGTGGCAGCATACTAGTTTGAAATTATTTATGTGATTTTCAGTTTAAGGCCTAACATGAGTCTGTTAATCGCATGATTCTGAAACGACTATATATGGTTGTAGAGTTAAAGTGCACACTATTGTACTTGTAAAGGTTTATTATAAATGTTTGATGTATTATCGCTACTTCAAAATTCTGTTTTACCTTTCTTTTGTACAGAGCTTAATTAATTACGTCCCCCATAAGTTTGTTAACGAACAAAATATAATTACCTGTCATAAATGTAACTTTTTGAATTTATTTTTATTTGAACTTTAAACAAAATGAACAATCATTTGTAAAGTTTAAACAAATGTATAAATAGGCGTATAGTTTTGGGTTGTCAGATCCCTCTCAGCGAGGCTCTTCGGTAGGGCCGAAAGCTCTTATTACCCACACCTTAGGGATCTGGCAAACTCAGTTGGACCCTCTCCTATTTTCCGTCCTCGTCCCGAAGTCCTCGGTCCTCTATAACACCTCCGCAACTCGCACTTCCTCTCCCAGCCGTCTACTTTTCGCCTCCTAGAATAGGCTACTAGATTTTAAGTTTTAGTCTTAATATGTTTAAATTGTAAAAAGTTTTCAACTCCTGTTTGTTTATTCCCATTAATACCATCATGTATCTGTTTCATCATATAAAATGAAAGTTAAGATCATTCATCGGAACTTTGTTATTAAATCTAGCTCTAAGTCTTATTACACATTTCTACTCTATCTTATGATCCACAAACACCCTTACTGCGTACATGAATCGACACAAAACGAAAAATGTCACCAAGTTTCAAGTAAACGTAGTCCCCCAGAATAAAATCCTTATTACCGCCCCCCCCCCCAAAGTCCTGCTTTGTAGATGCCCTTCCTACATCCAGCCCTTACCTAAATCCCTGTTCCCATATTCCTACCTGCAGCCATTGTCGGTGACAGCGCTGCATAACCTCAGGGACTACCAAACCCCCTCCTTCTACCACTGACGGACTGGGGGGGGGGTTCCTATCATTGTTTATGTTTCGTGTTGACGATTCACTATAATTTTCGCTTAAAATCCGAAAGAATAATTCAGAGAAAACACTGTTGAGAAAATAATGTAATTTAAAGTAAGAAAACATTGTAAACATAAAACATAAGAAAGCTGTTATTTATAGTGTTGTGCAAAACTACGACGAAATTGTACAAGATGGAGTCTTGTTGGTAGAGAGGCGGTGGGGGCTACATGTCACGTTCACAGCAACAGGTGGATGCTCTTCAAACAAGTTTAAATTAACAATAAACAGTAAAACAATAAAAGCTCGCAACGACAACATTTATATAAACAAATATACATTTGGTAACAGTTAAAACTTAATTTTCTTCTACATCTGTGTTTTGCATTATGTTCAGCTGATAACAATAACACTTGGTGTGAATATTTTACGGATGACTTTCGTGTATTGTTGCGCAACGTATTTACCCAGGTGGTAGTGTTGATAGGAATCGCATCCTGTGCGCGGTGTTTATCCATCTGTGACTGTGTTCGGCGGGCAGTGGCCTCATAAATCAAATAGTACAGAAAATTCTCAATACACCGACGCTGACTCTCCGATCAACTATAATGAGCGGAAACAAACTACATTAATTACTCATTTTTTCCAATTTATTTTCTATAAAAGCTTTTGAAAAACACAATTTCAACTGTATAACAAGTTCCAAGCCCTGTTTAGAGGAAGGGTTTAACATTAGAGGACCGGATAGGGTTCAGCTTATTTAAAGCTAAGGAGGCTTCGGTCACGTGAAATTTTCTAGGAAATACGATAAATTAATCTGTCAACACTTTTAAGTCTATAATCTGCACAGAAATAAGCTTTAGGCGCTCAGGAGGGATTCGTCGATTAGTGGTGGTGGAGGGTCAAGCAAATGTCTACCCCTGTTTCCAAACTAAGCACAGCTGAGAGCAAGACTACGTTTGTTACGGTCAGTGCGAACCACGTAACCGTGTACTTGGCCTTGAGAGATCGCAGTAGAGGGTCAGTATAAATACTTTTCTACAAACATGATAAGGCCTGTCAAAACACTGACTTGCATGAGACGGTCGATATTAGATAAATTAGCTCCGGTATGAAATAAAAACAATATTAATATATGTGCAGACATATCGGAGGCAGAAGATGTTGATGTATAAAATATTCTGAATATGTAACATGTTTTCAGAAGGGGGTGTACACGCAAGGCTTAGTGCACGTTTCTGTGTTACGGACAGTGCGGGCCACGTAACCGTGTACTTGGCCTTGAGAGATCGCAGTAGGCGAGGCCAAGTAGGCGAGATCGCAGTAGAGGGTCAGTATAAATACTTTTCTACAAACATGATAAGGCCTGTCAAAACACTGACTTGCATGGGACGGTCGATATTAGATAAATTAGCGCCGGTATGAAATAAAAACAATATTAAAATATGTGCAGACATATCGGAGGCAGAAGATGTTGATGTATAAAATATTCTGAATATGTAACATGTTCTCAGAAGGGGGTGTACACGCAAGGCTTAGTGCACGTTTCTGTGTTACGGACAGTGCGGGCCACGTAACCGTGTACTTGGCTTTGAGAGATCGCAGTAGGCGAGGCCAAGTAGGCGAGATCGCAGTAAAGGGTCAGTATAAATACTTTTCTACAAACTTGATAAGGCCTGTCAAAACACTGACTTGCATGAGACGGTCGATATTAGATAAATTCGCTCCGGTATGAAATAAAAACAATATTAAAATATGTGCAGACATATCGGAGGCAGAAGATGTTGATGTATAAAATATTCTGAATATGTAACATGTTTTCAGAAGGGGGTGTACACGCAAGGCTTAGTGCACGTTTCTGTGTTACGGACAGTGCGGGCCACGTAACCGTGTACTTGGCCTTGAGAGATCGCAGTAGGCGAGGCCAAGTAGGCGAGATCGCAGTAGAGGGTCAGTATAAATACTTTTCTACAAACATGATAAGGCCTGTCAAAACACTGACTTGCATGAGACGGTCGATATTAGATAAATTAGCTCCGGTATGAAATAAAAACAATCTTGAAATATGTGCAGACATATCGGAGGCAGAAGATGTTGATGTATAAAATATTCTGAATATGTAACATGTTTTCAGAAGGGGTGTACACGCAAGGCTTAGTGCACGTTTCTGTGTTACGGACAGTGCGGGCCACGTAACCGTGTACTTGGCCTTGAGAGATCGCAGTAGGCGAGGCCAAGTAGGCGAGATCGCAGTAGAGGGTCAGTATAAATACTTTTCTACAAACATGATAAGGCCTGTCAAAACACTGACTTGCATGGGACGGTCGATATTAGATAAATTAGCGCCGGTATGAAATAAAAACAATATTAAAATATGTGCAGACATATCGGAGGCAGAAGATGTTGATGTATAAAATATTCTGAATATGTAACATGTTCTCAGAAGGGGGTGTACACGCAAGGCTTAGTGCACGTTTCTGTGTTACGGACAGTGCGGGCCACGTAACCGTGTACTTGGCTTTGAGAGATCGCAGTAGGCGAGGCCAAGTAGGCGAGATCGCAGTAAAGGGTCAGTATAAATACTTTTCTACAAACTTGATAAGGCCTGTCAAAACACTGACTTGCATGAGACGGTCGATATTAGATAAATTCGCTCCGGTATGAAATAAAAACAATATTAAAATATGTGCAGACATATCGGAGGCAGAAGATGTTGATGTATAAAATATTCTGAATATGTAACATGTTTTCAGAAGGGGGTGTACACGCAAGGCTTAGTGCACGTTTCTGTGTTACGGACAGTGCGGGCCACGTAACCGTGTACTTGGCCTTGAGAGATCGCAGTAGGCGAGGCCAAGTAGGCGAGATCGCAGTAGAGGGTCAGTATAAATACTTTTCTACAAACATGATAAGGCCTGTCAAAACACTGACTTGCATGAGACGGTCGATATTAGATAAATTAGCTCCGGTATGAAATAAAAACAATCTTGAAATATGTGCAGACATATCGGAGGCAGAAGATGTTGATGTATAAAATATTCTGAATATGTAACATGTTTTCAGAAGGGGTGTACACGCAAGGCTTAGTGCACGTTTCTGTGTTACGGACAGTGCGGGCCACGTAACCGTGTACTTGGCCTTGAGAGATCGCAGTAGGCGAGGCCAAGTAGGCGAGATCGCAGTAGAGGGTCAGTATAAATACTTTTCTACAAACATGATAAGGCCTGTCAAAACACTGACTTGCATGGGACGGTCGATATTAGATAAATTAGCGCCGGTATGAAATAAAAACAATATTAAAATATGTGCAGACATATCGGAGGCAGAAGATGTTGATGTATAAAATATTCTGAATATGTAACATGTTCTCAGAAGGGGGTGTACACGCAAGGCTTAGTGCACGTTTCTGTGTTACGGACAGTGCGGGCCACGTAACCGTGTATAAGAACGAACTAAACAAGAGTTCATTGTACTTGATCAAGCCTAACATTGTAGATCCTCATCAGATGTAATATAAAGAAAAAAACTCAAGTCAATTCCTACTTAATTAAACAAAGTAAAATTTCATTTTAGAAACTTGTTCATTAAATAATTACTAATAATATAAATAAAGTAACAATATATACGTTAAAACAGCTGTTCTACCACATAACCTATAACATAAGATCAGCTGCTTTATGAAATCATATGTTATTACTTATTTCAAGCAAGATGGGACGAAATATCTATATTGTATACCTTTTCGTGAAAAGTTTTTCTCCCATTTAAACTAAAATTAACGAGGTTATATTTGAAAAAAACTGTATTAATATCAAGTGTCATCCACTACAAGTTTAAAAAAATATGTATTTGAACGTGAATGGATAAATAAAAAGTATTTTATCAACGATTGAAAATTTGAACAAGATATACATATACATGCACACACACACACACACACACACACACACACACACACACACACACACACACACACACACACACACACACACACACACACACACACACACACACACACACACACACACACACACACACACACACAAACACACACACACACACACACAAACACACACACACACACACACACACACACACACACACACAAACACACACACACACACACACACACAAACACACACACACACACACACACACACACACACACACACACACACACAAATATAAATAAATAGAAAGAGAACGCGCGATAATAGCTGGAATTTAAATACAAATTTAGAACAATCTTCAACAAATATTTAACATCTGTAAAATAATTTTGATGAGAATATTAAAAATGACCAAATATAGTATTTAACGATTTCCACTCTACACCCTTGTTTAGAAGCATTTTTTAAACAAATTTATCGATTTCCGTGTTTTTTTAATTTCATTTCCTGTAACACTGTATTGTACCAGAGTAATTGAGTTCATTTGATATGCACTGCTCACTGCAGGTGAGGCATGAGCGAGGACTTGGCTTTCCCAACAGCTCCATGGCATCCCATTAATGATTTAAACGCCCCACGTTTCGTACCGTTGAATTACGCATTTTAAATTTGTCCCGTCCTTTAGCAACGGCGACGTTTTCTGCGACACTGGCAATTGGATTTAATTAATTAAGCTCGAATCGCAGCTTTAGTTCGGTCGTGTGACACCGTTTCACGATTTCTTTTTATGGTTTTCGTTTAACATTAGAGGCTCTTGATTTATAACGTTGTGTTGCCACTTCTGCATGCGTACATTGAACGGGAAAATATCTTTGCAATCTTTATGCGTGCCAAATTTCTCTTTATCCGGGGGAAAGAGATTCGAGGGGAGATTTGAGGTAATTAAATCGAAGCTATTGAAGGCGAAGCTACTAAACAAAACTGTCATTACGAACGATGTGAACATAGGAGATTACTAGCATAACTAGGGATGGATAGATGATATATGTGGTTGCAGAGTTTCAAATACGTAACTCTTTATAGAGCATACTTAGTCATTGCTAGAGTAGAATTAAAATTAAAAAGGAATTTTACTGAACCACGTTATCGAACTCCTTCAACATGTAAACCTAATACAAGGTTAAGCAATAATATGAGAATAATGTTAAAACAAATAAAAACATACACAAAACTCACAAATTAATCATTTACTAACTCATACGCATTTCAATGACAAAGTAATCATCAACAGTGAGTGTACTACTACAAACTTCTACAAACAGTTGAAAGTTGAAGTTTGTAGTAGTAACACTCACTGATGATGATTACTTTGTCATTGAAATGCGTATGAGTTAATAAATGATTAATTTGTGAGTTTTGTGTATGTTTATTTGTTTTAATAAGATAATGTTTAGATCTATGTGTAGTACAAGTCTACTATTCGAAAGACGAGCTAAAATAACCTCATAATTAAAATATTATCTCAAGAAGACACTTTTTCATTCTGATTCACTATTTTAATTTTTATTATTTCTTAGAAGACAATGTAGCGTAAATTATTCCATCTGGAATGTATTAACTCTTATGCTTGCCGTTTGATATTTTCGGTTCACTTAGTAGCCCAAGAAACCTCATACCGCGAATTAAACTGTATACGGACATTAGTTGGCGACTAATGTACTAGCACGCGTGAAAACATCAAATTGGTTTTGAATTTATAACCTCATAATTGAATTGAAAATTATTATGAATCTTTTCCACTTGGGTTACATCATTTGGGTAAGGTTTGTTATTGTGCGTGTTAATAAGTACATGTTGTCCAAGTTTTTTGCTGGAATTAGATTTTATATATATTCCAAAATAAGATAAGTTTTTAGAACATCATTTTACGCTAAACAGTAAATAGTCTAATCGTTGTAAATGTAGCTTTTTCTAACCAACACTAAGTTTATGGTGTAAATGAAGTAATTTGTTTCCCACAACTCCTAAATCGGTTTTCAGTACAACCATCGATGACCATAAATTCGAATGGCACCTTTTATGATCGTCTCGGTCACGCAAAACCGAGTACTTACTAATAAATCGGTTCCAAACGTTGGCCTTAACGCATAACTGGATATAGTGGAACGGAACGGCGTCGCAAAGTCAATGCCTCTCCTAACCGATCATTACAGTCGCAGACCTATTATAGATGCACGCTATTTATCTGCATAATTGCATTTCATAATAACGCTTTGCTATTAGTATTTGCATTGGCTGTGTCAAGGCTTCGGAGAGTTGTAGTATTAATGACAGGTTAAGGAACTGCATTACACTGTATGTTGGTTGTACCGCTTATCCGAATGTGTCTAAAGTGTAACGAGTTTAGGCTATGTGTAACAGGAAGGCGCATTTTGCGGCCCTTGAAGTGAAATGGCTTGGAAAAAAGATATTTAGGATTAGACAGAATAAATAATCATTGAACATTCTTCTGTAATGATAGAAGTAATAAACTGCTCGGGAAAGATATATAAGAACAGACAAAATAAAGAATCACCGAACTTTTCTCTCTAATGTTTTAATGATAAAAGTAATAGACGAATCGGGAAAGATATATAAGAACAGACAAAATAAAGAATCACCGAACTTTTCTCTCTAATGTTTTAATGATAAAAGTAATAGACGAATCGGGAAAGATATATAAGAACAGACAAAATAAAGAATCACCGAACTTTTCTCTCTAATGTTTTAATGATAAAAGTAATAGACGAATCGGGAAAGATATATAAGAACAGACAAAATAAAGAATCACCGAACTTTTCTCTCTAATGTTTTAATGATAAAAGTAATAGACGAATCGGGAAAGATATATAAGAACAGACAAAATAAAGAATCACCGAACTTTTCTCTCTGATGTTTTAATGATAAAAGTAATAGACGAATCGGGAAAGATATATAAGAACAGACAAAATAAAGAATCACTGAACTTTTCTCTCTAATGTTTTAATGATAAAAGTAATAGACGAATCGGGAAAGATATATAAGAACAGACAAAATAAAGAATCACCGAACTTTTCTCTCTAATGTTTTAATGATAAAAGTAATAGACGGTTCGGAAAATATATATAAGAACAGACAAAATAAAGAATCACTGAATCTTTATCTGTAATGTATGAATGATAAAAGTAATAGACGAATCGGGAAAGATATATAAGAACAGACAAAATAAAGAATCACCGAACTTTTCTCTCTAATGTTTTAATGATAAAAGTAATAGACGGATCGGGAAAGATATATAAGAACAGACAAAATAAAGAATCACCGAACTTTTCTCTCTAATGTTTTAATGATAAAAGTAATAGACGAATCGGGAAAGATATATAAGAACAGACAAAATAAAGAATCACTGAATCTTTATCTGTAATGTATGAATGATAAAAGTAATAGACGAATCGGGAAAGATATATAAGAACAGACAAAATAAAGAATCACCGAACTTTTCTCTCTAATGTTTTAATGATAAAAGTAATAGACGAATCGGGAAAGATATATAAGAACAGACAAAATAAAGAATCACTGAATCTTTATCTGTAATGTATGAATGATAAAAGTAATAGACGAATCGGGAAAGATATATAAGAACAGACAAAATAAAGAATCACTGAACTTTTCTCTCTAATGTTTTAATGATAAAAGTAATAGACGAATCGGGAAAGATATATAAGAACAGACAAAATAAAGAATCACTGAATCTTTATCTGTAATGTATGAATGATAAAAGTAATAGACGAATCGGGAAAGATATATAAGAACAGACAAAATAAAGAATCACTGAACTTTTCTCTCTAATGTTTTAATGATAAAAGTAATAGACGAATCGGGAAAGATATATAAGAACAGACAAAATAAAGAATCACTGAACTTTTCTCTCTAATGTTTTAATGATAAAAGTAATAGACGAATCGGGAAAGATATATAAGAACAGACAAAATAAAGAATCACCGAACTTTTCTCTCTAATGTTTTAATGATAAAAGTAATAGACGGTTCGGAAAATATATATAAGAACAGACAAAATAAAGAATCACTGAATCTTTATCTGTAATGTATGAATGATAAAAGTAATAGACGAATCGGGAAAGATATATAAGAACAGACAAAATAAAGAATCACCGAACTTTTCTCTCTAATGTTTTAATGATAAAAGTAATAGACGAATCGGGAAAGATATATAAGAACAGACAAAATAAAGAATCACTGAACTTTTCTCTCTAATGTTTTAATGATAAAAGTAATAGACGGATCGGGAAAGATATATAAGAACAGACAGAATAAAGAATCATTCAACCTTTATCTGTAATATTTTTTAACAATAAAAGAAATAGACCGTTCGTTAAACATATATAAGAACAGACAAATCTTTTAAAAAAATCACTGATTCTTTGTAAAGTTTTTTAATGATAAACAAAAGGCTCCCGAATAAAGCACGGTTTTAGGCCAGGGAGGACCTTTTATCCTTGGATCTCTTTTTACGAAAGTGTCCTAGTTTTCATGTTGTTGTTCTTGTCTGGCTACATTTACACTTGCATGATTTAAGAAGAGGGTTTGTGGTTTGTTTGACTCCTTGGAACAACTTTGGGCTGTTAGGTTTTGAGATTAGAATTCTTTACGGCCCTTCTTTTCAAAATGAAGGAACAGGGGTCAATTTCTGTACCATGTGCCGTATTTTCTTGGAAATTGGTTTGCCGATTTAAATGGACTAGTGTTAGCTTATATTATATTTTTTAAATTGTGAAATTTGTACAGGAAAAGGTCATCTTGCCAGTCTCCCTAGTTTCAATAAACAGACTCCTAGGGTAAAAACGCCCTGTGTCCGTCCCAGCCAGAAGTCGTTCTGCCACTTTCCAAACACCCTCTCCAATCACGAACAGCTCGTACCATACCTGCAGCCAGTGGCAGACTCTATGTAAGGTAACTGACTGAGGAACAAAGATATATCGATTGCGTTCAATATAATGCTTTCGGCGGGTATTAAATATACAATTATTGTAACTATTTATTTTGTTTTTTGTTTTAACATTTAATATTTTCTCTTCAATTCTTGGGTTTAGTTTATTCTTTCTTCTACTTTGCCTCACTATTTTGAAAATTCGTGAAGTATTTGATTCGTCCTGTGTCCCTAGCATATTCTGGAAGTTACAATACAGTGTATTGTAATCACATATCTGTTGATCACTGTCGAACTTTACACAACCACGTCGATTTCTGCATTTTGTTCGATAAAGGACATGATTCGTTCACTCGGTCGCATAATATTTTCTCTTCAATTCTTGGGTTTAGTTTATTCTTTCTTCTACTTTGCCTCACTATTTTGACGCATTTCGTGAAGTATTTGATTCGTCCTGTGTCCCTAGCATATTCTGGAAGTTACAATACAGTGTATTGTAATCACATATCTGTTGATCACTGTCGAACTTTACACAACCACGTCGATTTCTGCATTTTGTTCGATAAAGGACATGATTCGTTCACTCGGTCGCACTTCTTCGTTCTTCCTTTCTGAGTCGAATCTGTTACTTTCCCATATATTGCTATGTTCTCTTAACTAATCCCCATTTTTTATCTTGTATGGTTCCACGTGATTAAAATTTAATTTTTTTTTACAAATTTTGCCTTAAAAAGTGTTTATTGTATAAATTGTAGAAATGCTGTACACAATGCCCTCTTTCTCGCTCTTTTGAAATGTTATTTTATAATTTTTGAAAAGATGTTAGATTGAAACAGCTTGTTTCTCATATCTTTGAGTTAGTGCTTTCAAACAAGCTTAAATACATGGCAATCGAACGAGATATCTCGGTTATTTAGAACAGGCAGAACACTAAATCAATTTAATTGTGAATACCGTAGTAACGAAATGGTTTTGTAAAAAAGAAGGATTTAAATCTCGTGCGAACAGCTGTTGGTAGACCAGGCGGTCAACATTTGGCAAACCTCGATCGTTCCAGCTGCTAGCCGCAACACTGCCAAGGCCATGCTTGCTATCGATCATTCCTTCCAGTCTGCATTCTTTATAATGACAACTTGTACAACATTCGTAAGACGCGGCCTGTCTACGTACTAAAATAGTCTTCGTCTCCGATTCATTCAACATCAACGAGTAATTTTGCAATTTGTGACCTCTTTTTAATTCCTTCTATTAGTTTAAACTCTCCTATCTTGTCAAATCTTCAATCGTTTAAAAAATACTTTTTATTCATCCGCTCATGTTCAGTTACATTTTTTTAAAACTTGTAGCGGATGACACTTGATGTTAATACAGGTTTTTTCAAAAATTAATTCATTAATTAATTTTAATGAATAATTTTTAGTTTTACATGAGAGAAAATACATTCACAAAAGGGGCAGGGTTGCATATTCAACCTATTTAGCTTAAAATAAGTGATAACATATGATTTCATAAAACAGCTGATTTTATGTTATAGGTTATGTGGCAAAACAGCTATTTTAATACATAGGTTATGTTACTTTATTTATATTGATTGTAATTATTGAATAAAAAGTAACTAAATTAATTTTTTTTGTTGACGTAAGTAGGATTTGACTTCATAATTTTTGTTTACATATTATTTGTTACTTTAAAAATTTGTTAAAACCAGTAACTTCCTAATATCTCTTTAGGTGAAACGTATCACACTCCGTATTGTTCTATGCTTTGAATACAAAACTTCACTAGTTGCTCCTGGTAGTTGAGATATTGTGTGTAGGCTACTTTATGCAGGGACTTCTGTGAGCGTAGAACGATGTTATGGTTACGTTAGCTTGTTATTTTATTAGTTATTAAAAATTGTGATACACTTGAAGTGTTTAATGGTTTAAAATCTATTGAAGCTTCATAATTAATTCATAGTGCACACTGGCACTCATTTATTAATTTATATACTTAAATGCGTTTCGATGTCATCAGTGAGTTATAACTAACAAGTTTTAGTTTAGATTTATTATATAATATCGTTACAATCTTCAAGGGATTTGGAAAATAGGGATCATTGACATTGACCGTGTCGTCCCCTTCTTGCGCCATGTTAATCGATTTTATAAAATTAAAATATTTTTTTTCAGCTCTGTTAGTTAGGAATTAATTTATTTTAATTTTGCGATTTAGTTATAATAATATTATTCATATTTTATTTGTTTTACTAATCTAGGTCAGGTTTTTGTTTTGCTTTGTTCTGTAGTAGGAGTTTAGTTTTAGGTATTAGCCTTTAGATACTTTTGGTTACTTACGTTTAATATTAGGTAATGATAACAGTTTTTGGTTTTTCGCCAAAAAAAAAATTATATCCAATGTTTTTAAATCAGAGGTAACTATTAACGAAAACTGTTACCCTGGAACTCATGCTAAATCGGAAGGAAACCAAAATGGCTGTCTTACCTATCGAAATTTGTAAAAGACATCTGGAAAAGCGTAATAGTTTCGGGAAGTTAATTAGAGCTTAACTAGTGAGAACATTTCACATTTTTAAAAATTACAAGAGTTCACTCAAAATTTTACAACACACTAGTTTAATACATACAGAATAGTTTCGACAACCGTGTCGTCTTCATCAGGGATTGGCTACTGCATCAGACGATTAAGGGAACATTATTATCGATACTAGTCTGTATGTATTGATAAACTAGTGTGTAGTGAGATTTTGAGAGAGCTATACAACTGCGCAAGTTGTCAGAAATTAGTAAAAGAAATATTTCTGGGCCCCCGAGGTTATGGTCGAGCTGCGCAAGTAGGTATATTATGCACGGTTCATCACACCTTTTATCGTAAGACTACTATTTGTCTTTTAGTTAATTCTGAGGAAGAGAATATTAGGTTGTAAATGGTCAAGAATTTTTATTTCACACATTAATAACAAAATAGACTATCAACCGACCGTTTAACCTATTTATTATGACGAGAAGAAAATGGTCATAATTTGTAGGTCTATATATAAAAAGGTTCGTTGAGAATTTCTTTGGAAATTGGCTGCAAATATAACAGCTCCCTATTCGTTATTACGTAAAAAACATTTAACCAGTTTAACCTACTAGAAATATCATTTTAACACTGTATTTTAATTTTCATGGCCGCTTTTCTTTTTAAGTATTTTCCTGTTCAATCTAATGTTCATTGTAAGTTATAACTTTTACTTCAAATTTTTACTTTTACTATACATTTTTGTCATACATTACGATGTGTGGGCTGCGCAGTTCAACACTACCCTCGACCTAACCACTTTCGCCCTTCGACCAATTAGGGGAGGGTAGTTCTTGAATTCTGAGTACAATCTTAATACACCCGTGTTTCGGGTATTTAAATAGGAGTACGCAACAAAATTGGGCGTTCAGTATCGATTTATTTCCTTACTTGAATGCAAAGAGCATATTAACGGAGCAACTAAGAGATGAATCTATCAATTTATGTAAATTTTGAATATTGTTCAAAGTATGTGATTTGTATATCAACATGTGTGTGATTAAAGTCCAGTCATTGACAGTCTCTACCAAGTAGATAACAAAGCCTATTCAGGGGGACTGTGGAACTCAACGCTGGCTGAAATCTCTACCAGAGGAAATTCTTGTGTGGAGATCCACTTGCAAAGCATTGAGACCAAACTGCACCCTAACGCTATCGGTTGCATCCGACCTTACCAACGCGGAAACGTTTTCAAAACAGTCTCTACAAAGTAGATAACAAAGCCTATTTTCAGGGGGGCTGTGGAACTCAGCATTGGGTGAAATCTCTACTAGAGAAAAGTCTTGTGTGGAGATCCACGTGCAATGCATTGAAACCAAACTGCACCCTAACACTATCGGTTGCATCCTACCTTGCCAACGAGGAAGCGTTTTCAAGACAGTCTTTTCCAAGTAGATAACAAAGCCTATTTTCAGGGGGGCTGTGGAACTCAGCATTGGGTGAAATCTCTACTAGAGAAAAGTCTTGTATGGAGATCCACGTGCAATGCATTGAAACCAAACTGCACCCTAACACTATCGGTTGCATCCTACCTTGCCAACGAGGAAGCGTTTTCAAGACAGTCTTTTCCAAGTAGATAACAAAGCCTATTTTCAGGGGTGCTGTGGAACTCAACATTGGGTGAAATCTCTACTAGAGAAAAGTCTTGTATGGAGATCCACTTGCAATGCATTGAGATCAAACTGCACCCTAACGCTATCGGTTGCATCCTACCTTGCCAACGAGGAAGCGTTTTCAAGACAGTCTTTTCCAAGTAGATAACAAAGCCTATTTTCAGGGGTGCTGTGGAACTCAACATTGGGTGAAATCTCTACTAGAGAAAAGTCTTGTATGGAGATCCACTTGCAATGCATTGAGATCAAACTGCACCCTAACGCTATCGGTTGCATCCGACCTTGCCAACGAGGAAGCGTTTTCAATGTCGTTCTGTAAATATTTTCATGAATTCATCATTCATTGCTTTTGCGCCGAGCTTTAATTGGATTCTTAGCGACGCAGATGCGGAAGTAATTCCAAACAGCCCAGTGCATTCATTGGCAGGCCTAGGCACGTGGAGGCGGCACGCTTTCATCTCCCGCTCGATGACGTCACGCAGTGTTCACTTCTTGATAAACTGACAGATTAGATCAAACATTTTAAGCTTGGTGTTCACGTTATAGAGATTTACACGAATAGAAGTGTAAAAAAGTACTTTATGTGAATGAATGACCACCCTATTTCTAATTGACATTTTTTCACTCGCGGTGTTCGCTCAAAATTTATTAACTTTCAATCATTTTAAATAACTGCCTATTACGTTTTTTAAAGATTAAGGGCAATCGTTCTTCATTTAGTGTTGTATCTCTTGTTTATACTGGTAAAACAAGTGAGAACAAAATTAGTGAACAGAAATAAATTTCTGATTGTGTATTACGATTATTGGCATTCGTTTTTCATTTAACTTTTAACTCTAATAGTGAACCTAAATAAATTTATAATTGTGTATTACGTTGTTTAAAGATTAATAACAATAATTCTTCATCTAACGTTTTTATTCGTGTTTATTCCCGTATAAGAAGTGGAGCAAAATTAGTGGCCAAAGATAAATGTCTAATTGCGTATCAAGTTATTTAAAGAATAATGACAATCATTCTTCATCTAGGCCTAACTTGTAAGTCTACAAGTGTCTACTTCATGTGAAAGAAGTGTGGAGAATAATAGTCAACCGAAATAAATTTATAATTGTTCATTAATTCATTTAAAGATTAAAGGCAATCGTTCTTAATCTAACGCTTTAATCTGCTCTTTAATCTAACTCTTTTTTATTAATGCGAACGAAGTGAGAACAAAATTAATGAACAGAAATAAATGTCTGATTGTGTATTAAGATATTTAAAGACTACTGGCGAAACGGTTATCTTTTGTTTACTCACGTACTATGTATTGAAAAGAACAATAGTGAATAGGGTTGTTCACGGTTTCTATTATACTTGAAAATTTGCGATTTCCTTAACAATAAAAGCAACAAACGAATGCAAATACATCGTGGCTGCGGAGTGTCTGTAATTTTTACTAGACTGCTCAGATTAACGGAAAAAAGAGAAAAGCAGTACTGGAAGAGTTTGAGTACCCAACGTTGCGTCCCCATTTCTAACATTGCACGTAGTTTATTAGATTACGACGACAATGAACTGCGCTTGTTTCGCTGTTACGTGCAGAATTATGTCGACCTATTGTGTGTTGACTATAAATTATCTCAGATACTCTACTACGATACTGGGTGGTGGGTCTGCGTCAGACATTTCCTGCTTTATCCTTCGGTGGAGCGGAGGGTCACCGAAATATTATTTTATGTATTGTATCAGATGAATACAGGGTTTCGAATTTGTATTTCTACGTTGCTTTTGAGGCACACCTGTACGCTGCGCTATTTGCGTTCAAAGAAAACGACTGCCTTTGTGGTGTATTTGGCATGTATTTTGTTTAAATAATCTTATTACACTTTGATATTACTTGGGAACAGACTTTTTGTTTGTTAAAGATTGTTAAATTGTTAACTTACACTTGGAGGAAACGTTTTCGTCTTACGACTTCTTCAGCCTCATATTTTTGCCGCTAGGATTGCTGCAGTTGTGCTTCTTTGGTACCAATTTTTAAAAGTTAGAAGTGATGTGATCGAAGAGTATGTCTGATCTATGCCGTGTTTGATCATTTAAAATGTCATTTTTATGTGTGTTGCTATGTCTATATATTTCAAACTGTTCTAGTGTGTTTAATTTATGGCCTCTGTTGCATGTGTGGAGGTTGTTCATGTTATTTTCCATACTATTGGATGAGTGTTTAGTGTCCATGAGGTAGGTGATTTGCGCACTGCACACTACTATTGAATCCACCTTCGCAAATATCCTCATAGACACTAAACACTCATGCAAAAGTATGGAAAATAACAAGCGCATCCTCCACACGTGCAACAAAGGCCAAAAATTAAACACACTAGAACAGTATGAAATATATAGACGTAGCAACACACATAAAAATGACATCTTAAATGATCAAACACGGCATAGATCAGACATACTCTTCGATCACATCACTTATAACTTTCTAAAATTTATACCACAGAAGCACAACTGCAGAAATCCTAGCGGCGAAAATACGAGGCTGAAGAAGTCGTAAGACGAAAACGTTTCCTCCAAGTGTGAATTAACAGTTTATCAACCTTTAGTTAACAAAAAGTCTGTTTGCAAGTAATATCAAAGTGTAATAAGTAATTTACAACCCGCTCGTCATGAACAGCGACAAGATTTCGATATTAAATTTATAAAAGTAATGTACGTGGAACAAAAGTGGTTAGAATAATTCTGTTCTAGATTTGTTTCACCATTTTCAAACATAATCATGACGATTTGAAATATTAGAGCTAAATATATAGGTCCTACAGATCGTCCTTTTCGCCAAATCGGCGTTCATGTTGTTGCATGCAGGTATGAACTGAAATTTGTTTCAACCTCATTTTGTTTGGGTTGTTTTGCAATTTGTCTTTATTTTTTTTTATTTTTCAGTTGATTTTCTTTTCATTGCACCATCCACAAGACAATTTCTTCTCGAGCAGTACCTTAAACAGTGTATTTTCATCTCTATATGTCATCGCTTCTTCAATAAAGCTTTTTTCGATTTCATGTCTTCTATTTTCCTCACCAAAGGCATTTATGATTTTTTTCTTCTTTCTCAATTTAGAAAACCTTCTTTAGCAAAACCTTCTTGCAGTGCCTTCTTTAACAAAACGTTTACGATATTTTTTCATTTTTTTCCCAACCAATCTAATTTATGAATTATTCTTCAATTCTAGATCACTTTTTAAATAAAGCATTTCATTTCTCTTCCTAAGCAAAGTATAAAGTGTATTTTCTTTTTCTTCAACAGCGGTTTTTATAATTCCCCCCCCCACTTTTTGAACAACTTATTTATTTAAGTGTTAACTTATAACACACCATTAAAAAAAAAAACTATTAAATCAGTAAAATGTCTACGTAAGGAAATTCGAATAGTATAGGCCTATATCCTATAACTATCCAGAGGTAATATTTCCGAATAACCCCGAATATATCCGAAAATAAAATATGACTCATAAATACTAACAAAAGTTTTCTCTTACAGTTAGAGGGTGTTTAGTGGTTATGTTTAAACATTTTAAACATGTTTAAACATGCAAGTTTTATATATTTAGAAATATTTTATTAAATTCTATGGAAATGTAAAATTTAACTAATAATATACACCTGTTTTTATTGGTTTTATGTTAGTTTCTGCAGTGTATATTAGCAGTAAGTTAAAATGTAGGCCTATGTTTAAAGAAATTATATTTTTTCCTGTTGCGATAACGTTAAATATTGTTACCTAATATACTTGTTAATGACATAAACTATATTTATTTGGATGTGTATAAGATTTAAATTTAAAAATTTGAATATTTTACATTTAAAATTTTTTAAAAATATTTAACATTCTGTAATGCACGAGTTGCATGTTTTTTCTGTAACATTAAGGTATACATTAAATATTCAAAAAGAAAATTGAAGTATTGAAGACTTTTTTAATATTACTAGGTTCTTATCGACTTTTATTATTTTATTATATAAATAAAATTATTTGTAGCTATATTTCTGCTGGATATATTCCGTTGTTTTTTCCTTACGTCTTACGATTTGTTTTCTCTTTCTGGATCACTTTAGTATTTTTTTTTAATTTTTATCACACCTTATGTACTTTATTTATAAAAACGTCAATTTATCTTGTTTTAATGAAGGTCTCCGCCCCATAATTATTCTACTCTAGTATTGTGTATTTCTTCCGAAAAAAAGGTATTTATCCTTTTTTTGTAACAAAGTCACTCCTTCATTTGTAGACTGTCTTTACTACATTTATTAGAATAATAAAGAACTGTTATCAGCTGATTGTCACCGAGCTCAAATTTTTAAGTATTTAGTTTTTGTTGATTTACTTTCCATCCATTTGTTGCAATCTCTCATCCAATTGGCTCCCCGTGCTTGTCACCCTCTTTGGAACCGTTTTAAGTTTGCAAAGGATTCAAACTAATTTGTAAACTCTGGAAACTTTTTAAAAATAAGAACAAAATATTGAGCAATGGAAATTTATGTGATCTGATATTGTTATCCTAATGATTTACTATTATAAGTTGTTTCACTGTAGAATATTATTTTTCCAATTCATTTGTGTTATTCATGTTTGTTGAAGACAATTTTTCGTCACTGAAGCCAAGGTTATGTAAAGAGTCTCCAAAGCGAGATATAATCAAATGTAGAACTTTATTTAAACAAGTAGGCCCTGACAAAAAAATTAGTCAATTCCTATTTACACAATATCAAGAGCACAGTGGTACAATATATAACAAAGAAAATATTGGAAAGAGCCCCAATACCACAAAAATAATAAAAAATAACAAATAAAACAAGTTACTTAAGATTAAACCCTTATGTACTTTTCGATGACCATGTCATCATCATCAGAGGGTCTTATTATAAAATTACAATCTAGCAAACAAGAAATTACAAACTAGAGTGATGATATGTATATAAGGGTTTAATCTTAAGTACCTTGTTTCATTTGTTATTTTTGATTATTTTTTGGTATTGGGGTCCAATATTTTCTTTGTAATTCCTGTTTAGGTAAAAAAGATAAAAATAATATTAGTTACTTTTTATTAAATAATTACAATTATTATAGTGTAAATATATATGTACATATAACAGACTCACACTATTAGGGGGCAAAATAGAGAGCGAAATTAATTATAAACATTAATTAATTATATTTAATTAATATATGAAAAAGAACTTTATTAACACCAAGTGCCATCTACTACAAGTTTAAAAAAATATTTTTGAACTTGAGTGGATGAATAAAAATTATTTTATTAAAGATTGAATATTTGTATACGATGTATAAATAAATATGCAATGGAGAGTGTGAACTAGAGAGTAGGAATTAAAAAACAATTAACTCTTTAAGAAAGAAGTAATGATTATATAGGTCAATTTCAGCAAAATATAAATTAACAAATGGTTTAATATTGTTTCAGGTAAGGATGAATCAATCCCATATCTTATTTCGTCTAACTAGCTGGAATTGGTAAGTTTGTGTATTATACCATGAAAGAATATTCCATAAGTAAAAAAATAATTTGAAACCTTCATCACAGTTTCCAAACATGAAATTAATGTTGACAAATTACTTGTCGGTAATGAAATGCAGCTTATCCGCAAAGTTTGCGTGAAAGAAAAACGTTTGTTTATTTGGCAACTTATCCCCCCATGCGAACCTGACAGGGTTTTAATCTTGCCGCTGTCTAACCGACGGAAATACAGCGAAAACAGCCACGCCCTTGATATTTAATTTACCGAGTCTAACGAATATGACAACGCAACAAACACATAAATTTTATAAAAACACAGGGCACCAGAGGGGATTTTAATCCGGCGTGTGAATGGAACGGTTCTCAGTGTAGCCTAAATTACGTATTGGCTCGTTATCAAGGAAAACACTCCGGTACCAACGCTCTGACGTCATAACAGTTCCTTCTATGATTCACCGAAATGATTTAGATTTTAATTTATTTTCCCATTTATTTATTGTTTAATTGTGAGTTTCTGAGATGAGACTACTCTGCGATCCCGTTTTTAGGTGTTAAATTTACCAAGAGCAAATATATTTTTATAAGATCTATTACTAACATCTTGTAATTATTATAGCTTAGAACGTTCCTAATCCAGCATTAAACTTTTTTTTACAATGTATGTAAGTTACAACGATTCAATCATGCAAGGGTTAAAAACGCAATGATTTTTTTAAGGCAGGAAAATAAATGAAACTGTTCGAAACGTCAAATAATTACAAAGTATCGATAACTATTAACATTCATTTATGGAGGCTGTTAATATAAAATTATTTTACTGTTTGAATTTTATACGATTATTTTATTATTGTTGGGCTTTAGAAGAAGACAGTTCAGTGGTTAAGAAACGTTGGTCGTAGATAATAAAAACCATTTGAGGGAGTTGTTTATGGTCACTATAAAACCTATTTAATTAGTAACTATATACGTAAAATTATTATTATTTAAATAATTGAAAAACATAGGTTATTGGACTTGAGGAAGTGCCTACTGAAGTAAAACTATTATAGCAACGTCTACAAAAAGTTGAATCGAGAAAAAAATATAATTTTCTGTAATGAGAAATTACTTAGACATTTGCATTCAGACGTGCCTAAGAATTTTTTGATTTACAAAATTATATTAGAAACACGTAAGTTATTACTATCGTTAAATTGAATTATTTGTATTGAGATTTATCAAAATTTAAATAAATTAATGTATTTACTTATCAAAACTATTTAATAATAATTTTTTTCTTAACAATATTTAATAAATAATATAACATAACCTATAACATAAAATCAGCTGATATATAAAATAATAAGTTATCATTTGAATTATTTTGAGATGACTCATAGCGATACCTGATGGAAATTATACTGACGTGAAGTTGTATGTTTATGTCTATCTAATAAGTTTTTGTAGGCGTCGCTATAAACATTTTCACTTCAATAAAAAAAACTATGATTTTTAAAATAAAAGGGAAAGACAAAGAGTTAAAACTAAGAAACGACACAATAAAGGAAATAAAAATAATGACGAAAATGTTATGTATAGAAATGTTTAAATAGAAGGACTTGTGCTGCTCATGACGAGCTGGTTGTCAATTACTTATCACACTTTTGCTATTGTTAGCGAACAAACCTTTTGTTAACTAAATGTTGTTAAATTGTTAACTTTCACTTGCAGGAAACGTTTTCGTTTCACGACTGAAACCTAGGAGGCTGAAGAAGTCGTAAGACGAAAACGTTTCCTCCAAGAGTAAGTTAACAATTTAACAAATTTAGTTAACAAAAGGTCACAAGTAATAGCAAAAGTGTAATACGTAAATAGAAGGATTCAGAATGACTTATATTAGAGAAGGAATATATAAGATTTAAAAGAATATAGCTAGATGACGTAAGTAGGCGATGTCATGACCAGTCATCGAGACCTCATTCCTACGTCACCTTTGAACTTCCCTGCATATCTTATTTGTCAGGACGTCGTTCAACTCGTCACTATCAGGCGGCCTGATTGTGATTGTAGCTTTATTTAGATTTATTAAACCATTTCCATTACAAACATAAACATTCCTTACTACACCGTGAAACATTGTCATAAAGGTTTAAAAAACAAAACCTATATTAATTGTTATCAACAATTGTTCAAGAAACCTTTATTGCATTACTGCGGATTGTTTTTTCAATTCCTTCTAATTGTTCACACTCTCCCTATAAATATTTATATATCTTGTTCAAAATTTCAATGTTAATTAAATACCTTTTATTCATTCACAAAAGTGAAATGATTTTTTTTAAAGTTGTAGGGGGTGACAATTGATGTTAACATAGTTTTGGCAAATATTGATTAATTAATTAAATATAAAGCATTAATTTCAGTTTTACACGAGAGAAAAACTTTTCGCAAAATGGGGCAAGATATGCAATATAAATACTTCGTCCCAGTTGGCGTAAAATAAGTGATAGCATATGATTTCATAAATCAGCTTATATTAAATTATAGGTTATGTGGTGTAACAGCTGTTTTAACGCACGTGTTACGTTATTTTATTTACATTAACTGTCATTATTCCACAAAAAATAACTGAAATATTTTTTTAAAACAGTTTTTGTTTATATTACTTGCTATTAATGAGTCTTGCACAGCCTTGTATATTGCCCACAATCTCCGTCGGTTTTCTCCCTTGGAGAGTTCAGCCGTCTTTCGTACGTTTATATCCCGGCTATACAATACGCGATTGTGAAGTTTAGGCAAGGACTGGGCGTGGCCAACTCGATGTGGGTTTATCTAATGTTCAAGGCAAACTACACCTGACCATAACAATTGCCGCGGTACCATACAAAGAATATCAATTCACAATTAATAAACTCCAATTTTCGGCTTCCATTGTTTAACGCGTTGAGTCTTTTGAGCACCGCGGGCAAAATACCTTGTTTATAATTTATATTGAGGATTACAGTAAAAACAAGTCATTATTTTTCATTTAGTTAAATGATATTAGTATTAAAATTCGAGCTTTACTTGTGAGTGAACGTTCTAGTTTAAAAGTAACGCTATCGAAACCTTGATTCACAAACGGACAACGCGAAAGAAAGCGAAACAAAATCCAAGCGTCAAAAAAAAGAAAGCGTATAAACAGTTACAAACCTAGTTCAATACCATACAGAGAAAAGAAAATGGAAAATTGCAAGGAAAGTAGCTTTCTATTTTGCTTCTTAATATTGTTATTCTAACATATGTTTATACATATTTATATTATTTGTAATTTACAAAATTAAAAGAAACTCAAATAAAATATCTCTTTCTTGATATAAGTAGGAATTGCCTTTAAAAAAGAATTATATCACTTGTTTATTATACAGTAGACCCTCGCTATTCGCGATTGGCAAAATTACAAGACGTACAGCTATCAATTGAAAAAGGACAAGAAAGACAGTATAGTTACTGAGCAGGTTGTAGGATGTGTTCTCGTCTTAATTATTTTATACAGTACTGCAAATATTTGTCACAAAGAAATCTGATTATTCTCCAAACATTCTTTATACTGTACACTACTAGGCCTACTACTCAATAGATAGGCTTTCCTTATTTATAACAAGTGGCGTTATCGTCACTTACAAACCAGGATGAGTCAATCCGGAGCCCGCATGCAACTCTATACATACGTTTAGCATTACCTTCTGTTTACTTACTGTTGATTTAGTAGTTTTCGAAATCCAAACATCGATAATCATATCCGGCGACCGTAACTAACTCGGATTTTATTATTAACTCTCGTAAGTTATTAAAACACGTGTCTCATTCGATTGTCGAGTGTACTAATTTTGGAAACGTCGCATCTACTTGTGGAAGCGATTAGTTGGAACTGAAGGAAAACGTAAATAAACAATAAAAATACGTATGCAATTATATGTAGTAAGTAAAGATACCATACTTGTACAGTACAGCTGCAATTAATGTTTACATTTTTTAAGTAGAACGTAACCCCCCCCCCCCACGAATAACGAGGGACTACTGTCCTAAAATGTATTCTTTTATCAAGTCAACAGTCCAACACAGCCAAGCAGATTAGACTCTATTTTGCAAATCTACACCAATGAGATTGAAGGTATTAAGTAAGAAATTCACTGTGAGTTTCGTCTAGTGCTCTTAATTTTGTATCTAAATCCATTTTACATCATTAATTCTTGTTTTGGCATCACTAGTACTAAACCTTGTTCTACCCTTTGGGGTTTCCTTGTGGTCTTCCATTCTGCCCGCTCGTTATTGTTCATTTAACAAAGTAGCGTTAAAGTCTATAGTAAAGAGTCAAAATTACTGAAATATTTTATCGATCAAGTTCGCAAAAGGAGCTGGGAGGCTTGTCACTGTTTTTGCTTAACAGTGTTGCCACGTTTCTCAATGCTATGATTCTAAACACTTTTGTAAAACTGAGTCAGACCAACAATGAGGTGTAACAGCATGCTGACAATGTGCCGCACTAGCTATTTTCCATCTTTTTATGTACAAATACCTTTTTAATTTTATGAAAAATTTTTCACTTTTGCTTTTCGTCATTGTTCGTGTTTGTCTCTTTTAGCGACGGTTATTTAACTGAGTCATATTTGAATTCAGCAGATAAACAGAATTGTCATAATTTATTAGTTTTATAATACTTTAGCAACGTCATTAAGAAAATATTTCAACTAAATGACGTCGAAATGCATCCCTTTTTCATTGTTGTCCTAGCTACCACTTCAAGGTGTAACGTAACTAAGCCAACCTAATTGCATCGGTTAATGCAGTGAGTAGATTCAGTTTTGTGACCTTTGCATCTCTCCCCCTACTAATTACGTTCTCAATTCTGAAATCGCTTAAACAACTCCGAATAAAGCCCAACAGTACATCAATATTGCCTGAGACTAGTTATATTCCACATTCCCTTTAACTTTATTGTACTTTATTAAAACTCTGACACGTTTCACGAGAGAACACGGGACTTGTGTTGTCCTTCTTAGCGTTATTTAACACTACATTTGCATAAAGCTGTCATTCGCTGATTTTTGTTCGACTTGTTCATTTTCAATACAAGTAGGTTAGAACGTTTGCGAAGTAAAGCAAGATTGCGCAACATTTTGCCAAGTGAAAGCCTCACGAAATGCGCTCCTTGCATCATCCGTGGTTTACGTGAAGCACAGCTGACTTCTGTGTATAACAGCTGATTCTGTACTGCTGGAATGTGTATCGAATAAAAACATAGATAGACGAAACTTTTACAATAAATTACGGTTAGATGTTAGAAGGAGATATGATACTAAACTTCAAATGTTTTAAAGTTCTAATTCCATCATATGTTTTTTGCTGTTATGATAATGTAACGAATCAGTACTTGAAGATTTAAAATGTCTTCATTCTTAGCAATTGATATAAACAGCAACAAAAATTTAAGTCAATTCCCTTCTTAGGTCAACAAAAAAAGGTTTATTTTAGATACTTTTTATTAAATAACTACAATTAATATAAATAAAGTAACATAACCTATGCGTTAAATCAGCTGTTCTACCGCATAACCTATAATATAAAATCAGATGTTTTGTGATATTATATGTTATCTCTTATTTAAAGCCAATAGGACGTATAAATATATAGTATAACTTTTGTGAAAAGCTTTTTTTTTAATACACAAATAATGTTATTAAATATAATTAACAATAGTATTTGAGAAAACTATATTGACATTGTCATCCACTAAAAGTTTTACAAAAATGTATTTGAACTTGAGTGGATGAATAAAAAGTATTTTATTAACAATTGAACACTTGTACAAGATATATAAATAGAAATATATAGGGAGAGTGTGAACTAATTGACAGCATTTCACCCGGAGCCATAGCGTCTCGCCCTAGCCAAGGTAATAAAAGGAATTGAATAAAACTGTGTGCATACAGTTTTCTGAGCAAACGTAAGACCAGCTATAAAGAAAGAACGCTCAGCATACCTCTGCTAACCAAACACTTTCTCTGCCTACTCTTCGGAGCACCAAGCAAAGTCCGGTAGCGTATTGGCGCTATTCCAGGTAATAAAACTCCATCAGGAGACTAATATTGCATATAAGGCTGTTATCCGGTTAAATGGCTACCCATAGCTAAATCCCACCTATAACGCATCTCTACCTTCAAAAACTGTCTGTGTAGACGTCAGCTAATTAAATTTCGTCATTATGTGTAGGCGAGCTTCATCAAAGATCCTGAAGCAAGGACGTCACGGAGACACTTTGTGCAAGCCAACGAACCTTTCACATTAAATTTAAGACGTGCACTTAAAATATTAAAGTACACATTTTCAGTCAGACATCGGTAGCAAATTTTCTATAAGTAGCTTTGCTTTCGGAAAAAATTGTTCTTTATAAATATTTGTATAATACATTTACATACATTTTTATGTGTACTCCATGAGTAAGCAAACCTTTACGTCTTTAAATCTATTATCGGAGTTGGTGTGTGTGTGTGTGTGTGTGTGTGTGTGTGTGTGTGTGTATGTGTGTGTTTGTGTGTGTTTGTGGATTTGTGTGTTTAGTTTGTGTGTGTGTGTGTGTGTCTTGGCGCGTTAGTGCGTGTGTGTGTGTGGGTGTGTGTTTGTGTATTTGTGTGTTTAGTTAGTGTGTGTGTGTGTGTGTGTGTGTCTGTCTTGGCGCGTTCTTTATAAAATGTTCTTTATAAATATTTGTATAATACATTTACATACATTTTTATGTGTACTCCATGAGTAAGCAAACCATTACGTGTTTAAATCTATTATCGGAGTTGGTGTGTGTGTTTGTGTGTGTGTTTGTGGATTTGTGTGTTTAGTTTGTGTGTGTGTGTTTGTGGATTTGTGTGTTTAGTTTGTGTGTGTGTGTGTGTGTGTGTGTGTGTGTGTGTGTGTGTGTGTGTGTGTGTGTGTGTGTGTGTGTGTGTGTGTGTGTGTGTGTGTGTGTGTGTGTGTGTGTGTGTGTGTGTGTGTGTGTGTGTGTGTGTGTGTGTGTGTGTGTGTGTGTGTGTGTGTGTGTGTGTGTGTGTGTGTGTGTGTGTGTGTGTGTGTGTGTGTGTGTGTGTGTGTGTGTGTGTGTGTGTGTGTGTGTGTGTGTGTGTGTGTGTGTGTGTGTGTGTGTGTGTGTGTGTGTGTGTGTGTGTGTGTGTGTGTGTGTGTGTGTGTGTGTGTGTGTGTGTGTGTGTGTGTGTGTGTGTGTGTGTGTGTGTGTGTGTGTGTGTGTGTGTGTGTGTGTGTGTGTGTGTGTGTGTGTGTGTGTGTGTGTGTGTGTGTGTGTGTGTGTGTGTGTGTGTGTGTGTGTGTGTGTGTGTGTGTGTGTGTGTGTGTGTGTGTGTGTGTGTGTGTGTGTGTGTGTGTGTGTGTGTGTGTGTGTGTGTGTGTGTGTGTGTGTGTGTGTGTGTGTGTGTGTGTGTGTGTGTGTGTGTGTGTGTGTGTGTGTGTGTGTGTGTGTGTGTGTGTGTGTGTGTGTGTGTGTGTGTGTGTGTGTGTGTGTGTGTGTGTGAGTGTGTGTATGCACGAATACGTGCGCGCGCGTGTGAGTGTGTGATTGTGCAGAATAAAATATTTTTCAAACAATTTTCTTTTTCTATATTTACAATTATAAACTATTTATTAAAAGAATAGTTTTAACCTCTACCATGCAAATCTCTTCGCCTGATTATCCTGAAAATGAAGGTTGGTGGAAAGCTTTGCGCATTTCTTAGTGAAAAACTACTCTTGTTATAAAATGTGTAATATTAGTATCTGGCTTCACGGCCTCACTGACTGCGAAAGTGACAATATTTGGAAGAAATACGTGTAAGTGTGCATTAAACAAAATTTAAAAGAAAAAACTGCTTTAGAGAATTGATTACCATTGTATTTAAGATGCGTGTTCGCCAAATTAAAGTCCTTTCCGCTTGTGCTCATTGTTCGCATACACAAATATGTTATATTGACATTTAACGGTTTACAACTCCATTTAGCGTTGTGAGAACATGTCACCTGGCGCCTGTATGTTGGAACAACACAATACATACACATTCCGAAGGTAACCCAAACCAAAAAATGTTCACCGGCATTTAACTACCAACTGTTAATTACTAGAAATATTGCAAGGTCGGGTAAGCCACAGATAGGCATTTGCTCAACCGGTTCCCCTGTTACAAAGATTGATTAGCAGAGAGCGTGTCGAATTAGTGAAAAACTGGTTTTATTGGTTGCCGAATTAAATTAGATGCCGCGTTAGGTTAGGATGACCTGGATAACAGACCCCCTCCTCTAATTTTACACGCTATGTAGTCGTTTTAAATCGTTTTGTTATATTACTCATAGATTGGATTTATTAAACTAACGTTAGGTTTTGAAATGTTTAGTTTATGGTTTAACTAGTCATTGTTGTCATTCTTTTCTATGTAAACCGCTGAAGATCTAATTGTTACGGTTAAATAGATTAATTGGGAACAGTGGTTCCCTATTGGATGTTGTAAAAAGTGACAGTTATTGCGTTACAAACGTATTTTGTATTTCTTAGATTAGATTTACTAATAAAAACAAGTTATAAACAAATTTTTAGTAAGTCCTACTTCAATTCCTACTTATGTCAAAAAAAAAAAAAATATTTTAGTTTCTTATATACATATGTCAGAATAATAATAATAGGAAGCAAAATAAATGCGAATCTCCTTGCAATATTCCATTTTTCCTTCTATGTATGATGTTAGATTATTATTTTTGTTTGTTACTATTTGTACGATTTTTTCGTCGTTTGATAGTTTTTTTTCGCTTTCCTTTCGCGTTTTCCGTTTGTGAAGCAAGATTCGATACCGTTTATTATATCATTCGTTTTTAATCCTATAGATTTTTTACGATATTGTGTGCTAACCATGACAACAATTTAAGGTTATGCAATGGTGGTTTCGACGACACCATATGTTGGCAAAAAAAAAAAAAATTAATTTTCATCTTTAAATTATATAAATTTACAGCTATGTGAAATTTGGCATAGTTCGAACGCGCTACACTTCGAACATGACGATACTTAGTTCAAATCAGACATATACCCTTAAATTTTATAAATTGTTTATTGAATAAACATTGAAAAAACTGTATTAACATCAATTATCATCCCATACAAGTGTAAATAAGTGAATTTGAACTTAAAGGGATAGATAAAAATGTAATTAAAAATTTGTACAAGATATATATCAGGAGAGTGTGAGATATAGAAGGAATTGTACAAGATATATATCAGGAGAGTGTGAGTTATAGAAGGAATTGTACAAGATATATATCAGGAGAGTGTGAGTTATAGAAGGAATTGTACAAGATATATATCAGGAGAGTTTGAGGTAATAGAAGGAATTGTACAAGATATATATCAGGAGAGTGTGAGGTATAGAAGGAATTGTACAAGATATATATCAGGAGAGTGTTAGGTATAGAAGAAATTGTACAAGATATATATCAGGAAAGTGTGAGGTATAGAAGGAATTGTACAAGATATATATCAGGAGAGTGTGAGGTATAGAAGGAATTGTACAAGATATATATCAGGAGAGTGTGAGGTATAGAAGGAATTGTACAAGATATATATCAGGAGAGTGTGAGGTATAGAAGGAATTGTACAAGATATATATCAGGAGAGTGTGAGGTATAGAAGGAATTGTACAAGATATATATCAGGAGAGTGTGAGGTATAGAAGGAATTGTACAAGATATATATCAGGAGAGTGTGAGGTATAGAAGGAATTGTACAAGATATATATCAGGAGAGTGTGAGGTATAGAAGGAATTGTACAAGATATATATCAGGAGAGTGTGAGGTATAGAAGGAATTGTACAAGATATATATCAGGAGAGTGTGAGGTATAGAAGGAATTGTACAAGATATATATCAGGAGAGTGTGAGGTATAGAAGGAATTGTACAAGATATATATCAGGAGAGTGTGAGGTATAGAAGGAATTGAAAAATAACAAGAGTATAAATTCAAACGGTCTTTTATTAGAGTTCAATACTGCGCTTCATTTTACAGTTTTAGTTCATTTCATGTTAATACGATAATTATAATTTTAATTTGTATTAGAGGTTAAGTTTTCTAGGCCAATAAAACAGTCGCATGCAGGCCATAAGACCTAACGTCCTGTTTCATTTCGTTTACTGTTTAATCAGAATTATTGTTCAGTTTTCAATTATACATTTTACCAATTTACAACTAGTTGTGAATAAAGCAGAATTGATTCAAACCTCTCACAAAGTTTTCTCGAAGATAACCATTTACAGCTTTTATTGATAACTACGAAGGGTCTCAATAACACTGGACAGGGTTGTAAGCAGTGAGTTAACTCGTTGCGGATTATATTACTTGATCTAGCAGTACGAGTTAATTCGTCGGTGTCAAGTGATCACGACAACTCAATTGTCTTGCGCTAAAAAACAATTGTTTAGACACGAGCATGTGTTGCACGTGCTTATTCGAAGCATGGAGACGCTAAAATACTAACAAGGGTCAAGCAAACTAATCATTCAACAAAAACCGACATAGTTTCTACAAACAATGACGAAAATCTATGACGGGAAACCGTCGTCCGTATGACCGCTAAACTAGTGTTGTAGGGGCGAGATAGTTTCGTCGATGGGAGGCTATGCGTTAACTTTGAGTAACGGAAGAACCAATTCACGTGTATTTAATTCTGTTAGCTCGAATTGAATCACTTGAACTCGATAACTTATAACTTACCTAAACATATTCATGAGACGTTTCTCTTCTGGAAAACTTTAGCGAAAACTTCGTTAGTTCGCTATGACGAAGTGTTATCTAGTGATAACACTGTCAAACATGTCGAAGTTGTGTAGGAATAGTGGAAAGTAGGAAGCGGAAGGGCACCTTACAAACATGTCGAAGGTGTGTAGGATTAGTGGAAGGTAGGAAGCGGATAGGCGCCTTACATACATATCGAAGGTGTGTAGGAATAGTGGAAGGTAGGAAGCGGAAGGGCGCCTTACAAACACGTCGAAGGTGTGTAGGATTAGTGGAAGGTAGGAAGCGGAATGGCACTTTTCAAACATGTCGAAGTTGTGTAGGAATAGTGGAAGGTAGGAAGCGGAAGGGCGCCTTACAAACACGTCGAAGGTGTGTAGGATTAGTGGAAGGTAGGAGGCGGAAGGGCACTTTACAAACATGTCGAAGGTGTGTAGGATTAGTGGAAGGTAGGAAGCGGAAGCTAAGAAGCGGAAGGGCGCCTTACAAACATGTCGAAGGTGTGTAGGATCAGTGGAAGGTAAGAAGCGGAAGGGCACCTTACAAACATGTCGAAGGTGTGTAGTATCAGTGGAAGGTAGGAAGCGGAAGGGCACCTTACAAACATGTCGAAGGTGTGTAGTATCAGTGGAAGGTAGGAAGCGGAAGCGAGGAAGCGCAAATTACAAACATGTCGAAGGTGTGTAGGATCAGTGGAAGGTAGGAAGCGGAAGCTAAGAAGCGCAAATTACAAAACATGTCGAAGGTGTGTGGGATCAGTGGAAGGTAAGAAGCGGAAGCTAGGAAGCGCAAATGACAAACATGTCGAAGGTGTGTAGGATCAGTGGAAGGTATGATGCGGAAGGGCACCTTACAAACACGTCGAAGGTGTGTAGGAATAGTGAAGGTAGGAAGCGGAAGCTAGGAAGCGCAAATTACAAATATGTCGAAGATGTGTATGATCAGTGGAAAGTAGGAAGCGGAAGGCCGCCTTACAAACAATGCGAAGGTGTGTAGGATCAGTGGAAGGTAGGAAGCGGAAGCTAGGAAGCGCAAATTACAAACATGTCGAAGGTGTGTAGGATCAGTGGAAGGTATGATGCGGAAGGGCACCTTACAAACACGTCGAAGGTGTGTAGGAATAGTGAAGGTAGGAAGCGGAAGCTAGGAAGCGCAAATTACAAATATGTCGAAGGTGTGTAGGATCAGTGGAAGGTAGGAAGCGGAAGGGCATCTTACAAACACGTCGAAGGTGTGTAGGAATAGTGGAAGGTAGGAAGCGGAAGGGCACCTTTTAAAGAAGTTGAATTTGCACAGAAGCACCTGGGCCTCTCCAGGAAATCATAAACGTTCTCGAGTTTCAAAGGGAAGGGAGAGACGACGACATTATTTTCCAACCTTAAATTCACTACTTTGTACGTAATGAAGTATAAATACAGGTGAAACATACACTTAAATTTATTAATATTTATTTAGTTTAGAAAAACTAATTTATAACACTGACATCAAACAATAAAATAAAGTTTGTGTGTGTTGGTAGTTAATTTATGTTTTAATATTAACTTTTATAAATAGATAATTGCGTTTACTCAATAAATATATCTAATATCAATAGCGTGTAACAAGGGTTGGTTGGAGCTTGCTGGGCTGATAGGCCAATTCAATTAAACCTGCATGAATTGCATTACTGCTTGATCAGGCGGAAGGAGTTTGCAATATAATTAATCTCATCTATTCAATACATTCTTCGAAGCCAACACGGGTCAGCGGAGCGACGGTGGCGCCTGCAGCGAAGCTTGGAACTATGGCATCAATTAATGGAAAGTTTAAAATAAAAAGGAAGTATTTAAAGCAAGCTGAGTATTTGATAAAGGAATATAACTGTGAAACGATAAAGTTTAAATAATTTAAAATTAACTGTACTTGTACAATAAAGGGTAGCCCAGCTGGCAGAGAAATGTACTACTCTTTTGGAGTATTATTTAGAAGTACTAGTCGACCTAAATACATTGATCCAATGAAATTATTGTTTTATTTTCTCCAGTACTCTCTGCACTTACTTAATTCCCTTCCGGTTTAGCTTTAAGGAAATAAGCGATATTCAAGTAGAATATAAGCTACATAAGTATGCAAGGTTTGATACTAATTTATATTTTCAGCAGTACTAGCCTGTACTTAGAGACCATAACTTCAGTCGGATGTTTAAGTTAGGTTCTTTTACAATATATCATGTTATATCTGAGATTTGCAGATTTAAATAAAACTCGTGCATTTTTAAATATAAGTGAAAGTCTCACCAATGGTTGCTAACAGTAGATTAAACAGAAGAATAAACAAGGACAAGGTTTCTGGTCCTTAAGTTAAATAAGTACAAACACTGGCTATATATCAATGGCTGGAAGTTGTGCTCCGGGTCATTAGTGTTCAGTCTTTTATTTTTCTTCTTTATCTTTGTTGCTCACTCCCTCACCGTAAAACGACAAGCAGCGCTGTCTAGCGTTGGGCTGCTGAAGTTGACGTTTATACATGCTCTTTTGGTCTGAATTTTCGCCATATGAACTGTTCGACACATTCATATGTGTTCAGTGGTATTAGTGGTATGTTCTAAGGTTTCGTCAACAGAAACGTTTATAGCAGTGATCTGACTAACAGTGATTTCACAATAACAGGTCAAACTGTGATGGCTACTTTTTGAAATAACTGTGATTTTTAACTGCGATTGTTAGTTGCTATTAGTTATTGAGGTTAGTGAATTGACCCTGGTAATGTGATTCTTTTATATTAATTAATAGTTGTGTGTGTGTGTGTGTGTGTGTGCACGCACACATGTGCGAAATTCAATAACAATTATAGGTAAAACAAAACACTTGTAGATAATGGAATTAGACATTTACGTAAAGAAAGTTCGCTGTTTCTTTCGTTCACTCTAGAAATTTCACTTTCATGCAAGGACGGTATGTAATATATGCTAAAAATAACGTCTAAAAATAATCGGCTTAAACGAAACAAATTTTTTATAAATGAATAAGGAACAGCTGCAATCAAAATTGTTTCAAAACTTGCTTTTGCGATCACGATCACACTAAAACACCATGAGTGGCCGTCATTAGTCCCAGTCACAGCGAGTGAGAAAAATACTCTGAGAATCACAATCACAGTTTATTTAGACGAGAACCTGCTACTTCATCTCGCTACGTAACAGGTCGAATTGTTATTTTCGAATAACAGTGACTAAATCACAGCTTTGGAAATCACTTCCAATCACTGGTTTACAGGTCTTGGAAGAACTTGAGTGAGGGTATGTGCTAGTATGCTAGCATGTACTTGCTAGTATGTGCAGGAGTTTTCTTTACGTAGGCCTAATATTTCAAGTTTGAGATTTGTTATTTCTTGAAAAGTTACTTACATCTTGAATATAAATGTGAATTAACCTCGAAGTTTTCGTTCCAAGTAATTTTCGGATTGTTTGTCTTTTTCTTTATTCATTGCCCTTCCTTCAAAATAGATAGATTTTTAGAAGACTATAGTGGTTTCTTTTGTCCCACTGTGTATCTTATTTTTCAAAACGTCACCCAATTGCCAATCAGAAAAGATTCACGTTCTTAAATCTATCTAATTTTGTAAATCAACTCAATTTTTCTCGACTTAAACCAGGGTATCACGCCTCGCGTATAAAATCCACCAACCTAATGTGCTTACACAATTTATAGCTTTATTAATGCTAGCGTTAAAACCCTTCTCTTTCCTAATGTGCTTTCACAATTTATAGCTTTATTAATGCTAGTATTAAAACCCTTCTCTTTCCTAATGTGCTTTCACAATTTTTAGCTTTATTAATGCTAGCGTTAAAACCCTTCTCTTTCCTAATGTGCTTTCACAATTTATAGCTTTATTAATGCTAGTATTAAAACCCTTCTCTTTCCTAATGTGCTTTCACAATTTATAGCTTTATTAATGCTAGCGTTAAAACCCTTCTCTTTCCTAATGTGCTTTCACAATTTATAGCTTTATTAATGCTAGTATTAAAACCCTTCTCTTTCCTAATGTGCTTTCACAATTTATAGCTTTATTAATGCTAGTATTAAAACCCTTCTCTTTCCTAATGTGCTTTCACAATTTTTAGCTTTATTAATGCTAGCGTTAAAACCCTTCTCTTTCCAAAGTGAATACTTTCCTAGACCCGCATGAACAGAACAATTGTTCACGGATAAATCTCTGAGTTTGTTTCACGCTTTAACGCATCTCTTGTAGATAGCTTAAATTAATTAATAACCTAGAACAGCTGATAGTATACTGAGTTATAGGTTATGTTGTAAGACACGTAAGTTATGTTATTTTATTTATTGTATATTATTTTAATACATTTTACAACAGTTAATTTAATATTATATTGTTGATGAGTAATTTATTTTTATTCCAGTGTTTAAAATGAAAACTGCTTAGGCACTTCTGTCACTTTTTGAGAACTAATTTCAATTACATTCGTTAAATGAAGTTTCTCTTCAGAAAATATTTCAGCATCTGACAAAGATTTTATAATTTTTACTTGCTTGAAATGAAGTAGATAATATTACTCCCAATAGAAAACTTCTAACTCCCAATACAACTGACTGCTACATTGTAAATATTTTTTCTCTAATTCCCCTGGGGTTGCTACACTCTTAGACTGCCCGAAGACCGTAGTATTTCTTTATTTCTTACCCACTCCCGTATTTCTCAAAAATACCCTGTTTTCTACCAAGGAAGATCTAAATTCCTTCAGGAATCTTCTTTGCCAGACCAAAACAACAATCATTTTTGTCTTTTTAAATCAGAGGATCTCGACCTCCATGTAAATGTGTAGTAAACCCAAAGAACTTCCCTGGATCTATACCTTTATAAAATCTAGACTTAGGGTATTTATCTTTTTTGTTTCTCTCTTATTCATCAATCTTCCATCACATTCAGGTGCCTGAAAGCTATTGTATTTCTTTGCATCCTACCATTTACCTTATGTATCTAACATCCTGCACTTGTCTGTCAGGGAAGATCCACGGCCTTGCATGAGTATCATTTCCCAAACTATGTAATCCGACACTTTCATAACGAATGGATCGCGCTTTGCTTATATATGTGTAGGAAACCCGGAACCTTGAATGAATCCTCATTTTATTCAAACATAGTTTTGGATTTTATCACACAATACTAATGATAATTTAGAACGCCCGTCATTTTTACAGGTTTTGAACATTTTTGTGTACAAGAGGCTCTATGTTCCACCGTGGGCAATGAAGGAGGTGGGATGATTAAATGTCCTCCCATTAGACCGGGAATAATCGAACGTTCCTGTAATGCCCCGCACTAATAACGTAATTTATTACTAAAATAACCCAAGAAACCTACACTTCCCCGTACAGGTCGGCCCGTCCCGTGTAATTGAGTTAACAAATTTCCAAAGGTCCCACGCCGCACTAAAACGCCAAAGTGTCATAAAACCAAAGTTTATGGCGCAATAAAAATTCCCAGAATTTGTTTACATCCGCCCACCTCAACGGCTGTCTGCATCTCCGCGGCTCAGTGTGGCCGCAACAAAACAAACCTTTCACAATGATTTAGGCGTTGGCCCGTCGCCAAGCTGGCGATAAATTCCGACGTTTTTGGAAATTCTACACCATCCGAGTGACGCGGAGAGCTCTATTGTTCTGTGCTCTGAATGGCAAGGTGTATCACTGGAAAGGCTGTATTTAACAAAATATACATTTTATTATGTAGTAAATTATAATAATATTTTACCAATTTGGAACTAATTGATAAAAGGCATATTTAGAGCTAAATGCAGTACTAGTATGAAAAAATATGACAACAGTGGGACATAAATGTAGCTGTAAAACGTTCATTAGATAGAGCCCAGTAAGTCAACTTAATTATCAGTTCAAGTCATTAAAAGTCAGTGTAATAAAGAACTACTGTATAATTACTGTAAACGTATTATATAAATATAACTCTTTGCTAATGTTCAATACGTGTAAAGAAAATGACGTAATCTACAAGTAATAAAAACAGCTGTTCAATGACGTCACACCATTATAAATACAGTTTAATCAAACAGGCACGATATTCCGGACAAATACGAAAACCTCATTTCAAAATTATTTAAACATAATATCTAAATAACCTCCAAGTGAAGATAAACCACAGTTTATTCTTTAATTAATGTTCTACTGTATGATTAAAACTGAATAAAAGAAAGCCTATAAAATAGTAACAAATAAAAATAATAACCCAACACCTTACATAGGAAGGAAAATGGAAAATTGCAAAGACATTCTCTATCTATTTTGCCACTAATATTGTTGTTCTGGCATATGTATATACATATTTATATTATTTGTAATTATAAAATAAATAGAAAGTAAAATAAGATTTTTCTTTCATGATTTAAGTAGGAATTGACTTTAAAAACAAAATTTTACATTACTTCTTGATAGCTCAAGTCACAAAAAGTCACAATACAAGAGAAATATGTTTACTGTTAACATATTCAGTATTAATATACTTTATTGCTAGTGTTCAATAATTGTAAAGAAAGTGACATAACCTACAAGCAATAAAAACAACTGTTCTGTGACGTCACACATTATAAATACAGTTAATAAAATATACAAGTATGACATTACTGAACAAATACGAAAATTTCATTTCAAAATTATTTAAACATAATATCTAAGTAACCTCCAAATGAAGATAAAATACAGCTGTTATCCTTTATCTGTCACCATGTTTTGCTTAGAGAGGGAGAAAAATCATCGCGTTCGTATAGAAATATAGAGGGAGGAGAATTGATACGCATTCATGTTACACTTCCTAAGTTATGGCGATCTATTTATTTACACATATTTTTTTTACATCTGTCATGATATATAGTGTAGGTAGATTAAAGAGCACTTTTGGAGTTGTGACGCAAAGATGCGCGCTTCATGTTAAAGTCTAATCCTAGATCCGACAGGAGCCTATAACGCACTAGAACCCGTAACGGAAGTGCCAATGTGGTTCGGACTTTCACAGTGACGTGATACCAGTGTTGCCATTTTTCTGGAAGGCGTGATAGGATCACGTCAGAAGGCACTGACTTGATCAATCACTCAATGGACACTGACAGTGGTACCACAGATAAACCAATAGCAAAACAACCGCTTTCAATCCCTGCATAAGGTTGGGGAAAAAAGGGCTACAGAACCACCCTTACGATCTTCCCTCACGACTATAGCAGAAAATCGGGGTAAGGACAAAGAATCACACTGCAAAGAACTAAATTGGACACGCTACTACCCCTGCCACTACAATTAGAATAATCGCCGGTGTACGAGATGGACAGAGACACTGAGTCTGCGCAGGTTGTTTTGACTAAGGTTGCGATAAATCTGACAACACCGCCTCCCTCCACCACTCTCACCCCGCCCAGTCCCGATTCAGAAGTATAATTCTTCTTGATTCCAAAACACAATATTAAAAGATTTGAAGATGGAACATAAGTTTATATGCAAAAACACTACCAATGCAAGATTGTAAGTAATATATAATTATTTTGTTATCAAACAATAATTTGATTTTGAATGTTAAAATTATTATCATAAAAACGTTACCTATAAGAATAAATTAAGATAAAAATCTCCTTTACTATTACGTATGTAAATACTCCCCCAATTTATCTGAGAGACGCAATGCCAATACGATAAATGGGTTTTACATTGAACGAAGTAAAGGCGCAAATCTGTATCCCTGTAAAGAGCCTACCTCCTCTTGTATACTAAATCCAATAAAGGATGACCTTTTCATTTATCCGATAGCTAGTGTAGGTTGAAGTTAATTGAATCGACAAGAGAAACTGGTTTCATCTAGAGCTGTACTATACGTGTTTGTGAAATCGTGTATCAATCTATCGTTCAAATTACCAACAATATATCTAATATAATAATTAGTATAAAAAGTACGCCTGTTGTAAAATATTTCTGTAACACGAAAGGTTACGAGTGTCGGTAGCTTATAAACATAAACTCTGCTCGCGTTAATCTTACGAAGGGCCGTTGTCAGTTTTATGTGTTCCATCGATAACATAATGCTTAGTATAACGCGCCATTTCGAATTTATCGAAAACAGTTTGCTTTTATACCCTCATTCTGTTTTGTGTGTCTACATGTACTCTCTCTCTCTCTCTCTCTCTCTCTCTCTCTCTCTCTCTCTCTCTCTCTCTCTCTCTTTCTCTCATTCTCTCATTCTCTTACTCGGTGCAAAATTGTTAAAACGTATGAGTTTAATTTGAAAATTAACTTTACAGTTTTGTTTTAAAACTAAAATTAATATTCATTAGGGGTGTATAAACTCACATAATACAGGCGCATTATAATTTTCGGATGACCTAGGCATTGTAGCTTAAGAAAATGAAGAAGTGGAATACATGACATGACAAATAAAAGAAGTATATGGAAAAGGAGGCCTGCAAATCAATACATACAGGACAAAATAAATGTGCAATGGTCACCCCATGGAGATTATCTTGGTGTTGGAAGGGGTATAAGAAATAAAAATCTGCGACAAACACAAATACCTAAGAGTGAAAATAAGGATGGTATGGAAAAAAGTATAAATTAAACATAGAGTAGGGCAGGGACGATGAGCAGTAAAAAGATGAAATATGGTGGAACGAAGAAATAACAAGAGGACGGGAAGCGAATGAATGCACCATAGGGAACACCATAGTAAAGAGTATCTTGACTTACGGGGCAGACACGTGGGTAGTATCTCAAGCAGACAGGAGCAGGATTAACCCAATAGAAATGGACAATCTTAGGAGATCATGTCAAATCTCTAGATGGGAATATAGGACAAACGAAAGCATGATAGAGAAGAAGGAGACAGTCGTAGAGGAGATTCAAACGAGAGAGCTGAAATGGTACGGAAACGTAAAGATGGTGTCGGAGAGAAGATTATCGAGAGTTGCTAAGGAATAGACACCACCGAAGAGAAGAAGAAAGGGAAAACATATGGGGAGAAACCATCAATAAATTCATAAGTGAAAGGAACTTATCGGTGGAACATTGTTGGAATAGGAAAACATGGGGCCAAAGTTTAGAAATCGGACAGTAACGACAGCGGCTATAAAACCGACATTATATATATATATATATATATATATATATATATATATATATATATATATATATATATATATATATATATATATATATGAAGTTTACCTCAGAGAGAAATAGAAATAGATAGATAGTTAGTGGGAGGAGAAACAGGCAGTCCGACAGAGAGTGTATGTCAGTGTGCTTGTGTGTAAGAGAGAGAAAGAGAAATCCTTTTATGTATTTGTTTCCTTGAGAAAAAAGAGCGAGGGATAAAAAATAGATAGATATCGAGAGAGGAAGAAGGAATGGGAGAGAGAGAGAAATAGAAATAAATAGGAATATAGTGGGAGAAAACACGAAGAAGAAAGAGAGACAGGCAGACAGACAAAGTGTGCATGTCTGAATAAGAAAGAGAGAGGTAGGGAAACTTTTAATGTATGTGTTTCATTGAATGTATGAGAGCGATAGAGAGAATGAAAGAGAGATATATAGGTAGACAGCGACAGAGGAAGGGAGGAGGGACAGACATGCAGAGGCATAGACACGCGAGCGCGTGTGTGTGTGTGTTTCGCCTGAGCATTTTACTGTCACACAGGCAAGTATTTTTACTTTTCAAACAATGCGGATTTGTTCTGTAGTAATTTCCATTGCATACTCTTTTCTCATAAACTTAATAAAGCATTGAATCTTTGAAAACAAACATTAAACAATACCGAATAATACTTCCTAACTAAAGGAAAGCTAAAAGCGTTGCATGAGCCTTAGAAATATCTCTGTTCTCGGAACCTGGCGATGCTTCGACTCAATTACCATAAACTGTGTTCCAAGAAGCGGCCGGTACACGTGCAAAATGTAAATTGTCATTTGTTTTATTTTAGACTTGAAATCCAATCGCTGTGGTTTCGCAAGAACCGCGTAACACCAGTTTGTTGTCAGTAGTAACTACTAAGCATAACAACATCGATACAAACATGGTCCCGAAAGCAATTGCCAATGAGTTAATACCAGAGTAGAAAACAAATATAATTATTGTTAAAACGTTTTCAACAACAAATTGGAAACAAACAATGGTTTGTGCAATTATAACTGTTCCGGGTGCAGTTGACGAAGCTCTCGAAGTTTGTGTTTGATCCGTCAACAAAACGAAACGCAAATAGAAATGTTTTAACAGAGAGCAGCACCAGCAAGTCGAATGGTTTTCTATTTGTTATGTATCAGATGATTAGGCATGTGCCATCTAGAGTCTTTTATTGTAACAGCACAAGGAAGACTAATCGAACAGCTGATTACATGGAAAGGTTACACTAACATATTTCTTTACAGAGAGCAGCACCAGCAAGTCGAATGGTTTTCTATTTGTTATGTATCAGCTGATTAGGCATGTGCCATCTAGAGTCTTTTATTATAACAGCACAAGGAAGACTAATCGAACAGCTGATTACATGGAAAGGTTACACTAACATATTTCTTTACAGATAGCAGCATCAGCAAGTCGAATGGTTTTCTATTTTTTATGTATCAGCTTATTAGGCATGTGCCATCTAGAGTCTTTTATTATAACAGCACAAGGAAGACTAATCGAACAGCTGATTACATGGAAAGGTTACACTAACATATTTCTTTACAGATAGCAGCACCAGCAAGACGAATGGTTTTCTATTTGTTATGTATCAGCTTATTAGGCATGTGCCATCTAGAGTCTTTTATTATAACAGCACAAGGAAGACTAATCGAACAGCTGATTACATGGAAAGGTTACACTAACATATTTCTTTACAGATAGCAGCACCAGCAAGTCGAATGGTTTTCTATTTGTTATGTATCAGCTGATTAGGCATGTGCCATCTAGAGTCTTTTATTATAACAGCACAAGGAAGACTAATCGAACAGCTGATTACATGGAAAGGTTACACTAACATATTTCTTTACAGATAGCAGCACCAGCAAGTCGAATGGTTTTCTATTTGTTATGTATCAGATGATTAGGCATGTGCCATCTAGAGTCTTTTATTATAACAGCACAAGGAAGACTAATCGAACAGCTGATTACATGGAAAGGTTACACTAACATATTTCTTTAAAGATAGCAGCACCAGCAAGTCGAATGGTTTTCTATTTGTTATGTATCAGCTGATTAGGCATGTGCCATCTAGAGTCTTTTATTATAACAGCACAAGGAAGACTAATCGAACAGCTGATTACATGGAAAGGTTACACTAACATATTTCTTTACAGATAGCAGCACCAGCAAGTCGAATGGTTTTCTATTTGTTATGTATCAGATGATTAGGCATGTGCCATCTAGAGTCTTTTATTATAACAGCACAAGGAAGACTAATCGAACAGCTGATTACATGGAAAGGTTACACTAACATATTTCTTTGCAGATAGCAGCACCAGCAAGTCGAATGGTTTTCTATTTTTTATATATCAGGTGATTAGGCATGTGCCATCTAGAGCAGGGGTCTCCAACCTACGGGCCGCGAGCCACATCCGGCCCGCGAACAGATTTTTTTCCGGCCCGCGGAAAGCTAGCATATTAGAAAAAAATGGGTTTTTAATATATTTCCTTTTAACCACTTCTACCATTAAATATGAGTACAGTACTCGTTTCTCACATGCCACTTCTTTTCTCTATAAGTAAAAACTAGCTGTAAACAAGTAGCGATCAACCATTGAGCGATAGTAAGCGGTCAGCACGGACTGTAAGTGTAAGGGCAAAGAGCTCGAGCTGTTGTTCTTACCCCTAAGGTACATGAGGCAGGACCAAATTAGCCTCGTCGCATCAACGAACCATCCCATGACCTGAACTTTCTTTCAGTCTGTTTGTATGGAAATTGGCTTTTCTTGTTAACCTCACGACACAAATTAACTTTTTGAACTTGAAACTGCAAGATGAAAACTCTTCAGTTTGTGACTTATACTGGCATGTCAAAGCTTTTAGAAAAAAACTCATACTTTTCGAGAACCACTTAGGATCTATGAACTTCGACCACTTTGAATCTTGTCAAAACTTAAGTGCAGCTTGAAGTTATCGAGCCAACAACCAATGACTCACTCAAGACTGATTTCCAGGAATGCTACAAAGAAGGTATCCTATTACATTTTACAGTTCTCTCCCAGAAAAAACATTAAAAACCAAGCTCGAGTACTTTTTCTCTTTTTGGACCTACCTTCAAGTGTGAGATTTTCTCAGAAATGAAGCTTGTTAAATCTAAATACAGATCTTCCTTGTCAGATGAGCATTTGAAATCAATCCTAATGATCGGAACTACAAAGTATTATCCTAAAAGGGCTTAAATGTTAAGTGGCAAACAAATGAAATCGTTTCACTAAAAAATAATTGTTCCTTTTAAGCTTTACACACGTTTCAAACTCACGTATTGTCCAGTTTTCTTTAAAATTCAATAAAGTAGATTTTGCAGTAAATTGAAAAGATTTGGTTTGGTATTATCCTGGGGTTTCATTAGACCTACTTAAAAGCTCCTACAGAACAATTATTATTTTATAGCAAATATAATTATTTGTTTGGACGCAGTTTTATTTACAATCACGTAAAGAATTTTACTTAGCCAACAACAAAGTTATATAAAGAAATATAGCAACTTCAAAAACTAAGCAAGAAAATTCTCAAAATTCACCACTGAGCTCTAGTTACAAAAAACGTCGTGCGTGCATGGGGGGGGGGCTAGACTTTCTGCCCTGAAATATTGCCAGCCCGCCTTTCCTCCAAACGTTTTCAATGTGGCCCTTGAGTAAAACAGGTCGGAGACCCCTGATCTAGAGTGTTGGAATACAAAGTTCTTTTAATGTAACAGCACAAGGAAGACTCTTATCGAACAGCTGATTATATGGAAAGTTTACACAAACATATTTCTTCATAGAGATGGTCGATCCAGAGACTTTAACGGATCGTTGATTTTAGTGACAGCGCCAGGCTTGGATCAGTGACTTTTACCGGTGACAAGGGATACTGAGACAGTTCTGTATGTGACAATGACAGGTAGGCATACCACAGTGGTGACGAAAAACAGTGCCGGTGACATTATTATTAGGAAGTTACTGCAAAAACATGCACTGGGGTAATAAATTATATAATGTTATATGAAACTACAAAAAAAAAACAGTTTATTTACAACATAGGGTTTAATTACAAAATACAGTTTATTTACAGTATAGGATTTTTGTAATAACAAAAAGGATTTTTCAGACCTTATCAAGACAACCGAGATCTGTCACTTGAAATGTAGCCTTCCTTAGAGAATAGTCGCTCGAGACAAACTAATATCAGTGACAAGTCACCGGGACAGAAATATTGACCATCCCTATTTCTTTACAGATAGCAGCACCAGCAAGTACTACGGTTGTGTATTTGTTATGGATCAGCTGATTAGAGACATACAATATAGAATATTGGAATGGAATTGTTTGTAATGTAATAGGACTAACAAGACTCATAGGACACCTGATTATCGAGGCACTCTATTTTATTATATTCAATAACAGATAGCAGCTAAACCACTCCATGATATCTGTATACCGAGGATAAAGCAAAAAATTGAAATTAAATTTGTTTTCCAAATTGAAAAATTAGTGTACTTCTAGAATGTCCTTTGAATATAGGTACTTCGTTTTTTTAAACACACACCCAATTTCAATTAAAATAGGATAACACTTTGTTCACAAAAAGACTGTCTCATCCTCCTCGGTTAGCTGATGATGATCTGGTCCAGGAATTAAAACCAATATTTGGCTTGTTTGAGTGGTGCAAGCTCATTTAACCTATATACTATGAAATGGGCTTAGAGTTTTGAGCAATAAAAAAGTATAAAATATGGGTGGCTTAAATTTTGAAAGTTACGTTTTGTTTATTAGATAAGGAAATTTTTTGCTACCAGTAGTCTACCGCTGCAACTTTGCCTCTGGAGGTGTTATTTCGTCGCGTTATGGTTTCCCTTCTCAAGGTCAAAGGTACAGACAGTGGACTGTATTTCACAGCTCTTTTAGACCGAGAGGCTGATTATTGGGTAAAGGCACCTAAATCTGAGATGCCGTGTTTGTATAAAAGTACTTTTATGTACTTTAAATAGCCTGCTAAGCTCTATGTATGCGCTTGTTAGTAATAGATCTTGCCCTTTGCTTTTTAGGGAATATTAATCACCCATCTTACTTTTCTCCGTTGAAGAGGATTTTTTCATGTCTTCCAAATTGTTGCGAATAGTTCCTGCATAACTTTATACAAACAACTGCTGTCTGGCAACAACTATACAAGCATTACTAAATGCAGATGTTCTCATGAACATTGGAACATTACTTGCAGTTTTGCTCTCGTTTCTGGGCGAAAAATTATTGTTATTGACCATAACAAACAGAATAAACGGAAACAATATAAACCTTCTGTCAGAAACATTAATAACTTGGTTATGTAACAGTGATAACTTTAAAAAAAATTAAATTAACCAACACATACAAAATACAAACACTATACAAATCACACATACTCTTTAATACTATAGAAAACCTGCTTTTAAAACCGTCACCGTTTGACCCGACATCCCCAAACCGAAGACACTGATGAAGATCGCCACATAGCGATCGAAAACGTTCTGTCTCAGTAATTTTTCACAAATTTTAAACCTTGTGAAAATTGAGCTAGTTACTGCTTGTGTATGTTAAACCTATACGAGCTATTTACAGCTTTTGGATGTTGAGCCAATAGAAGCTAGTAACAACTTGTGCATATTGAAATATTAGGAGCTAGTAACATCCTATGATTTTTGAGTTAATAGCAGCTAGTTACTGCTTGTGTATGTTAAACCTATACGAGCTATTTACAGCTTTTGGATGTTGAGCCAATAGAAGCTAGTAACAACTTGTGCATATTGAAATATTAGGAGCTAGTAACATCCTATGATTTTTGAGTTAATAGCAGCTAGTTACTACTTGTGTATGTTAAACCTATACGAGCTATTTACAGCTTTTGGATGTTGAGCCAATAGAAGCTAGTAACAACTTGTGCATATTGAAATATTAGGAGCTAGTAACATCCTATGATTTTTGAGTTAATAGCAGCTAGTTACTGCTTGTGTATGTTAAACCTATACGAGCTATTTACAGCTTTTGGATGTTGAGCCAATAGAAGCTAGTAACAACTTGTGCATATTGAAATATTAGGAGCTAGTAACATCCTATGATTTTTGAGTTAATAGCAGCTAGTTACTGCTTGTGTATGTTAAACCTATACGAGCTATTTACAGCTTTTGGATGTTGGGCCAATAAGCTAGTAACAACTTGTGCATATTGAAATATTAGGAGCTAGTAACATCCTATGATTTTTGAGTTAATAGCAGCTAGTTACTGCTTGTGTATGTTAAACCTATACGAGCTATTTACAGCTTTTGGATGTTGAGCCAATAGAAGCTAGTAACAACTTGTGCATATTGAAATATTAGGAGCTAGTAACATCCTATGATTTTTGAGTTAATAGCAGCTAGTTACTGCTTGTGTATGTTAAACCTATACGAGCTATTTACAGCTTTTGGATGTTGAGCCAATAGAAGCTAGTAACAACTTGTGCATATTGAAATATTAGGAGCTAGTAACATCCTATGATTTTTGAGTTAATAGCAGCTAGTTACTGCTTGTGTATGTTAAACCTATACGAGCTATTTACATCTTTTGGATGTTGAGCCAATAGAAGCTAGTAACAACTTGTGCATATTGAAATATTAGGAGCTAGTAACATCCTATGATTTTTGAGTTAATAGCAGCTAGTTACTGCTTGTGTATGTTAAACCTATACGAGCTATTTACAGCTTTTGGATGTTGAGCCAATAGAAGCTAGTAACAACTTGTGCATATTGAAATATTAGGAGCTAGTAACATCCTATGATTTTTGAGTTAATAGCAGCTAGTTACTACTTGTGTATGTTAAACCTATACGAGCTATTTACAGCTTTTGGATGTTGAGCCAATAGAAGCTAGTAACAACTTGTGCATATTGAAATATTAGGAGCTAGTAACATCCTATGATTTTTGAGTTAATAGCAGCTAGTTACTGCTTGTGTATGTTAAACCTATACGAGCTATTTACAGCTTTTGGATGTTGAGCCAATAGAAGCTAGTAACAACTTGTGCATATTGAAATATTAGGAGCTAGTAACATCCTATGATTTTTGAGTTAATAGCAGCTAGTTACTGCTTGTGTATGTTAAACCTATACGAGCTATTTACAGCTTTTGGATGTTGGGCCAATAAGCTAGTAACAACTTGTGCATATTGAAATATTAGGAGCTAGTAACATCCTATGATTTTTGAGTTAATAGCAGCTAGTTACTGCTTGTGTATGTTAAACCTATACGAGCTATTTACAGCTTTTGGATGTTGAGCCAATAGAAGCTAGTAACAACTTGTGCATATTGAAATATTAGGAGCTAGTAACATCCTATGATTTTTGAGTTAATAGCAGCTAGTTACTGCTTGTGTATGTTAAACCTATACGAGCTATTTACAGCTTTTGGATGTTGAGCCAATAGAAGCTAGTAACAACTTGTGCATATTGAAATATTAGGAGCTAGTAACATCCTATGATTTTTGAGTTAATAGCAGCTAGTTACTGCTTGTGTATGTTAAACCTATACGAGCTATTTACATCTTTTGGATGTTGAGCCAATAGAAGCTAGTAACAACTTGTGCATATTGAAATATTAGGAGCTAGTAACATCCTATGATTTTTGAGTTAATAGCAGCTAGTTACTGCTTGTGTATGTTAAACCTATACGAGCTATTTACAGCTTTTGGATGTTGAGCCAATAGAAGCTAGTAACAACTTGTGCATATTGAAATATTAGGAGCTAGTAACATCCTATGATTTTTGAGTTAATAGCAGCTAGTTACTGCTTGTGTATGCTAAACCTATACGAGCTATTTACAGCTTGTTGATGTTGAGCCAATAGAAGCTAGTAACAACTTGTGCATATTGAAATATTAGGAGCTAGTAACATCCTATGATTTTTGAGTTAATAGCAGCTAGTTACTGCTTGTGTATGTTAAACCTATACGAGATAGTTACAGCTTGTGGATGTTGAGCCAATAGAAGCTAGTAACAACTTGTGCATATTGAAATATTAGGAGCTAGTAACATCCTATGATTTTTGAGTTAATAGCAGCTAGTTACTGCTTGTGTATGTTAAACCTATACGAGATAGTTACAGCTTGTGGATGTTGAGCCAATAGAAGCTAGTAACAACTTGTGCATATTGAAATATTAGGAGCTAGTAACATCCTATGATTTTTGAGTTAATAGCAGCTAGTTACTGCTTGTGTATGTTAAACCTATACGAGATAGTTACAGCTTTTGGATGTTGAGCCAATAGAAGCTAGTAACAACTTGTGCATATTGAAATATTAGGAGCTAGTAACATCCTATGATTTTTGAGTTAATAGCAGCTAGTTACTGCTTGTGTATGTTAAACCTATACGAGCTATTTACAGCTTTTGGATGTTGAGCCAATAGAAGCTAGTAACAACTTGTGCATATTGAAATATTAGGAGCTAGTAACATCCTATGATTTTTGAGTTAATAGCAGCTAGTTACTGCTTGTGTATGTTAAACCTATACGAGCTATTTACATCTTTTGGATGTTGAGCCAATAGAAGCTAGTAACAACTTGTGCATATTGAAATATTAGGAGCTAGTAACATCCTATAATTTTTGAGTTAATAGCAGCTAGTTACTGCTTGTGTATGTTAAACCTATACGAGCTATTTACAGCTTGTGGATGTTGAGCCAATAGAAGCTAGTAACAACTTGTGCATATTGAAATATTAGGAGCTAGTAACATCCTATGATTTTTGAGTTAATAGCAGCTAGTTACTGCTTGTGTATGTTAAACCTATACGAGCTATTTACAGCTTTTGGATGTTGAGCCAATAGAAGCTAGTAACAACTTGTGCATATTGAAATATTAGGAGCTAGTAACATCCTATGATTTTTGAGTTAATAGCAGCTAGTTACTGCTTGTGTATGTTAAACCTATACGAGATAGTTACAGCTTGTGGATGTTGAGCCAATAGAAGCTAGTAACAACTTGTGCATATTGAAATATTAGGAGCTAGTAACATTCTATGATTTTTGAGTTAATAGCAGCTAGTTACTGCTTGTGTATGTTAAACCTATACGAGCTATTTACAGCTTTTGGATGTTGAGCCAATAGAAGCTAGTAACAACTTGTGCATATTGAAATATTAGGAGCTAGTAACATCCTATGATTTTTGAGTTAATAGCAGCTAGTTACTGCTTGTGTATGTTAAACCTATACGAGATAGTTACAGCTTGTGGATGTTGAGCCAATAGAAGCTAGTAACAACTTGTGCATATTGAAATATTAGGAGCTAGTAACATCCTATGATTTTTGAGTTAATAGCAGCTAGTTACTGCTTGTGTATGTTAAACCTATACGAGCTATTTACAGCTTTTGGATGTTGAGCCAATAGAAGCTAGTAACAACTTGTGCATATTGAAATATTAGGAGCTAGTAACATCCTATGATTTTTGAGTTAATAGCAGCTAGTTACTGCTTGTGTATGTTAAACCTATACGAGATAGTTACAGCTTTTGGATGTTGAGCCAATAGAAGCTAGTAACAACTTGTGCATATTGAAATATTAGGAGCTAGTAACATCCTATGATTTTTGAGTTAATAGCAGCTAGTTACTGCTTGTGTATGTTAAACCTATACGAGCTATTTACAGCTTTTGGATGTTGAGCCAATAGAAGCTAGTAACAACTTGTGCATATTGAAATATTAGGAGCTAGTAACATCCTATGATTTTTGAGTTAATAGCAGCTAGTTACTGCTTGTGTATGTTAAACCTATACGAGCTATTTACATCTTTTGGATGTTGAGCCAATAGAAGCTAGTAACAACTTGTGCATATTGAAATATTAGGAGCTAGTAACATCCTATGATTTTTGAGTTAATAGCAGCTAGTTACTGCTTGTGTATGTTAAACCTATACGAGCTATTTACAGCTTTTGGATGTTGAGCCAATAGAAGCTAGTAACAACTTGTGCATATTGAAATATTAGGAGCTAGTAACATCCTATGATTTTTGAGTTAATAGCAGCTAGTTACTGCTTGTGTATGTTAAACCTATACGAGCTATTTACAGCTTGTGGATGTTGAGCCAATAGAAGCTAGTAACAACTTGTGCATATTGAAATATTAGGAGCTAGTAACATCCTATGATTTTTGAGTTAATAGCAGCTAGTTACTGCTTGTGTATGTTAAACCTATACGAGCTATTTACAGCTTTTGGATGTTGAGCCAATAGAAGCTAGTAACAACTTGTGCATATTGAAATATTAGGAGCTAGTAACATCCTATGATTTTTGAGTTAATAGCAGCTAGTTACTGCTTGTGTATGTTAAACCTATACGAGCTATTTACAGCTTTTGGATGTTGAGCCAATAGAAGCTAGTAACAACTTGTGCATATTGAAATATTAGGAGCTAGTAACATCCTATGATTTTTGAGTTAATAGCAGCTAGTTACTACTTGTGTATGTTAAACCTATACGAGCTATTTACAGCTTTTGGATGTTGAGCCAATAGAAGCTAGTAACAACTTGTGCATATTGAAATATTAGGAGCTAGTAACATCCTATGATTTTTGAGTTAATAGCAGCTAGTTACTGCTTGTGTATGTTAAACCTATACGAGCTATTTACAGCTTTTGGATGTTGAGCCAATAGAAGCTAGTAACAACTTGTGCATATTGAAATATTAGGAGCTAGTAACATCCTATGATTTTTGAGTTAATAGCAGCTAGTTACTGCTTGTGTATGTTAAACCTATACGAGCTATTTACAGCTTTTGGATGTTGGGCCAATAAGCTAGTAACAACTTGTGCATATTGAAATATTAGGAGCTAGTAACATCCTATGATTTTTGAGTTAATAGCAGCTAGTTACTGCTTGTGTATGTTAAACCTATACGAGCTATTTACAGCTTTTGGATGTTGAGCCAATAGAAGCTAGTAACAACTTGTGCATATTGAAATATTAGGAGCTAGTAACATCCTATGATTTTTGAGTTAATAGCAGCTAGTTACTGCTTGTGTATGTTAAACCTATACGAGATAGTTACAGCTTGTGGATGTTGAGCCAATAGAAGCTAGTAACAACTTGTGCATATTGAAATATTAGGAGCTAGTAACAGCTTGTGGATTTTGAGCTAATAATAACTAGTTACAACTACCGCATATTAAGCTGGTAGGAGCTAGTAAACAGCTTGTGCATATTGAAATATTTTGAGCTAATAATAACTAGTTACAACTACCGCATATTAAGCTGGTAGGAGCTAGTAAACAGCTTGTGCATATTGAAATATTTTGAGCTAATAATAACTAGTTACAACTACCGCATATTAAGCTGGTAGGAGCTAGTAAACAGCTTGTGCATATTGAAATATTTTGAGCTAATAATAACTAGTTACAACTACCGCATATTAAGCTGGTAGGAGCTAGTAAACAGCTTGTGCATATTGAAATATTTTGAGCTAATAATAACTAGTTACAACTACCGCATATTAAGCTGGTAGGAGCTAGTAAACAGCTTGTAGTACATATTGAAATATTTTGAGCTAATAATAACTAGTTACAACTACCGCATATTAAGCTGGTAGGAGCTAGTAAACAGCTTGTGCATATTGAAATATTTTGAGCTAATAATAACTAGTTACAACTACCGCATATTAAGCTGGTAGGAGCTAGTAAACAGCTTGTGCATATTGAAATATTTTGAGCTAATAATAACTAGTTACAACTACCGCATATTAAGCTGGTAGGAGCTAGTAAACAGCTTGTGCATATTGAAATATTTTGAGCTAATAATAACTAGTTACAACTACCGCATATTAAGCTGGTAGGAGCTAGTAAACAGCTTGTGCATATTGAAATATTTTGAGCAAATAATAACTAGTTACAACTACCGCATATTAAGCTGGTAGGAGCTAGTAAACAGCTTGTGCATATTGAAATATTTTGAGCTAATAATAACTAGTTACAACTACCGCATATTAAGCTGGTAGGAGCTAGTAAACAACTTGTGCATATTGAGCTGGTAGGAGCTAGTAAACAACTTGTGCATATTGAGCTGGTAGGAGCTAGTAAACAGCTTGTGCATATTGAAATATTTTGAGCTAATAATAACTAGTTACAACTACCGCATATTAAGCTGGTAGGAGCTAGTAAACAGCTTGTGCATATTGAAATATTTTGAGCTAATAATAACTAGTTACAACTACCGCATATTAAGCTGGTAGGAGCTAGTAAACAGCTTGTGCATATTGAAATATTTTGAGCAAATAATAACTAGTTACAACTACCGCATATTAAGCTGGTAGGAGCTAGTAAACAGCTTGTGCATATTGAAATATTTTGAGCTAATAATAACTAGTTACAACTACCGCATATTAAGCTGGTAGGAGCTAGTAAACAACTTGTGCATATTAAGCTGGTAGGAGCTAGTAAACAACTTGTGCATATTGAGCTGGTAGGAGCTAGTAAACAACTTGTGCTTGTTGAGGTAATAGAAGCCAGTAAAAACTATTCCATATTGACCTAATAGTAGCTACTAACACCTTTTTCATGTTGAGCTAATAAGAGCTAGTAACAGGTTCTGCATGTTGAGCTTATATGAGATAGCAGGAAGCCTCCTAACAACTTGTGCGCATTGAGCTATTATTAGCTAGTTAGAGCTTGTACAAGTTGAGCTTATAGGAGCTAGTTCCATCTTGTGAAACTAGAGTTTATAGAAGCTAGTGACAGTTTGTGTATATTGAGCTTATAGGAGCTAGTGACATTTTGTATAAATTTAATTTATAGAAGCTTGTGTCAACATGTGTATATTTAGCTAATAGGAGCTAGTATCACACTTTTCATGTTTAACTAATAAGAGTTAATAACAGCTTTTTCATCTTGAGGTAATTGGAGCTATTAACAGCGTGAGCATGTTGAGCTCATAGGAGTTGGTTACAGGATTTGAATATTGAGATAATAGGAGCTACTAACAACTTTTACATATTGAGCTTATATAGGAGCTAGTTTGGAACAGCCATTTCAAGTTTAACTAATAACAGCTTTTACATGTTGAGGTAATTGAAGCTAGTAACACCGTGTGCGTGCTTAGTTACTAGGAGCTACCTGGGTTAATAATAATTGAAAACACCTCAAACAATTTAAATAAACCTGAAATTTCTAACGCTGCTGCTTTAGTTGTTCACCGCCATTACATAAGGTATTACAATTATATTTAATAAGCGGAAGAAATTTTCATAAGGAAAATTAAACAGTTTGTTATCCGAGGGTGGCTTAGTGGGAGAGGGTTTCCGCCGGATTAAGCCGCGGCTGGTTAATTTCCATGTTCCCCGATAAGCCTCTTTATAATTCCTAACAATTAGGCGCCCGTTTGGATGATTATATTGTTCCAGGGTTTGTTGCGATACCGTTTCATATTGGTGTTAACACAAAAGCAAATATGGTTACTGTTGCGTCTATGATAATTGTTCCTGTGCAAAGCAAATGTTTCCCTGTGAAAATTAAGTGTAATCCAAGTTGAGCTATCATGCATTGATAATTACAAAGTAATGAAAATACATTTTTAAAATATAAATTACTTAATTAATGAAAACAGTTGCAAAAAATCGATTGAGTAAAAAACCGATTCTGATTATGTAACACTAATCTCTAACTCTGATCCCGGGTACTTGAAAAGAATTATTTTGTTATAGAAATTGTTAGATACGGTGACCAATTAATACGTTGTTGCATAGCGTAACATGTACCTATCTTAAGTAATGGGAGGCAACAGTCACTATTGCGAGCTGTGATTATAGTTTGATTTAAAACAGAATAGGATTCTGTGTAGGTGAAATCGACTAGAGAGAGTGGGGATTACAGTCGTCTGAGCTAATAGGAAATTCACATCTTGCTGCGTGGGTGAGCATTGTTACCAATTTGACGTTAAACTTCCGTCCATCAGTGACATCGTAACTGCGGTGGAGTGATTTACTAGTGGTGTAGCTTGCTTCGTTCAGCAATTTCAGTCGCTGGCAGTGGTGGGTTGACTGTCAATGCGTTCGAACTGACAACATCGCATCCCTACCCTGTCACAGACCCATTCTTATTCTACTTTAAATCAAAGTATAGGAGGGCTTCATCTATCTCCCTTCTTCTCATTATTGGAATCATTACACGTGGGTGTAAGTGTACGTCGCCTTGATACTTCGACAAAGAGTAACGGAATAAGATAAGTTAGGTTTGGTAAAAAAAGAAAATTTGGTTACTTTGCTGACGTCATCTAAACCATTGACGCGGATGATGAAGAAATGACGAGTTAATACTGTGATGTAGACAAAGACCAAAAGATCATTAAGGCGCGTTCATATGCGACCCTATAACAAGTGGTCCATCAGCAGTTTCCATTCTAAGCTGTATTTATTTGGCACAACTGGTTACGGTAACCAGGAAAATCTATGACGTCACGTAGGCAGGGTGGCTTACCAGGTGTACACCTGTTTTGTACTGGGGTGACGGGACGAACCCAGCTAAAGTGTCAACGCCTAATCGTTCACCATTAACACTAACCTGTACACAGGTTCCTGCAAACAAAATCAATAATCTTTAAATATTTGTCGACAGTTGGCAACCATGTGATTTATTCTAACAAGTGTTTTAGCTTTTGTTTTTAACAGAGGTTATGTTTGGTGAGAGGAGTTTACATTCGAGTGAAGACGCGTGGTTCTGTGTAGCAATACACACCTTGTGACAATGGAACCCACACAGACGTCTAACGGAAGTAGCTTAGCAACGATTGGTCTTAGAATTTACGTTGATGAAGATAGTGGATATTTAATAGACTGAAAGATTTTTTACTCGTTAATTAAATTCGCAATTAATTTTGGTGTTTTAAGGTTTAATAATATAAATGTACACTAGTCTACTGTGTTTCTTAAATTGTGTACAGGCGGCGCGCGAAATTATCCAATATTTGTTTCCTTTTTATATATTTATATTTCTTGTGTTGGCAACAATGAACTTTCATAGTGTTTCAAAACTCTAGCAAGATACAGTATTACAGTCCGTTTAAAATATGGAAATTGCAGGCAAAAGCACTGAAATTCCTTTGAAAGACGTTTGTGATAAGTAAAGAGGATAGGGGTGGGGTTTTGAAATTGATAGCTAATGTATATCTCCAAGGAAAATTTGTAAAAATGGTAAATCCCATTTTATGACATTATTGTCACTAAATTACATAGTTGACAAAATCGCAGAATAAAATCTGTTGTTAATTTAAATACATTTCAAATTTAAAGAGTGATCGAAGGACATTATATTAAGTACAAGTACCAACATAAACAGTACTGAAACTTAATCAGCTGTAGTTTCAAGGATGCAAAAGCTTCAAGAATGTATGAGTGTTGCCTCAAATTGTACGGAGGTCATATAGAACATGTTTAAACCCGAGTCTAACCGGTTTAGTTTATTTTTATTTGTAGGAGTTTGTAAAACTATGTAAATAAAATTAAATCTTACAACTGTTTCAGTACTGTTTATTTTGGCGCACACGGTACAAAGTGCTGAACTGTTCATCACCTTAACCTAGTTACAGGTACACGTTCTTCCATGTCACCATGGCAACGTATTCTCTGAGGTTGATGAATCCATCAAGAACAACGGTGGGAACGACTATAACGTAGATGTTTTCCGGCAAACGTAGATCAACTAGCGGATTTTCTCCTCTAATCAGCCTCTTATTGAATGTCGGATGTTAAAGGTCCGTAAATTGAATATTTAAGCGAAGTTATCATTACGTATGGGTCAGGCTTAATGCGTTGATAAGAGGCGCATCAAAGCAATATTCACTACCAGCCTCCCGTGCAATCAGCCGACCCTTGTCCCGGAAACAAGCGTTGTTTGATGGTGCTATATAATCGGTTGTTTATTGCTTTGTTGTTTCGGCATCGTGATATTTTGCCGATATTGATTTACCAATGTATAATTAAAACAGCGAATTTAGCGGGATAAAATGGTCAGTGTTTTCTACAGATCTTTAGAAGGCACTTCTTGAAAGCAATTTAGGTAAACATTTAGGCAATTATTTCGCATGTCTGACAAACGGGTGTGGCTCGTCAGAGCAAGTACAAGGACATCGGTCATAACCCCCATTCGTATCTCCAATCGTTTATGCGTTAAAATAACAGAATTGGTGTAAGAAGAACAAGGCCGTATGGAGTAAAGATAGATCACGGATGTATAAAGCTAGAGGTAATTCTTAATATAGGCCCTACTCTTCTATTCTGTTAGGTACATTTCTCTGCCTTTCCTAACATTACAATATTTTCCTTTGTTGAAGTGTTTAGTGCCTGGTACTCAGTCCACAGATGGGGAAACTACCTGGCTACCCTCGTCAAACCAAGGGGGTGACTAGTTCACAGTCCTGCATTCGAAAGTTGCGCGTCGTGATAAAGGTCAATTACCTGAACTTCACCTGCTTTCATCCGGATAAAGAGAGGTGTCTGGAAGCTACCCGAGGAAATCTCTCCACTTGAATGTACTCTCACTCTATATAAACAAACTTGTTGCTTTAGTGTAAAATTATTATGTTCATTTTGAATGTAGGAATTTATAAAGTTAGCTTTTTCTAAAGCTTTCAAACATTTTTCTGAAAGGCATGCTATTTTGCAAGGGTATGACTAGAATGGTCGAGGCTATATACTCGTAGGATTAAAAATAACATAATAATGGTCCTGGAAGTAGGATTAAGTCTGACATACAGTGTCACGGGTGGTACCGAACCGGTCTGATGGTCAAAATATACCAATGATATTTGTGATCCTTAAGAAAAGGTCACGGTCGAAGTGGGCCAATGGTTAGTAAGCGCAGGTAGAGGCAGGAAATCCCGGAAGGGTTACATAAGTACCCCTCAGCCCAATCCCTCCTAAAACTATTGCCACAAGCCAGTTCTCATCTTGATAGTCACGGCGGGCGTTACTAGTGAGCTGGAAAAGTGTACTATGTTTTCTATGTTGAGTGAGTAATAACCTAACCTATCCTAACAATTATATCTATAGTTTGTTCATGGGTGTTCCTGTCGGAAGCCCAACGCTAACCATTGGACCATTTCGACCTCCTATTTGGGAGGATTAATATAGGTCGGACGAATTCGACTACATCGACAGTTTCACATCCTGACCGATTCTCCATAAGAAGGTGGCACCGTTAAACCTAATGTAGAAAACAAGGTTTTGAAGGGTATAACTGGTGCACTATATGTTACGCTCTGAATCTTCGAGCAGTGAGTGATGACGTGCGAGGTGAGAGGTATCAATGTTTTTTGCAAACATTGGTTTTCTTGTAATGTTAACCGTTCTAATTGTGTGTTATAAATGTCTCCTGCACGTAGTAAAATAAAACACACAAGCTTCATAGCCAGACCCGTGAGATATTTTTACATGTGTTAGAGTTTTGTGAAGAAGAAGCTCGAATGTGTAAAGATGAAAATCTCTTGATGCCAGTGAATCCGTGTCAGAAGCTGTGTAGTCGGGCGCCTGGAGTGCCACTGGACCCTGTCAAAAAGATAAAAGAAGAGGGAATGCAATGTCGGATAGAGAAGTGTTTACACTCCACGTAAAACACGTGTAAAAGCAAAATCAGTGACAGCTTTGGACGATTTTGATAAGCTAATGAAGCGAAATTTCAATACATACAGCTGTACACGTTTTGGTAACGTTGGGCGTAGAGTCAAACAGCACAGTGAGAAGACGCAGCGAGAGTCGTAGTACGCAGACTGGCTAGTAGCGGCCGACCCAGAGAGGAACTTATAGTGCCCAAGTAACAGGGTGTTAGATGTAGGAATAAGAAAGGTTATATGTTCGCGTGGTAATTATGGCTCGAGTGGGTAGGGACGTTTACCTGAACAATACCAGAATCGATGTGCTAAAACAAAACAAACTTTTCTCTCGCGGAAAACGTTTTACAGCCAGTCATTTATCAAGAACCAGCCTGGTAGATGTTTGTTAAGGTAATTTACTGTGAAGTGGGCTGCTTGCAACGACTCCCAGAACGGGTGTAAAAATTAATTGAGCTCGAGAAATGGCTTTCATCAGTTTACTTACGGCTGGCTTCTTGTAGAGCCCGCAATAAACTTTATCTACCGTGTAAAAATACAAAAAAATAACTCGAACGAAAACACATTGCTGTAATATCACTCTTCGGTGTACTTCTACATGCGTGCACTCTGTGCGCCGTACGGTGAACTACAGAACAAGAACCGTACTTCAACTTTATTGCGCCTGAAACACAGTTTCGGTTCTTTTGTGACGTTTGTTTTTTTTACCATTAATGACTTTTTCTTGTCTTTGTACATTTATTTTTTTGTTTCGATAAAACTCAGTTTTAATAGATTTTTGTAAATATTTATTCATCTACCAGTAAATTTCATTAATATCTTTGGCAGACATCAGCGGAACATAGTAAAGGAGTTATACAGGCGAAGAAATGCATTACACAGATGCGCATTCGTATTGAATCTTAACAACAGTTGTAAAAATGAAGAAGATAATGTTTTTGTTTGCTATTTCCCGCTGCACTAGAGCCGTGGATGGCGGCAGGTATACGTTGTAGAGAGGGTTGCATCACTCTGACGAAGTGGCAATACTGTGTCGGCCAAGATTACGCTAGTATTATCTTTATGTTCAACAAGGGTTTGACAGTTACATAACTTGAAGGCGCGTATTCCATAAACCTTTAATTCAAATCTACATTGTTTTTACTCATTTAAAAGCTCACGATAGTAAAACGTGATTAGAGTATGTGAACATTTGTCATTGAATATGTGTTATCAATTTGCTGATATGTCAAGTAATGTCAACAGCTGTACTTTGAAATGTGTTTACATTGTTTGAAAGTAGAAGTAGATATGGGAAACACGTGTGGCGGCTAAACCTAAGTCCCTGAAACGGATAAGGGTCTCGGCAGCGACGGCGCCAAGCTATCGCAGGAGGACCACTCACACTATGCCGCGCTATCTTGCCCTGCACGGTCTCTTGTTTCGAGACTGAATTATTTTAGATTTGTCATCTCTTACCAATTTTATAATATTTTTATAACACAATTATTATAATCATAAAATATTTATTTTAAGTATGTTTAGATTTTTTTTTTGTTTTTAATAGAAATAGCAAACAAGTAGACTAATATAAACAAAACGTGTTTTAAGTAAATTACTATTAAAGTCAACAAAGACAAATTTTGTTCATTTGTTAATTTTTAAGTTAATTTTTATTAATTAATTTCAATTGATATAAATAAAGTAACATAACCTACGCCTTAAAACAGCTATTCTACCACATAACCTATAATATAATATCAGCTGTTTTATGAATTCATATGTTATCACTTATTTTAAGCCATGTAGGACGAAATATCTGTATTGCATACCTTGCCCCTTTTGTGATAGGTTTTTGTCCCAAATAAAACTAAAATTAAATCATTATTAAATTTAATCAATATTTGAAAAAAAATTATTACCATCAAGAGTCACCCACTACAAGTTTAAAAGAGTGTGAACGTGAGTGGATGAATAGAAAGTATTTTATTAACGATTGAAAATTTTAACAAAATATATATAAGAGTGTGAACTAATAAAAGTAATTGAAAATAAAGCTTCACTATCAAAACAACAACTTATAAACGTTTTGCTAACACGATGGCCATCCTCAGAGGCTAAATACTACATTTATACTGTTTTTATTACGTACTCAGTGTTACTTCTTTTTTCAGCAATGTAGAAAAATATTGAAACTCTGATAATGACAACCATGACTTCCGAAACACATAACGTTGTAAACGTTTATTTATCTAAATAATAAATTATAATCTTTTAATAGAGTCCTTGAGAAGTATACCTTTCATTAAGAAATGTTTCACCATAAATTATTCAGAGAATGTAGGCTACGGTTAGTGGAAATGTCTACCCCGCAGTGACGTATTATCTACTGCCCTTTGGCTGAGTAAAGTTATGAACTAATAAAGGCTAGTTATGGAGAGTTTTAGACGAAGCTCTGCTTCTGTGGATGCAAAGTTTATGTTCATTGGACCGTTATCTAACGGAGCTTTATAGGCTTTGCAGTATTAGCTGACAGACGAACAGCTGTATTTAACTTTCAAACTCGAGGGTAATAAAGAATCGCTTAAGCACAAGAAACACTCAGCGTCCACGAAACAAAGTGCTTTCATCTTTAATGCAAACCGAATCACATTGCTGGTTATAGGGAGAGACACTGGGATTCCTGTACAGGGACGCTACAGATTAAGTCGTCATATGTAAGATATCTTCGTCTGAAAGCTGAGAAGATCGGTATAAACGAAAACTCCGAGTTTATGGTCTCTTGGTCAAGCGAGACCAAATAGGGCAGACAGAAAACTCCCCAAAACCAAACTTTAGGAAAAGAAGATGTAGTTACTTCTTATGGCATACTTAATACGCTAATAATAACTTTCATCACTGGAGAACAATGCTTATCTCTCCAATATTTCACAAAAAATAACACGATCTACGCTATTAAAAAAATGAGCAGATAGAAGATAGCTTATTTCTACATTAGGTGAACGACTTTGTCCGAGTGAGTAGTGATGTCGCTCCTTAACCTGCTATATGTGGTGAGGTGAGTAAAGAAGCTTCTGTTAGCGGCGCAAAATCTGTTAAGTACTAATGTGCATGCGTGACTTGGAGGAGCACGCGTAAAGATCGTCAGGTATAGCGTGACCCATTAAGGGGCAGGACCTAGCGCGAACTCTTCATGAGAGGAAGACAAGTAACGCAGAGTTGCTTCCTCGTATGGCACGTTGTATTATACTATTTATTATCATTTTCATTGCACTGTGGTTAACAAAAGACTGTCTCAACGAGTATCCCCGCCACAGACATCAACTTAAGTGCTTCTGTGCGGCTCAAAGTATCTGGTTAGGCTAAACCTGACGACCAGTCATTTAACTCATGGCCTACACTATTGAAGATGCCTATGATGTAGTTTAACGTTCTCTAATTCTTATAGTTCTGGCGTTAGATTCTACCCAGATGTTGAGAAGGAGGCCTACATCCTGACAATTATATCTACCATTCTGACATTATGGAAACGTTATCTCTGACATTCTGGACACGTTATCTCTGACATTCTTTAACGTTACATCTACCGTTGGAAACAGTGCAAAATATTTTACTATAGTTAGGATCTATACGTTAAAATTGTTTTGGTTAGATTAGGTTACATTACGTTAAGTTGGGTTACGTTACATTACAATAAGTTAGGTTAGGTTACATTAAGTTAAGTTAGGTTAGGTTACATTAAGATAAGTTAGGTTAGGTTACATTACAATGAGATAAGTTAGGTTAGGTTACATTAAGATAAGTTGGGTTAGGTTACATTAGGATAAGTTAGGTTAGGTTACATTAAGATACGTTAGGTTAGGTTACATGACAATGAGATAAGTTAGGTTAGATTAGGTTACATTAAGATAAATTGGGTTAGGTTACATTAGGATAAGTTAGGTTAGGTTACAAAAGATAAGTTAGGTTAGGTTACATTAAGTTAAGTTAGGTTATGAATATGCTTCTGATTTGCCAAACTTTGTAAGCCTTAATGCGGATGATACGAAGGAGATGAGGGGTAGAGTTTGCAGACTCTGTTATATCCTAGGGACTTTGGAACCAGAGTTTTAATCCTTGGAAATCCCAATTACAGCTAATTAGTTTGTTTTTATTACATTGAATTGTTTATTACGTTTTGTGCAACAAATTATTGGGTTTGTTGATCCAAACATAATTGAGCGCAATGTTAGATTGGCTCCTCGTTAATAAAATAATTTTTATTCATTCACTCAAATTCAAAAAACTTTTTTTTAAACTTTTAGTGGATGACACTTGATGTTAATACAGCTTTTTTCAAATATAATTAATAAATTTAATTTAATGAATTAAATATAGATTTATATAGAAGGAAAACGTTACACAAAAGGGGCAAAGTATGCAATTAAGTTATTTCGTCTCGTTTGGCTTAAAATAAGTGATAACATATGATTTTATAAAACCGCTTATTTCATGTTATAGGTATTGTGATAGAACGGCTGTTTTGACGCATAGGTTATGTTACTTTATTTATAATAATTGTAATTAATTAATAAAAAATTATTAAAATTTGTCTATGTTCACCTATGTATAACCGCTCTTATCCCCGTTATAAAGAGGTGCCCACCAGTTACACCTATTTTCAAGAAGGGTAGATGCAAATAGGTAAATAGGGAAAGAGCTAATGATCTGGGAGTGGGGATATCGTAGAAATTATGGCATCGCATGGACAGGGTTGCTCCCTTGAATTAGACACGCTATCAACTAGAGGGAAGATATTGTACTCGCTATCCTGTGTAGCAACACGATATCAGTGTTACCAACATCAAGTGTGTCGATACTCTGATGTTAAGAATGATATAAACGTTAGCAGACATTAAATGCAGAATAAAAAACGTCATGTTCAACAATTACTCATAGTTGTGCACGAGCACCTAGAAACCCCCTTTCGGAAGTGTTTCGTGTAAGTTTTGACAAGTGATTAGCGTGTGTGTTTTTTAAGTTGTTTGATCTCGTACCGTGTACCCACATTTGCATGGATCAATGACTGGTTTTAGTTATCAAAACATGTTCACTTACATTGAGTTAGACAGTATTTGGGGCACAGAGTAATAAGTAAAAGTACAGTTTCTTGCTTGAAAGAAACTAAAATGTTTTTCCATTTTAAATAAAATACATTTGCGCGCTTTACTCAAAATTCAGTAAGCGCCTCAGCGCGCAAAGCCTGCCCATTTTATTCCGCGCGACTCCCAAGTTTATATAAGTCTCTAAATTTAGGGATTTTAAAACTAGCTTAAAGTTTAGAAAGTCCTTGCATCGAATCTTTACTTCGAAAATTATCTTCTGAATTTTGCAAGACGTTTAAATGAAGGCCTAAATCTGTGATATAATTTTCGCGCTTATATATATATATTTCATTTACAATATTAATTATATATATATATATATATATATATATATATATATATATATATATAATTAATATTGTAAATGAAATTAATTCGATAAAATTCGCGAGACTTCAACTTTATTAATAAAGCTATCAACGAATTGCGAACTTAGAATTTAAATAAATGTGTGAAAAACTTACTGTAGAAACGTTTTCGTTCGTGCTAGGCGATCTTTGTCAGTGTCTAGGTTGTCTGTCTCATGAATGGTGATTTGTATAACTCTGAAACAGAAAACTAGTTTGGTCAATGCAAGTAGGTTTTATGAGGACGTAAGCTGATGTATTGTCACAAGTTTATATTTCTCGAGGATAATTTTAAAATTGTGAGCTTTGTAGTTTATTGACATTTTTAATATACCCATCTTCATTTCAGTTGGGAGTATTTCTATATATTTAAGTACAACTTTCTGCCTTTTCTAACCTCACAATATTGTCTTCTGTTGACGCGTTTCGGTTTGTTTTATTATTTTGGACCGAAACGGGTTCACAGAGGAGAATATTTTAACGTTAGGGAAGACAGAAAGTCTTACTCAAATATATTCGAATTATTGCTTGTATTATTTCCTATATTGTTGTTTCAAAGATGACTAAAGTTGGCGTATTCTGTGATATATTGCTAGTCTGCTGTGACATTAAATTTCAGCAACATTATTGGAAAAAACTCCAATGCAATAAAAATAATAAAAAATAACTAATAGTACAAGTTACCTAAGATTAAGTCCTTGTGTACATTTCGATGACCATGTCATCATGAAATTAGGTCAGTCTAGTGTGTAGTTTATTGTATTCTATATTGTAATTTTGTAATAAGGCTTTGATGATGACGACATGGTCATCGAAATGTCAGTGCGTGAGGCTTAACGGTGTCCCTCGTACTGCTGTAGCATTTGACTACTAGCCTAACATTACTATAACTGAAAACATTATACAATACATATATCGTCTCTTTCGTAATCGCGTCTCTTTCTTTGCAGAAGCGGAGCAACACATTTAAAGTTTTTTTTTTTTTTTTTAAAAGATCATGTCTACATCAAATTATTACACTATTATTATTATTTAGTTAATAAGAGCTGTTTACACTTTGAACACGACACTGATGTTTCTGAAGTGTTGGGTTTTGACCCCGCACTGCAGACCAGTCCACCCTAGCGATCTCAAGGTCAGAGACACAGTTCAACCTCACGCACTGTAAATACGGGTTTATTCTTAGATAACTATTATTATTATTTATTATTGTTGTGCTACATAGGTTTTTTTCTAATATTCTTACTGTAATATATTGCACCACTGTGCTCTTGATATTGTATATCATATTAAAGTTTGTATGTTTATTCTAAAGTCAGTGTATTGTTAACTCATTTTAAACTAATGTACCTCAAGGATAAACCTTTTTAAGAGAAGTTGTGGTAAAACTTTATTAATATAAAGATGATAAACCCGAAACCGCAAATATTTCAGAAAGTAATTTATGTTGGACGTTTTGCTTACACAGTGTCAATTTTTCCTAACACTCATAATTGAGGTCTTCCCCAAAGGTAGTTACTATGTAATCGAATGTATATCAGGTATTATATCATGCAATAATTCAAGTGTTGTGACTTTTGGTTTATTATTTAACAAAATATTTAGAAACAGTTTACTCAATCCGCACTAGTATGTTCTTATGAAATATGTTTCTGCACATAACTTGCCATTATCAGTAATAATTATTCTCATACACTCAATATAATTAACTTTGCCATCAACTAAATCTATGAATGAACTTGTCTCGGCCAAAGCACAGACGACAAAGCGACTAACATTATCTACAAGGTCAACGACAATTCCCTCCAACATTATCTAAGCTGAACCACAATCAATAATTTATCTCAATATTACAAACACTTTTATCTATACTAACATGACTTTTTACATTAAAAAACTCTCTTACAAGTTAAAAATATTTTAAAATAATACGCAACCTGGATTAGCTTCGCTTGCTGACTTGAAACACATTTATACATGTGTACACATATTATGTGTGTTATTTAATAAATTATTAATTGAAAATACGTCATGACAAAGTGTCGATTTATTACTGTTCGTATTAACAAGTACACCTCCTAATGATTTATTGTTATAATTTACGTTTATTGTACCTAAATGATATTGTTGGTGGGTTGAATTTTTATTAGGATAATAATAAAATTGTGTAGTTTATAGTATTTTTTAAAATTCATTATCAACTTCGTAGGGCCATAGCTGAATTGCTAATTACAATTTGTCGTAACACTATTTAGAACACGTAAAAAGTTTATAAATTAATTTTTTTAGATACAGAGATTATATATATATATATATATATATATATATATATATATATATATATATATATGTGTGTGTGTGTGTGTGAGTGTGTGTGTGTGTGTGTGTGTGTGCGCACGCGCGCACGTGCGCGCGCGCGTGTGTGTGTCACTTTGCAACACTTTTTTCTTATATTCACTTATCACTTACACTATAATGTACTTAAACAAGAATCTTACTTTCGAGGACTAATTACGTGTCCTCATTTTCGAGCATCAACTGAGACTAAAGAGCTTGTTGTAGTTACTTGCCAGGTGTGTGGGATTTCTAGTATACTACGTGACAACGAAAATTCCACACACGTGGCAACTAACTACAAGAAGTTCTTTAGTCTCTGTTGATGCTCGAAAATGAGGATACGTAATTAGTACTCGAAAGTCGACTTGCATATATATATATATATATATATATATATATATATATATATATATACAAAATAAGTTTCTTGTTTAAATACGTTATAGGGTAAGTGATATTTATCTAAATAAAAGTGTTTGCATATGAGGTTTTTCTTATTCAATATTTATTGGCTAAACTGTATAAATTTCATAAAATATAACATTTATAAAAATAATAACTAGATTTCATATATTACACAAAAAGCCCCATTCACAAACCAATAATAAAATAACAATACTCTTCTCTTAACTGTTGACTACTGAATAAGGCTCTACACATCATGTTTATAACTATATACGAGGTAGATGACTTTAGTTTTGTAAACATTTTTGCTTATGAAAAATACATCTCTTTATAATAGTAGTAATATTATATATATATATTTATTTGCTGGTTATTGCTGTATACATCACACATCTGAGGCTTGTTTATTCGTTACAATATATTGTAACTTATTACTGTAGGGAATGTTAAATATCTCGCCAGAATAGCAAAGAGAGAGAGATCTTTGACACCGGTTGGGGCCAGTTATGCTTCTGGCAAAAGAACCTTTATACCAGTCCTTTATCCTGCATATATTCCAATTATTCTTATTTCTTTATCCTTTACCTACAAAGGATTGCAACAGGTGAAGTTCACTGGATTGTGGCTTATAACAACACAAAAGCGCCTGCCTTTACCATGTACATAATAATATACATTGTACAGTTGTATATAATTAATTCATAGTTGACATAAGACAAATTGGCTAATCACCATAAAATACCTAGGAATAATAGATGGTAGTTTTAGCGATATTATATAGTTGGAACTATTCCGTCTAAATGCGTGTATTAGAAAGACGCAGAAAAGCGAACGATAGGGCTAGACAACGGAACGGCGGAATGTTTTGGAGCGTTAAACAATAGCCACGGTTAAGTACGCGCAATGTTTTTGATAAGATAAGATTTACAAGTCAACCGTCTGGGCCTTGTAAGCTAGTCAGACTTTTCTCACGTGCTCTGTAGTTACTATTGTTGAAATGTTCTAGTTGTTTTCTGATACATCAGATTAAAATATACATAAACACAAAATTAGTACGAGAATTACAACGGAACCTCTAAAAGTTATTATTTAGGAAAGAAAAAGCCATATTTTATAATGTTCAATTGTTTCAAGTTAATTAATACATAATATAGTCTAGTTTCGTATCATTTCCATAACGTTTTTAGTAGGCTTAAAATAACTGGTTGAAAATTATCATAATATGAACTACAAAACTTATACCTTAGTAGTAACGGAACCAATAGGTGACTTTGGCGAAACAGCCGCAGGTACTCCTGGCTCCAGGGCTCATACCAAACCTATAAAGGTACGTAACCTATTAGGAAAAAAATTGGGATACTAAGTATTGGTAAACGTAACCACATTCCTTGGGATTTGTTGTCTATGACGATCGGAGAAAAATTTCTGTGTTTGCAGCGACTAGCCGAATATATAAGGTAAAATTATATACAAAAGTTACTAACCTAAGCGTTTTCAACAGCACCAGTGTTTGATGAAGAGGATAGATCTGATGGAGTTCGAAAAAGTTTTCCCTAATAGTTTTTATTAAAAATTTACTTTAGTTTCAAGTTAGTCAATGAAATCAAATTGTAGTATTTAATATAGTCATCTTCACTCCTGTTAGGAAAATTTTTATATATTTGAATACATTTATCTGACTTCCCTAACATTAATATTTTTCAAACGTTAAACAATTTTTAAAACGCAATAGGAACTCTTTTTGAAAATGGAGTCATTCCGAAATACGTCAACAAAAAAAATATTAATGAACTCTAGTTTATATTTAAATTGTCATTTGATTTTAAAATTAATTGGCTCTCCGTTATGCGTTTTTATAATTTACATATTAATCTGCATCTGGAACCTTGATACTCTCGAGATACTTTTATTAATTTGCATCTACCACCCCGTCACTCTAGAGATACGTATCCCCCTGCACATGCCATTCGTACCACAGGACCATTGTGTCAAGTAGCCTATGTCGGAGCTCCCATACGAACAGGTTTGCTGCTGTCATAAAAATCGCTTTATGTACAAAACATTAACACGAGAGAAAACGTGTAAATAGGGTCGAGAAGTGAAAGTAAAAGGTATTAGAATATCGGCTGTTAGAGGACAGGTCGGACAGACGTAACCTATTTAAGGGTGATTGCAGTGAGATATGTACTTGTTGTGGCAAATGTTAAAGTAAGTCGAAGCGTACACTGGCTTCTTGTAACGGGTGACACATTCGGGTAAGTGTATTTATAGTGACGCCAACGTCTCGAATAAAGTTTGTGAGTTCAGGGAAAGCATAGACCGCAGTTGTTAACGAAACTAAACATTCCAAAACACTGTAAAGAATGTTAGACATTTGCGTTTGGAGTTGATTAAAACACATTTTACGGTTTTGAGGAGAATTTATGCCGAACGGAGAGGGAGAGGGAGCGAGGGCGAGGCGTAGCGAGACTAAATGACCGAAGAGGGAGGATTGGAGGGGCGAATTATTAAACCTACTCCAATCCAAGATATCCACTGTCGAATTGAAGGATTTAGTAAAACTATAAGCCTATTCAGAAATAAATAGACTTTGATTAGAACTGTAATTTCTGTGGGTATTATGTGTATCAGTGGGAATGCTACAAAATTCTAACCCTAAAATTTAGTTCACACTTACGGTTATGATGATGACGAAAACATAATAGCAAAAGAAACGCATTTCAGAAATAAATAGACATTGATTAGACGAGCATTTATATAGAACGAAAAAAGCGGGAATAGATTTGCTGATGGAATGGTATTTTTAGCAGCTAAGAAACTAGAAATAATACGCGAAAAGGAGAAAATATCAAAAATAATACCAGGATTAAGAGAAACAGACTAAGCAATTAAAAACATTAATATTTTTAATATCAATATTATATCGGTAAAAAATAAGTTGAAAGATGTAAAGAACCCGCTTATAAACTATAGCTTCTTTATATAGTTTAGAATAAATCACACTATATAAAAATAATCACTAATTTCCAAAACACGATATTATATAACTAAAAAAAAATTGAGAGAAGTACAAATATTACTGAAAGTAAAATCATTAGAAACACAGTTACAACAATCTATAATTAACGAATATATCACGGGACAAACATTTCGGTATTTATTTCCCTTTCTCACATGTTCGACTTTAAACAACAAAATTATACAGGGCGATGCAGAAAGTCATTAATAATACGAGGAAAACTTTTAAAAAACTTACGCTCACGTCCCAAAAATTGAATATTTTGGAAAGCGCAGTTCCTCTCCCAACCCAAAAAGCAAAATTCCTCGAAATGCAATTAAACTTGCTGATTACTCCCAATAAACTTGCTGATTACTCCCAATAAACTTGCTGATTACTCCCAATAAACTTGCTGATTACTCCCAATAAACTTGCTGATTACTCCCAATAAACTTGCTGATTACTCCCAATAAACTTGCTGGTTACTCCCAATAAACTTGCTGATTACTCCCAATAAACTTGCTGATTACTCCCAATAAACTTGCTGATTACTCCCAATAAACTTGCTGATTACTCCCAATAAACTTGCTGGTTACTCCCAATAAACTTGCTGATTACTCCCAATAAACTTGCTGGTTACTCCCAATAAACTTGCTGATTACTCCCAATAAACTTGCTGATTACTCCCAATAAACTTGCTGATTACTCCCAATAAACTTGCTGGTTACTCCCAATAAACTTGCTGATTACTCCCAATAAACTTGCTGATTACTCCCAATAAACTTGCTGGTTACTCCCAATAAACTTGCTGGTTACTCCCAATAAACTTGCTGATTACTCCCAATAAACTTGCTGATTACTCCCAATAAACTTGCTGATTACTCCCAATAAACTTGCTGATTACTCCCAATAAACTTGCTGATTACTCCCAATAAACTTGCTGATTACTCCCAATAAACTTGTTGATTACTCCCAATAAACTTGCTGATTACTCCCAATAAACTTGCTGATTACTCCCAATAAACTTGCTGATTACTCCCAATAAACTTGCTGATTACTCCCAATAAACTTGCTGATTACTCCCAATAAACTTGCTGGTTACTCCCAATAAACTTGCTGGTTACTCCCAATAAACTTGCTGGTTACTCCCAATAAACTTGCTGATTACTCCCAATAAACTTGCTGATTACTCCCAATAAACTTGCTGGTTACTCCCAATAAACTTGCTGGTTACTCCCAATAAACTTGCTGGTTACTCCCAATAAACTTGCTGGTTACTCCCAATAAACTTGCTGGTTACTCCCAATAAACTTGCTGGTTACTCCCAATAAACTTGCTGATTACTCCCAATAAACTTGCTGATTACTCCCAATAAACTTGCTGATTACTCCCAATAAACTTGCTGGTTACTCCCAATAAATTACAAAATTTGAACTTTAACACTTCGATTCAACACGCTTTGCGCGATGTAAATTATATCGTATTTGGCAATAGAAATAAAAGCGGTGTAAATGTTCAATGCCATATTTTTTTACTTTGCGCGTGGAATAGGGTGTGTGAGTGTTTGTTTTGTCCTTTTGAGTAATTTCGCGACTTATCGCCAAAATATAGAATGCGTGTCTTGAGTTTTATAATTCTATAAGGTTTGTGTGCCGGGTGAAATGTGGTACTAATAGTGATTTGTTAAAGTTTTTTTAAATTTGTAGTTTTTGGGAGTGAACAGCAAATTTAATTACATTTTGAGGCACTTTGCTAGTTATTACGTTTAAAAAATAATAATAATAACGCCAACACGTTAAATAAGTATCGTTTCACGTGCGCTAGAGAGGGATGGGGGGAGTTCTATTTTCCAAAATTTTTATTTTTGTGGTGTTAGCGAGAGTTATTATGATTTTTTTTTATATCGCTGAAGACTTTCTGCGTCGTCTTGTATAATTTGTTTTGCTAAAACCGAACATGTGGGAACGGGAAATAAATACCAACATTTCGTAAACAGGAATATTTATAAAATTATTTGCTGGAAGCTTTTCATCAACTAAATGTATTATTATTATCGTATATCGTTAAACACTTATTGTTGCTTTAGTTATTGACTTTGTAGAAAGGTCTTGGTAATGTTTAATTATTGTACCTAATAATGCTCTGGATAATTTAATATTTTTATGTTAAATTGATGAAAAGCTTCCAGCAAATAATCTTATAAACAATCTTGTTTAGGAAATGTATGTGCCATAATAAATAAATATTTAGTAAGGAAATCGTCATCTTCACTTTCACCAAGATAAATTCATAATAACTGGAGATTATTTGACAACATTGCAAAAACAACTCTAATTTTCAAAAATTCTCTGTTCTGATGATCCAACTATAACGTACGTTGCAACAGTTGTCAACTAAGGCACAAAAACAAAGTCAGCAGTCAACTAAAGCACATAATAAAAGACAGCAGTCAACTAAGTCAGAGAAACAAAGACAGCGGTAAACTTAGGTACAAAAACGAAAACCGAAGTCAACTAATTCACAAAAACAGAGTCAACTAATTCACAAAAACAAAAACATCAGTCAACTAAGTCAGAGAAACAAAGACAGCGTTCAACTAAAGCACAAAATCAAAGACAGCAGTCAACTAAGTCAGAGAAACAAATACAGCGTTCAACTAAAGCACAAAATCAAAGACAGCAGTCAACTAAGTCAGAGAAACAAAGACAGCGTTCAACTAAGACACAAAAACAAAGACAGCAGTCAACTAAAGCACAAAATCAAAGACAGCAGTCAACTAAGTCAGAGAAACAAAGACAGCGTTCAACTAAAGCACAAAATCAAAGACAGCAGTCAACTAAGTCAGAGAAACAAATACAGCGTTCAACTAAAGCACAAAATCAAAGACAGCAGTCAACTAAGTCAGAGAAACAAAGACAGCGTTCAACTAAGACACAAAAACAAAGACAGCAGTCAACTAAAGCACAAAATCAAAGACAGCAGTCAACTAAGTCAGAGAAACAAAGACAGCGTTCAACTAAAGCACAAAATCAAAGACAGCAGTCAACTAAAGCACAAAATCAAAGACAACAGTCAACTAAGTCAGAGAAACAAAGACAGCGTTCAACTAAGACACAAAAACAAAGACAGCAGTCAACTAAAGCAGAAAATCAAAGACAGCAGTCAACTAAGTCAGAGAAACAAAGACAGCGTTCAACTAAGACACAAAAACAAAGACAGCAGTCAACTAAAGCACAAAATCAAAGACAGCAGTCAACTAAGTCAGAGAAACAAAGACAGCGTTCAACTAAGACACAAAAACAAAGACAGCAGTCAACTAAAGCACAAAATCAAAGACATCAGTCAACTAAGTCAGAGAAACAAAGACAGCGTTCAACTAAGACACAAAAACAAAGACAGCAGTCAACTAAAGCACAAAATCAAAGACAGCAGTCAACTAAGTCAGAGAAACAAAGACAGCGTTCAACGAAAGCACAAAATCAAAGACAGCAGTCAACTAAGTCAGAGAAACAAAGACAGCGTTCAACTAAAGCACAAAATCAAAGACAGCAGTCAACTAAGTCAGAGAAACAAATACAGCGTTCAACTAAAGCACAAAATCAAAGACAGCAGTCAACTAAGGCACAAAAACAAAGAAATGATGCCCTAAAATAGCTTCACATTAATACTAAATTGTAGTGTGTCGACAATGTATGGGCAAATCATTTGCTCTATAGTCACCCCACGCAATTTCACTCTACACCACTACATACAAATCAACGCATGCGCGTACACACGCACATACACGGGGATTATAGTAGCGTACCCCTCATTTGTAGCTATAAGAGGTTTACAAAACGACAAGCGTGTTTGACATAGGCCTACTGCATTCTATTTTAACCTTTATTTTCCGCCTCTATTTAACTTTCCGCCAAAACGCAAACAAATATCTATCTCGTGTGTACCGAGAAAACACTAAACAAAGACGACCAAAGAAACGACAAAATAAATCCGATGGGAACTGTCATAGGAAATGTTTCCGGAGATAAATGACGATTGAGTGTTCAGGTAGAATGGAACAAGTCTGGACAATGTAGTTTGCTTGAGAAAGTTGCATGGAAATGTCCCAATATCTTGATAAATGGTTCGATTCCGCCCCAATGGAGATGTATCGGAGAGAATGGAACCACCAGCGCGTGACTCACTTGTGTGGACATGTACTCGGTTCAGCAAATCGTGAAATGCAGCGGTTTAAACCTTCAAGTAAGCAAAGTATGATCTTAAATAATTGTAAAGAAATAAAAATTGTTTAATTCTGAAACCACTGTAGTTATGTGATGAATTTAATAATCATGAAAATTAACTGCAGAGAATTTATTTAGTTAAAAAATAGTAATTTTTGTCTTTGTTGGCTTTTAACAACATATAAGAACAGAAGAGTTTTCGATTATCCGAATTCCGGATTAACCGAAATAATAAAAATACATATATAGAACTTTTATACGTTTTGGCAGTAGTCATGCTTTGAGATCAACGACTCAATAACACATTACAATTTACATGTCTTTTTTCATTTTGTATTTTTTAAAATTATTATGTGTACACCATTATGTTATCACTTTGCCATACGTTTTCATTTCAATTATCAACATAGTTCGTGTTATCTGAGTTTTCGATTATTTGAGGTACTCCACTACACTTCGGATAATCGAAGATATTCTAAAATATTCCATACAATTTAAAACAATTTATCAAACAATATAAAAAAACTGTTTATAATAATTCAACCCCCACCCCCATTATTACGCGACTATAATAATTGTAATTGTTGTGAATGTATGAATGATCACGTGATAATATTGCGAAGCAGCCGGGGCGAACAAGTGGAGCAGGGAAGGGACGGCATTTCACGCTGGAACGTTATTAAACTGCGCCTTGCTTGCGTCTCTGTCAGCTGCATTTTATGAAATATGTAGAACCATTTATTTTAATAACGGATTCCTCCGAGATTGTCTCTTGGGTTCTAGTAAAATCTATCGCAGCTAGAGAATTCCATTACGGAAGATGAGACCCGGTTTGCGCTACATTTGCAGCGTAAGCATTTCCCTGTATGTTGTTTTTTTTTCAATTAGTGGCCGATTTGCAAATTACACGCGGAATTTTGATTTTGAAATTGAATGAATCGCGTATTTTGTGAGACACAATATCTTGATATTTGGTTTAGAATATATTGGAGTTCAATGCAATGACCCAGGGTATGCATTGCCTTAGTTCTCTAAAAATAGTGAAGCGTGAAGCACGTATGAGGAGTAAACATCGCTCACGTATGAGGAGTAAAGCGTGACTCGTATGAAGATTGAGAAGTGATTAACGTATAAAGATTGAAGCATTACCCACGAATTAAGTACAAAACGTAGGTCAGGTATGAGGAGTGAAGCATGAATGAAGTACGCAGAGCGACACGTCCCTCACTAATGAAGAGTAAGCGTGACTCACGTATAAAGAGTGAATCATTACTACGAATTAAGAATTAAGCGTGTCGCTTGTATGAGAAGGGAAGCGTGACACGTATTAGGAGTGAAGCATGACTCACGTATGAAGGCCAAGCATGACTCATGTATAAAAAATAATGCGTGCATCTGAAGAGTAAAGCTGTACTCAAGTAGGAAGAGTGAAGCGTAACTCACGTATGAAGAGTGAAGCATGACTTACGTATGAAGAGTGAGCGTGACTGACACATAAAGAGGGAAGCATAACTTACATATGAAGTGTAGGCGTCACTAACGTATAAGGAGTAAAGCGTGACTCACATATGAAGAGTGAAGCGTGACTGACGTATGAAGAGGGGCACGCTATTGATGAGGGAAACAGCTACCTGCTCCCCGGCGTTTAGTGATACGAAAAAGGATTTAATGCTAAAACTACCGATCTGGTACTGAAAGGGGGGGGGTGAGTGACCATGATTCCTTGAATACATTATACTTTATTAAAATCTCTGCCATCAAAATATCTCTTTATTGAAAATGAGAAACATGAGTTTTTATATCTTAACATAAAATTCAATCCTGACTTTTAACAACACAAAGAGATTTTTACCCTTTAAATTGTCTACAGTATATCTCATTATCAATTTAAGTAAAAAGTTGGTGAATCAGTTATATGTAATTTTTTAAAATATTTTTCTCATCTATTGTAAAGCCTTTCTTTAATTTCAATTACTTTTGCAACCGTAATATTGGCGTAACAATTCATTTACGAGCCTGGCCTCTGTGTGCTTGCGATCGTATATCGCTCAAAGGCAAACACTGAACGCCCGCTCTCTTGTCGATCCAGGTCAGTGGGTATATCTAGTTAGTTTAGTCATAGATGCCGTAGTTAGATCCAGTTATGCATTTATTCATGTCACATTGCATCCAAATCCCATTTAAAAAGCAAAACCTGGTTAAGGTTGTAATGTTTGTGACATTTTAAACTTTTAAATTCTATTGTGTAAAATGGAGTACCTGTGTGTAGAATAAATTGTGACCTGGTTTGGATTGCATTTAGTCGCGATGTGATTGAATTAACGTTTAGTCTGGTTGCGTGGTCTTAACACTTCATTATATGTGCACCTACACTTCAGGTTTAACAAACTCCACACTTCATGTTTCATAGATTTTATACCTCATATTACATAATCTTTACTTTAGGTTTCGTACACTTTACAATTCCATACACTTTTCGCTTAAGATTTCATGGACTTTACAATTTAGGTTCCGTAAACTTAGCACTACGGACCCTTTAGATTTTAAACCTCACTCGTAGACTTTACATTTCAAACTATGTGGATTTTATAATTAAGGGCCAATAGACTTTACACTACAGATTCCATAAACTTTACACTTCGAACTATAGACTGTACACTTCAGGTGCCATAAACTTTACACTTCGAACCCTATAGACTTTACACTTCAGGTTCCATAAACTTTACACTTCAGGTTCCATAAACTTTACACTTCAGGTTCCATAAACTTTACACTTCGAACCCTATAGACTTTACACTTAAGGTTTCATAGGTTTTATACTTCTAGTTGTAAGAACTACACTTCCAGTTACAAACACCGCTCTTCGTGTTACGTAGATTTTACACTTTTAAACTATCAACCAATTTGAGTAGGCAACGTTATTAGTAGGAACCTCATGAACAGGTTTAACTTTGCTGCAAAGCTTAAAATAGTAATTATAAAAGATAGAAAGATAATCGCCAAGATAGAAAGATAGTCGCTGAGATAGAAAGATAGTCGCCAAGATAGAAAGATAGTCGCTGAGAGAAAGATATTCGCCAAGATAGAAAGATAGTCGCTGAGATAAAAAGATAGTCGCCAAGATAGATATTCGCCAAGATAGAAAGTCGCCAAGATAGAAAGATAGTCGCCGAGATAGAAAGACAGTCGCCAAGATAGAAAGATAGTCGCTGAGATAGAAAGATAATCGCCAAGATAGAAAGATAGTCGCTGAGATAGAAAGATAATCGCCAAGATAGAAAGATAGTCGCTGAGATAGAAAGATAATCGCCAAGTTAGAAAGATAGTCGCTGAGATAGAAAGATAGTCGCCAAGATAGAAAGATAGTCGCTGAGAGAAAGATATTCGCCAAAATAGAAAGATAGTCACCAAGATAGAAAGATAGTCGCTGAGATAGAAAGATAGTCGCCAAGATAGAAAGATAGTCGCTGAGATAGAAAGATAATCGCCAAGATAGAAAGATAGTCGCTGAGATAGAAAGATAATCGCCAAGATAGAAAGATAGTCGCTGAGATAGAAAGATAGTCGCCAAGATAGAAAGATAGTCGCTGAGATAGAAAGATAGTCGCCAAGATAGAAAGATAGTCGCTTAGATAGAAAGATAGTCGCCGAGATAGAAAGATAGTCGCTGAGATAGAAAGATAATCGCCTAGAAAGATAGTCGCTGAGATATAAAGATAATCGCCAAGATAGAAAGATAGTCGCTGAGATAGAAAGATAGTCGCCAAGATAGAAAGATAGTTGCTGAGAGAAAGATATTCGCCAAGATAGAAAGATAGTCGCCAAGATAGGAAGATTGTCGCTGAGATAGAAAGATAGTCGCCAAGATAGAAAGATAGTCGCTGAGATAGAAAGATAATCGCCAAGATAGAAAGATAGTCGCTGAGATAGAAAGATAATCGCCAAGATAGAAAGATAGTCGCTGAGATAGAAAGATAATCGCCAAGATAAAAAGATAGTCGCCAAGATAGAAAGATAGTCGCTGAGATAGAAAGATAATCGCCAAGATAGAAAGATAGTCGCTGAGATAGAAAGATAGTCGCTGAGATAGAAAGATAATCGCCAAGAGAGAAAGATATTCACCAAGATAGAAAGAAAGTCGCCAAGATAGAAAGATAGTCGCCAAGATAGAAAGATATTCGCCAAGGTAGAAATGTAGTTGTGTTTGAGGTGTATGGGAACTCTATTTCCCGGCTGGTCTGTGACGTCAAAGCAGTTTAATTATCTACTTTAACGACGTTACAGATTAAATTGCATGATGTCATTTCACATTCAAACCGGTTCGCTCTATTTGACGTGCAAGTGTCAGGTAATCGTGGGGCTTCAATAGCCTAACTCGATAAAGGAATCTGCATCCTGCGCCACTCCCAAGGACCAAATTCGCAACCTTGGTTTCTTTAAACATGGCTTCACTCTTATTATTGTTCAATCGTGAATGTAAGAATCACTTTAAAATTATAACATTTTTGCAGCGAACGAGTAGAAATAATGCAATTTTGCAGCAAAAATTAGACGAGTAGAAAAAATATTTAAAAATAGCATTTCTTCCAATGTCGCGTCCTTACGACGTCCTTACGACGTCCTTACTATGCTCTGCATAAAATATTAGTATTTTATTCTAATTACGACTTCAGTTTTGCGTGAGAAGTCACAAGTTATTTAAACGTAATGGAGCCGCTAAACACACATACAAAGGCTTGTCCAGAGTGATATATAAGTAAAATCCCTGATTTCAATACTTCACGATGTATATCTTTAATAACTTTATTCATTTACTGTAAAGCCCCATAAGTGGTAAATCTTATAGTTTTACCAATATTTCAAGATTTACCAACACGACTTGGTAAATGTAAGGACACTATAAATAAGAGATGACTTTTCGGTAGAGTTTGTGTGTTTCTAGGTTTTACTAATGTCGACTGGTAAATGTTCGTTTTAGCAATAAAACAATAAATAGGCTATGATTTAAACGTTTGTAACATGCTAGCAATTTCTGATTGCAATTCCGTATGTTACATGAGTAATTGTTGTTTAGTTAATATATAATTAGCTTTGCTTAAAAGAAATTTAGGTTTTTTGATAATATTTCTTCGACAGAACTAGTAGGACTTTTCCAGCAAGGTTCTGAATTCACAATGGTGGGGATGTTTTCGAATGTTTAGTTTCTGTGGAAAGAAGTGTAGCCATTCTCTTGAGACGCACCTAAGAGGGAGGATGCAGATGGGCTTGCAATCGTCAACATTTTTGTAATAAACTTTTAATAATGTAATTTTCTAAATTGATTAAAAATGGGAAATGTTATTGGTGGCTTTGTCAAGTACAGTTTATTGTTTTCAAAATTTAAATACGTAATAATAGCGTAATTTTTTCTCGTGTTTATCGTCTAGAATTTTTTTCTTAGTAAATTAGACATGAATTTAAATTTAATTCTTTAAATATTTTTGGTTTCAATCAAATTAGTAAATTTAGGGCACCAGCGTGCAATAACATACCTTTATATGGAAACATTTTAAAAAGATGTTGACTACTGTAGTTTAACTTGTGAAGTATAAACTTGTACGAGTAAAAAGCAAATTGTAATTTGAGTATTTGAATTTGAATTGTTTTCAAAATTAAATATTTTTTGTAAACACAAACGAGAGTTTTAATGTAAGCTGTCTTATTAGAGCGATTAAACAGACAGCCAGTCTGCCTGAGTTAACCGTTAGATACAATTGTTAAGACAAACAATTGACCCGGCGAGTATCTGTAAGTATAAAGAATAAGTTAGTGGATAGAGGTAATATAAGATTTTTTAAAATAAGTTAAAATCACACTGCGACCATATTGCAATATACCGGGGTGTACACGTTTATCAACTACATATCATTTAAAACTATCAAACTTATGACAAAGTGCATCAGTATTTACCTTATTATTTGGTAGTTAATGAATAATACACAATATCAAGAGCACAGTGATACAATATATTACAATGAAAATATTGGAAAGACCACAAAAATAACAAATAAAACAAGTTACTTAAGATTAAACCCTTGTGTACATTTCGATGGTCATGTCATCATCATCAGAGGGTCTTATTACAAAATTACAATCTAGAGTGATTACTCTAGTTTGTAACTCCTTGTTTGCTAGATTGTAATTTTGTAATAAGACCCTCTGATGATGATGATGATATGGTCATCGAAATGTAAATAAAGGTTTAATCTTAAATAACTTGTTTTATTTGTTATTTTTGATTATTTTTATAGTATTGGGGTTCTTTCCAATATTTTCATTGTAGTTCGTTCCATTGTTCCATTGTAGTCCATTGTTCATCTGTGCGAAATGAACGGATGTACTCTGGATATTAACTACATATTTCTAGGTTTTGCAACACTGTTTTCTTGGGAATTCAATTATCATTTTAGTGATATATATATATATATATATATATATATATATATAAGACCGAATATGCCCGAGGAGGACGGCACGACCAGCCATTGAAAGTTAGCTCGCAACAATAACAAGTAAGATTCTTGTTTAAGTACATAAGTGAAAGTGATAAGTGTATACAAGAAAACAGTGTTGCATAACTACAAATATATATATATATATATATATATATATATATATATATATTTTAAGCACATAGTATTTAATAAAGGCTATATATGTTATTAAATAAGCCTTTAAACCTTATATAGAAAAAATAAGTTTGATCTTATATTGTAAATATAGTGCATTGCTAATAATACGATTTAATAAGCTTCCATAATTTTAGTTCTGATTGCGAATATTTAAGTTGAGAAAAAATATCGTGGTAAGAAATTATGTTCCCTACCCAATGTCAGTCAGCCAGTGAGAGAAGGAGTTGGTTTGGAGGCCCCTGAGGTTTTCCAGCGTCTGTCACGCGACACTAGCTGCAGTTAGGAATTTCGGATCAGGGCTTTTGGTTAGGGCTGGATCTGAGGAGGGGTTTCTGCATGGCAGGACGTTTTATTGGGTGTGACGGAATACTGTTTTTATGCTTGGGGGCAATGTTTATTTATTAAATGTGGAACTTTTAGTGGCATATTCTCACTTTTGCACATGCTATAAACGTGTGTAATACAGATGTTGTGACATAGTAGAGTGTAGTAATGTGTAATAATTTCTTAGGTAGAATGGAGTGAAAGAAAAAGTAGGAGGGTGACGTGGAAAATATTGTTATGGGGGGTCCAGTAGGATTTTGTGACTTGGGCTTAAGATGGGAGGGGCCTATCCAATGTAAACCGTAGCTCAGACTATGTGCGTAATCCGTATATATGGGTTGGGTGAGATTACAGTTTCTCGTGTGGTCACGCAAACTAAACCCATCCGCATGTTTCGTCATCACCTAGCCCGACAGGGGTTTAGCAGTCAAACACAAAGTTTGAGTCAGATTTAAACCGTCAGACCAGTTCCAACAGGGAAATTTCTACTTGGAAAACAGCGAATTCCGTAAATAGTGAAGAGGCTAGAGATATGTCTTGTACAGAGAATACATTATATGGAGTAAAATGGTGGACACCATGGATCACGAAGATGTGAAAGGATTCGAAGTGTTGAATTGGATTAGAATGGACACGCTATTTTTACGGCAAATCTGAATTAATGTTTTGAATTGGATTAGAATGGACACGCTACATTTACGGAAAATCTGAATTAATGTTTTGAATTGGATTAGAATGGACACGCTATATTTACGGAAAATCTTAATTAATGTTGACAATGAACCCGGATTATTAAAACTGTTCAAGAATGTAAAACCTTAGATTGCATGTTATTTACGAAGAATGGGCTGTAAGAAAAATGTATACAAAGTAAAATTAGCTCGTCAGAAGGAACAATGCAGATGGTAGGTGACTTCAAATGGTGGCGTTAGTATGGCGCTGTCGTTCCTTTCACATCTTTAAAGGAGAACAAATTTCACAGGGAACGTAAATGTGGGCGTATTAGAACGGGCCCTCTGAACATGTCAAAGCCGCCCGTTGCCATGGAAACTGCAATATTTCATGGTCAAATACTTTTCTAATTTTAATTCCTTTTTAGTTGTGATCAAAGTAAATGGATCACGTACTCAAAGGCTGAAAATAAATAGTACTAGCCCTTGGTTCATTACAAGGGAACTGTTTTTTTTATATAAAATACTACATTCATTTAAAATATTGTATACATGGTTTTTACATTTTACTTTTGTATTACAAACAACTCACTGCACGTTGGGATAAATAATAATAATAATTTATATTCTTACATTAATAAATACCAGGAAGAGGCTAGACATCTTTCTACGACCCGGGAAAACCCGAGATCTACTTTAGATATTTGATCCTGCCAGAATTTTCCATTTTCTCTAGAAACATGAGATAAAAACTTCCTTTATTTAGCGGTGTTCGCATTTCTTCCTACTTCCCTCTCCCCACCCGATACGTCCTGATTTTAGTTTTCTTCCCAATCGGAGATGTAACGGTTAAAAAAACCCTTGAGGGATAAGAAGGGTTAGACAAATTGGAAAGAAGAGGAAGAGGACAAAAAGAAAGAGAGAGGTAAATAAGAGAGAGACAGAGAGTGAGAGAAAAAGAGAGGGAGAGAAAGGAAAGAGAAAGAGTTAAAGGAAGAGAGAGAGCGGGCATACAGGGAGTCCAAGTAAAGGAGATCAATACAGAGAAAGAAAACAGGGTGGAAAAAAAGAAAAAGATAAAGAGAAGAAGCAGAGAGTGGAAGAAGAGTGAAGGAGAAAGAGGAGAAAAGAGAGAGGGGAGGAGAAAGAGAGCCAGACAGAGGAGAGTTTATTGTCCTTCCCAAACTCTTCCTATACTTCATAGGCGACAATAATCATTTGTCTAATAGTTAGGAATCAAAAAAAGGAAAACAAAACTATTAAGAGACAACAAAATACTAAAAACATGCTGCCTGGTAAATAAATTTTAAGTATTTTTAAACACATTTCTTCAAACATTTTCCGCAGTTTAGTTTGAATAAAATGCAAGTTTGTATACTTGCGTGTAAGCTTGTATTTTCGCGTTGAATTTTTTTATCGTGCTTCTAAGATCCACGCAAAGCCCTGCTTCGGTGTTTTCGTATTTCCAAATTACAGAAATGCCGTCTGTGTCCGTGTAACTGACGAGATAAGCCGCGTAACGTCCCCTTTGCAAAAACCGTCTCCGCTTCTTTAAAATATCCGAGCCGTGTAAGCCAGTTGAACGCAACAATGGTTGCCCTTATCTGATGCTCGCGAGTGCCCAGGGTTACATTCTTTGTCGGGTAGCTCATTGAGCGGATAAGCTAATAAGCAGTTTCGTTTCATCCTCGCGCAGATAAGGCCCGTTATGTTTCAGCTGGGACTCGGTAGTGTCGATTACCATCGGATAAACTCCGTTCTGAAATATCATTTACGGCCGGCCATATTTACACGCCCGGCTAGGGAAAGACGATAGCGTGACCTATTTGTATTGTTCGTCGCGATATCTGAAACAACAACGTCGGAATAACGTTTGATTTATAAGGCATCGTGTTTGTGCGATGGAAGCACATCTCTGCCGATACGAAAACCTTGGCGAGATAAGCGTCAATTGGCAAAGTGAATAACATATTGCCTTTGTCAGAACATCTGCTTTCTGTCAGAAATACAAATGGCGTGTCGTTCTTGCATGCGTGCATATATCATGAGTGTAATCGACTAGTCTACATTCTTTGTTTAGTAAACACTTAAAGGCCCGTTGAGTCACCTTCACAAACACTGGCATGACTCAGTGATTGCATTCGACGCCGTCCCGTTCGCGAACATTTCATATCGGTTATTTATGACCCGAGTATGGCTTCGCTGCATTACAAGTAGCCTATTTTGAATCGCTTCTTCGCAGTTACACCGGTCGATGAAATCATGTGCGTGTTAAACATAGTGCTTGCTTTAAAAATTATTTAAACCAGTAATATAAGCAAAAGTTCTAATGTAAATTCCTACTCAAGTCAACAGAGAAAAATTTAATGTTAGTTACTTTTCTATTAAATAATTACAATTAGTATAAAGTAACGTAACCTATGCGTTATAACAGCTGTTCTATCACATAACCTATAACATAAAATCAGCTGTTTTATGAAATCGACGTTATCGCTTATTTAAACCGAATGGGACGAAATAACTATATTGCATAATTTTCCCCTTTTTCGTGAAACGTTTTTCTCCCATATAAAACTAAAATTAATGAATTAAGATTTGACAAACTGTATTTGAACTTAAGTGGATGAATAAAATGTGTTTTATTAACGATTGAAAATTTGAACAAGAAAGTCTTGTATAAGCCTATAAGGAAAGTGTAAACTAATAAAAGGAATTGAAAATGAAAATACTTGTAATAAATCAACAACTATGGCACAGATCCTATCAGTCACAGACGTTAATAGACTAGACTGTTCACCAGTAAAAAAATCTTATATTGTAAGATCAACATCAAGAACGGGAGGTTACGTTTTCATCCGTTGCAACGCTTGTGTGATCTTGAGCTTCCTCGTCAGCTCAACTTGTCAGCTATATGGACGGATTAGGCAAAGGTTATTACAAAACGGTAATTTTACTTCTCCACAAAACGACAATCCTAATGTGTTTTAATATGTCTTCATTGACACTTTGAAAATACAACATTTTTCCATACGCTAACCTAACCTACTCTACCGTTCAGGTACTCTGTAGTATATGCTGTCATAGCGCAAGAGTTTGTTTACAGCCCATTTCCTCAGCGTTCGTCCTGACCCTCTATACAAATTTCTCCAACACACGTTTTCCCACATATTCTCATTTTAAAGTCTTTTATTTTTAAAGTGAATACTTCTTCTGAAATATTTGAACAGAAATATTCTACGCAGAAAAACTTTTGATTCACGATACGATTATAAAGATAGGCCTATATAGTTGTATATATACGCTGTATACCACTACTTTAGCTTAAATTAGGTGATAACATATGATTTCATAGAACAGCTGATTTTTTTATATAGGTTGTGTTGTAGAACAACTTTTTTAACTAGGTAGGCTATACACAATGTAAAGAGCACAGTGGTACAATATATTACAATGAAAATATTGGAAAGAACCACAAAAATAATAAAAAATAACAAATAAAACAAGTTACTTAAGATTAAACCCTTATGTACATTTCGAAGACCATGTCATCATCAGAGGGTCTTATTACAAAATTACAATCTAGCAAACACGAAGTTACAAACTAGAGTGATACCAATCGTTCTCTGCGGTCACTATACGTGAACTTACTTCACGCCTATATATAGCGACCGCAGAGAACGATTGGTATCACTCTAGTTTGTAACTTCTTGTTTGCTAGATTGTAATTTTGTAATAAGACCCTCTGATGATGATAACATTATCATCGAATTGTGCATAAGGGTTTAATCTTAAGTAACTTGTTTTAATTGTTATTTTTTTATTATTTTTGTGGTATTGGGGTTCTTTCCAATATTTTCATTGTAGGCAGGTTGTTACTTTATTTATTGTACATTATTAGGTTAAAATATTAATATTCAATATTTGTTAACAATTAATAAATATAAAACATCAAGAGCACAGTGGTTCCAATATATTATAATAAAAATATTGGCAAAAGCCCCAATACCACAAAAATATTCAAACATAACTAAAATTTCAAGTTACCTAAGATTAAACTCTTATGTACATTTCGATGACCATGTCCTCATCTTCAGACGGTCGTATAAAAAAAATTAGAATATATATTACAATAATTTACAAACTAGACTGACTTAATCCCATAACTACTTAATCAGTTTGTAAATTATTGTATTTTAGATTGTTATTTTGTAATAAGATGATGATGACATGGTCATTGATCTTCAGACGGTCGTATAAAAAAAATTAGAATATATATTACAATAATTTACAAACTAGACTGACTTAATCCCATAACTACTTAATCAGTTTGTAAATTATTGTATTTTAGATTGTTATTTTGTAATAAGATGATGATGACATGGTCATTGATCTTCAGACGGTCGTATAAAAAAAATTAGAATATATATTACAATAATTTACAAACTAGACTGACTTAATCCCATAACTACTTAATCAGTTTGTAAATTATTGTATTTTAGATTGTTATTTTGTAATAAGATGATGATGACATGGTCATTGATCTTCAGACGGTCGTATAAAAAATTAGAATATATATTACAATAATTTACAAACTAGACTGACTTAATCCCATAACTACTTAATCAGTTTGTAAATTATTGTATTCTAGATTGTTATTTTGTAATAAGATGATGATGACATGGTCATTGAAATGTACATAAAGGTTTAATCGTAGTTAATTTGTAACTTATTAATTTAGTCGTAATACACGTTTAACTTGTATTAATTATTTCAACAAATCTTACAAATGAAAAGTTAATTGAATATAACGATAATGAGTTAAATATTTGTATTCCAATTTTTAAATGAATACTTCTTTAGATGCATTTGACACCTTTTAGAACAGATTTCAATTAAATTCTTTATATAAAATAGTTGTATTAAGTTCAATATTTCTACATTTAATACAGATTTCCATTAACTACATTTACTAGATTCCATTAGAAAACTGTATTAACGACACTTTTTAAATGAAGTACTTGCTTTTATCGCCAGTCCCACGGACCGGTATTTTTTTAAAGTGTATATTTCTTTAGGGTCGACCTTAGCACTAGTTTATAATGAGGCACATCTTCTGAAATGGCCTTCCTCATTCAGACAAAATGTAAAGTGTTACTGGAGGCAATTGTTTGCATAATCATATATGATGAATTGTATAAATTATAAGAATAATTAATAACAAATGCTCATGGGCATGGTTTAAGAGATAGACCATATGTTTCCTTAATTGGACGATCTGTATTCAAGATAGTCTAGCTATCGCGATGGTTAAACCATAACTGACCAAAGTGACTCACAGTATTTATTTACAAAGACTGAGTCGATCTTGAGGCAGGATAAGTAATTAGAAATACCAAGCTATCGGAAATTCAACCTGGGCCTTTTATGTTTGTAGTAAAATGCAAGTCTAACCAATAGACAACTCAAGAAATGATAGCCTATAAAATTCCTCGTTCCTAAAAAAATGTCACACAACTTTTACACCAATATTTTCTTTGTTTTTGTTGTACATTTGTATTTGTTTCATTATGTGTGAACTTATTTATTGACTTTACAACTATTTTGTGTTTACATTCTCCTCTACATTGAGTTTTTTCTGTTTCAGGTGAGTGATTGGCTTTCCTTTCTCATTGGTTTCACTAATTTCGAATAGGTAAGTCGTTTCTGTTATCGGAAAACACTTGTAGCCTACAAGTCTCCAATGTGGCTGCAATGACGTCACGAGATATCTGCCCTAGAGATTTAAACACTGTTTCCTCTATTTTATACTACAGTTATTTTAAAACAATCCTTCACACGTGACGTTCAGAACAGGAAACAACGCATCGACCCTGTAGCTTAGTTTTTTGTTATAACTATAATCACAGCTGACGTGGGATGTTTCTTTCCGAAAGGGGTTTCCCATAAAAGTCCTACGCTAGAGGGGATGAAAGGAAAAAGGGATTTTTTGGTTCCTGATTTCATGTGTAAACATAAATTACCTGGATTAGGAATAAATTGTAGCATATAAGTAACGCCATCAATTTACCGAAACATTGAAGCAGTTAGATCCAGAGTGGGCCATTCCAGCAATGGTCGTTGTTAAATAATAAGAGCTAAAACAGGTAAATGCTTAATATCAAAAGATATATTAACATACTCAGAGTAGTGTAGCCTATCCGAAACCAGCTACTAAAAGGTTGTCTCAGATAGAATGAAGGGATATTGTGCTGCATTAAACCAAACTTATATCATTACAGCGTTAATGGTAATTTCTCGCACAATCACGTATGATTTACATGTTAAACGTGTCTGATTAACAAATCTGTATTTTCTCTTTTTGATCGTATAAAAACGCAACCCACTTAAACGCAATAAACTAGAAACATTTTGCGGGGTTAAGAACGACGTCCGATTATGTTTTATTTACAATTATTCCAACAATTTCGTTTTGAATTCTTCTTAATTTACCTATGAACATTTAAATACGTAATAAGTAATTAATGCGAGCTGCCTCAAATTATAATTTGTTTTCTCAAACGCGTTTCGATAACAATGTCATCATCACCAGTGAATAGTGACATTATAAATTACACTTTGTAATTAAATTGTAAGTTGGACTTAATAGTAGTTATAATGGATGATGGCAGTGTTATCGAAACGCGTTTTAGTCAATAAATTACTAACAATGAGTAATTGTGCAATATTTATGTATTATTATCTTCCTCTTAAAAACTAAGGCAACAGAATTTTATAATTAAAAGGATTCGTCGAGTGCTGTATCGCCTATAGTAATTTGGACTGAAATAATCCAAATGGCGACTGGAATCAGTAAAACTTCGTGCTTATGTTGAATGGTTCGGCCCTTCCGCATTATTATTTCGTCTAAAGACTAAGTCTATTGTTAAAACAATCCCTTTGCTTATTCTAAAACTTATTTTTACAATTAAAATTTTCATCGTGAAATTATTTATTTATTTTCAAAATAAATAAAAGAATCCTTGAAAATAATTATTTTCCTGGCGAAAAACCAATTTAGGTTATCATCACCAATCTTGAGTAATCACGAACACAAAAGTTATATAAAAAACAAATAAATAAATAAAATATTACAAAACAAAGAATAAATATATACCAACAGACAACAAGAAACAATAAAAAGAAAATATTAACAAATAACAATAATTATGCATCAAAATATTTTTAAAAACATTAAAATAAAACAGAAAATATAAAAGCATAACAATAAAATATAAAACAAAACCAACATAAGAAATAATCATTACTTATGTTATGTTGGTTTTGTTTTATATGTTATTGTTATGATTTTATATTTTTTGTTTCATTACATTTTTTTTCTTGAAAATAAATTCCCAACAGCGTTTGTCCAAGTGGCACTTCATTAGATCCGTAATCTCTGACAGAGTAGAGTGAAAGTTATTCCTAAAAGTAAGTTAGTAACTGTGTGAGAGATAGGAGAAGCAAGGAGAAACTTTTACGGAGCAAGACGTCATGTTAGACAGGAAATGTTAGTCTAGCTTGGAACAGTCTTCTGCTTTCTTGAGGCTTTGTTCTGGTGTCAGTTGAATTTTCTGAGGCTTTGTTCTGTTTTCTGTTATATTTTCCGAGGCTTTATTATGTTGTGAGATGTGTTTTCTGAGGCTTTTTTTCAGTTGTGAGTTATATTCTGTAAGCTTTATTCTGTTGTCAGTGTATTCTCGGAGATTTTATTATTATTTTCTTAGGCTTTATTCTGTTTCCTGTTATATTTTCTGATGGTTTATTCTGTTTTCTGTGATATTATCCTAGGCTGTATTATTTTCTCAGTTATATATTCTGTGGCTTTATTCTGTTTTCTGTTATATTATCTTAGGCTGTATTATGTTCTCAGTTGTATATTCTGAGGCTTTATTCTGTTTTCTGTTATATTATCTTAGGCTGTATTATGTTCTCAGTTGTATATTCTGAGGCTTTATTCTGTTTTCTGTTATATTATCTTAGGTTTTATTATATTCTCAGTTGTATATTCTGAGCATTATCCTGTTGTTCATATATTATTCTTTTCAATTACAATAAACTACGTTTGACTGTTGGGTGGATTTAAACTGTATAAACATTCTAAAGCATGTGATGCCTTGATTCTGATTTTATTAAGGTCACTTTGAATTATCATCGTCAAGTTGAGGGAAGGTAAATAAATTGCAGGGATGATGCAATAACGACTCCTGTTTAGAAGTATCTAATTTAGGCCCATGAGTCATACAAAGAATACATTGTGGCCATCGCTACGCTCAACCGTTGATTACACCATTAGGTTTGATATAGTAGAACTTCGATTATTCGAAGTCATGTCGACCGAGCGTCGGTTAATCGGAAGTTCGGATAGCACGAACTTTGTCATAAATCGTGTATGAAATTTTTAGTAAACTGGCGAAACGAATAAAAACATCGTAAAAATCCAAAAAAATGAAAACAACTACTCACAAATATCGACATGATACAATTACAAGATGAAGAAGGCGTAATGGAGTACATGTCCCAGTTAGGAGAGTTATACATTGAAGAAGTTCACAAGTGTTTACGTGTCGGCCTATTTACTCTTTGACTACTACTTGGTTGGAACTACTGTACTCGAGGAACTACTGTACTAAACACACCTGCTGAGTCTACCTGGGGGTTTTAACTTGCTGAGAAGTGCATTGCTTTAATGTGTAATATAACACATGCTCTGTTATAAAGTTGGTATAGTGACGTGACGGGACTTTTAATGCAGGACGCTTTAACTATTCCTGCTTTCCGTCATTCACATGAAAACATCTATTTTGTATTTTTAATAAGTAGTATACATAAATATGAGAAGAATCCTGGTGGACCCGGTCCTATGTACTAAGAGGAATGTATGTAGAAATGCAGTACATAAAGTTTTTTTGGTGCAGGTAATATAGAACCACGTGCGCAGCTCTATTTCCGGTTCTGTTCAAAGTTGTCTGGCCGCTAACCCACTTTAAATTAGAAGATTGAACTAAAAATTAAATTAGTTTCATTTCAATCTGTTTGCATTCATGATGAATACATTATTCTAAGAATGTTTTAATTCTATTTATCGTAAACTTTGAAATAAACTTTTACTATTGGAATTTTTAATTCTTTATATTAAATTTGAAAATGAATTTCCATTGTTGGGACTTGATAATTCTCTATATCAGAAACCTCTAAATTAATTTTTATTATTGAGACTTTTGATTCTGTATCTCAAACTTCGAAATTAATTTTTCATTATTGGCATTTTTTAATTCTTTATATTAAAGTTCGAAATTAATTTTTTAATTCTTCATATTAAACTTCGAAATAAGTTACCACAATTGGAGCTTAATAATCCTCTGTAACAGAAACTTTGAAATCAGTTTTTATTGTTAGTACCTTTTAATTCTCTATATATTAATTTTCTATATAAATTATTATTATTTGGACGTTTAACTCTATATCATAAACATCAAACTAAATTTTAATTATAAGGCTTTTTCACTTCTTTAAATCATGAACTTAGAAAAAAAATTGTATTAGCATTTTAAATACGTGATTATATAGTAGAAAGTGATTGTAAAGCATTTTGTGCATGTAAATGTGTTAAGGACAGGTTGGTGTAAAAATTGCAAAGTAATTAATTAATAAGCAAATTAGCAGCAAGCAGTGTAATAGAGATATCTTGCCGAAGCAAGGCGAGGGTGGTGGCTGGGGAAAAGGGATGGGGATTTTCTGTTTAACCCGTCAATATTGATTGCAGTTTTATTTGCAGAAGTTTGTTTCAACCCCTCCCGCACTGAGCGTGCAGTGTACAGTATCTTACGGTTCAAAAACACAATTTCGAGCGGACCCACAGTTCAATGTATTTTGAATATACATGATGGGACAAAGTATTCTTTTACACAAATACCTTAACACAAATTCTTAACAAATACCTTTCAATATATTTCGTCCCTGAAATAAATAGTTACAAATTATCGTAAAGGTAAAAACAAGAAAGTAAATTAAAATTTCTAATTAAAATTTTATTGAAGACGGTAAGTTTAGTTAACTTTAGAAAGTAACATTATTTGTATAACCTTTTCAAAAAGTGTTGTTACATTGAACACAATTTGAAGTTCCATGGAAACACTGATGGAGCTCGCTTAGTGGCATTGCAGGCATTACGACCCGTTACGTTTTCTTATATATTAACATTATTAATAAGTTCTGTAGGTCGTTATTTCACCAAATTCAATATGAAATATTTCAACGAATATCATGAACGGCAAAATCCATGATGCTAATTTATTGTGAGTTAGCATACTACAGAAAACCCATTGCACTTTCGTACACAGCTAGTCGTAGCCTACTACAGCAACATCATTGCCCCGTTCGTACACAGCTAGTCGTAGCCTACTACAGCAACATCATTGTCCCGTTCGTACACAGCTAGTCGTAGCCTACTACAGCAACATCATTGTCCCGTTCGTACACAGCTAGTCGTAGCCTACTACAGCAACATCATTGCCCCGTTCGTACACAGCTATTCGTAGCCTACTACAGTAATATCATTGCCCCGTTCGTACACAGATAGTCGTAGCCTATTACAGTAATATCATTGCCCCGTTCGTACGCAGGTAGTCGTAGCCTACTACAGCAACATCATTGCCCCGTTCGTACACAGCTAGTCGTAGCCTACTACAGCAACATCATTGTCCCGTTCGTACACAGCTAGTCGTAGCCTACTACAGCAACATCATTGTCCCGTTCGTACACAGCTAGTCGTAGCCTACTACAGCAACATCATTGCCCCGTTCGTACACAGATAGTCGTAGCCTATTACAGTAATATCATTGTCCCGTTCGTACACAGATAGTCGTAGCCTACTACAGCAACATCATTGTCCCGTTCGTACACAGCTATTCGTAGCCTACTACAGTAATATCATTGCCCCGTTCGTACACAGATAGTCGTAGCCTATTACAGTAATATCATTGCCCCGTTCGTACGCAGGTAGTCGTAGCCTACTACAGCAACATCATTGCCCCGTTCGTACACAGCTATTCGTAGCCTACTACAGCAATACCATTGCCCCGTTCGTACACAGCTATTCGTAGCCTACTACAGTAATATCATTGCCCCGTTCGTACACAGATAGTCGTAGCCTATTACAGTAATATCATTGTCCCGTTCGTACACAGCTATTCGTAGCCTACTACAGTAATATCATTGTCCCGTTCGTACACAGCTAGTCGTAGCCTACTACAGCAACATCATTGTCCCGTTCGTACACAGCTAGTCGTAGCCTACTACAGCAACATCATTGCCCCGTTCGTACACAGCTATTCGTAGCCTACTACAGCAATACCATTGCCCCGTTCGTACACAGCTATTCGTAGCCTACTACAGTAATATCATTGCCCCGTTCGTACACAGATAGTCGTAGCCTACTACAGCAATACCATTGCCCCGTTCGTACACAGCTATTCGTAGCCTACTACAGTAATATCATTGCCCCGTTCGTACACAGATAGTCGTAGCCTACTACAGCAACATCATTGTCCCGTTCGTACACAGCTAGTCGTAGCCTACTACAGCAACATCTTTGCCCCGTTCGTACACAGATAGTCGTAGCCTATTACAGTAATATCATTGTCCCGTTCGTACACAGATAGTCGTAGCCTACTACAGCAACATCATTGTCCCGTTCGTACACAGCTATTCGTAGCCTACTACAGTAATATCATTGCCCCGTTCGTACACAGATAGTCGTAGCCTATTACAGTAATATCATTGCCCCGTTCGTACGCAGGTAGTCGTAGCCTACTACAGCAACATCATTGCCCCGTTCGTACACAGCTATTCGTAGCCTACTACAGCAATACCATTGCCCCGTTCGTACACAGCTATTCGTAGCCTACTACAGTAATATCATTGCCCCGTTCGTACACAGATAGTCGTAGCCTATTACAGTAATATCATTGCCCCGTTCGTACGCAGGTAGTCGTAGCCTACTACAGCAACATCATTGCCCCGTTCGTACACAGCTATTCGTAGCCTACTACAGTAATATCATTGCCCCGTTCGTACACAGATAGTCGTAGCCTACTACAGTAATATCATTGCCCCGTTCGTACACAGATAGTCGTAGCCTACTACAGCAACATCATTGCCCCGTGCGTACACAGATAGTCGTAGCCTACTACAGTAATATCATTGCCCCGTTCGTACACAGCTATTCGTAGCCTACTACAGCAACATCATTGTCCCGTTCGTACACAGCTAGTCGTAGCCTACTACAGCAACATCATTGCCCCGTTCGTACACAGCTATTCGTAGCCTACTACAGTAATATCATTGCCCCGTTCGTACACAGATAGTCGTAGCCTATTACAGTAATATCATTGCCCCGTTCGTACGCAGGTAGTCGTAGCCTACTACAGCAACATCATTGCCCCGTTCGTACACAGCTATTCGTAGCCTACTACAGCAATACCATTGCCCCGTTCGTACACAGCTATTCGTAGCCTACTACAGTAATATCATTGCCCCGTTCGTACACAGATAGTCGTAGCCTATTACAGTAATATCATTGCTCCGTTCGTACGCAGGTAGTCGTTGCCTACTACAGCAACATCATTGCCCCGTTCGTACACAGCTATTCGTAGCCTACTACAGTAATATCATTGCCCCGTTCGTACACAGATAGTCGTAGCCTACTACAGTAATATCATTGCCCCGTTCGTACACAGATAGTCGTAGCCTACTACAGCAACATCATTGCCCCGTGCGTACACAGATAGTCGTAGCCTACTACAGCAACATCATTGCCCCGTTCGTACACAGATAGTCGTAGCCTACTACAGTAATATCATTGCCCCGTTCGTACACAGGTAGTCGTAGCCTACTATAATATTGCTATTTCACTATCGTACATGGCTATTCGTAGCCTATTACAGTAATTCTATTGCCCTGTCGTACACAGCTAGTCGTAGCTAACTATATACATAACTAAATAAATCAATGTTTTTGTAAAAAGGTATGCATTCGCTATAATCAGACTTCTGACGTCCTACTAGCAAATACTATTCAAGCTTCTGTAAACCTTTTATTTACTCAAGTTGCCGTCATTAATGTACGCGAAAGCAATTAGAAAGTTGAGCGAATCCTTAATTACCTTGGCTATACTCATGAAGCAAGACTGTCAGGCAATAATGCAATCATACATCAATGTATGTCGTCGCTGAGCTAAAAGTAATGCCTTTTGGGAGGCCCTCAAGCTTTCTTCTCTGCCTTCGATCAGCTTCTGAAACAAAATTCGATTGTTTCGTTAATAGACATAGATAATGGTGCAACCATATATCGATATGTGACATTACATCACATATTTATATTATTAAATGATTGCTAAATAATAATTTAACATTTTTGAATTAACTAATAATAAGTACTTTTTCATTCAAGTAAATATTTATCTAAAATATTACTTAGATAAATAATAGTTATATATTTTATTATTTCTGTATAGGCCTACTATCAATGTTTTTTACGTCTCCAGTAAGAAAATTCAAACATTCTTACATCGGTGCTCGTCATACTTTCCAAAGCAATGTTGTCATATCGCCGCTAGAAACAAGGAGGCAGTGTTACAAGTCATGCATGAATTGTTTACCTCATATATAAGTAAACTTTATCTTCCTTAAAGCCTTATCGATTCTTAATAGATAATCAGAAAATATATTGTAACGCGATATATTTCTGTGCATTTTTTTGTAAGGACAACTTTATTTTGTAAGGTTTCAAGTATGTTGAAAAGAGATCTTGTGGTTGTCTTCAAAATTTCTAATTTTTACGGCAAACTTTATTTCTTTTTATGCGTTTCTGAGGATTCTCTAAGTCGAAAGACTCTTTGCAATATCAATTTCAGATAAAATAAGTTTATCGCTTATTAACGATAATCAAAATTACAGCAAAAATTGTTTATTTATTTTTAAGCAAACCTATCTTACTGGATACTTGTAGCTATATTGTAATGTAGTGTTGGATAGTGCTGTGATTTATAAAGGAACCCTGAGGTTATAGAGTTACACAACGCGTGTCGTAGCAAGGTTGTTTCCCTTTTTATCAGAATTTTCGATTTTTTTATTATCACCACTAGGTTTTATCATTTTCTCCGTGTCCTTCAGGACTTCTTACATCCCAGGGATTGATTCGTTATCGATGACGTCAAAACTTTCTTACAATCGCTATTAACAACAGTAAAGTGATTTCAACTAATAATAAAGTAATAAATGTTTATCACTACTGAAAATGAACCAGAGTTCCGTTCGGACATATCTGTTGTTACATTGTATACTTTCGAGACTTGTATTTTTAAAATATTAAAATATATGCAAATCCCATCACGATCGTGGCCTTATTCAAATTTTCTTTTGGCTTGGGTTTATCTCGGGCCAACTGATGAGACATTGCATGATAGCGATATGCAAAGTGACGCCCTCAAGTCTCGTCCCCGATGCAGATTCTTTTGTCTTTAATTTGGTGGGTTTCAACAATACGTCCCAGTCTGGCAACACATCTAATTATAAACCTTTACGTAGTCACGCGCGACTATATTCAATTCTAATAAATCTTTTTGTGTAGTTTTATGGCAAATTTGTTTGTGTGGCATGAAATATAGGGAAACATACCCTTTACATCAAGGGATCGGTAAATAAGGGCGGGACTCAAGAAGGGACATAGAAGCAGGAAGGGGTTTTGGTCGCGTGACCAGGGTAGCTTCAAGTACACTCTTTATGGTCAAGTGTTGTGTCTACCTGGCTATATTAATCTTGGATTATATATTTGTTTTATTATCAATAGTCTGAGATGTAGGAATACATTGTGCCATCTCTTTTACAGGGACGCTTATGTAAAACGGGTATACTCTGCGGTGGGTTCATATTAAAGTGTCTTCCACCATGAGAGCCAATACCGGGGGCAGAGGGGGCCTATAGCTTACCCCCAGCTTTAAAAAACAAGATAAATATCTAAACGTCACATGTAAATCAGTGCATTTTTTCGAAAAATTATTTTAAAAATTGGTGAATTGTACGACATGACTTACTACTAAGATATTTATATTTAAAAAAAACCTGTTTTCCATTACTATTTATATATTATTACATATAACTTTGAACCCCTCTAATTCGTCACATACGGGACCGAGTGGGTGACAAATACGAGAAAAAGAAGAATTACGTAGGTAGTGAAATTATCATGTAATTGTGGATAAACAAAGGACATAAATACGTAAATAGGTATGTAATGGTAATGTAATTAATGTAGTAGTTACATATTTAATCTTAACCACGCTATTACGCAACAGAGTAAAACACTAGTAGCCCGCAGTATAGATAGTATAGGAATTACAAATACAGCAAGTTACTATATGTTCATAAAAGGCGTAAAAACATATTACAGTACTTTATAAGAAAAAAAAACACTAGTAAGAAAAAATGAAATATTTTAAATCTTTTTATTTTTACTTTTTTTTAAAAAAAAGCCGCTTTTACTATCTGAAAGTGCAGACGGTGTTTGTTATTGCTGAAACGAATGCTGTGACAAATTACAGAAGGTGACGAATTAGAGAGGTTCTACTGTATTCACATGTTATAATTAAAATCAAAAGACGTTTTCCCTTTAAGCTTATATATATATATATATATATATATATATATATATATATATATCACTTTCACTATATGTACTTAAACAAGAATCTTACTTGGTATTTATGCGAGTTATCTTTCAAAGATTGGTCGTATCTCCATCATCGGGCATCACTGGCTGGGGGTTGTAGTAGACTGCAACCTCTACCAGTCTACTACAACCCCCGGCCAGTGATGCCCGATGATGGAGATACGACCAATCTTTGAAAGATAACTCGCATAAATACCAAGTAAGATTCTTGTTTAAGTACATATAGTGAAAGTGATAAGTGAATACAAGAAAACAGTGTTGCAAAGCTACATATACATAACTTGTTTTTAATAAAAAGTACGAGTAATTAGATTAATGTGTTTATTTACTTCATATATTAAGTACTGTGGTCTTGTACTTTATAAGTAGTAATAGGTTAAACAAAGTTAAAACTTGAATTTTTCTAGCTGCTTATTGGTAACTAAGCGAAGCCCTTACGTCCACCCCCCCCCCTTATAAACTTACATAAGGCCCATGTCTACCACATTAATATATTTACTTACTTACTCCTATTTCTCTAACCCGGTACTTGCGATTAGCTCAGTAAAGCAACACATATCCTGCCGTTGACATATTTCAGCAAAGCGTTTCCAATAAAAGACAATTTCGCCGGCGAAATTATTCCCTATGTCAGACGTTGACTCGGAACCTTTATTACAATGAATGGTTCTCCATATTTCACATAAAGCCAGCAGCGCTGAGGCAGACTGTAGAATCCAATTTAATATAATGCCGGAAATAAAATCTTTTCTATATATCGCGTTCAGTGATATCATCTCGTATTATTAAAAGTTGTTTTATTTAAATCTTTGTATCTTTTACAGAGTTTTGTTTTTTATCTACTTAATACGCAGTTTATATCTTCGTGTTTAAAACACGAGTTTATTTGTACTTGTTTTAATAAAGCTCACAGATCCATGGTGTACCAAAATTCATTTTCAGTTTTGGATATTTTAATAGTTGAACTTATTCATCTTTATGTCTGTTATGCATATTGATATAGACTTGAGTACATTTCGCTGCCTTTCCTAACATCAAAACGTTTACGTTGTGACATGTTTATGCCAAAATTTCAAACTGTACTTGTGTTATCTAAACTTAAACTGTATTTAAACATGACTCTTTAGATAATATAAGAGTACTTAACAAAGAACAATGCTTTGAAGTTAGGCAAGACAGAAAAATGGATTCAAATGTATGTTTAATTAATCGATTAGGTGTTTAATTGTTGTATATTTGGATTTGTTAATCTTGTTTGGTATTTCTTTTTGTCAGTTTGGGCATCAATATATTCATAGAAGATGTAAAACATTTCTCTAATAAATTGAAAATATTGTGCAAGCTATGAAGAAAACGTAAAACCAAGTGTAAAAGCCTTTAATCACGAATAATGTTGTTATTATATATATATATATATATATATATATATATATATAGAAACAGCGACGCCAAATTAAAATAAAAATAAAATTTTGCAATGCTGTTTGTTGTGTGATCTAGTGTGCAAATGTATAATTGATTTTAAGTCTTTAGTATTCCTGATGATGTTGTTACTGTTTGCCAACGAAAAGCATGAATTGTACATTCAATAAATTATTCTTGTATTTGTAAATTGTCATTTCTTTATATATATATATATATATATATATATATATATATATATATATATATATAACTAAAAGCAATAAATACAGGCCCAATAACCACAATACAATTACCCACTAATCACTACAAACCAATACCGGATCGTAACCGTCGCGCGTCGGTTTCAAGGTTAGGCTTACATTTCAGACGGATGTTGAATGATAGTGAATAAATTACGTTTCCTAGTTTTTGGGTTCTTATTTATTATGCATAGTTAATCCATGTTCTACAGTTTTTAAGAGAGTAGCTAATTCCATATATTGAAAGTTTATGTACACTTGTGTATATGCAGCATATAAAACATAATTCTTCTTAGAATTGTATTGATTGAATGTTTTTATGGTTTACTTTTACTGAAAGTTATTTGTTTTAATTTATTTTACGTTTTGTAAATATAATTTGATAAATATTTGGGCTTAATAATACATAATTAACCTACGATTGACACGAACAGCTGTTGTATTAAATCATACGCCGTAACCTAATTTAATTAAGGATACTATATTTCCGAATATATTGGAAATTTCATTTGAAAAATGCTTAAATACAACCTTTGAATAATGATACAAAGTGCAGTTGTGTGAATATAAAAGCTATAGGGTGATTAAATAAAATATTTAGTAATTCTGCATATATAGCAAAATTCATTTGAAAATTATTTAACACTCGTAGAGGAAAACAGCACCTGTTTGACTTTTAGAAATCTTCGTGACAATTCGTTCATCTTCGGTACTCTGGCGGGAAATGTATATGAAGTGTAGCGACTACGCCGAAATTAGAAAGCAGATATAAATGTAATTGTATAGTATAAGTCATTGCAAGGTGCCTTGAAGAAAGAGTTGGCCAAGTGATGATGACTAAAGATGACAGGTAGCGTCCAATAGTGGAGACAAACATCTGTTGTTTTTGAAAACCAAAAATTTCTTCAGTAAGGGTTTGAACTGTTAGCGTAAACGTATATAGATTAAAATAGTTTTAAGTGTACATTCCTAGCATAATTAGTCTAACAATATGTGTAAAAATAAAGTCAATTCTTTCGTGAACGAGGATGCATTTGATCTTATAAAATAACTATCTGATCCCAAAATTAGCGTTATATATGTATAATTTTACTCTCGTCGGACAAATTATTGTGCTGGCCTAAAGGAATTTAAATCTCAACCCAAATTTAAACGTGATAATAAAACTAGTCGTTCACAACACCGATTAATAAAAACCTGGCGACAGATCAAAGGTGGTCACTCGCATGAATGCCTCAACACTTTTCGTTATTCACACTAGGAAGGTCCTTGACGACGATCACAGAGTTGTACACATGTTCTCTATTCTCTGCTTTCCGTCAGTATATCTATTAGTTTATGTGTTTGTAACTATCGTACACTTTCTTCTCAAACAGGCAATTTCTTTTTTTTAAATAGGTTTTCATTGCTTATTTTAAATTTGTGTTATATATACAATTTTTAAACTTTTTCCTCTGGCGAAAAACCAATTATGGTTATCATTGCCAATCAACGGGAAAGACAAAAGCAAAATATTTTAGTTGAAACAGAAAAAAATTAAATGAAACAAAAACTACAAAACACAGCAAATAAATATAAAACAAACAACAATAAACAATAAATGAATAGTATTAAAACGTATAAATAATACAACGATAAATCTATAACGATAAATATATAACAATAAATATATAACAATAAAAAAACGATATAACAATAACAATAATTAAAAATGTAACAATAAAGTTTACCGCATAATATAGAAAATAAGTTAATAAAAATTGGTTGTTAACAATAAAGAAATATCTGAACACGAACAACATTATTACCTATACTACAATAAAAAAAGAAAAATTACGTTTTAATAATTTCAAATTTTAAATAATATTGTATTTTTAAGTGACGAATTAATGTGATGACACGGTCGACGGCCGCGGCATCGTCTCTCAACACCACTTTTATACTACCTTTCATATTGAAAGTGTTACGGACAGGCTGTAAACCACCACAATCGACATAAATATGAAGGATTGTGGTGGTATTACCACATAACTGACATAATGGCGGACCCTCGTGACACATCAAATAACCAAGAGTTAGACGAGAGTGGCCAACGCGAAGGCGTGTAATCACCACTTACTATCTGCTTCCGAACGGACAGAAGACCTCCATGGACGGACGGTATCCTTAATTCCCCTCAGCTTATTGCGACTCACACATTGCCATTCGTCATTCCAAGTGGCTAATAATGTTTGTTCTGCAAAACACAAGTAATCAGACGCCATAACACAGAATGTAGTTGGTACCATATTTGTAGCAATCCTTTCCGCATCATCGACTTTTGGGTTTCTAGTAATTCCACAGTGACGAGGAACCCATCAGAATGTTACCCCGAGACCCTCCAATCGAAGTTTGTGTACTGCACATAAAATAACCTCAACTAAAGGGTATATTACAGTTTATATTTACACTTTAAAAACTCATTGTATTATTCTAGCATTCACTCCTGTTTTGGATTCACTTTTCTAAAGGGGTGTTTGATAACAGTTAGAATTCACTCTCACCCCTATATCTCCTTTGCTTTGATATTTATTTACTCTTTATACCTTCCGTACCAAGTATTCTCTCAGTGTATAGTTAGACACTAAATGGATAAAACGGCATCACCTGGGAGAGCAAAGTTAATTTACCTCTCAGGCTGTAGTTACGAATCTGTCCGGCAACAGGAAGATGGCCTGCTCGAGGACGATACCTCGCAGAGTTGAGCTAAATGCCTTCTCCAACCATGTGGGGATATCAAATTACGGTGGACACCAGGTCACATTGATATCTTTGGTAACGAGGAGGCTGACTAGCTTGTCAAGCGTCTAATAGCTTGATAGCTTCAAAGCATTAACTAACTCCGCGGTTGCAATGGCAACGTGGGGTACTCCAGGACCAGCAACAAGGGGGAGAGCCTTGTGCGAGCCCTATGAACCCTTTTCTCTTCCAAGATGTGAATTTTGCCACCTTTCGCATGAAAACACCATAATTACCTGGCAACACACTTAGACAAAATCGGAGTACTAACTCCATAATGCCAACTATGTGGAGTCATGGGTGCTGATCACCTCAAACCTGTTCGAGACTGGATCATGTGGCGGTCAGGGGATGCTATCCAGCAACTGGCAAGTGGGGGTTGTAAGTTAGTAATTATTAAGCACATATTTCTCCTGAGCAACATTCTAGCCAAAATGTTTTTTTTAAGGTTTTCTTTTTTAAGGATCACCGTTTTTTCGTTCTTTAGCCATTCCTTATCACATCTACAATCAATTGACCTATACAGGCTTCGATGACAATGTCGTCATCAGTGAGTATAACTACTACTAAATCTAAATTACAACTTTTACCTAGCTAAAAAAACTTTTTTTGTTTCATTTACATTTGGACTCTCCCTTTTGTCCTTTTCGGTGGACCATACTTGACCAATATAGTTTTCTTGTGACCTCCATATATTTAGACTGTTCTACGATGGAAGGTTTGTGTTTTATGTAGAGTTCTTCAGTTAGTTTGAAGATTTCGCTATGTAGAATTTTTACTAAATAAATACTCGTTGTAACGTTGTAGTAGACTGTCGAAGGCACTAGACGTTATATAAATTCTCTCTGTATACTTTATAAATAAAATGGCGTCGTAGAAACGTTATTTCCAAGCTTAACACCCTTCTCTCGGCGGATGTAGTACAGACGACAGGTTCAATTCAATCAGCTGTTTTTGTTATTCAATCCCTTCGGACGCGAGTAATTCTAAATTTCATATTTTCCCCAGGGCGAAGGTAATCTGGGTTTCAACGGAAGGCTAGAAACGAAGGCGCGACTGACGCTGAGAAATTGAATCCGCTCGCTCGTAAAGACAATCCGTCGCTGACAGCGGGAATAAATACCGCATAAAACTGGATCTACTTTTATCCGTCTGAGAGATTGCAGCCGTATCTGCAATACTTGCCTCGCACTGGATTTTCTCCTGCACGGACTGTAAACACGCAAAAAGAAAGAGCTTTTAATAGTGACCTGGAGCCCGAGCTATTTATAAACACTGCAAAGTCACGGTTGAATGGTTGCCATGGATACAGCGTGACCCTTTGGAATAAAGTAAACCGAGTTGCCTCAAGTCGAGCCTGACTTGGACTCGACGAGTACGTTTAGCGACCGACTCTATTTAATATCCGTTTTAAATCAGTCCTAACTTTAAGAAAATTCCTAAATTTATTCATACATAATTTCCTATCCTGTACAAGCAGAGGGCGTAGCAGTACGACTATAGATATCGATGGATATTAATTTGAAAAAGTAAAAAGTTTCACATATTTGGGCTTGGAAGTGAATGATGAAAATAAAACAATAAATGAAGTCCAAAAAAGAATAATGACAGCTAATAGAGCATACTTCGCAAATATAAAGCTTTTTAAAAGTAGGCTATTGTTTCAAACCGCTAAGGTACGACTTTATAAAACCTTAATTCGGCCTGTCCTAATGTATGAAGCGGAGACGTGGACTTTAACAGCCGTGATGAAAAATCAGTTGACATTGTTTGAGCGTAAGCTTTTAGAAAAATTTATGGTCCGGTCCACGATGTACAAACAAATGTGTGGAAGCTTCAATCTAATGCCGAGTTCTATTCCTTATACAAAGACGCAAATGTGGTCCATTTTATTAAAACACGAAGTCTAGAATGGTTGGGTCATCATAAGAATGCCCACCAATAGAATGCCGAACAAACTTTTACATGGCATTATGATTGGCAAAAGAAGAGTTGACCAACCAAGAAAACGATGGCTACAGGACCTTGAGAAAGATTTAAGGGTACTCGGCATTACAGCATAGAAACAGAAGGCTAAGTATAGACGTACATGGCGGCACATTGTTAAGGAAGTCAAGGCCCACCCCGGGCTGTAGCGCTACGTAGTAGGAGTAGTAGTAGTCTGCTACAATGTTTGAGGGTACTCAGCATTACAACAAGGAAAGAGAAGGCTAAGGATAGAAGTACATGGCGGGACATTGTTAAGGAAGCCAAGGCCCTCCCCGGGCTGTAGCGCTACGTAGTAGGAGTAGTAGTAGTAGTCGGCTACAATGTTTGAGGGTACTCGGCATTACAGCATGGAAACAGAAGGCTAAGGATAGAAGTACATGGCGGGACATTGTTAAGGAAGCCAAGGCCCTCCCCGGGCTGTAGCGCTACGTAGTAGGAGTAGTAGTAGTAGTCGGCTACAATGTTTGAGGGTACTCGGCATTACAGCATGGAAACAGAAGGCTAAGGATAGAAGTACATGGCGGGACATTGTTAAGGAAGCCAAGGCCCAGCCCGGGCTGTAGCGCTACGTAGTAGTAGTAGTCGGCTACAATGTTTAAGGGTACTCGACATTACAGCATGGAAACAAAAGGCTAAGGATAGAAGTACATGGCGGGACATTGTTAAGGAAGCCAAGGCCCTCCCCGGGCTGTAGCGCTACGTAGTAGTAGTAGTCGGCTACAATGTTTGAGGGTACTCGGCATTACAGCATGGAAACAGAAGGCTAAGGATAGAAGTACATGGCGGGACATTGTTAAGGAAGCCAAGGCCCAGCCCGGGCTGTAGCGCTACGTAGTAGTAGTAGTCGGCTACAATGTTTGAGGGTACTCGGCATTACAGCATGGAAACAGAAGGCTAAGGATAGAAGTACATGGCGGGACATTGTTAAGGAAGCCAAGGCCCAGCCCGGGCTGTAGCGCTACGTAGCAGTAGTAGTCGGCTACAATGTTTGAGGGTACTCGGCATTACAGCATGGAAACAAAAGGCTAAGGATAGAAGTACATGGCGGGACATTGTTAAGGAAGTCAAGGCCCAGCCCGGGCTGTAGCGCTACGTAGCAGTAGTAGTCGGCTACAATGTTTGAGGGTACTCTGCATTACAGCATGGAAACAAAAGGCTAAGGATAGAAGTACATGGCGGGACATTGTTAAGGAAGCCAAGGCCCAGCCTGGGCTGTAGCGCTACGTAGCAGTAGTAGTCGGCTACAATGTTTGAGGGTACTCTGCATTACAGCATGGAAACAAAAGGCTAAGGATAGAAGTACATGGCGGGACATTGTTAAGGAAGCCAAGGCCCAGCCTGGGCTGTAGCGCTACGTAGCAGTAGTAGTAGTAGTCGGCTACAATGTTTGAGCATTACAGCAAGGAAACAAAAGGCTAAGGATAGAAGTACATGGCGGGACATTGTTAAGGAAGCCAAGGCCCAGCCTGGGCTGTAGCGCTACGTAGCAGTAGTAGTCGGCTACAATGTTTGAGGGTACTCTGCATTACAGCATGGAAACAAAAGGCTAAGGATAGAAGTACATGGCGGGACATTGTTAAGGAAGCCAAGGCCCAGCCTGGGCTGTAGCGCTACGTAGCAGTAGTAGTAGTAGTCGGCTACAATGTTTGAGCATTACAGCAAGGAAACAAAAGGCTAAGGATAGAAGTACATGGCGGGACATTGTTAAGGAAGCCAAGGCCCAGCCTGGGCTGTAGCGCTACGTAGCAGTAGTAGTAGTAGTCGGCTACAATGTTTGAGCATTACAGCAAGGAAACAGAAGGCTAAGGATAGAAGTACATGGCGGGACATTGTTAAGGAAGCCAAGGCTCAGCCCGGGCTGTAGCGCTACGTAGCAGTAGTAGTCGGCTACAATGTTTGAGGGTACTCGGCATTACAGCATGGAAACAGAAGGCTAAGGACAGAAGTACATGGCGGGACATTGTTAAGGAAGTCAAGGCCCCCCCCCCGGGCTGTAGCGCTACGTAGTAGTAGTAGTCGGCTACAATGTTTGAGGGTACTCGGCATTACAGCATGGAAGCAGAAGGCTAAGGATAGAAGTACATGGCGGGACATTGTTAAGGAAGCCAAGGCCCAGCCCGGGCTGTAGCGCTACGTAGCAGTAGTAGTCGGCTACAATGTTTGAGAGTACTCGGCATTACAGCATGGAAACAGAAGGCTAAGGACAGAAGTACATGGCGGGACATTGTTAAGGAAGCCAAGGCCCAGCCCGGGCTGTAGCGCTACGTAGCAGTAGTAGTCGGCTACAATGTTTGAGGGTACTCGGCATTACAGCAAGGAAACAGAAGACTAAGGATAGAAGTGCATGGCGGGACATTGTTAAGGAAGCCAAGGCCCGCCCCGGGCTGTAGCGCTACGTAGCAGTAGTAGTCGGCTACAATGTTTGAGGGTACTCGGCATTACAGCAAGGAAACAGAAGGCTAAGGATAGAAGTACATGGCGGGACATTGTTAAGGAAGCCAAGGCCCAGCCCGGGCTGTAGCGCTACGTAGCAGTAGTAGTCGGCTACAATGTTTGAGGGTACTCGGCATTACAGCAAGGAAACAGAAGACTAAGGATAGAAGTGCATGGCGGGACATTGTTAAGGAAGCCAAGGCCCAGCCCGGGCTGTAGCGCTACGTAGCAGTAGTAGTCGGCTACAATGTTTGAGGGTACTCGGCATTACAGCATGGAAACAGAAGGCTAAGGATAGAAGTGCATGGCGGGACATTGTTAAGGAAGTCAAGGCCCAGCCCGGGCTGTAGCGCTAAGTAGCAGTAGTAGTCGGCTACAATGTTTGAGGGTACTCGGCATTACAGCAAGGAAACAGAAGACTAAGGATAGAAGTGCATGGCGGGACATTATTAAGGAAGCCAAGGCCCAGCCCGGGCTGTAGCGCTACGTAGCAGTAGTAGTCGGCTACAATGTTTGAGGGTACTCGGCATTACAGCATGGAAACAGAAGGCTAAGGATAGAAGTGCATGGCGGGACATTGTTAAGGAAGTCAAGGCCCAGCCCGGGCTGTAGCGCTACGTAGCAGTAGTAGTCGGCTACAATGTTTGAGGGTACTCGGCATTACAGCATGGAAACAGAAGGCTAAGGATAGAAGTGCATGGCGGGACATTGTTAAGGAAGTCAAGGCCCAGCCCGGGCTGTAGCGCTACGTAGCAGTAGTAGTCGGCTACAATGTTTGAGGGTACTCGGCATTACAGCATGGAAAGAGAAGGCTAAGGATAGAAGTACATGGCGGGGCATTGTTAAGGAAGTCAAGGCCCACCCCAGGCTGTAGCGCTACGTAGTAGGAGTAGTAGTAGTCGGCTACAATGTTTGAGGGTACTCGGCATTACAGCAAGGAAACAGAAGGCTAAGGATAGAAGTACATGGCGGGACATTGTTAAGGAAGCCAAGGCCCAGCCCGGGCTGTAGCGCTACGTAGTAGGAGTAGTAGTAGTAGTCGGCTACAATGTTTGAGGGTACTCGGCATTACAGCATGGAAACAGAAGGCTAAGGATAGAAGTACATGGCGGGACATTGTTAAGGAAGCCAAGGCCCAGCCCGGGCTGTAGCGCTACGTAGTAGTAGTAGTCGGCTACAATGTTTAAGGGTACTCGACATTACAGCATGGAAAGAGAAGGCTAAGGATAGAAGTACATGGCGGGGCATTGTTAAGGAAGTCAAGGCCCACCCCAGGCTGTAGCGCTACGTAGTAGGAGTAGTAGTAGTCGGCTACAATGTTTGAGGGTACTCGGCATTACAGCATGGAAACAGAAGGCTAAGGATAGAAGTACATGGCGGGACATTGTTAAGGAAGCCAAGGCCCAGCCCGGGCTGTAGCGCTACGTAGCAGTAGTAGTCGGCTACAATGTTTGAGGGTACTCGGCATTACAGCAAGGAAACAGAAGACTAAGGATAGAAGTACATTGCGGGACATTGTTAAGGAAGCCAAGGCCCAGCCCGGGCTGTAGCGCTACGTAGCAGTAGTAGTCGGCTACAATGTTTGAGGGTACTCGACATTACAGCATGGAAAGAGAAGGCTAAGGATAGAAGTACATGGCGGGGCATTGTTAAGGAAGTCAAGGCCCACCCCAGGCTGTAGCGCTACGTAGTAGGAGTAGTAGTAGTCGGCTACAATGTTTGAGGGTACTCGGCATTACAGCATGGAAACAGAAGGCTAAGGATAGAAGTACATGGCGGGACATTGTTAAGGAAGCCAAGGCCCAGCCCGGCACTAGTACTAGAAACATCTCCAACCTTCCTTTTTTGGCCAACATTTGTCCTAATGCCATTCTTAAGCTTAGTGATTTCGTCAATCAATGCTTTCCTAACAAAATTTCATCATTCATTTTGCCCGTTTTTTTTACAACCTAATTTAACCCTCACATCTCCAGTTCTCAATATGCCCGTCTATCTTACGCTATATATTCTAATTTAACTCTTTATATCTCAATTTACCCACCCATTTTACTCTGAATAAAAATTTTACATTTCTACATATCTCAATTTAATCATTCATTTTACACTCCGTGTTCAATGTCTTCATAAATTAATTTACCTATTATTTTACTATGTAGGTCTATTATTATTCTAAACTTCTTCATATATCAATTTACCCACCCATTTTACTCTGAATAAAGATTCTACATTTCTACATATCTCCATTTAATCATTCATTTTACACTCCGTGTTCAATATCTTCATAAATAAATTTACATACTATTTTATTTGTTTTATTATCTTTTATTACTATTCTAAACTTCTTCATATATCAATTTACCGCGATCCATTTTACTCTGTTATTATTTTACACTTCTCCATATATCAATTTATCCATTCACTTTAAACTCTGTATTCTTCTACACTTTTTCATATCTCAATTTACCCATACATTGTACCCTACGCGTTTTCCCGCTACTAAAAACAATTTAACGCATTAAAAACAACAATGCCATCAAAACAAAAGTAGCAGTAAGTGGCGCTGGATCACAAATGTGAATAATGAAAATTATATTGAAAAACGTAGTTGTATAGGTTTTAATAGAAACTAGTTAATTTAATTTTAAAAAACCGTTGTAACACTCTTAAAAATAAGGTGTTACATATAAATTCATTTATATATTTAATGTTTATTTAATAAATATATCGTCCCAATATAAAAGAAAATTTTTGTTTTCTTGGTGCACATTGTGAATCTAGCGTAGGTAGTAAGCGCTCCTAGCGGGCGAAATTGAAAAATATCGTACGAGTTAGTAACTTAAGGTAATTAACCACATCACGCCATGTGACGTAAGCATTAGGCGATACTTGTGAAACAATCAGAATATTCATATATATAAATAAGGGTGGGAGTTTGTTTGAAAATTTCAGTTAGCGCGTCCTTGCAAAGACCCCACTTCACTAAAAGTCTTCGAACGAGACAGACGTGATGGCATTTTCGGACATAACTTAGAAATTTATAAGCTTCCAGTATTCAAAATTTAAGATGTCAAGGCCGGTACCAAATTTTATTAACGCAACAAAAGAAGAAGTCAGAAGCGATTATTTATGTGTTTCAAATAAGTAAAAGTTTATATCATTTTTGTATAAGAGCGCTGATTGCAAGAGCGATGTAATAAGCGTTAAGTGTACAAAAGCCATGTGCAGTGTTTAATGGTATATGTTATAGTGTTTTACAAGTAATGTGCACAACCAGGTACGTTTTAGATAATAATAAAGAAAATATGTTTTAATGTTAACTAACTTGAATTTTAATTGATAAACGATTAACACATGAACGGTAGAAATTGTCCTTTGAATACGCATTTCATTGCCTTTGAATATTCATTCCTAAAATTAAATTGGAAAACTGAAGTTACTACCTTCTCGATATATATAAATTTGAAAAGTTAATAAGTTATTAAAATATGTATGGAATAGTTAGCAGTAATTAAAAATTAATTACTCGACACATTGGTGTCCTTTGTTCTATTGTAATTTGTCATTGATTAATAAATTGTATAACTTTGTATTTTAAAATTTTCAATTCTTATTTCACAAGTAACCTAGTTCTAGCTTCAAGATAGAAGAGCGTCACAGACAGACAGTAATTGCCTGAGCTGTGACGTTAAAACTAGAGCTCTGGTAAGTAAAATTAATTATGTTGGTAATAAGCAAGCAATTAATAATAACACATTTCAAATAAAAGTAATACTTACCCCCAAGAAAAAGGGTCGGAACGTCACACCGTTGGTACTAAAAATCTTTATAAGATGTTGAAAAAGTTAATAAATAAATGTTTTTATACCTATTTTAATTGATAATAGTTGTAAAAATTGTTTGACGCGCCTAAGAAAGTTTTCATTTCAAAAATTGGAATAAAAATAAATAACTTATTATCATTAAACTGAATTACTTATAGTATGTTTTATTGAAATTTAATATAATTTATTATTAGCTAGTTAAATATTTAATAATTAATCATTTAAAAAAATAATAATACCTTATAATGAACTATAAACAAAATTATATAATCTACCTGCTAAAACAGCTGTTTTACAAAATAACCTATAACATAAAATCATATGTTATCACTCAATTTTATAGCTGAAATTGTATACAGTGTATAGGCCTATATACAACCATATAGAATTGTGAAGTGTGAGGATTTTAGTGTGACGCCAACTCGAAGGTTTTCCCCGTAAATGTTTTCTTTTTAGTCGCGCCCAAAGACGAATTTACTGTAAAAGCATAAGATATTTGCCTCTGATAATATAGCTGTAGAATAACGTGTGTTGAAGAAATTTGTGTAGAGGGTCAGGACAAGTGCAGAGGAAATGGGCGTAGTTTACGTAGGCTCGTGGTATGCTCGCCAGTAGGCCTACCTGTTTGCCGCTCAAAATATTTGTCCGTATGTTATATAAGCAACATATTATAAGGCCTTGTGCACAATATGAGGATCTAAGAATAGCGAGATACAGATTTGTTATTCAGTTCCTACTCATTAGTTCACGCTCCCCTTATATGTTCAATCGTTAATGAAATACCTTTAATTCATCCACTCAAGTTCATATATACACCTTTTTTAATTTGTAGTAGATAATACTTGATAAACACTTGTAAAACAGTGTTTCAAATGTGAATTCGTTAATTAAATTTAATGAATTAATTTTAGTTTTGTATGGGAGAAACATTTTTTCACAAAAGGGGTAAGATATGCAATATAATTATTTCGTCCCATTTGGTGTATAACTGTTTTATAACGCATGGGTTATGATACTTTATTTATATTAATTGTAATTATATAATAAAAAGTATCTGAAATAAAAGTTTTCTTTGTTAACCTGAGTATGAACTGACTTTAATTTATTTTATTTTACTTGTTTTATTTTACTTTCTATAAATTCTGTGACATAATGAAGAAAATTACTTGTAGATAAACTAAAAGATAATTGAATTCAAGTAAATATTTTCTAATATTTTTTTAACTTGCTAAATGAGATGTCACTTTTGTAGAGTTAATTATCAAGTAAAGTAGTTAGAGAAATCAGTTTTCTACAAGACTTGTAAAGTTTTACTTACCTTTTTTTCTGTTACTCCACAAACCCTTCCCCTTTTCATTTCATTATTCTTAAAGTACCTTTAAGCCTAGAGCTTGGAAATCATTTTCGACATCAACTTTCTGGCACAAGATTACCTGCGCCTAGCAAGAGTTGCATCTGTATCGTTAAATGTTGTTTAATCTAGGTTTATCTCCGAGAGCTCAAATCAACGTCTCATAAGCTTGTCCTCTTCTTTTGTTACTTGTAATTTTTTGTATTAAAAGGTAAAAATAGGATACAATAATAATGACATGATTGTTCTTTCTGAATGAATTTTAAGGGCTAAGACGTAAAACCCTCACCATAATGGTTAGTCTCTTGGCATACTAAAGCAATGCATCTCCATTCAGCCCAGTATGGTGCATCGAATGGTTTATGTTCAAGTTGTCATTGCATTTGTCCATGGCTTCAATACTTAATGCTTAGTTTTATACATAAACAAGCATTGACGTCTGAAGCTCCTAGTACGGCACTATGCCACCGGTATTTATGTCATTTGAACTTAGTTCATTTAAGAAAGAGGTTTGTTTCTATGTTCTAGGTTTTTTTAGTATTTAAAAATTAGCCGCGCGTACGAAATCTTCATATTGTAGTACATTTAAAATTAGAAAGGTATTTTAACACGAAAAGCTAAGAGGCTCGTCACTGTTTTCTATGAAAACCGGGATTGTCGCGATTCCGCTACACAGTAAAGTGTAGCACCTTTGAGAAATATGAAAAGACCGATTACAGCACACTAAAGGGTGCCTTTCACAGTTTTCATTTTAAAATACCCTAATATTAATTCGATATAAATTGTACTTTTTATATCTTTAACTTTCAGCTGCGCATCCACTTGTTTTCTCGCCGTTGACGCCGGCTCGCCAGTTCCATAAAGGAACTCATCAAAATTCGGCTATTATTTATATTTTTGGCATTTACAGTCTAGAATAACCAAAAATATATCCCTACGCTTAAAGAGAGATAAAAAACCGAATCGATGAATAGTTAAATTTATGGTTTTCTACTTCTTTTATTAGTGTTATTGGGAAAAATAAACCTTCAGTCATAATTTGTTAAATCTTAACCATAATTTCATCATTTTTTTTATTACTTCACATTTTAAGTTATTTCTATTTTACTATAATAAACAGCTCTGCTTAAAAAATACTCCGGCTGCCTATTTTACACCAACAGGATGTAATCATAAAAATTCGTCGATCGTAAATCTTAACATATTAGTTTTAGTTCCAAAAGTGAAACTAAAAATACCTCATCCACCATTAAAACTACCTGAAGGTGTGTTTCTACTCAGAGATTGTCACATAAGACACAAAAACATTTAAAAATAAAACAGTATGATTTAACAAATTTCTAAATAATAAAATGTATCCCATTTTAATTTTCACAAGTGATTATTTTCTGCTTTGGTTTTTTTGCCATAGCTTATTCCTTTACATTTTTTAATGTAATACATTTTTTTAATATAATTACTTCTAAAGACTTTCCATCCTCCATTTTGGATTTTAACATGTCCCCGCTCTTCATTATTGTGTTGAAGCTTTCTCCAATTCTCATTCTCGTTTTCAACGTTTTCTATTTCATATTGTATTCATTAAGCACTCTTCCACTCTTTATTTCCATTTTGAAGCCTCTATTCCCCGTTATCATATTTAAGGTTTCGTCATTCCACTTTCATTTGGAAAACCTTTTCATTTCCCATTCTCTATATGAAGCTCTTTCCAACCCCCAATTCTTATTTTCACCTTAGATTGCTTTCTTCCTTTCCTATTCGTTTGAACATTGCTTTTTATAATAAAGCATTTCTTATTCCACATTCTCATTTCCAAACTTTACCGATTTCCTATTCCAGATTCCGTATTCTTGTTTGCTAACTTGGAAATCCGTGGTCATGTCAGACATGCACAAAACGGGTAAATCTATTGTAATAAATACGTATGTTCAGGTTCTGCTAACCCTGTTTACTGCTAATACAAACCTTGGTATTTCAAACACAATGTAACTCCATGGAATCTATTTTCTCCGAAATTGTTTTTTCCTATGAAATCAATACAGTTGCATTCTTTCAATACAATGAAGCATTTCTTTCTGTCATTAATTAAAGTCACCAATTAGCATCATCAATATGAACCATTGAAGTGTGCTATTTTCAAACCACAAATTAATTTGATTGCATTACAATGTGCGTTGGAGTTTCACTTTCAGCCACATATGTTTGCCATTGACAGAACTCCGTCGCCCTTTTGTTTACCCACAGCAGTTACAAGTCGCAAATGACGCCACCCCTATAATTCTGTCGGACAATAGTGGTGCGGTTTCGATGGGTTTCGGTCCCGTATCATTTCAGAACCAGTAGCGTATTAAACAAACGCCACTATTTTGTGATCAAACATCTCTCGCCCTACAGTTTCACCAAAACAGCTCTGACAATCCTTTTTATTTAACTTTGTGACGTGGAAAATCATTACCAACGAAAGTCATTAATTTATGTGTGTTTTTGGTGAAATACATATTAAGGTTTTATTACGAAATAAAGTGACATTACATAATAAGCAAGGAATGTGTTACTTTGTTAATACAAACCTTCAGAATAATAATAAGGAGGAATAATCTAAAATCAAAGACATTAACGCACGAGTAGATTATGTAGGCCCTTCTCCAAATTTGCCAAGATTAGGAAAAAAACTGAAGAGTTATGATTCCTAACTAGGACACGTTAATCGCCCACAAAGATAAAAAAAAGGTAAAAAAGTGGAACACCTACAGAAGTTTGTATAGTCATTTACTTATCGAAATCTTGTTGCTGTTCATGACGAGCTGGTTGTTAATTACTTATTACACTTTTGATATTTGCAACCAAACTAGTTTCAAACTATAAATAACCAATTCCTGTAAACTTAGGACAGTCACTTCTAATAGAAATTATGCTCAAAATTTACATACATCTTGACAAACGGGAGTCCTAAACAATATACATTATTAACACTAGTATTAAGAATTAGTATTAAGTATTAAAACTAGTATTAAGTATTAAAATTGTTAATGCTTCTAGAAGTTAGTAGGAAACCCAAACTACCATATTTGGTTTCAACTAGGAATTACAAACAGCAAAATGTTATTTTACTATTGGTAATATTAGTTCTGCAGTGATTATGAAATGTAAATATTTTTATTTTCTCCTTGTACTGTAGGTCTAACCTTCGGGAAATGTATTGTGGTGCTTTAAATTCAGGTCTTAGATTTTGTAAGCGTGGGAATCCTTTCTAAGTAACATCCTCTACCTCTTTGTATATTTTTTCTATATATTGCTTGTACTGAAGCAATAAACAAGCAATATATAAAAAAAAATTTTAATCAATCCCTACTTGGGCCAACAAAGAAAAGTTTTATTTTAGTTACTTTTTATTAAATAACTAAAATTAATATAAATAAAGTAACATAAGCAATGCGTTAAAAAAACTGTTCTACCACATTACCTTTTACATAAAATCAGCTGTTTTATGAAATCATGTGTTATCACTTATTTTAAGCAAAATGAATCAAATAACAATATTGCATATCTTGCCCCTTTTTGTGAAAGGTTTTTCTCCCATATAAAATTAATTCAATATATTTAATTAATGAATTAATATTAGAAAAAAACTGTATTAACATCAAGTGCCATCCACTACAAATTAAAAAAAGTGTGTTTTAACTTGAGTGGATGAATAAAAAGTATTTTATTAACGATTAAAAATTTAACAGGTTATATATATAAGTAAAACAATTTACAAATACAAGAATAATTTATTGAATTTACAATTCAAAGCTTTTGGTTGGCAAACCGTACCAACATCCTCAGGGATACTAGAGACTTAAATTAACAAACACTGAACATAGTATCAAATCTAGATTTTACTATAAAAATCTAGATTTTGTTTGCTATAAAAAGAAAACTGTTGATAAACTCAATTCTAATATATTAAAGAAACAAAATAATAATTTAATTTACAAAAATAATGAATGTCATATGGAATTCATTTACATTTTTTTGTAATGAAATAAAAAATATTACAAAATTGATTAAAGGTAGCAATATCAAATTTGCATATAACACCAATAATAAATTAATAAATATAATCAATAATAATAATAATAATAAAATTATAAATATGTATGAAAAAAACTGTGTAGCCTATATAAATTAGAATGTGTATTATTGTAATAAGGTTTATATAGGACAAACTAAGAAAAAACTTAAAGATAGATATAAAGAGCATATCAATGCATATAAAAAGCCAGAAATTTATAAATCAAATTTCGCTAGTCATTGTATTAATAATAATCACATATTTCCTAATATAGATAATATAATACTTGTAAAAGAAATTAACAAAGGCCTAAGAATGAATATTTATGAGGCTTTAGAAATACATAAATGTAATACTTATAATAAGTTAATAAATGAACAAATACAAGTAAAATCTAAATTTGGTAATATATTCAATGTTTGTAATGTTGGGGCAGCAAAGTAATAGTTTGACAACATTGTAATAAATTTTGTAATAGAATCGAAGTTCCGACGTTTCGCTAGAATCGCATCTAGCATTGAGCTGAAGAGCGAGACAATTGTTGTTGGGTTCACCTCGTCATTGCTAGATGAGATTCTAGCGAAACGTCGGAACTTCGATTCTATGCACTGCAGAATGAATGCATGTACTCCAGATAATAACTATTCATCATATATATATATATATATATATATATATATATATATATATATATATATATATATAAAGGGAGAGTGTGAATTAATTAATTCAAAAAGGTGTGAAAGGAATTGATAAAACCAACAGATTTTACTTACTATGGGGCTCTGAGACAATGCCAAAATGCACATTTAATGGGTTACGCTAAGTTTCACGAATTTTTACGATTTGCGCTGTCAAACTATAACTAATGGGACTATGCTCTGAGAGTTCTTGATTCTGCGACTCGTAAGGTGAAGGTAAACCAAGACAGGACTCCTTTCACGCGACCGATGATCACACACTTGCTGAGGTTAAATACAAGAACAAATATGGAAACTAGGCCAGCCCGAGAAAGCCCGCGGCGTTGCGTTTTTGAATGAATTACCGTAGCGCTGCTGTTAATTACTTGTAAAACGATTTATTGGCTGTCGGAGTACATTTATGTCGCAACTCCTCCCGAGACCGTATTTACACGTGCATAACCTTTTCCTTTAGACTTTTAGTGTGAATAAATCTATAGACTTATTACATATACCGTTTAGTTTTAAGAACTACGGATGGCAGTTTAGTTGATTAGTGGGAAGACTACTAATTTAAAAGTGCTTAGTTCGATCCCCGCTAGCAACAAACAATTTACAAGCATCTATTTGCTTATTTATCCTCCAGGTCGACTCCGCTTTGGAAAATTGAACCCCTGAGTACTTTACTAAAGAATGGGCGGTTTAAGCGTTGGGCTGACTAAATTAGGTTCTTTGAATACCTATGGACCAAGTCCATAGATGTCCTGTTAATTTAAACCATCTTAATGCCACAAAAATGGTTATTTTTACTATATAAAGTTGTAGATGTTTTAATATTTTAACAAAAGTTTCCGTCTCGTGTTCTGATCACAGAGGTTTTTGGACAATGTGACTTTGTAAAACTAATACGTTATAGGGTATCTCTACGTTGTAGGGTATTCCTACGTTATAGGGTATCTCTACGTTATAGGGTATCTCTACATTATAGGGTATTCCTACGTTATAGGGTATCTCTACGTTATAGGGTATTCTTACGTTATAGTTCATTACTATGTTATAAGGTATTCTTACGTTATAGTGCATTCCTACATTATAGGGTATCTCTACGTTATAGGGTATTCCTACGTTATAGGGTATTTCCACGTTATAGGGTATTCCTACGTTATAGGATATTTCCACGTTATAGGGTATTCCTACGTTATAGGGTATCTCTACGTTATAGGGTATTCCCACGTTATAGGGTATTTCCACGTTATAGGGTATTCCTACGTTATAGGGTATTCTTACCTTATAGTTCATTACTACGTTTTAGGGCATTCCCACGTTATAGGGTATTCCCACGTTATAGGGTATTCTTACCTTATTGTTCATTACTATGTTATAGGGTATTCCTACGTTATAGTGCATTCCTACATTATAGGGTATTTCTACGTTATAGTGCATTTCTGCGTTATAGGGCATTCCTACATTATAGGGTATTTCTACGTTATAAGGTACTCCTACGTTATAGTGCATTCCTACGTTATAGGGTATTCCTACGTTATAGTGCATTCCTACATTATAGGGTATTTCTACGTTATAGTGCATTTCTGCGTTATAGGGCATTCCTACATTATAGGGTATTTCTACGTTATAAGGTACTCCTACGTTATAGGGCATTCATACGTTATAGGGTACTCCTATATTATAAGGTATTCCTACGTTATAGGGTACTCTAGGAATCCTTGTGAATCATAGCTTTGTTTACATATTCCTGTTGAGGCTTTCACTTCATTATCTCTGTCAAGGAAAAATCTTTTCTAGGTTTCGAGAAGAGAACATAAAAATATGAGAAAACGACACTGCCTACGCCAGCCATGATCTCACGGTGGAGTTTCTTGCTTCCTTTAGTTGTAAACTATCTTACGATACTAGTGTAATATATTAACCTCGAGTACTTTCATTTCTTTTGATGTGTGTATGTGCTCGCGCACCTGTGTGCAAATTTATTTATATATCTGGGTACTTTGAAACTATTTGCTGCAATTATTAATTTTCAGATAATATGAATTTATAGCAATAACTTAGCGATATATCTGACCGAACATGTGTATATACACTGTAGACTAAAACAGACAAAAAACTCTGTGTAGGCAATTTACTCACAGTAGTTACCGTTGGAGTTTTTACGGGTAGTGACCCAAACTGGAAATAAATTGTGTCAAAATATGTTTTAAAAAAGAACATATTGAAGATTATTATTACTTTTAATATTAAATTTAAAATTTATGTTTAGAAATTATAATTTTACCTTTATTACGTACGTCTAAATTAGGGATGGGCCGATTCCGATTCTCGATTCCAGGAATCGTCGATTCTAGGTGGTATCGAGGAATCGTCGATACTCGATTCTTCATCATAAAAGTGTCGATTCCGATTCCACACGATTCCGAATATTTATAAAAATACGTGTCGGACCAACTGGCCCAACATAGTTTTTTCCTACCGTAAATGAAACGTAAATAAACTCCGTCGGACCAATTTACCCGACATTGTTTTTGATTTAATTAAATTTTATTATCTGTGCAACACTGTTTTGATATTTTTTGTGTTTTGTATTAGCAAGAAACAACAAAACCATAATTTCATGTCTCGGCTACCCAAATAATAAACAGACTGGTGATAAAAGTGTTTTTGCGCCTATCACTAAGACACGTAAACGTGTCACATGTGATTGATTTGTGAGTTTATAAATATTTTGAATATAGAACTAAAGTGTAATATATTCTCTCTCTCATAAGTAATGCTACAGGTCCAGTAAATACTATCCAAGATTCATATTAAGTAAAAGTTTTAACACCAAATAATTTACTTGTTAAGGAATTTACGTTATAATTTACTTCCTAGTAAGGATGAGTTTATCTAAGTGTATCAATGTTTGTACTTAACTTTCACAAAGTCCGTTTTTAAGGATTATTTTACAACTAAATATTTAGTCAATATTTCCGACTTACTTTTAAGGTTTTGTGAAATTTTGAAAACAGTAGTGAAAATCATTACAATACGTTATAAGAAATATGTGTCGGCCCGTAACTACGGACAAAAAGCTCTTAGAATAACATCATGTTTTTAATCCCGTCGGGGTTTATCTATCAAACAAAAACCATCGTAAATACATCTGTAAGTAGTGTGAAGCTTGTTGTTGAATACTGTGCCTTAATTTTTCCAAAAGTAGCAACACCAGCTGAGTAGTACTAATAAACATAAAGCGTTAAGAGGCCCGATGGAATTCGGTTCAGGGTACTGGCCGTCGCGTCAATTCGATGACGGTTAACAGAAACTGACGGTGGAAAACCACATAATATATCAAATATGAAAAAGCACTTAAACATCATTCATTTTGCCCAAATTTATCAACAAAAAAGATCTATACTTGAAGAAACTTTATCCTCAGACACATGACCTACAAGTGATAGTCGGTTAAAAATCAACTGGGATTGAGTAATAAATACAAAATAGGCCTGAATCAGTTGCACTTGTTCCAGACACCTGCAGAAAAAAAGGTCCCACCAGATGTGGAGAAGGTATGCCCCACTAATCCAGAATGTTGGGGAAGAAGGTACCTCAGGGGAATTGACAGTAGAAGAAGAAGTAAACAATTATCTGGGGGAACCATTAGCCAGTCCAGATTGTGATGTTGGGAAGTATTGGGCAGTACAAAGTGCCAAATACCCTCATTTAAATGCAATGGCAATAAAATACCTGTCTGCCCACTCGCGACAGTGTTTTCTGAAAAACCTTTCTCAACTTCAGGAGCTATATGTGACTAGCGATGAAACTAGCTTGATCCACAACGTGTTCAAATGCTTGTGTTTTTGAACAGAAATGTACATTACCTGCCAGACTTTTAAATATTAAAAACTATCCTATTTGTATTAATTTTTTACTTTTTATGCTGTTCGTTTGTTTTTTAATTTTTGTTTTGTTTGGGAGACAATGTAAATAGGCTTAGGAATTTTTTCAAACATCATAAAATAAGTATAGTTCACATTTTTAACTTTAAAATAAGTCATTACTTTATTCTGATATGTTTTTATGTTTAAAAACATTCCTATTGATAAATCAAGGTTGAAGGTTTTGTGTAGCCTATTACATTAAAACAGAACTTTTAAAAGGTTTTGCCATATGACCAAGATGTTAACTAAATTAATTATTAGAGAACTAGAATGTAAGCTAATATAACTTGAAAGAATCGAGAATCGACTAAAGAATCGAGAATCGAACGGAAAATTTTAGAATCGGAATCGGAATCGAAAATTTTAGGAATCGGCCCATCCCTAGTCTAAATAAATGTACAAAATAATAAATAAATATAGTTTAAACGACGTACATAAGAGTTGTAAATTACATTTAGACTATTTATCCTTAACACATTGGGTAATAACTTTGCTTAGATACTTTATAAACACTAAAGAGTAAGTGTATTGTATTAGTCAACTTTTAACAAAAACATATACTAGCTCTTTAAAAAGAAAATATTTTTAGGTAGATCGATAAAATTTAGTGATTGTCATTAATTGTAACCTATGGAACAACAATGCAAAACCTAACACACTCATAAAACTGTAAAAACAACCTTTGCATGAAACATATGTTTTCAATTAAGGGAAAATATAAAATACCTTAATTTGTAAAAAAACAAAATTATTAAACATAACCTCTAAATAACCTCCAAATGGAGCGGGAAACGGGTGCTGTATGAAATCATATGCTCTATGTCAACGTTCGCGAGTTTTGTATGTAACATTCTTCCAATTGCTTTCTTTCTCAGTAGTTGTCCAAAACGTCAGCCCGAAAATGTTTACATCTTAAAACTATAGGCCTACGTTTGCCACCATGTACGGTAAAAGAGGTTAACCCAGGCTTATCCATAGCCATTCTGATGAATCAATCGATCACAATTTGCACAAACTGTGTCTCACTTCTCCTTCACACTTTACAATGCAAATTACAATTGGCGAACAATAACATGAGATTAAGATCCACGGACAACGCCGTCTAGCCGGATACGGCACGAACTTGACCTCATCGGGGGCCGACCGATGGCAGAAATACGGCAACGCGCAACACTTCGTCACGGAAAGTGATGGTCTTTCGTCTAGTCGAGAAACGTTTAATTTATGGAGAAAACCTTTACTCAACACTGATTGAAATCTCTCAAACAATGGAACAATGGCAGTTTTATTTGAACAAAACAGCCTCGCATCTGAATACAACGTTGCACATTTGTTGTTTGTCTTTTATTTTCTCTTCTTTTGTCTTGCGGGAAGGCAAACTGCAGACTTCCCACCTCCGCTTTCATCAGGATGATCTAACCCAAATAGACTTATTGCTGCAATCACTGTATACAAGGTAACTACATTATTTTGCACACACAAATGACAAGGTTAAGGATTCTTCATAATTATTTTTTTAATAGACCTGAATCTGAAGTTATAAAGACTTCGAACATTATATATAGGTAAATGTTAGGTGCTACTCAAAGACAATGTAAATGTTATCTAACATCCTTACCTGACTTAACTGTTACAAAAATATCTGCGGTTTGTAAAATCCTTACATTTACTAACTCATCGTGGTAAATCCTAAGATTTAAAAGTAAACCCAAAGGTTTACCAATCAATATACTGACTTTAACAGTAACACACACTCACGTGCGCGCGCACACGCAGGCCCGCACGCATTGACACACACACACTCACGTGCGCGCGCGCACGCAGGCCCGCACGCATTGACACACACACACTCTCGTGCGCGCGCACACGCAGGCCCGCACGCATTGACACACACACACACACACACACGGACGGACGGACGGACACAAACGCACGCACGCACGCACACAAACACACACGGACGGACGGACGCGTGCGCGCGCGCGCACACACAGATACACACACACACACACACACACACACGGACGGACGGACGCGCACACATACACACACACACGGACGGACGGACGCAAATGCACAAATACACACACACGGACGCAAATGCACAAATACACACACACGGACGGACGGACGCACACACACACACACACACACACACACACACACACGGATTTGCACGCACACACAAACGCGCGCACGCACACACACATATTAGAGTAAATAAAACGACCCTTATATTACTCCCAAGGAATTTATCATAAGTCAACGCTAGGAATGCTCAGAGTAAGCTATATTTGACGGAAGCGTTAGGGGAAGAGGAGCTTTCTTGATTTGGAACATCACTCTGCCGTAGAAAGGACTGCCTTCATAAATCCCTTCCTTTCGCTACGTTTAACATTACAGTCAGAATATTATTATTTTTTTTTTGTACCGGGGTCTTTTATGCTATTGTTAAATTATTGTTCAAACTTGCGACTACGACGGTGGGGGGACGGACGGTTCGTGAGTGCATATTATTGGTTTCCTGATGGTTGAGTTCGCTAGGACTGGTCATTTCTCCTTGCCTTACCACGAAGCTTGCGAGCTTTCAATGGTGCATCTTCTTTTAACTTTCTTCTGTTTAAGTTTAATGGGACACGATGGGTAGTGGGAGTGGGTGAGAGAGAGAATAATAAGTTCAGGGAGAGATAGAGGGAGAAACAGAGATAGGATAAACATACAGAGAAATAGAGGAGAGGGAATCAACTGACAGAGAAAGAGAGGAGGGACGAAAAGAGAGAAAGTAATTTCTTTAGAGAGAGACAAAGAAGAATAGGAGAGAGAGAGAAATAGAAAAAATGAGGGAGGTGGGAGAGAAACAGATAGATTACAAACAGACAGAGAAAGAGGGCGGAGAGGAGGAGAGAGAGTAGTGAGTTCAGAGTCAGAGAAGAGAAGAGGCGAGAGAACAGAGATAGATGAACAGCCAAGTGAAGAGGCTCTGAAAGAAAGTATGGGAGAGGAAAAGAAAGAGTGAATGACCACTTTGCCCAAGAGTATATGGAAATAAGGATAAAATATGAAGCAGATCCACGTGTTGATTGACCAAATGTGCGACGCTAAAGGAAACACGTTCACTCGTGTTTACAACAATGAAAGACGTGGTGAGGATTTCCCGTACAAAACGGATTGCGCCACTTTTCAAGTCGAACTCCGGATGTTTGCACGAAGGAGATCAGGCTTTATACTTCCTGTCTCAATTTCGGCGATTCCGGTTCCTGCCCCGGCTTCAAATTCGTATCGTTTATTGACCGTGTGTAAACACGAATACTCGCCCAGTGTTGTAAATTACTAGAATAAAGCCTAAAGGATATTACTAAGTTTAAAATGAATTATGTCAGTTCATGAAATTGTTCAGTCATTTTAAAGATAATGACAATAAGTGTTCTGAAATTTCGAGGGAGAATAACTCTATCTTTCGGCTAAGGAGCTGTAGCAACATAGGCCTAGAGAACAGGTTATTGTATGAAATAAAAATAAAACTGAATTAGATATAATCATGAGTAGTCGAGAACATAAATAACTCGAAATATACAAAAATAACAGTATATGAACATTCAAGTAAAACTAATGAAAACTCACGAAATAGCAGCCTAGTGTTAACTAAAGACAAAAAGAAAAATTGTCATATAACGAGAAAATGTTCCCTCAATTATGATGTTTGGTTTTTCAACAAATTAGATCAGAAATCCTGTTTTTCTACTCTAAAAAACTGTTTCTTATTGGAGTAAACTTTAATTAAATAGTTGAATGAAAATCCTCCGATTGGTTGACCCCCGTCTAATCATCCCTGCTTTCTAGACCGTGGTTTCAACATATATAAATGTTTAGTGCAAATGCAGTTCTCTAATCAGATAATAGAGTATCATTAAATCTGTACCTGTTAAACATTTTATTTCTTAACTTCTGACCAATCACAGATTTTTAAAATACATTATATACACTTATCAGTATGTTCGAATATACCAACATCCATACAGGAACTTATTGAAAATGAGGCAGATCCTGACCTATTAAGTACTGAGCAGCAATTCCCTGTGAGCGAATCTACAGTCGCTATTTTGAACAATCAAGAGCGAGAAACTGATGATAACAACGTTTTTGCAGACTCCAGAGAACAAACTCAATGAGCAGTAAAACGCCGAAAACGAAGGAAATATGAACTGTTAGAGATTTGGAGAGAAAGAGAAAAAACCAAGGAAACATTACTATAGTAATTACAGAGAAAAAAGCAAAGAATATGGACTGCTAAAGATTTGGAGAAAAAGAGAAAAAACGAAGCAAACACTCTATAGTAATTACATAAAAAGAAGCAAAGAATATGAAGTGCAAAGATTTGGAGAGGAAGAGACAAAACCAAGCAAACATTACTACAGTAATTACAGAAAAATAAGCAAAGAATATGAACTGTTAAAGATCTGGAGAAAAAGAAAAAAACCAAGCAGACAATAATACAGTAATTACAGAAAACGAAGGAAAGAATATCGAATGTTAAAGATTTGGAGAGAATGAGAAAAAACCAAGCAAAATTATTATAGTAATTACAGAAAACTAAGCAAAGAATATGAACTGCTAAAGATTTGGAGAGAATGAGAAAAACCCAAGCAAAATTATTATAGTAATTACAGAAAACTAAGCAAAGAATATGAACTGCTAAAGATTTGGAGAGAATGAGAAAAACCCATGCAAAATTATTATAGTAATTACAGAAAACGAAGCAAATAATATGAACTGCTAAAGATTTGAAGAGAAAGAGACAAAACCGAGCAAATATTACTACAGTAATTACAGTATACGAAGCAAAGAATATGAACTGCTAAAGATTTGAAGAGAAAGAGACAAAACCGAGCAAATATTACTACAGTAATTACAGTATACGAAGCAAAGAATATGAACTGCTAAAGATTTGAAGAGAAAGAGACAAAACCGAGCAAATATTACTACAGTAATTACAGTATACGAAGCAAAGAATATGAACTGCTAAAGATTTGAAGAGAAAGAGACAAAACCAAGCAAACATTACTACAGTAATTACAGAAAAATAAGCAAAGAATATGAACTGTTAAAGATTTGGAGAAAAAGAAAAAAACCAAGCAGACAATAATACAGTAATTACAGAAAACGAAGGAAAGAATATCGAATGTTAAAGATTTGGAGAGAATGAGAAAAAACCAAGCAAAATTATTATAGTAATTACAGAAAACTAAGCAAAGAATATGAACTGCTAAAGATTTGGAGAGAATGAGAAAAACCCAAGCAAAATTATTATAGTAATTACAGAAAACTAAGCAAAGAATATGAACTGCTAAAGATTTGGAGAGAATGAGAAAAACCCATGCAAAATTATTATAGTAATTACAGAAAACGAAGCAAAGAATATGAACTGCTAAAGATTTGAAGAGAAAGAGACAAAACCGAGCAAATATTACTACAGTAATTACAGTATACGAAGCAAAGAATATGAACTGCTAAAGATTTGAAGAGAAAGAGACAAAACCGAGCAAATATTACTACAGTAATTACAGTATACGAAGCAAAGAATATGAACTGCTAAAGATTTGAAGAGAAAGAGACAAAACCGAACAAATATTACTACAGTAATTACAAAAGTAGGACGACAATGTAGATTTGTTTAACCACCACATTGCTGAAGCTCTACGAAACTTGTCAACTGTAGAAAAAGCAGAAGTAAAGAGACATTTAAACCTAGTCTTATCCGGTTATGAAATTAGGACTGCGAAATATATTTCAGTTATATTGATAGACTTATTCCTTCCTTTATTTCTTTTAACTCCTTTTAACTAAGACCTGTTGCCGTGACCAACATTGACCCGACTGCAGACAGCAGCGACACTTGCGTTTTCGGTTGCAGTCTGTCGCTGCTGTTACTATAGGACTCGTACCTTAACGATGTTTGGAAGTAAAGTAGACAGCATATAAATAGGCGACATTACAGTTTTTCTATTTCGTCTTTCTAGAGGAAATCAACGAAATATATTTTAGTTTTGTATGATTTATAAACAGAAAACACATGAACCCTATTATAAATGGCGATGCATCAGACTAAAATATAAGACGTAAAATCTCAGCTAGTACCGAGATGTGAGAGAGAATCTTACGTCACATGCAAGAGGCATGGCTCGTTCTAACGGGACCCTATTGACCTGTCCAACCGCTCCTTTTATCACCGCGCCACTCTGTATGAGCACCAACGCGAAACTTTAATCGCGTTGTCATGGCAACAAAGAAAAGACATTTTACAATGCACGTGCCACAACAGGAAATTTACAGAATTGTGTTTCTGGAGAGCTTCGGTGTGAATGAGCGAGAGTGAGAGATGGAGCGAATTAATGCGTGTCATGTCGTGTATCACATGAGATAAATATATATCAACACGTCTTCCCGTACTGACACTTCCATTGTTTAGCCTGGCTGCCCGATTCACTTTGCAATTAGTCGGGCGTCGCAACTTGCACAACTCTACAATAAATACGTCATCAAAATTTACTATTTAGTGAATTTTCCAAAAAACTAATTCGTATTTTATTTTCTTTCTACTCATACCGCAAGGAGACCCGCTCATAGACAGAGATCAGAGAAGAGAAATGATCGTTGTTTTTACGTGATTTATTGCCAGGAAATGATAGGTTTGAAAAGAAGCATGCTAATGAGAGCAGACATCTGAAGGCAGTAGGAGATAAAGGAGAAGAGACGAACAGTAGCTATAGTGACAAAAACAAGGAAATTACGTGGGCAGATTACGAATGCGGCTGTTGTATAGGTGGAAAGCATTTGCAAACACATGGATTTGCTGTGAATTGATCAGATGACCTTGGGATGCGCAGTAGTTTACTTGTCACTTTTAGGAGCAGTGATAATGGGAGATACTTGTAACGTGTTGGAGCATTGATCAAGAGAGATACTTGTCACTTGTAGGAGCAGTGATAGTGGGAGATTCTTGCCACTTGTAGAGTCAGCGATAATGGGAGATACTTGTCACTTTTAACATCAGCCATATTATGATATATTTGTCACTTTTTGGAACAGCGATAATGGGAGAAACTTGTCATTTATAGGTGCAGCGATAATGGGAGATTCTTGCCACTTGTAGAGTCAGCGATAATGGGAGATACTTGTCACTTTTAAGAGCAGCCATAATATGAGATACTTGTCACTTGTAGGAGCAGCGATAATGGCAGATACATGTTACTTGTAGGAGCAGCGATAACGGGAGATACTTGTCACTTATAGGAGCAGCGATAATGACAGATACTTGTTATTTGTAGGAGCAGCGATAATGGCAGATACTTGTTACTTGTAGGAGCAGCGATAACCAGAGATACTTGTCACTTATAGGAGCAGTGATAGTGGGAGATACTTGTAACTTGTAGAAGCAGCGATGATGGGAGATACTTGTTACATTTAGGAGCAGAGATAATGGGAGATACTTGTCACTTATAGGAGCAGCGGTGATGGGAGATACTTGTTACATTTAGGAGCAGAGATAATGGGAGATACTTGTCACTTATAGGAGCAGCGATAATGGGAGACACTTGTCACTTATAGGTGCAGCGATAATGGGAGATTCTTGCCACTTGTAGAGTCAGCGATAATGGGAGATACTTGTCACTTTTAACATCAGCCATATTATGATATATTTGTAACTTTTTGGAACAGCGATAATGGGAGAAACTTGTCATTTATAGGTGCAGCGATAATGGGAGATTCTTGCCACTTGTAGAGGCAGCGATAATGGGAGATACTTGTCACTTTTAAGAGCAGCCATATTATGAGATACTTGTCACTTGTAGGAGCAGCGATAACGGGAGATACTTGTCACTTATAGCAGCAGCGATAATGGCAGATACTTGTTACTTGTAGGAGCTTGTAGGAGCAGCGATAACGGGAGATTCTTGCCACTTGTAGAGGGAGCGATAATGGGAGATACTTGTCACTTTTAAGAGCAGCCATAATATGAGATACTTGTCACTTGTAGGAGCAGCGATAATGGCAGATACATGTTACTTGTAGGAGCAGCGATAACGAGAGATACTTGTCACTTATAGGAGCAGCGATAATGGCAGATACTTGTTACTTGTAGGAGCAGCGATAATGGCAGATACTTGTTACTTGTAGGAGCAGCGATAACGAGAGATACTTGTCACTTATAGGAGCAGCGATAATGGCAGATACTTGTCACTTGTAGGAGCAGCGATAATGGGAGATACTTGTCACTTTTAGGAGCAGCGATAAAGGAAGATGCGTTCTGGTTTTCCATGAATCGCTCACAATTTGTTGTTTATTTGGGTACAAGGAAGATAGCCATAGCTTCTCACGGTTTGGGCTATGACGTTATCACCGCAATGTACCAGCGACTCTTCCAGGGCTATATCAGTTGGGCTGTCTCATGATGAGTTTTCGGTAGACTTTTGCAAATGTCCGGAGCTATATAATAATGAAATAATTATGAGGTAGCATATGATGTATCTAAAACCTAAAAATTACGATGGAGTAAAAGAACATGAACAGTAAATTCGGAAGAGAATAGTGATCGTTAAAAGGATAGACCAAATCAGAAACTAAATCACAATGAGCTATGGAGAAACAGAACGAAAATACTAATTTGGCATGGCGTCCTTTCCCATACAAGGAACAGTAAAGGAAAAAAATTAATGAAGAAGATACTGATGGATATGTTAAACGGGTAATGAATTGAGACAATGAAAAGCGTAAAAAGAAAATACAAAGTCGGTTTTGAATTGAAGGACAGACATGAATGAATAAAAGCTGCTAACATTTCGAGAACTCGTTGCCAAACCCAAACGAGGTCTGTTGATAAATATGCTATCATAAGCTTGACACACAATCTTACCTACTTTTATATTATTCATCCTAGACCTTCCTTGTGTGTGCTAAAAGTTTTCTTTCTTTATTTTATTTTATGTACATCAACCGTTAGCTACAGAGTGTTCATTTTTCATATAGAATTGTTTAGTAGTAATTTAAATCTCTATTCTATTATTTAATGCATTGGATACATTTTTACATAAAGTCAAATTTATTGGAAATATTTCTCTAATAATTTGTTAAAATTAAAAAAATACTTAACAAATACATTACGTACAGACAAAAGTTCACGGGTTCAACGGAATTCCTTATTGCAATATTTAAGCCGTTTAATATAAAGTATTCATGATTTAAGCTGCTCTTTTTTGGAAAAAATTTTAAAAATATTGTTTACAAGTTACAAAAACTTACAAGTCTTTTCAACTTGAATGATTTTTTCAAAACGTATTCTTCTCTGTTTAACGCCTACTACTTTTAAACTCATGCATAATATCTATGATGAAATATTAAATATTAATGACGATAATTAATTATTTCTGCATTTATAAATCTCCTAAGGATAATGTTAAGTAGTTTAATTCACTTAATCATTCTAAAAACAAATTACAGTTACAAATAATTCCTTTTCAATAAACTGCCTTTAGACTTTTAAATAACCTCAATAGCATATCAATGATTCATTAAACTACAGCTGATCACTTCCATTAGAACTTTCTAAAGATAAAATGAAATGGAAATAATATCAAAAGCATCTTGATTGGACGTCATTGTTATAGCTACAGATAGAGTAACATGATTGTTACAAAGTCTGGCATGTTTTAATTGTTTGATTAACACAGTTATTATGCAAATGCAGCCGTGACGCGACAATGCAGGACCTGACTACGTAATATTAACATGCAATTACGTGGCCCTACGTGGAGAGTCATGCATTCTATTCCGATCACGTCTGCTGCATTACAACTGTATAATTATTTTACAACCTGCTGAGAAATGTGTTTTGTGATCGCGTGAAGCTATATTAATGGTGTCGTAGCACGAATGTCCGTCTCTGAAACCTCCGAGCCAAGCTCTCAGGGTCATCGCACAGTCGGACACACGTTACTACTCTGTAGGCGAAGCTACCTCCGAGTAACGAAGCACACTGGAACATCTCACAGTCGGAGAACACACATCACCACTCTGTAGGTGCAGCTACCTCCGAGTAGCGAAGAACACAGGAACATCTCACAGTCGGAGAACACACATCACCACTCTGTAGGTGCAGCTACCTCCGAGTAGCGAAGAACACAGGAACATCTCACAGTCGGAGAACACACATCACCACTCTGTAGGCGAAGCTACCTCCGAGTAGCGAAGAACACAGGAACATCTCACAGTCGGAGAACACACATCACCACTCTGTAGGCGAAGCTACCTCCGAGTAACGAAGAACACAGGAACATCTCACAGTCGGAGAACACACATCACCACTCTGTAGGTGCAGCTACCTCCGAGTAACGAAGCACACTGGAACATCGCACATCGGAGGACACACCTTACCACTCTGTATGCCAGATACCTCCGAGTAACGAAGCACACTGGAACATCGCACAATCGGAGGACACACGTCACCACTCTGTAGGTGCAGCTACCTCCGAGTAGCGAAGAACACAGGAACATCGCATAGTCGAAGGACACACATCACCACTCTGTAGGTGCAGCTACCTCCGAGTAGCGAAGCACACTGGAACATCGCACAATCTGAGGACACACCTTACCACTTTGTTACACATTCCTTTATGTTAGAGCGTTCGTTGGTTGGGTTGATACAAGTTCTTTGCACGTCTTAACTTTTGTCTCATTGTATGTTTTCAAGATATACACTGACCTTTTACTTCTGAAATTCCTTTTATCTCCAAGGCTCCTGGAAAACATCGTAGTCCTAGAATTTTCATTTCAAGATGTCCTTTAGGTAGTTGTTTTAGAAGAGAATCTTGGGCTTGTCTTTGAAGTTCAGATCCCAGTTCACTGAAGAACTGATTTTGTATGCAAAGTAAAGAATGTACGACTCCTTGCCTAAAATGAGACATGACAAACGGTGAATAAAACCAAGCTGAGGTAAATCAAGGATGTCTCTACCCATAAGGTTTTCTGTTCGTTATAACCGTAGACAGGAAGTGGTTAATCGACTTCGTATCGGACATTCCTTGGAAACACATGGAGGTTGATGAGACACAAAGATCCATCACTATGTCAGTTTTGTGGAGGTACCACCACAGTCAAGCATATTCTGTTTGAAAGCGATTTGTTGTGACGTCAGCGTTATGATTTTCGGGGCTAACAAAAGGTTAGTTTAAAGGGCGCTGACTTTTAAGGATGTCATCACCTTCTTACCCCCTCAATAAATGGTTTTAATAAAATTTCATATAGGTATAATTTTGGAAAAATATTACTTGTTTAATTATTTAATTATCTATGTAATGGATCTATTACAGCTGTCGCCGCCTCTCCGCCCCAAATTTCCAATTTCTTCTATCATACGTTATTGGCTCTTCTAGGTTTCTAGCAGCCATTACTTCGTCGATGCCATTACGCCAACTTCTTCGCTGCCGTCCTCTCTTTCCTTTCACAGAGAGATTCCACGCTTTCTGATCACCTGTATTCTGCCATCCTCTTTACGTGTCCAAACCATCCGATTTTCTTCTTTCTATCTCCTTCCTTATAATTTTTATTCATTTTCATTTCGTGTCTAATATGTTTATTTCTGACCCTTTCTAATCTCGATTTACCGCAGCTTCGTCTTAAATATTATTAGCCTTGTTATTAGTATTGTGTCTATAGTAGTAGTATCATTTTAGGCATTATTACGGTTCACTTTTATTTCTTAAGGTTTGCAGACGTGTATATTTCTTAAGGCGTTGATAGGCTCATATGGTCCTTTGAAAACGATAGTTCACTGCCTACACTAACATCTAACCCAACCGTACCTCTCCTACCATCGCTCGTTTTATCCGTTCATCTGACCGTCTCGATCGCTCTTGTTCTCTCCGAATTGCTGTTGAAACTTTCAAATATGAAAGTTTTAGAGACTGTAACAGTGAGTTAGAAAGGGCTTCAGATTAGTCTTGGCTGTTTCGAACTCCTGCCTAGTTGGCGCGGGGTTTGAAAGTACCCGGACCGTCAGAAGGCGAGGTCTCTTCTTGGCTTCAACTTTTCCTCACGTGTGATGTCGATCATGGATATACAGACCTGTATTATCTACAATATGATAAAACTGAAGGACAAAAAATGTCCCTCAAGTGGCTAGGAGATTTCGTGATTTCTTGGTATTTGGATTAATTGACCATTTAAAAAGCCAAGATCACAGTTTTTCCAAGGAATTATTTTAAAAGACAATTGGAAGGACTGGTTTTTTGAAGAAATTTATCATGGAAGGGTATTATTTCTATGGTAATAATAAACTTCCTGCTACTCTGTTATTTCCTGCTTATTCTGTAATTTTACTATACAACATAGCTTACTTAATTTTTTTCAGTTCCTGATATTAGCTCACACTCTCCTTATATATATATATATATATATATATATATATATATATATATATATACAAATTTTCAATATTCAATAAAATATTCTGTATTCATCCAGTAAAGTTCAAATATGAATATTCTACTTATCTTGCAGTAGCCAGCTACTTAGTAGTCACTTGATGTTAATACAGATATTTCCAAATATTTAATCATTACTTAATTAATGACTTAATTTTAGTTGTGTACGTTCACCCGAGGGCAAGTTATTCAATATAGTTATTTCGTTCCATTTGATTATTTAAATTATGTGATAACATATGATTTCATAAAACAGATGTTTTTGTGTAATAGGTCATTTGGTAGAAAGCAGTTTTAACGCATAGGTTATTTTACTGTATTTATATTAACTGTAATTATTTAATAAAAAGTATCTAAAATAAAATATTTCTTTGTTGACGAATTGAATTTAAAAATCTTTTGTTTATGGTAATAAACTACTAGTTCTTAAACAATATAAGGCAAGAAATACTGACTATTTATTCACCGACTTTCTGCAAAGCTTAATATTCAATTTTCTAATATTTCTAAATATTTTCTAAATAACTAAATTTCTAATATTTATTGTTCTAATTTTTCTTTTCCTATCGAAGGAACGCCCGTACATTCGTTTACCAAGTAATCATCTTCTTTCCACCCAACCAAGTCTACACATCTGTTTTGTGATAAAATCCCTTGCTAGAGCTTTAGATTAAAATCTTTTCGACTATACACAGTATCTGTTTCTTATTATCACCACCAGAACGCTCTAATGTCGCCCGGAGTAATCCCCCTTTGTTCTGCAAGTGGCTTTGCTCAAGTAGCCAGGTGTTGTACAATGAGTATTACGTCTTGAAGCTGTTAAAGCTCGCGATTAGACGTTCTCGCTGTGCACAAGGCCTGTTATCGCTTTACGGGGGGACAATGGGTACGAAGTTTGTAATTTCCTGATACCAGGTCAATAGCCGAAAACAATGCAGCTGTTTTAAGTACATAATTGTTTACCAACAGCTAGTCTTATCGCAGCAAAACTATACAGCTCCACTTATTTATGTGCAAAACAATGCAGGTATAAGAAATAAATATGTTT
>JBAIZL010000011.1:3889235-4006735 GCA_036971475.1 Prosapia bicincta | reverse complement strand
GCGGGACAATGGTTATCACTTTGCGGGACAATGGTTATTACTTTGCGGGACAATGGTTATCACTTTTCGGGACAATGGTTATTACTTTGCGGGACAATGGTTATCACTTTTCGGGACAATGGTTATCACTTTGCGGGACAATGGTTATCACTTTGCGGGACAATGGTTATCACTTTGCGGGACAATGGTTATTACTTTGCGGGACAATGGTTATCACTTTGCGGGACAATGGTTATCACTTTGCGGGACAATGGCTATTACTTTGCGGGACAATGGTTATCACTTTGCGGGACAATGGTTATCACTTTGCGGGACAATGGTTATCAGTTTGCGGGACAATGGTTATCACTTTGCGGGACAATGGTTATCACTTTGCGGGACAATGGTTATCACTTTGCGGGACAATGGTTATTACTTTGCGGGACAATGGTTATTACTTTGCGGGACAATGGTTATTACTTTGCGGGACAATGGTTATTACTTTGCGGGACAATGGTTATTACTTTGCGGGACAATGGTTATTACTTTGCGGGACAATGGTTATCTCTCTGCGGGACAATGGTTACCACTCTGCGGGACAATGGTTACCACTTTGCGGGACAATGGTTATCACTTTGCGGGACAATGGTTATCACTTTGCGGGGCAGTGGTTATCACTTTGCGGGACAATGGCTATTACTTTGCGGGACAATGGTTATCACTTTGCGGGACAATGGCTATTACTTTGTGGGATAATGGTTATCACTTTGCGGGACAATGGTTATCACTTTGCGGGACAATGGTTATCACTTTGCGGGACAATGGCTATCACTTTGCGGGACAATGGTTATCACTTTGCGGGACAATGGTTATCACTTTGCGGGACAATGGTTATTACTTTGCGGGTCAATGGTTATTACTTTGCGGGACAATGGTTATTTCTTTGTGGGACAATGGTTATTACTTTGCGGGACAATGGTTATTACTTTGCGGGACAATGGTTATTACTTTGCGGGACAATGGTTATTACTTTGCGGGACAATGGTTATTACGTTGTGGGACAATGGTTATCACTTTGCGGGACAATGGTTATCACTTTGCGGGACAATGGTTATTACTTTGCGGGACAATGGTTATTCCTTTGCGGGACAATGGTTATTACTTTGCGGGACAATGGTTATCACTTTGCGGGACAATGGTTATCACTTTGCGGGACAATGGTTATTACTTTGCGGGACAATGGTTATTACGTTGCGGGACAATGGTTATTACTTTGCGGGACAATGGTTATCACTTTGCGGGACAATGGTTATCCCTTTGCGGGACAATGACTATCACTTTGCGGGACAATGGTTATCACTTTGCGGGACAATGGTTATCACTTTGCGGGACAATGGTTATCACTTTGCGGGACAATGGTTATTACTTTGCGGGACAATGGTTATCACTTTGCGGGACAATGGTTATTACTTTGCGGGACAATGGTTATTACGTTGTGGGACAATGGTTATCACTTTGCGGGACAATGGTTATCACTTTGCGGGACAATGGTTATCACTTTGCGGGACAATGGTTATTACTTTGCGGGACAATGGTTATTACTTTGCGGGACAATGGTTATTACTTTGCGGGACAATGGTTATTACGTTGCGGGACAATGGTTATCACTTTGCGGGACAATGGTTGTCACTTTGCGGGACAATGGTTATCACTTTGCGGGACAATGGTTATCACTTTGCGGGACAATGGTTATCACTTTGCGGGACAATGGTTATCACTTTGCGGGACAATGGTTATCACTTTGCGGGACAATGGTTATCACTTTGCGGGACAATGGTTATCACTTTGCGGGACAATGGTTATCACTTTGCGGGACAATGGTTATTACGTTGTGGGACAATGGTTATCACTTTGCGGAACAATGGTTATTACTTTGCGGGACAATGGTTATTACGTTGTGGGACAATGGTTATCACTTTGCGGGACAATGGTTATCACTTTGCGGGACAATGGTTATCACTTTGCGGGACAATGGTTATCACTTTGCGGGACAATGGTTATCACTTTGCGGGACAATTTTTATCACTTTGCGGGACAATGGTTATTACTTTGCGGGACAATGGTTATCACTTTGCGGGACAATGGTTATTACTTTGCGGGACAATGGTTATCACTTTGCGGGACAATGTTTATTACGTTGTGGGACAATGGTTATCACTTTGCGGGACAATGGTTATCACTTTGCGGGACAATGGTTATTACTTTGCAAGACAATGGTTATTACTTTGCGGGACAATGGTTATCACTTTGCGGGACAATGGTTATCACTTTGCGGGACAATGGTTATCACTTTGCGGGACAATGGTTATTACTTTGCAAGACAATGGTTATCACTTTGCGGGACAATGGTTATCACTTTGCGGGACAATGGTTATCACTTTGCGGGACAATGGTTATCACTTTGCGGGACAATGGTTATCACTTTGCGGGACAATGGTTATTACTTTGCAAGACAATGGTTATTACTTTGCGGGACAATGGTTATCACTTTGCGGGACAATGGTTATTACTTTGCGGGACAATGGTTATCACTTTTCGGGACAATGGTTATTACTTTGCGGGACAATGGTTATTACTTTGCGGGACAATGGTTATCACTTTTCGGGACAATGGTTATTACTATGCGGGACAATGGTTATCACTTTGCGGGACAATGGTTATCACTTTGCGGGACAATGGTTATTACTTTGCGGGACAATGGTTATTACGTTGCGGGACAATGGTTATCACTTTTCGGGACAATGGCTATCACTTTGCGGGACAATGGTTATTACTTTGCGGGACAATGGTTATCACTTTGCGGGACAATGGGTATTACTTTGCGGAACAATGGTTATTACTTTGCGGGACAATGGTTATCACTTTTCGGGACAATGGTTATTACTATGCGGGACAATGGTTATCACTTTGCGGGACAATGGTTATCACTTTGCGGGACAATGGTTATTACTTTGCGGGACAATGGTTATTACGTTGCGGGACAATGGTTATCACTTTTCGGGACAATGGTTATTACTTTGCGGGACAATGGTTATTACTTTGCGGGACAATGGTTATCACTTTTCGGGACAATGGTTATTACTTTGCGGGACAATGGTTATCACTTTTCGGGACAATGGCTATCACTTTGCGGGACAATGGTTATTACTTTGCGGGACAATGGTTATCACTTTGCGGGACAATGGGTATTACTTTGCGGAACAATGGTTATTACTTTGCGGGACAATGGTTATCACTTTTCGGGACAATGGTTATTACTATGCGGGACAATGGTTATCACTTTGCGGGACAATGGTTATCACTTTGCGGGACAATGGGTATTACTTTGCGGAACAATGGTTATTACTTTGCGGGGCAGTGGTTATCACTTTGCGGGACAATGGTTATCACTTTGCGGGACAATGGCTATTACTTTGTGGGATAATGGTTATCACTTTGCGGGACAATGGTTATCACTTTGCGGGACAATGGTTATCACTTTGCGGGACAATGGCTATCACTTTGCGGGACAATGGTTATCACTTTGCGGGACAATGGTTATCACTTTGCGGGACAATGGTTATCACTTTGCGGGACAATGGTTATCACTTTGCGGGACAATGGTTATCACTTTGCGGGACAATGGTTATCACTTTGCGGGACAATGGTTATCACTTTGCGGGACAATGGTTATTACTTTGCAAGACAATGGTTATTACTTTGCGGGACAATGGTTATCACTTTTCGGGACAATGGTTATTACTTTGCGGGACAATGGTTATCACTTTGCGGGACAATGGTTATTACTTTGCGGGACAATGGTTATTAATTTGCGGGACAATGGTTATCACTTTGCGGGACAATGGTTATCACTTTGCGGGACAATGGTTATCACTTTGCGGGACAATGGTTATCACTTTGCGGGACAATGGTTATCACTTTGCGGGACAATGGTTATTACTTTGCGGGACAATGGTTATCACTTTGCGGGACAATGGTTATCACTTTGCGGGACAATGGTTATCACTTTGCGGGACAATGGTTATCACTGCGGGACAATGGTTAGCACTTTGCGGGACAATGGTTATCACTTTGCGGGACAATGGTTATCACTTTGCGGGACAATGGTTATTACTTTGCAAGACAATGGTTATTACTTTGCGGGACAATGGTTATCACTTTTCGGGACAATGGTTATTACTTTGCGGGACAATGGTTATCACTTTTCGGGACAATGGTTATCACTTTGCGGGACAATGGTTATCACTTTGCGGGACAATGGTTATCACTTTGCGGGACAATGGTTATTACTTTGCGGGACAATGGTTATCACTTTGCGGGGCAGTGGTTATCACTTTGCGGGACAATGGCTATTACTTTGCGGGACAATGGTTATCACTTTGCGGGACAATGGCTATTACTTTGTGGGATAATGGTTATCACTTTGCGGGACAATGGTTATCACTTTGCGGGACAATGGTTATCACTTTGCGGGACAATGGCTATCACTTTGCGGGACAATGGTTATCACTTTGCGGGACAATGGTTATCACTTTGCGGGACAATGGTTATCACTTTGCGGGACAATGGTTATCACTTTGCGGGACAATGGTTATCACTTTGCGGGACAATGGTTATCACTTTGCGGGACAATGGTTATCACTTTGCGGGACAATGGTTATCACTTTGCGGGACAATGGTTATCACTTTGCGGGACAATGGTTATTACTTTGCAAGACAATGGTTATTACTTTGCGGGACAATGGTTATCACTTTGCGGGACAATGGTTATCACTTTGCGGGACAATGGTTATCACTTTGCGGGACAATGGTTATTACTTTGCAAGACAATGGTTATCACTTTGCGGGACAATGGTTATCACTTTGCGGGACAATGGTTATCACTTTGCGGGACAATGGTTATCACTTTGCGGGACAATGGTTATCACTTTGCGGGACAATGGTTATCACTTTGCGGGACAATGGTTATCACTTTGCGGGACAATGGTTATTACTTTGCAAGACAATGGTTATTACTTTGCGGGACAATGGTTATCACTTTGCGGGACAATGGTTATTAGTTTGCGGGACAATGGTTATCACTTTTCGGGACAATGGTTATTACTTTGCGGGACAATGGTTATTACTTTGCGGGACAATGGTTATCACTTTTCGGGACAATGGTTATTACTTTGCGGGACAATGGTTATTACTTTTCGGGACAATGGCTATCACTTTGCGGGACAATGGTTATTACTTTGCGGGACAATGGTTATCACTTTGCGGGACAATGGGTATTACTTTGCGGAACAATGGTTATTACTTTGCGGGACAATGGTTATCACTTTTCGGGACAATGGTTATTACTATGCGGGACAATGGTTATCACTTTGCGGGACAATGGTTATCACTTTGCGGGACAATGGTTATTACTTTGCGGGACAATGGTTATTACGTTGCGGGACAATGGTTATCACTTTTCGGGACAATGGTTATTACTTTGCGGGACAATGGTTATTACTTTGCGGGACAATGGTTATCACTTTTCGGGACAATGGTTATTACTTTGCGGGACAATGGTTATCACTTTTCGGGACAATGGCTATCACTTTGCGGGACAATGGTTATTACTTTGCGGGACAATGGTTATCACTTTGCGGGACAATGGGTATTACTTTGCGGAACAATGGTTATTACTTTGCGGGACAATGGTTATCACTTTTCGGGACAATGGTTATTACTATGCGGGACAATGGTTATCACTTTGCGGGACAATGGTTATCACTTTGCGGGACAATGGGTATTACTTTGCGGAACAATGGTTATTACTTTGCGGGACAATGGTTATCACTTTTCGGGACAATGGTTATTACTATGCGGGACAATGGTTATCACTTTGCGGGACAATGGTTATTACTTTGCGGGACAATGGTTATCACTTTTCGGGACAATGGTTATTACTATGCGGGACAATGGTTATTACTTTTCGGGACAATGTTTATCACTTTGCGGGACAATGGTTATTACTTTGCGGGACAATGGTTATTACGTTGCAAACATCGGCTACTATGTCGATACGAATAATGTTCTCCTCCGATTTGATTCGTAAGGATTCTCTACAAGGTCGGCTACTAACCTGACGAATGTTCTTTCATTTGATTATCATGTCTCTGTGTCCCCCTCCCTCTACGTCCCAAATTTAAATCCCTCCCTTCCTCTCTACCCAATCTCCACCTCTCGCACAGTACTACTCATTCGCACAGAATCTAAGCATTCTCCTTCAACTACCTAAATATGTATACCACCTGAATTAATTTCTCCTCACTCTTCCTCTGCAACACCTATCTACCTCTCCATTTCCACTCTTCCTCTCGCTCACTACTACTCAGTCACACAGAATCTAAGCTTTCCCCTTAAAACACCTAAATAGGTGTACCATCTGAATTAATTTATCCTCTCTCTTCTCCTGCTACCCCTATCTACCTCTCGCACACTACTACTCAGTCACACAGAATCTAAGCTTTGCCCTTCAAACACCTAAATAGCTGTACCATCTGAATTAATTTTTCCTCTCTCTTCTCCTGCAACTCCTCTCTACCTCTTGCACACTACTACTCAGTCACACAGAATCTAAGCTTTCCCCTTCAAACACCTAAATAGGTATATCACCAGAATTAATCCATCCCATCTCTTCTTTTAAAACCCCTTTCTACCTCTCCACCCCTTCTCTACCTCTCCCTCAATACTTTTAGTCAAACATAATCTAAGTTCTCTCCATCGACTACCTAAATATATTTACCACCTGAATTAATTTATTCTCTCTCTTCTCCAACCTGTATCCACCTCTCCACCCCTCTCTACATATCCAACCCTCTCTACCTTTCCCTCACTACTACTCAGGCAAACAGAATCTACCATTTCTCCTGTAATTACCTAAATATGTGTACCGCCTAAAATACTTTCTCCTCCAACTTTCATTTCCGTAAATAAAACTTTAAACTTTTATCTAATACTTGTTACCCCTTGGTATGTGTTAATTTTTATCTAAGGCGAAAAGGTTTATAAATAAATTATGTTCTCCAGTTTTAGGAGATTCAGGGGACTCGTAGCTAGCTTTAGCAACTTTACACCTCTCATAGGTATTGACACGTAAATTGGTACTTGGCGCGGCACTATAGGCGAAGGATAGATGGAGATTAGGCAAAAGACCGTTCTGAGAACATTTCCGGGGATGTAGACATATATCACTTACAGTGTTTCGTATTTGATTTACTGGAGCGCCTTCACGAGGACCGCGGGGACAATTGACGCAACCCGCATGACAGCAGACAAGTTTTTTATCCAGGCTAGTACAGAGGATCGGTCAAGTGCCAGCTTACTTGTACAGTATATGTATCTACCTATACTTGACCTTCTCCTGCACCCTACCAGCACCCTTTTACACGTTAACGTCAAGGGAGGGGGGTTCGATAGAATCAAGGTACGACTGAAGAAGAAATCAATTAACCCTTTACTGCTAGGGGTATGAAAATATTATGACTTGCATCGCCTAAGTATGAATAAGTTATTATCTTCGTTTTAGGTGATTCAGGAGGCTCGTAGCTTTAGCTCGGCCTCTCCCTTAGGCTTACTTGATCGCCTAGTAACTTCACCAAGTGGTTAAACACTTTCTCGAGCATAAAGTATTTATTTCTCCACTCATGAGCAGCTGCTTACTTACACTCGTAACGGACTTGGTTACTCGTTGCATCACGTTGCGCCTCAGTAGATTAAGAAGCCGCGTCGCGCTGCACATTCCCAACTCGTCCCGGCCGCCTTAGTATTCCTCTCTCCAACACGACGGGTGCTCTGAATACATTCTTCTATTACTCGCCGGCAAATGAATTATTTATTTTTAATTTGAATTTTCCGTCTTCATTAAATGCTTCATTCGGAATGGACAGAACGTCTCGGAATGAACTTGAACAATATATTTTGCCTTTCTTTAGAGTTTTATTTTAAAATGAAGCCGTCATTTTCATCACTGACAGGCTGTAAATTGTGAACCGCATCGGAAGCATATAAAGAACCCGTCTATACGTACAGTGCCCAGCAGCTGCCCATATATCAGGCGCTTCTAAGAGTAACATTTTTGTATTGTTGGACATAATGTTCAAGACTTTTGGTAATTTTAAACAGTATATGCCACCTGTCATATTTTTACTATTAATAAGGTTACTTCTAAACAAGAAAAAATTCGTTATAAATGTCCTAAACTATATATAGTGGTTAAAAAGTTGTAAAAAATACAATCAAGTTTACAAAATCATGAAAGTGTAATCTCATTGTCTTCGTAATTGTGTACAATATACATCCCCGTCACCATTTTTTCAATCCCTTCTACTAGCTCACATCCTCTTATGTATTTCCAATCGTTAACAAAATATTTTTAATTCATCCACTCAAGTTCAAATACATCTTTTTAAACTTGTAGTGGGTGACACTTGTTGTAAATGCAGTTTTTTCAAACAGTAATTCATTAATTAAATTTTAAAATGAATTAGTTTTAGTTTTATATGGTATGCTATATACGTATTTCGTCCCATTTTGCTTAAAATAAGTGATAACATATAATTTCATAACAACTGGTTTTAGGTTATGTGGTGGAACAGCTGTTTAACGTAGAGGTTGTGTTGTATTTATGTTAGACCTAATTGTAATTACTGAATAAAAAGTTTTAAAAAATTTAAAAAAATTTGTTGACTTGAGTAGGAAATAACTAAAAAATGTTGTTTATATTAACCTACTTGTTTTCATATTTACCAGTAATTCAAAAGTTCATAAACCAGAAACAACAAATCTTAATAAAACAAGCTTGTAAACAAGAACATGCTAATCTTACAAACACCTGCAAAATTGTATAAGCTTGTTGCTTTTGTATAACACGGACTGTGGTCTTTTTATTACATTAATTAGCCCTACTTATAGCTGCAACATCATGCTACACACGTATATATATATATATATATATATATATATATATATATATCTCGCAATATGTATTCTTGTGTAAAAATAAAGAACTAAGTCAAAATACAAATACAAGAATTATAATTGAATTGTAAATTAAATTATAATTCTTGTATTTGTATATATATATATATATATATATATATATATATATATATATATATATATATATATAGTTATTTGACAATACAACAACAAACTGGCTGGTGAGATAAAAAAAATTAGGTTTACTAACCTAAGCTGTTCGCTTACTTCTGAACATTTGTACGTTGTTACAAAATCGAAGAAAATGGCGGCCACTCGAAATCGGATAGTTTTAGTTCACATAGAATTTTTTAACAACGAACTCTATCCTAACCTGATAATCAAAGATGAAGTATTTCTCTTCGCTATAACCCGCCCGTGCACGTGTATTTATGTTATGTGTGTATTTTTCAATATTTTAACCATTATTTCCGTTTGCAATATTTATAATTACCATTTTTGTTTTAGAACGTGATTTTATGTAACTTATGGTAATTTGGAAAATATCTGAAGTTGCGTCATATGTTGTATATGTTAATGTGAGGCTACTTCAAGTGACCAAAATTCAACTACCCAAAATGTACTCACACAATTTAAGCAATCTTCAACTAACCAAAATACGCTACATTTAAATAATCGTAAGTGTACTAACTTTAACTAACCAAAGTGCACGGACTTCAACTAACCAAAGTACATGGACTTCAACTGAGAGAAATATTTCGGGTTATAGTTTTGCCGTCTCGCAGGCATTCATAGCAAAACTTGACGTTAGTAAATAGGAAGTAATATTTCTGCAAATATCTAAACCTAGTAGTTTTTATTACTACCTTTAAATTATTTCTCAAAATACTACGGTTTAACTTTATCGTTATTAAAGTAAATGTAATGCAGCAATATTATTCGGTTTGATTAGACCATAGATCGTAAAGTATCTTATTATAATTGTAAATAGTCGTGATGGCAATACGATAACCCGCAACATTTCTTTTAGTTGAAGTCCGTGTACTTTGGTTAGTTGAAATTCCCGTGCACTTTCGTTTAGTTATTAGACCATAGATCGTAAAGTATCTTATTATAATTGTAAATAGTCGGAGCGGCAATAAGATAACCCGCAACATTTCTTTCAGTTGAAGTCCGTGTACTTTGGTTAGTTGAAGTCTGTGCACTTTCGTTTAGTTGAACGTCGCGTATTTTGGCTAGTTGAATTTTGATCATTTGAAGGCTATCGTAAAAGCGTGTAAATTGGCTTCTCTTAGGTTACCAACATCATGAGTTGGTAATGAAACGATTTTACAAATAAGGGATTATTTTTAACGCATCTGCCACTAGAGCTATGTTTACCAATTACTGTTGGTGAATGTTCCTTTTGGGAATAAAACATTGAACATCTCCTAACTATTTTCTCTCCTAGCAATGAAAGCGTCCATTCAGGTTAAGTTAGGTTAGGTAACGTTTACCGTGTCACTGAGGCAAATTCTAGGACTTGCCGAGTAGATGAGGATGTGCTGAGTGTGTGATGAAAAAGTTTAGGTTTTACTGAAATACCTTGAGGCTTACCAATATACGTTTACACTAAACTAAAGAACTACCAGTTTTTATATAGCCTACAATACGTTAGATATTGTGTAATGTAAATATTTGTTGTTACTGTTCGCAACGGTAGGTTGATAAAGACCTCAGACACTTTTGTTGTGCCTGAAACCTTCCTTTTCCTTCATAATAGTTCCAGGACGATGGCGCAACCAGCCACACTACCTTAGACAACAATGCTTCAAGAAACATTTTTCAACCACCTCATCACCCTTACAACAAACTTTCCTTACCCAGCCCACTCCCCCAGATCTTACACCATTTGACGCCTATGTCTGAGGAATGATGAAGGAGAAGATTTTCCGTGATGACCCATCAACCACCATCGTGCAACTACAGGAAAAAATAACCTCATATATAAGGAGTGTGAAACAAACCCCTCTTCACCAAAATAGGTCTTCCAGACCTTCAAGAACGATACGAGTGTTGCCTAATATTGTACGGCCATATAGAACATGTTTATACCTGAGTCTAACAGATTTAGCTTCCTTTTACTTGAATTAGTTTGTAAAACTATGTAAATGTAATAAAATAAAATCTTACAACTGTTTCAGTACTGTTTAATTTGGCGCATACGGAACTTCTGAATAAAGTTTTCATGTAATCAGTAGAATATGTTTGTCTACATTTACGTATGCACATATCTTATATATTGGTAATCTCACACCTTAATAGTCCGTATGAGGTTTTTAGTAAAGGCAACGACAAATCAACCGACGCGTCGTGCTACCAAGAAATAGGTCAACTCGTGTTGTCCCCGAACCCCAGCAACGGCATAACGACCGTATCTCTCCAAGGAATAGACGGAAGTGCTTATTAGATTTTCCCCAATGAGCAGCTCGACAAGAATGTAACAGTGGAGGAGTAAGATAAGGTCGTTGCAGCACCAAAGTCAGCTTTATTCCGGATAGTTTGTTTTTATCTTCCTTATTAATGCAAACATCTAGGGATTTTTGTGTTTAGGCGAAACTCATTTCAAGCTCTTCTCTTAAACGGGTTAATAAAACATAAGACAAGTGAAATATCTATAGGGAATAGTGTGTAGTCAAATTAAAATTAGAAAGGTATTTTGAAGTTGACATTGTTGTTACTGAAAAATGTTTCGTGAATTGTACGAGAAATATATCCCAATATTCTCTTTGTGTTTGATGTACTTGTAGGCTATATTTTCACTTCCGAAAATACCAAAAATAAAAACCACGCCGTCGTAGTTACATATTCGAAATGTATATTCAGTTCGTGGCATTCGTAGTCAATAAATACCTATTCTTTTATAGCAATTATTATAATAATTCTTTTTTTATTGGTATACATTCTGACGGTTGCATTTTACATTATTTTAAAATAATTCTTTTGTGTATCAGCTGTTATGTGAATTGCTGCCAACTTGTAAAATAAATAAATAGGCTTTCACTTGATTAAAAAAAAAGTTTTCCAAACTGTAATACACTTTAAAATCAACTTTACCTCTGATTTTAATTATTACCCAAACTAATCAAGTATTACATAATATTTATATGTTGAGTTGCATGTAATTGTTCCCTATGTCTAACAAATGTAGAGAAACTTTCTTGGCGTGGTGTAACGGGATTGGTCGAACAGATTAAGGGGGAATAAGCGGTTTAGTAGCATCGCATTAGTGGTTACCATTTAGTCAAAACATACATGTATTGCGCTGTTGACTTTTCTTTTTAATAATAAATTCCTCCTATATAACCAGTTCGTTTGTCTATTGTTTATAAAATAACTACGGTCGTTTCTTAAAGTACCATTCGCATCTGGGCAGCCGCTCACGGTTTTGTGAGAAACGCTTTCCGATGCAAGCGACTGTGCAGCGCCGACGAGCCGCTCTAGAAGCAGTTTGGTTTCACTGGCAGGTCGAGTTTGTTCACGTAATGGCGTTGTTTACCGATACAAATGACGAGTATTTAGTAGAACTAATAGCTACAATTTTAAATATTATTAACATAACAACTACAAACTTTTACATGTTCAATTTTAACAATAACATGAAGTAAACCCTAAACACTACACAATGCCAGGTCGCGACTGTCTATATCCGAATGGTTTAAAGCAGCGCAAGGTCGCGACTGCCTAGATCCGAATGGTTTAAAGCAGTGCCAGGTCGCGACTGTCTATATCCGAATGGTTATGGCAGTGCCAGGTCGCGAATGCCTAGATCCGAATGGTTATGGCAGTGCCAGGTCGCGAATGCTTAGATCCGAATGGTTATGGCAGTGCCAGGTCGCGAATGCCCAGATCCGAATGGTTATGGCAGTGCCAGGTTGCGACTGCCTAGATCCGAATGATTATGGCAGTGCCAGGTCGCGAATGCCTAGATCCGAATGGTTATGGCAGTGCCAGGTCGCGAATGCCTAGATCCGAATGGTTATGGCAGTGCCAGGTTGCGACTGTCTAGATCCGAATGATTATGGCAGTGCCAGGTCGCGACTGCCTAGATCCGAATGGTTATGACAGTGCCAGGTCGTGACTGCCTAGATCCGAATGGTTATGACAGTGCCAGGTCGCGACTACCTAGATCCGAATGGTTATGGCAGTGCCAGGTCGCGACTGCCAAGATCCGAATGGTTATGGCAGTGCCAGGTCGCGACTGCCAAGATCCGAATGGTTATGGCAGTGCCAGGTCGTAACTGCCTAGATCCGAATGGTTATGGCAGTGTCAGGTCGCGAATGCCTCGATTCGAATGGTTATGGCACTGCCAGGTCGTAACTACCTAGATCCGAATGGTTATGACAGTGCCAGGTCGTGATTACCTAGATCCGAATGATTATGACAGTGCCAGGTCGCGACTGCCAAGATCCGAATGGTTATGGCATGCCAGGTCGTGACTGCCTAGATCCGAATGGTTATGGCAGTGCCAGATCGCGACTGCCAAGATCCGGAAGGTTATGGCAGTGCCAGGTCGTGACTGCCTAGATCCGAATGGTTATGGCAGTGCCAGGTCGTGACTGCCTAGATCCGAATGGTTATGACAGTGCCAGGTTGCGACTGCCAAGATCCGAATGGTTATAGCAGTGCCAGGTCGCGACTGCCTAGATCCGAATGGTTATAGCAGTGCCAGGTCGCGACTGCCTAGATCCGAATGGTTATGGCAGTGCCAGATTGCGACTGCCAAGATCCGAATGGTTATAGCAGTGCCAGGTCGCGACTGCCTAGATCCGAATGGTTATGGCAGTGCCAGGTTGCGACTGCCAAGATCCGAATGGTTATATCAGTGCCAGGTCGCGACTGCCTAGGTCCGAATGGTTATGGCAGTGCCAGGTTGCGACTGCCAAGATCCGAATGATTATGGCAGTGCCAGGTCGCGACTGCCTAGATCCGAATGATTATGGCAGTGCCAGGTCGCGACTGCCAAGATCCGAATGGTTATGGCATGCCAGGTCGTGACTGCCAAGATCCGAATGGTTATGGCAGTGCCAGGTTGCGACTGCCAAGATCCGAATGGTTATGGCAGTGCCAGGTCGCGACTGCCTAGATCCGAATGATTATGGCAGTGCCAGGTCGCGACTGCCAAGATCCGAATGGTTATGGCAGTGCCAGGTTGCGACTGCCAAGATCCGAATGGTTATGGCAGTGCCAGGTCGCGACTGCCAAGATCCGAATGGTTATGGCAGTGCCAGGTTGCGACTGCCAAGATCCGAATGGTTATGGCAGTGCCAGGTCGCGACTGCCAAGATCCGAATGGTTATGGCAGTGCCAGGTTGCGACTGCCTAGATCCGAATGATTATGGCAGTGCCAGGTTGCGACTGCCAAGATCCGAATGATTATGGCAGTGCCATTTCGTCGCGACTGCCTAGATCCGAATGATTATGGCAGTGCCAGGTCGCGACTGCCAAGATCCGAATGGTTATGGCATGCCAGGTCGTGACTGCCTAGATCCGAATGGTTATGGCAGTGCCAGGTCGCGACTGCTAAGATCCGGAAGGTTATGGCAGTGCCAGGTCGTGACTGCCTAGATCCGAATGGTTATGGCAGTGCCAGGTCTTCACTGCCTAGATCCGAATGGTACCTTTAGACCTTTTTTACAGCATAATCCTTCGTGATCTGTTTTCACCCACAGACAACGTCTCCAATCAGCGGATTTTATTTTCATTATCTTCATTGTTTTTATATTTTTTATAAAACAACTATAGTTGGTTCTAGGACATATTTTACAAGCATAACCCTTCGTCATGTTTTTTTCTTCCACAGACAACGTCTCCAATCAGCTGATTCTATTTTTAATATCTCCGAACTGCCCACACCGATTCGTATTACCATCAGTCTGTGTTATTAATGACTCCGGCCGGTGAACAATGCTCTGTTTGTCGTCAAGAATGTGTGAAACGTCATTCGACAGACATTAATTATCTTGTACAAGGTTACAGTATTGTTACGACAGTATTACAATGCTCTACATTGTCGGTGGGAACAATCCGTGATAAAAGCCGGCCGTGTATTGTAGATAATCTAAAATTGAAATTTGGGCGATTGTCCGACAATGTTGGGCTTACATCGATAGTGCAGTGGGTACTCGCCACTAATCAATATATTGATCAAGTTTTATTTACTTGGTAAGATGTGTGTCTGGGTTTGTATAAGGTGTTCTGTATAAGCAATCATCTAGCGTATGCGCCTAAATAAACAGTAGTGAAACAGTTTTAAGATTTTATTTTATTTCATTTACATAGTTTTCCCCGCAGTACTCTGGAAAACTAACCTCAAATGAAATGCGTCAACACGAATACGTAGCAACAATCATAAAACGGCACAGCTGATCGAGAAGGCAACTACAGCTGATTCAGGTCCAGTGCTGTTTATTTCGGCGTTCACGATCCAGGAATTTTCTTTAATAACTAACCAAACCTCAACAAGTTCGTAGATACAGGCACTTCAGAGAAGCGGCGTCCCCCCTGCTCAACATACCATGTAATAGAGTAGGCTATGTTCTATTAAAAACCAGTATATCGGTAAATCTTAAATTTTACTAGTAAATCATATGATTAAGCAACACGAGTTTGTAAATGTAACGATTTTATACAATTAGAGGAGATTTTCAGAGCTTTTACCATTAGAGTTTGGTAGATATTAGGTTTTATTAATGGCGATTGATAAATGTTAGTTTTGGGAATAAAACATTGGGTATTTCTTGATATCAGCAATAGTTTATTTTGCTGGCAAAGAGCAAGTTAATTTACTTATACAATGGATAGTTGGTAAATCTTACGATTAAGCAACACGAGTTTGTAAATGAAGAGATTTTGTACAATTGAGTTATGCTAGAATTTAGTTCATAAATGCTATACTTCGATTTAAAGTAGAATTGGAATGGGTCTGTGGCAGGGTAGCGATGCGATGTTGCCAGTTCGAACGCTGTGACTATTAAGCCGCCATCGCCAGCGGGAGAACGAAGCAAACTACAGCACTAGTAAATTACTCCACCACAGCTACGATGAAACTGAGTGACGAACGGAAGTTTAACGTCGAATTGGCAACAAGGCTCACTCACGCTGCAATATGTGAACTTCCTATTCAATCAGATGGCGGTAACCCCCACTCCCTCTGCCCAATTTCACCTACGTTGAATCCTATTCTGTTTTAAATCAAACTATAGTTTTGGGAGTATGATAATGATTATTTTTGTTGCTAGCAACGAGCGTATCTATTAATGTTAGGTTAGGTAATATTTACCGTAACCCTGAGGTAAAGCCTATGATTTGAGTTTATACAGGTAAAAGTTAGTAACGAGCGACGACCACAGAAGAGTTGTTGGCTCTTCGTTATGGGATAGGAGAAAATCTTACGCTTTACCAATATTTGGGCCTTTATAACCGTTTAAAATTTATTCCTACTAATATGGAGCAATTGATTGGATATTATTTATATTGAATTTATTTATTTAAACTCACTTTGCTAGTTTGGTTCCGCGAAACATGTAACTTGAGTAATGTACATAACTACAGATTGACTAATCAGGTCACGTGACAAGGGTCATTGCTTGGCTTGGCTTTTCCTAGGAAGCATGAATCACTTTCTCTGTCACGGTTTATCAGGACGTACACGGAGCGCGGAATGCCCTTGGATGGAGAGTCAATATTGACTGACCACAAAACATCTGTTGATTAGATACTTCAGGACTAACATGAAGTGTGTTTCTTATCGCTACTGTTGGAGAAGCAGGGCACCAGGCGCCAGGTAGACAGAAGCCTTATTGTCGCCCTGAGGATCCTTGATCACGTGTTTGTCCGCTGCCGTCGCGTTCATTTCATTGCTAATCGTAAGGGATATTTTTCTAACCTTAGCGTGCACGGTTTTAATGGGGGGGGGGGGCAATTAGTTTGTTGCGTCACAAAATAAATTTTTAATTAGACACCTAACCCGGCACAGTATCGCTAAAAACGTTTTAGATGTATTCAAAAGTGCTTCAAAAATGTTATGAACAATACATTTTTGGAAGTGAATACGTGTTTTGGGGGGCCTGAACAAAATACTTCTTCGGGGATGATCTTGGAGTTAGCACACTTGTCCTGACCCACTTCACAAATTTCTTCAATGCAAGCTATTTTACAATGATTATAATCGCAAAGAAAACTTATTTCGATTTTAAAATGAACTTTTTTGACGTACAAACAGAAAAATTGTGCTGGAAAAAATCTTTGATTTGGCGCCATGCTATAACACATCTATATAGGTGTAAATATGTGGCGTATACAATTATTTTAACTTCAATCAAGTGATAACATATGATTTCTTAAAACAGCTGATTTTATATTATAAGTGATGTAGTACAGTTTCTTTTTAGCAAGTAGGTTATGTTACTTTATTTATTCTATATTATTAATTAGGAAATTTTATTATTAAATATATTTTATCTGTTATAAATATATTAATTAATGTTTCAATTAATCTTATTAAAAAGGAATTCCGTATAGGCCTACTGTACTTTTAATCAGTTACATATTTTTATTCCAATTTTTAAAATAAAAGGTTCCTTAGGCGTCGAACACAGTTAAGGACTTATTTCATTAAAATCATTAAATACAATTTTTATTCATTAGATTTTCTAACATCGAATCATTGTTTTCCATTGTCTACACTATTTTATTAATACCTGCATTTTATTAGTATCTATATATATAGTATATCCTTTTACTAGTGGCTACAATAACTAGAATCTACTAAAGCTAACTAACTACAGACTTTTACTAGTGGCTACAATAACTAGATTCTACTAAAGCTAACTAACTACATCCTTTTACTAGTGGCTACAATAACTAGATTCTACTAAAGCTAACTAACTACATCCTTTTACTAGTGGCTACAAAAACTAGAATCTACTAAAGCTAACTAACTACATCCTTTTACTAGTGGCTACAATAACTAGATTCTACTAAAGCTAACTAACTAAATCCTTTTACTAGTGGCTACAATAACTAGATTCTACTAAAGCTAACTAACTACATCCTTTTACTAGTGGCTACAATAACTAGATTCTACTAAAGCTAACTAACTACATCCTTTTACTAGTGGTTACAATAACTAGAATCTACTAAAGCTAACTAACTACATCCTTTTACTAGTGGCTACAATAACTAGATTCTACTAAAGCTAACTAACTAAATCCTTTTACTAGTGGCTACAATAACTAGATTCTACTAAAGCTAACTAACTACATCCTTTTACTAGTGGCTACAATAACTAGATTCTACTAAAGCTATCTAACTACATACTACAAATGAATTCACTTCTATCGACCAGTCCTAATGACCTTTTTCCTTTTGCAGTATGAATTTCTTTATGCGCACCTAGCACTTATGGGACATACTTTGCGAAACAAACGTCCTAATCCAGAAAAAAATTGGTTCTGGCACTCGGGGGAAGTCCCGACAGACGTGATAACGTTAGACCTAATTGTTTCGCAAAACGTTCAACATCGCCGAAAATATAAATTTATACATTTTTTTCACGTTTTACATTTTTATATTAGAGATTTATTTAATATAGACCAATAACTGTGTAAAGCAACTGTGGCGTAATGTATACAACTGGTTGTATTTTTAAAATACCTCTGAGGATGATTGCTGGGCAATTGAAATGTATATAAGGTTTAAATAAATGTTATTTGTGGTTTAGAGGTTTTATTTATTTAAAAATAATATTGACCAATATTTATAGTAGTTAGTAATAATATATTTTGGGTAACAAAAAACGTTTATTAGAGGTTTACTGAATACACGTTTTTTTAACAACATTTCAAATTAGTTATTTAAAAAATATAAGATGGCCCTAAATGTTTTTCCTTTCAATAATAGGACAAAAACACATAAATAATTACTATTGGTTTATTGAATTATTTGTATTGAGATTTGTCAAAATTTAAATAAATTAATATATTTATTAACTGATCAAAACTATGTAATAATAATCTACGTGTAAAACGGCTGTTCTACAACATAATCTGTAACACAAAATCAGCTGTTACATGAAACCATATGTTATAAAGTATATGCTGTAATGTATGCATTTCAGAAATAGCGTGAGGCGAAAGCTTTTGATTTAATCTCATATTTTGTACATTGCGCGTAAAGAAGTTATCACTTCAAAAATGTAAGTGCTACTATATAGACAACTGTTTACGTATTAATATATGTGAAAGTGCATATGCGATAATGGCGAATGATATTGGTGATTGTTTTTTTTTTCTATCGAGACATGGTTTATAAGATAGACAATACGGTTCCTTAACGGGCCACTCTGTATCTAAGATAATCTTGCTAGCATGCTTAAACCGTTCCGTTACTGAGTCAGATTTGACCTTAAGTACGCATTTACAGAGGTAGGTCTTTGACCTTGGGGCTGGAGAAGCACCTACAAAATGTTTACGCGTTATTTGATATTGAACCCGAGCCGTTGAAAATTATACACTGCCCACTAGACCCCTCAAAAGCCTAAGGTATAATATAAAGTTGATCGTCAACTGCCGAAATGAATATTACACAAATTTAATACAACATACAAATGTAATACAATATATATATATATATATATATATATATATATATATATATATATATATATTTTATTATTTTTTTTTTTTTTAAACAACACAGGTTATTCAAATACAAGAATATTATTTATTTATATCAAAAGCTTTCCGTCGGTAAACAGTACCAACATCATCAGGAATGAAAAATACAATAATTTGTTATTCTTGTATTTGAATAACCTATGTTGTTTTAAATTATTAAACAAGAAAACATTATATATATATATATATACACACACACGTTACACTTTAATGTACTTAAACAAAAAATTTTACTTTGTGTATATGCGAGTCGACTTTCAAGGACTTTAATTACGTATCCTTAGTTTCGAGGATCAACTAAGAATAAATTGCTTCTTGTAGTTGTCAGGTGTGTAGGATTTCTATTGTCATATGGTATACTACTGTTCTATTTTTGGTTTCAGTGCACTGTGGGAAAGTTTTAGTTTGTCTTGGGTTGAATGTTGTCTATTACGTTAAATAATCTATCATGTTTCAAATTTTATTTTTATGTTAGTGTATTACATTGTTTCTGTGTTTATAAATTTGAAGTTGTTCCCAGATTGTCATTATGAGGCCTTTTGTACTTTTTTTTTATTAGATGTATGTTTTCTAATGAGGAATTATATGATTATTTTTGAATTATATTACTGATTAATAAAGCTTTTCGCTAATTAATCTATTAGCATCTTCAGGAAAAATATTTATATAATACATTTTTGTAGATTGTTGTGTAATTGTGTGTGTGAAGTCGGCTTTTAAATTTTAATCATGTTAGAATTAACTTAATAACTTTAAAACCTTTTGTGCTCTACAACTTCTGCAAATTGTTTTTTTTTTCAGGTGAGTTACTGGCTTTTCCTTTTCTTTTGGTTTCACTAATTTTCGAAAGGGTAAGTTGCATGTGTTATATAAAAAAAATTCATACAGGTTTCCAATGCGAATTCACCTATATCCACAGATCCAACTTACTGTCACATTGTACCTTCTTTTATTCATAAAAACGCCACAAACAATTAATTTAGAAGTACCACCAGCCCACCGAGAAGGACCTCCAGCAATTAAGGTTAATGTAGATGGAAAATATAATTACTAGAATAAAGCGTTTTTCTTTAAATAAGTTAATCTAATATGATAACAAAAGATAAAAAACTGTACTTTTGAACATTTTAAAAAAAATAGTGGGAGTTGAACGCATTTCCTGAGATACGTAGGCTATATGTGAAAACCTAATAGAAAACACTCTTACTAAAGTGTTTTTAAATATATTTTTAAAGACTATAGATAAATTATCACATTTTACCGTTTTTCCCCTTACAGTGCATTAATATAAAACACTCTACAACTTCCTGGAGTTCCTCGTGGGTTGGCGGGGCTTCGAAATAGTTTATATATAACGAAAGATTTCGCACTTTTTATTTCAATCACGAAAAAGCACTTTTGAATATATTTTGAAATCCGTGTTTAGGTTAGTGAAAGCTTTTCCTCTTGAGATGGTAACAGCTGATTTAACACTACAGCTGTTTTCCAATTCGGTAGAGGTTATGTTTGTTTCATTTCCAATGCTGTTTCACGCATTCCGTTTAGAATATAATTGCATTAACTATTTAATTGATAGAACTTATGTGTAAAATTTAATAAATAATATTTTAAAATTATAATTATAAGTAATGATCATCTGGTTTTATTTAGTATTTACATTATGCTGAAGAAATGAAGTGTTTGCAATATTCATGTTCGTTTGGTATGTAATTTCTAAAAGTGAAACATATTTTACAGTTATTGAAATAGCAAATCAAAGTAATTGATTTAAATCCGTTACTAAAGTACATAGTAAGAATCAAATTCTTTTTTTATATCCCTTTCCTCATCCCTAAAGTGGGGTTAGAGAGGCCGTTTCATTTAACTACAATCTTCCCCCTTCTGTCTATATTTCTCTTCTTCCCACACCCCTCGTAAACGACAATATCCTTAGTGTGTCTCTGCTTTCGCTTTGAAGCCGTACAAATACAATGTGAAATAAACCATAAAGGAAAATAATACAACTAACAAATAATAGGCTACATGTTTCAATCAACGGTATAGATCCGACATGAGCGCCTGGAGTTTACTACACGCGTACTTAGAAAGAATGAACCCGCATAAAGCACCAATCCGTATGTTCTACGAATTAGCCCGCTCGTATAAATCCTGCTTTGACATTATATTATGTATTGTTAGAGTGAGTTTCGGGGTAGAGGGGGCTGTAAATCGTCCCGTCTCGGTAGGTGTAGCCCGGTACATTGCTCCCTTGAGGAGGCTTATAGGAACAGTTCCATTTCGGTCCAGGCATGCATTAGACATCAGTGGATAAACTATTCGTCCCTGCCACCCCCCCCCTCCTATCCTTCACGTTAGCGTATTTCTACGCAATGTTATGCGTATTACTTTACATAACAAAAATCCTTTATTAATATTTATAAAATAACTTATTCATTAATATCGGAAGATTACTAATGATTCGTACAAACGGGAATTACTTAATAATACATTTATTTACAGTAATTTCAATTATTTAGACCTTTTCCAAAAACTATACATTTACGATCAGAAACCTGAAATAATTTAGGTTTACGAAACATTTACTCGGAGTAATTCGTTCCTTGAAGTGCTTATTTTATCAACGTAGTGGCGTAACAACATTAATGTCCGGACATAAACTTTGCTCTTATCTTCGTAAAATGTGGGCCATTCGTTGTTTCATAACATCGGCTAAAACTACGTAACATTGTAATGATCGATAGACTCTCTTTGTGTTTCCGACTGCATGGTAATATGTTTCTAAAGCCTGTTAAACTTTGGCTTTACTAACGTGAGTTGGCAAATGTTTTAAGCATTTTATAAATTAGATTAATCACTTAAATAATAGCTCATGACTATCCGAACTTTAATTTTGTAAATTTGTTAAAACACACTGAGACAGAATGTTTCGATCGCTATTTGGCGATCTTCATCAGCGTTTTCTGAAGAGGACACTGATGAAGATCGGCACATAGCGATCGAAAACTTTCTGTCTCAGTGTTTTAACAAAATTACAAAATTCAAGAATATAAATTAGATATGGTTGTTCAGGTTTTTACCATTAGAGTTTGGTAGAAGCTAGGTTTTACTAATTATGGTGGGTATATATTGGTTTTGGGAATAAAACCCTTAAACATTTTCCTTGTTAGCAACGAGTGCGTCTACTGAGCTTAGGATAGGTAAGATTTACCGTGTCTCTGAGACAAAACCTAAGCTTAAGCGAGTTTATGTGTTAAAGTTAACTTTTACTCGAATACCTTAAAATTTATCAATAGGCGGGCTTTTACACTGAAATGTACATTTACCGAATTTTTGTATACAATCCGTTACATGTCGTGTAACGTAAATTTGTTGTTACGGTTCGCAACGCTAGGTCCGATGAATGTATTACCGAAACCAGTTTTATAAGTTGATTAACGAGGTTGTATTTATATTTGTACAAGAGCGTGTATGTATTAAACTGAAACTGAAAAATGTCTGCTTGAAAAAGCTTCGAAGGAGAATGTTAAGATTCAATAAAACAATGAGTAATTTTTTTTCTACCAAGGATTGCTTCCATTATTTCATTAAATATCAGGTTTACACTAAGTTATGTTTTAATCATACCTAGTTCCACATAAACACAAACATAAATCGAATTCGGCCGTGCTTGAACAACGTGCCAAATGGCCCACCGAGGGGAGCCATTAGGTTATGTGAGGTTAGGCGAGGCTACGTTAGGTTCGAACAGGCTAGTTTAGTTTTGGTTAGGATAAGTTATGATAGCTTCGATTAGGCTAGGCTAGGTTAAGCTCGATCAAGCAAGGTTAGGTTAAGTTCGATTAGGCTAGGTTAGGTTACATAAGGCTCATTTAGGGTTGGATAGGTTAGGTTAGGTTTTGTTGGGATAATTTATGATAGGCTAGAAGATTAGGTTAAGTTAGGTTGGATTAGGTTAGGTTAAATTAGATTCGAACGGGCTAGGTTATGTTCGGTTCGATCAAACTACTTTACATTTGGCTAGGTATATTAGATTAGAAGGAAAGTGATACGGGTAGTGGAGGGCTACAGACCGCCTACAAGCACTAGACGATGCCTCGAACGAACATAAATGTGTGTCGCTGAGGTAAAATGTGCCTCTTATTGTCGCTGAGGTAAAACCTAAGATTTATCGAGGGTATGATGATAAAAGCTCGAAATAAACTACGATCACTGAAGAACTTGGTTTTTACTTTTAGAAGTTGGTAAGACTTAAACCTTATCGGAAAATCCGAAGATTTACCACCATACGAGCTTTGACACTACATATATAGATGAAAGATGTCTCAAAAATAACTTCTCTTTTAAAGCTTACAGCAAGGCCGAATAACATAGCTTGTTGGTCTGGCTTCGACAGTTAAATATTTCGTAACACAGGTTACTTTTTAAAAAACACTTTATTTAGGCCTATGGCCTATTACAACATACAAGAACTTATTAAGAAGATTTTACAGAATTTTATATAGACTAACCGAATCCTAAACCAACATAGCAACTGTCCTGAATGAGTGATTGAATCTATCTATTTTTCAACTAGTAAAAGCTGACACTTATATATCTTTACAAATGCTTTCCAAATATGTTTGTCAAGCAGATCGTTATACTAATCTTATCCTTAGGGGTAGGTTGTTTACAATAACAGCTTACATAACTCCTCCTTCCCTAAGTTTTAACCGTCCCGGTTAAAAGGCATTACTGGACCTTCTAGTTCTGTGTCCTTTACTTCAATAAATTTTTGTTTACCTTTATAATTCTTCTTTTTATGTTGCTTACAATAGTAATAACTAATTATTGAAATAATACTAATTATAATAACTAAAACAATGGTTATTGTTACAACATTTTTGCTAAAATTATTTATTTCTAGAATTTCAAGAGGTTCTGATTTAATATTTGCTGAATGAATTATTTCAAACTGGATATTGCTTGTAACTTCTTTAAATGGTTCTTCCAATATAATGGTAGGAAAACTTTCAAAAAACATTATATTATTCGTTTTATTTTCTAATCTTTCTCCATTTTCTAAAAGTAAAAGTTGAGTTTTTTGAAATTTTATGGATTTACTTTCATTTGTACATTTATTTGTTATGAGGCCTTTTGGTTTTTCAAATATTAAATATTGATTTACAATTGGTATATATTTTATAAAAGGCTCTGGTTTCTTTATAATTATTCTTTTGCATTGCTCTGATGATTTTGAATTAACTAAATTATTTATACATTTATTATTTATAATGTCTATTGTTTCACAATAATAATTATTATAAACTAATTTACACTTATTACTAGTGTACAATTCCATATGCTTCAGTATGAAGGAAGGATAGGTATGGGTTGTACTAGTTATTCCATCTTTAGTGACTGGATATGATAATAGAAAGAAGGTTTCTAGAGTAATCGAAAGTTTTGGTATTTGTATAAAGTAGGTAATCATATCTTTTGCAATGGCACAATGAACTTTACTAAGTTCCCATATTATTTCTAATTTATTTGAAATAAGTTTCTCTTTTGTATTATTCAAAATATAATTGAGCTCTTTCTTATTCAAGATATTAGAGTGTAGCACATTGGTTTTACAAAATTCTAAGCTTGTAGTAATATCGTTAATTCTGTTTATTATTAGCATGAGTGCGTTGTATGTTAAAAAGTATTGTTCAAATATTTCCACATTATTTAACATAGAGTTTGCTTCACTGAGAACTATTTTAATTTTGTTGTTATTTTGATTTATTATACTCATATCATTATTAAATTGATCAATGATTTTTTTATTTACAGTTACTTGTGACTCAATATTATGTTCTATGTGATACTCATTACTCTGAACTTGTTGGATAATTTTATCATATTTCTCTTTATCATCAGCGTCCATATTACCAGTTATCCAAGATATTGCTGATCCTAATCCATTAATTAACCCTCTGCGTTGCCTTGAAGGGGTGCTTGCTTTTAAATGATCGAATTTGGATTTGGCGTAATCATATTGTAGTTTTATACTGTTTAACAGATGTGTACTTAATGAAGAGTTCATGTATAATTTGAGATTGTTTTTGATTTGTTTAAGTTCATATCCTATAATGTTGATATTTATAAAATGCATGTAGGTGTATGTAGAGTTGGTCATCATTGCATCTTGCGTTTGGATTGGGATGATCCCTGCTGTCTTTGTAAGAACTGTTTCTTTATAGGCTAGCGTTACAGTTGTTAGTACTGCTACCAGGTACATTAATGCTGGAGTCATTTTCTGTAACAGATCGTTTTATTATGCGAGGTCTTTTAATCCGATTAGGGTGTATTTTAATTTGTCTTTTTGTTTTATTTAAAGTTGCAGTTAAACCTTTTCCTTTTGTTGCGCGTATATATTTAGGTTTTTCTTTTCTATGCAACGTAGACTTTAAATATATTTCTTTAGGGATATAAGTTGTTTCTTCACGAGACGTATTTAATTTATTGGTGCGGTCAGTTTTTTCTTTTTCAATTCTTCTTTTTATTATTTCATGAACAATTTTCAATTGTTCGTGATATTTAGCATTAAGTTCATTTAATATAATATTAGGGTTTTTAAAATCGAAAAATGGGGTTTTTATTTTGCCGTAGGTCATTTCGTTTGGAGTTAGATTATGGGTTGAGTTTAGCGTGTTGTTAAATGCAATAGTGGCTAATTCCACTTTTTCCTTTAGGGCGATTTTCTCTTTTGTTGATTCATTGATAATATTAAGGAGTTCTATTAATGTCGAATGAGTTCGTTCAACTTGTCCTTGAGGATTAGAATAACCTGGTGTTGTGTAATGGGTGTTTACTTCGTATAGTTGTAGAAAATTTCGTATTAATGCGTTGTCAAATTCTTTGCCGTTATCCATTTGGATTGTAGAAGGGATTGGAAAGAGATTAAAATAATTTCTCAAATATCTTGTAATTTCAAGTCCATTCAATGTTTTTAAAGTAAATGTGGTTAATCGTTTAGAGAAACAATCCACTATAGTAAGTATCTTTGTCTGGGAATAATGAAAAACATCAATCTGTAATCGTTCAAAGGGTCTAGAAGGTGTTGGGGTAACACAATATTTTTCTTTTATGGGTTTGCGGTCATATTTAATTTTTAAACAAATTTTACATTTATTTATGTGTTCAATCACATCTGCTATCATTGATGGCCAATAATATTTGCTTTTTATTCTGTTTATATTTTCGTTAATTCCTCTGTGAAATGTCTTTCCTTCATGATGATTTATTATTATTTCTGTCTGCTCTTCTTTGTCAGTTATGTCTAAGGCAAAATTGTTATAAATTTTTATGGTTATGTTTGTGAAATTTACTTTTATCATTTGTGTAAATAAATTATATAATTCCTTGTTAATATCAAGTATTCCTGTGTCTTCAAAATAGAGTCCATAAGTAGTATTAGGTTTTAAATACTGGTTAGCTTGGTCAATTAATATCTCTAATTCTGGAATGGTTGGTATATAGAATAATATTCTGTTTTTATTAAATATTTTTTCAAACTTTGGTTCTTGGTTTCCTCTTTTAATAATTATTTGGTTTTGTTCTGTGTTAATTATTTTGTCATCTTCCATTATTTTAAAATTATCAGATGAGCTGTCTTGACTATGAATTGTTGCTAAATTAGATATTTGATCTTCAGTGTTACAATCTTGTAAAAACTCATTTATTACAGAGTCTGGATTTATTTCTATGCCATCTTCAGTCGTTATTGCGTTTGATTCCTGGATTTTTATTCTTGAAAGCGCGTCAGCGACTACATTAGATTTTCCAGTAATATGTTTAATTTCAAAAGTAAATTCTTCTAATAATAATTTCCATCGTATTAATTTTGAGTTTGGTTCCTTCAAGTTATGAAGCCATTGTAGTGGTTTGTGATCTGTATAAATAATAAATTTGTTTCCATATAGGTAAGGTCTGAAATGTTTACATGCCCATACTATGGCTAGTAACTCTTTTTCAATTGTGGATAAATTAGTTTCTTGCTTATTTAGTGTACGGGATGCAAATGAAATAGGGTGATCTCTGTTTTCAAAATTTTGAGATAAAACCGCTCCTATCGCGAAGTTTGATGCATCTGTTGTTAGAGAAAAGGGTTTTGAAAAATCTGGTAGTTTCAAAATAGGTTCGTTGATTAATATGTTTTTTAATTCTGAAAAAGCTTCCTTTACTTGTGTATTTAAGTCAAATGACACATCTTTTCTTAGCAAGTTAGATAAAGGCTTGGCTATTTTTGCATAATTTTCTATCATTTTTCTATAATATCCAGTTATTCCTAAGAATTGTTTTACTTGTTTTGGATTAGTTGGAAGTGGAAAATCTTTTATAGCAGATAGTTTTTTTGGGTTAGGTCTAATACCTTCTTCACTTATTACATGTCCTAAAAATAATAATTCCTTTTTAAAAAATTCTGTCTTGTCCAATTCAATTTTCAGGTTATGTTCTGATAGTTTTTGAAATACTGTTGTTAAATGCTTTAAATGTTCCGTTAACGAGTCTGAAAATATTATAATATCATCCATGTAAACTAAAACATTTGGCATTGAGGCGAATATTATGTTCATTGCACGTTGAAAGGTTGGTGGTGCATTTTTCAATCCAAAGGGCATTCTTAAAAATTCAAAATGACCTTGCTCAGTAGAAAATGCTGTTTTCGGAATGGATGAATGCTCCATTTCAATTTGATGGAAGCCTGAGGCTAAGTCTAATGCACTAAAATATGTTGCTCGTCCTATTTTACCAAAGAGGTCTTCTATATTTGGCATTGGAAATTTATCATCAATAGTTTTGTCATTTAGTTTGCGATAATCTATAACCATTCTTATTTTTCTCTTTCCTGAGGCGTCTAGTTTTTTTTGGGACTACCCATATTGGTGAGTTATATGGTGAATTAGATTGCTGAATAATTTTATTTTGCAATAGTTTTTCTATTTCGGTTTCCACATCTTTCCGAAATGCTATAGGATATCTATAGTTTTTAGAATAAATAGGGTTTTCGTCTTTTGTCCTAATTTCGTGTTTCAGTATGGTAGTTGCAGATAATTTATCGTTTTCTTGCTTAACAATGTTAGGATAATTACTTATTAATTTAATAATTTTAATTTTTTCTTCTTTATTCATGTGATCTGTTCTTATTAATTTTTGAATTGTTGCTATATCAAGAGATTTAGACTTGGGACTATAGGTCGCGGGTTTAAAATCTTGTACAGCGTCAATGTTATATACCTCAAAAGGGGTGGCACTATAGGTGACATTTTTATTGGCATATACAATACAATTTGCTTCAAAATTGTTACATTTAACAATTGATTCTCTTATTTCCACGTCATTGTCTTTATATTCCTCTAAGTACGCAGTGTCATAATTCTGTTTAGTTGGTAACTTCACTATGTTAATTCCCTTTTTTAATTCTATGTCTCTTGTCAATCCAAGTATTTGGATATGTTTATTTTCATCATATTCTAGATTTTTATTTTGAAAATTTATTTTTGCTTTAATTTCCTGGAGTGTTTCATGTCCTATTAAAATGTCGTATTTGTCAGAGAATTTGAATAGATATAATTTAATTAATTTTTTAATTCCAAATACGTTTTCTAAGTCAAAATAAATATATTCAGATCCACTTTTTATTCCTGCGGGAGTTTTTACTATAAATGTTTCCTGATAACGGAGTATTTCGCCTAATATCTCAGGATTTACATAATTTTTTTCGGATCCTGTGTCAATTAGCCATTTTCGTTGTTTATAATCTGAAAAATAAGGGAGATTTCTATTTATTGAATTTAGTTCCAATTGCAAGGTGGATCCTTGGGTGGAGGCTTCTTTGACTCTAAAAAATTATTTAATTGAGTAGATAAAGATTTTACTTGATTTTTTAAGTCTGTAAGCTCATCAGAAGAGTTTTCAATTTCAGTCATTTCTTGCATAGGTTTTGGGTTAGAGCGAATTGTTCTCATAGAAACAGTTTGGTTAGTTGGTTGATACCTTTGATTAGTTGGTTGTTGATACTTATTGGTCCATTGTTTTTGAAATTGTTGTGGCCTAGGAAATTGTTGGTAATTTTGTGGTCGTTGATTTTGGTAATAGTTGTTGTGAGGCCTTGCGAAGTGTTGATAATTTGGAGGTCTATATTGTTCGTAATTTTGAGATCGAAGTTGGGGAGATTTATATTTTTGATGAATTTTAAACGATTGGGAATTTGTTGTTTCATTTGTTGAAAGCTTTAGTCTGTTTAGTATTATACTGCAATCGTTTATCAATCTGATTCTTGCTTCGTCTAAGGATTTTATTTGGAATAATTGTAAATATTCTCCTAATTGATTTGGTACTCCTAGACATAAAGTTCGTACTAGCGTTAAGTCGAGCTGTGACGTAAGTTGTTCTAAAGTGGTGTCTTTGAAACCGTCTAATTTATATTTTGTTAACACTGTTACTCGTTTTTCGTATAATCTGTTTAGAAAGTCAAGTGGGTGTTCCCTATTAGTCATTCGCATAGTTGTGATATCAAATATTATATCTTGCGCTGCCCTACTATCAGCAAAATTTTTTTTTAGAGTTTCAAGTAATTCACTAATATTACCGCAGTTGTTATTATACGCTACATGTTCTGCTGGGCCTTCTAATTTAGACATACATGCCTTATATAGAATCCAGTGATTACTAGAACTTCTGCTATGTTTTCAGTACAATAACTTCCTACTAAGTCTTTAACAGTTTCTATAAAATGCACAAGTTTACAGGGGGAACCATCATAAGTGGGAATAAATTTTAAATATTCATTAGGAATAGGTTTCGATACAGGAGACATAATGGAACTGTACTCACTCTTGTTAGTTGGAGGTGAAGGTTGGCTGCTTATGTGGCTACTTGTCTGGCTGCTTTTCTGGCTGCTTGTCTGGCTGCTTGTTGTTGGAAGGTCTTCGGCTGTCTGGTGGTCTGCGAAAATTCTCTGGGCTACTGGCCGAGATGCTGTCTTCTTGGTTAACCCTGGTGGCAGGTGTAGTTCTTGAAATTTCCGTTGAATCTTGATTTGTTGTTCCCGACAATTAACTGTTGAAACAGACGTTCACGTTTTTCAGCACAAAAGGTGATGTGCGAAAATTCCGGATACTGATCGAAAGAATTTATTCGCAACGCGAACTCGTCGGGTCCCTGTTCGGGCGCCAGTTAAATATTTCGTAACACAGGTTACTTTTTAAAAAACACTTTATTTAGGCCTATGGCCTATTACAACATACAAGAACTTATTAAGAAGATTTTACAGAATTTTATATAGACTAACCGAATCCTAAACCAACATAGCAACTGTCCTGAATGAGTGATTGAATCTATCTATTTTTCAACTAGTAAAAGCTGACACTTATATATCTTTACAAATGCTTTCCAAATATGTTTGTCAAGCAGATCGTTATACTAATCTTATCCTTAGGGGTAGGTTGTTTACAATAACAGCTTACATAACTGACGAAGACATTTTTTTTTCAAAGTAGTTGGGGAGACATAAGGAATGAAAAATGGTGACGAAGCACCTAGGCCACAGTATGATATCCGTATGTCCATTATTATTCCTTAATGTGAAACCACTATAACTCCCGTTCTGGCCCTCGAGCGGCGTGTGATGTCGCGCAGGGGTGAGAGGGAAGAATCAATGCTGTTCTGCAAACATTGGTTTTCTTGGAATTTTAACTGCTTGAAATTGTTCCTACACCATTTGTTCTGTGGCTAGTCAGTCTCTCACTGTCGATTTGTAAGTTTAACCTGTTGTTACACTAAAGTGCACCTGTTGTTACTATAGTGTCCTATTTAATTCAGGCCAGAAACAAGAGCCTATAAGGGAGCTAAACTGGTTTCCAGAAAAATACTAGAATGACCGCTTTTCAAAAATATCAGTGGTACAAAGTGCGCTCTCTCTCTCAAAATATATGTATATATGTATATATATATATATATATATATATATATATATATATATATATATATACACATACACTCTCTCTCTCTCTCTCTCTCTCTCTCTCTCTCTCTCTTTCTCTCTGACTATATTCTTAATATATTATTTATTAAAATTTTCAAAGGTCATCATTCCACGTCCAAATTACACAGTCTCTGACTAAGCCATGGAGACACCGTCCATTTCATAACCACGAACAGATATCCGTGTCTTTTAATCATTCTGGGACTTCAACTCCCTCGACTCATCACGGCCGGCCAACGATAGAATGGCCTACAAATCAAAACGAAAATTTCATGATTCGATTCCATGACAAGCGTAGGAAGGCAATTGCTGAAGTCTGTGTTTTTCACAAGGAACTACGAGAGGTAACCTGTATATTTCCTATTTAAACCTTTTTTTATTTTGAAACAAAACTTTTTCATTACACTGTTGTATATTTTAAACTGTCTGTATAACGAAATATTTTTATAATTTAATACCTCGATTAAAAACATATTGGAATTACTTTGAACACTAGTCTTCATACTGCATTAAACTCTCTTAAACAATGAAAAGCACGATTATTTTAAGTAAATTACTAAATTTTAAACAAGTAAATAAATCGGTAAAAAAATATGAAATTGTTTACGCATCTAGTCTGAAGGTCGTACAAGACTTAAGCGCACAGGAAGAAAATTAATAGGTCACTGCAAGGCGAAGGAAAGGAACAAATGCATTCGAGGGAATGTATTGGTTTTGTGTTTAAGGCAAACAACACAACTAACTGGCTTAGATTACAGTTAAAAGCAATATTTATATTGTACTTCATATAACTTCTTATGTTTGACGTATTATAAATTGTAGTGGTGATGATGACGCATTCGATGTTACAGTAGCTTCGATGTGGTAGGTTATTTGTTAAATAATAATCTTGGACGGTGCTCTAGAGAGTTTAAGGACTGACAGAGATAGAAGGGAGATAAATTGGAAAATGAAGATGGAAGAGGGAGAAATGAGATAGAGATAGAGAGAGAGGAGGTAAGAGACAGATAGGCATAGGGATAAATAGACGAACTAATAGTGGTACAGAGACGAACAAACGAAGGGTTAAAGGGGAGAGAGACAAAACCGAGAAAACAAGCAAAATAAAGAAAGAAACAAAAGACATATAAAAAAACAAAGAAAAATAACTACAGAGAGAAATAGAGAGGGAGGAAGGAAAGTATAGAGATGTAGAAACTACAAAGCTTAGCACACTACAAAACTTAGACTACTCGTATTATAATAATTTCAAATATAAATATATTTATTAAGGTTTAATATTGTAAAGACTTCAGTTTTCCTTATTGGCGTTTAGGTGCGGTTAACATTTTCTTGATAAGGTAAAACCAACAACAGTAAAGTAGCTCGAATCCAAGTCCTTGGTTTGCTCAGGCCAAGCCCAATCTGCGAGTAGTGCAGTTCGCCACTCCCGTTATGCAGATTGCCTTTCTGCATCCGATTATACAGGACTTGTCATCTACAAAAATAAAAACTTGCGTCGTTTCTGTGGAATTGTATTCTAATAAAGCCCAGGCGATGACGTCGTACCATCGGGTTGTATGTTTGGCGAGCTGATAGCCTTTAAAAAATTGTTTTAAAAATCGATTCTTAATACTTTACGAGTATTTTACGATTACTTTGTATAAGTTCAAAAGCAAGCTTTTAATAGGTTCCTTATTTGCGATAAACCGTGTTGCTTCATTGTAACGTATCGATTTTGACGATGATTGGATTTCGTTGTAGAAAGAGGCGTCTGTAAACCGTCCTCCATTACTAAGAGGCAGGGGCGTATATAGACAAAAATGTGGGGGGGCGGGGGTGCCCTAACAATATTTTAGTGGAACCTGCCCCGGTCAAATTTAGATATTAATGTCTTGGAAACACAGGCCAAAGATATATTTTGGATTTCATTAGAATGATTATTATTATTACTTTATTATTACTAAAACTCGGAGGGACGTTATCGGTGTAGAGCACTTAGCTGCAGCCTTTGTACTCTCTTCCCATCCCTACCACAGGACTAGCTTAGTGGATACAACTCGGAGGGACCTTATCGGTGTAGAGGACTTAGCTGCAGCCTTTGTACTCTCTTCCCATCCCTACCACAGGACTAGCTTAGTGGATACCTACCTCTTTGCAGAAATCAAGTACCCACCTGATGCTAAATCTTCCTCTGCTATCATTCATTAGAATGATAGTATACATATATAAAGTAATGGAATATATATATAGAAGGTATTGAGGCCAGCTTATAGCTTACATAAGTTCAGCTTATGTAAAATTATAAATGGTAGTGTAGTATTTTTCCTTTTTGTGATTGGAAATTCGGGGGGGGGTTGCTCGAGCCCCCTGAGTCTCTCTCTTACATACGCACTTACTGCTAAGAGGGGATTCGCTTTTTATTCACTTTGTAGGTCCTGTAGTACATCCATGCATCACAATATAGCACGTCCACTTTGCCTACTCCATGAGGAATACAAATATGGACGGGACCTAACGGAAGATATGCCTAAGCAGTAACTGTCTGCACGTTCACTTGGATTCACGTTCTCGTAAAACGTTCCTTAAAGTGAACTCCGGTAGATTTGTAAAGTATTCGTTAAAGATTTCATCAAGAGAATAAATTTTGATCCCGATTAGTTTATTTGAATATTGTTTTTGGTTACCACGAGGAACAATCACAACGAAAGACAGAAAAAGGAACATATACCTCGACTGAGTAACTGAAGATGGAGAACGGATCGGAACGAAACGTGGGTTCAAGATTTGGAAAAACTCACGGTTCCTTCTTTTTTTGTGAAAGTGTGAAGTTCTTTTGTGTATTCTGTTTATTGTAAAGTTTCCATGAAGGGCAGGAAAGGATAGGGTTGTGACATAATTCAGTATTCACCTAATAGAAGATTTAGGGGAGGTCATCAACACGTGGTCGAGAGGGTGTAGTAGTGCTAATCTCTATTGGGGTATCACACATTACACCCCCTTTAGTAAAAAGGATAAGGAAATGGAGGTTAGAATTAGTAAAATCTTTATGAAGGACCTAATTACACGAAAATGTATACAGAGCAAATTACATACTTAATTACTAGCGTACTTATATTAATTATTAATTACTATAGCCTATACGTATGGCGTATACTTACGTAATATAGCCTATACGTATATAAGTATTAGTTATTAGCATACTTATAATAATTAAACAACAATAACCCTTGCTACACAATATTTAGATAACTTTGATGTACGTTTCGCTAACACGATTAGCATCATCAAGACGTTACAAACGCACTGGAATTTAAAAACTAAATACCTAATCACTGCTCGCGAAAGAGTGGGAGTGATTTCCATTGCTAGTAGTCATTAGGTATTTAGATTTGGATCTCAATATGTTTGTAACCTTCTGATAATGCTAACCGTGTTAGCGAAATGTAAATCAATGTTGACAAAATATTTGTAGCAGGGGTTATTGTGGTTTAATTAATATAATGACGTAATGATCCCTTTAGATTGGGAGTATGGTAAAACTATGACGTCACTAAGTAGGATCGCAACTGTGTCAAGAGAGGTGTCTATCTGCTTTTTTAAAAAAATGGAGGAACTGTGAGTCCAAATAACGAAAAAATCTAATAAAACTTTTTTAAAATGATACTAAGCAGGTAGTCGTTAAAATGTAACGAAGCACACGACAAGATAATGATATACAGGTCAAAGATAAAAAAAAAAAAAAAAAAAAAAAAAACACTTCAGATAACTCTAACACTAATTGGTCTAATCGATAAAAAATACTTTACGATCGCTGTTTAGTAAATTATTATAAAAAAATATTTAACTAGTTACAGTATATACTGTTTGTTCTTGTTACCGGAACGTGTGTTTCTGTTACTCCACGGCACGCCGCCATGTGCAACAGGTCTGATCACGTCTGAGCGTGCTGTAGACAAAGCAACTCCGCTGCACGTTCTAAACGCAAAACAGGCATGGCTCGTATTTTATGAGTCATGAGTGAATCATATTTCACACCCCGAGTGGGTCAATCCGTTCGTCTCCCCCGCCGGCTAATTAATTACAGCAATTAATCTGAACAATAAAAATCGATTAAGTTGCGCCCGTGCGCGCTCAGACTGGCAAATCAAACAAGTTCCGACTCAAGGCTATCGAGAAACAATAGACGGGTATTGTTCGATACAGCTGGCTTTATTACGTTAGTATTTTATCAGTACACGGATATTTTTACTCACTGTTCAGTTAGACAACGAACGGTTAGTCCAACCCAGATCAAAATAACACTCTATCAGTCGCGAATAGTTACGTTCTCTTGTCACTTCGTGCTTGCTCTTTAACCTAAACACTCTTTATAAGATATCACTTCAAATATTTATCAAGCCGCGTAAGTACTGTAGCTTTCAACTTTTTTAAATTTTTGTTAAAAAATTAAAATTGTACCATAGGATAAACGTTTTTTTTTAGGTTATAATCGGCTGAAAATCAAGTATAGCCTACACTAATACGTAAGAGGAAAAACAAACTTCGGATTAGTAAAATTAAAATTAAAAAAGGATTTTTCATACTAAGTAGAAGGCTAGTCATAGCTTTTGTCATATCAGTCATTGCAGTTTAAATGATTCAAGAACAGAGTTGTCATTTTTCTCATTCTTCGCTGCAGACATTCCTACACAATTAAGTAAGCTGGAAAATAAATTTCTGGCTAGTAAACGTAAAATTAAAAAAGTATTTTTTTCATTCTAGTAGAGAGCTCGTCACTGCTTTTGTTGTCAATCATTGCGGTTTAAATCATTCAAGAACAGGGTTGCCATGTACTCATTCCACGCTATAGACAGTCATATAAAATGACGTAAGAGTGAACACAAATTTTATTTTAGTAGAATAAAATTTAAAAGGTTATTTGTCCACAGCCAAAAAAAGAACGAAAGCACGTCACCGCTTTTGTCCAATTAGTTATTGCGGGGTTTCAAAGATTATAGAACACGATGTTTCTCATCCCTTGTAATGGGCAATCGTACACTATTAGAAAGCCCTACGTAAGAAGAAAAAAAACTTCCTACATTAAAAAAGAATTTTTAAAAGTGAAAAAGAACAAAGCTTTGTCACCGCTTCTATCCTATCGCTCAATGCTGGTTCAATGGTTCTAGACTTATGAGGGATGCCAAAATTCTCATTTATTCCTCTAATCCATCGTGTGTAGCTTTCGCAGATGTGAAATGCGGCATAGAACTGTATATTGACAATGTGGCAACGTTTTACCTGCCGTTCTCATACCCGAACAATTTTGTAATAGCCTACATTTCTAATTTTAACTTGGGAATAATTATAATACTTAAAAAAAGAAATATAAACAAAAAAAGATATCAAGTCAATTCTTACTTAAATCAATAAAGAAAAATTGTATTATAGTTTCTTTTTATTTTATAAATACAATTAATATGAATACGTGTATACATATGTCAGAATTACAATATTAATGGGCTAAATAAAAAGCGAATTTCCTTGCAATTTTCCATTTCCCTTTCTATGTATGGTGTTGCATTATTATTTTTGTTTGTTACTTTTATACGTTTTATTTTTTCGTCGCTTGCATTGGGTTTTAGTTTCTTTTCCCGTTCCTTTCGCATTGTCCGTTTGTAAAGCAAGGTTTCATACCGTTAATCCAGTTTGTTTGTTTTTTTATTCTTTTCACTCATTTTTAATTTTAAAGCATTATTTATGATATTGTGTAGTAACCATGGCAACAATTTAAGGTTGTGCAATTTCGACGACAACCAGATAGGGGCAGAGGAAAAATTCATATACATCTTTGGAAAATAGATTTCTAGCTACGGGAAAGTTGGCATATTGCTAAAGAGCTAGACTTCGAACATGAAGATACTCGGTTCGTATCCGACCCAAGCCCCCCCCCCAATTTTTATAATTTAATTATTGATTAAATATTTCAAAATACTATATTTACATCAATTTTCATCCACTGTAGGCTAAAAGAAATATATATGAACTTGATTAGATGAATAAAAACCTATTTTATTAACGATTGAAAATTTTTACAAGATATATATCAGGAAAGGATGAGCTAATAGAAGGAATTTAATAAGTAACCATTTTGGTTCAATTAAAAATCAAACGACTAGATGAAGTTACAAAAATCCAGGGAGAACATGCCAAGCCTATTACTCCCGTAAGGTGAGATCTCGTTGGGCAAAGTATTAAGTAAATCCTAGGTTTGAGAGATCTCAGACTTCATGTTTACGTGTAATGGTACTAAGAACACTAAACCAGTTACATTTTTTGACATTAAACAACTTACATTTGTGAAATTTTAGTTTTATAAATAACTAGCTGTACAATGGGTGAGGTTTAACCGTGTCTCTGACCTTGAGATCGCTAGGGTGGACTGGGCTGCAGTGCGGAGTCAAAACCCAACACTTCAGAAAACATCAGCGTCGTGTTTAAAGTGTAAACTACTCTAATTAACTAAATGATAACACTGTAATAGTTTGATGTAGACATGATCTTTAAATGTGTTGCTCTCCTTCTGCAAAGAGTAGGCCTATTGTATAATATTTTCAGTTGGGCTAGTAGTCAAATGCTAGAGCAGAACTAGGGACACCGTTAAACCTCACGCAGTGTACTCCGCCACGCTTTGCTGTGAAACAATGTAGTTGAATGGATAAGAAATGAAAAACAAAACAAAGCATTCGCTTCATAGAAGTTTAATTTTGTAAAGCAAACGTACACAAACCTACATAACATTTTTATATATAAAGATTAAGTGTGCTAAGTGTTCCAATCTCTTACGTCACATGGAGCGTTTGTTCGTTCACAGCCGACCGTTAAAGAAACTATTTCTCGAAGTCTTGAATGAGGTTCTGACGCGGAAAATAAATAAAAACAATCTTTGAATATTGTTGTATGTTGTGCAAAAATTTTATCTAAATCGCTGCAAATTATTGAGTTTTTGAAGCGTACACAAATCATCATAACAGTTTTATAAATACAAATATTTCCACGCTTAAAATGTACGGGTAATATTTGACTGTCTTAAAATTCATTATTCACGAGTGGTTTGTGTTAGTATGATTCTTCATTATCTCCCATTATGTAGAGCAGGGGTTCTCAACCTTTTAGGCCCTGAGCCCCCCTTCACACTTTGGTGTGAGGTCACGCCTCCCTTTACGGATTAAGTTAATTTAGACTTATATATGATAAATTTACTTACATTATGTTTGAGTAAAATGACTTTGAACTTAGGCTAGACATACTCTAGTAAGGGTAAGGAATATAAAATCATATTTGCTCAAATACAAATTTTATTTACACAAATCATCGAAAAAATCACAACAAAATATCAATAATGTAACCAGAAAAATGTTCGCTACTTTTGTACTGCTAGTGTGAGGGCTGACACTGTTTCTCGTTAACTATTTTTTGTATGTTTGGATGAAATTTTTACAAAGAACACCGCAGGTCACTTTCCACATCTAGTCTGGCTTGATATTTAGATTTTATATTAGTCAGGGCTGGAAATCCTGTCTCGCATAGATAAGTTGATGAAAATTGTACAAGCAACTTGAATGCCTCCATTGCTACTTCTGGGTAAACAGGAAGATATAGTAGCCAGAAATCTTCGAGATCCATGTTTGGGAAATCCAATTTAGCTTTGGAATCACATTGCAAGTCAATTGTTTGTTCTTGAATGTGATCAGGAGGTATATCAATGTTGATTTGAAAGGGGTCTCTTGTTAACTTGAATTCCCAGTTTTCCGAGCTTATATCTGGGAAATAGGCTCCGATTTTGTTCTTCAGAGACAACAAATGCTCAAATATTAGGTCCTTCATTTCATTTACTAGGTCTTTTGGCAGAATTTGGGTACCATCGAGGAGGTTGTTTAATTTTGGAAAGGAAGAAATGTTCGGCTGCGAAATGTGCAGGCGGCGTTGCCAAAGACCCATCTTCTCAGAAAAACTCTTAATTGAATCATAGTTCTTCAAAGTACTTTTCTGGCCTTGTAGCTTTGGGTTCAGAAGATTTATTGTTTCGAAAATGTCTGACAAATATACTAGGTAAAAGATAAATTTGTAATCTGTAAATTTCTTGTACAGTTCTTCACTTGAACTCATCAAAAAGATTTCAACTTCTGATTTCAAGTTGAACAATCTTGCAAGCATATTACCTTTGGACAACCAACGAACTTCGGTGTGAAAGATAAGTGTTTCTTGATCACTGTTCAGTTCTTGACACAACACTCAAAAATGTCTGGTGTTCAAAGCACTGGATTTGACATGATTCACTACTTTAACTGCTAAGTTCAAAGCAGCGTTAAGTGATTCAGGGATTGTCTGGTAAGCCAAAGGTTGTCTGTGGATGATACAATGGGATCCAATTATTTTAGGGTTTTTTTCTTAACCATTTCAATAAATACTGGTCGGCAACCTGTCAAAGCTTGAGCTCCATCAGCACATATTCCAATAACTCTCCCAGGGAAGTGCATTAGCTTCTAAAAATGTTTGAAGAGCAGAAAGTATATCGACTGCTTTAGTTGTTGTTTAAAGATTTTTTGAAAACAGTATTTCTTCAAGGAATTTCTTGTCATCTATATATCTACAGTAAAACAACAACTGCACTTGTTTTGAAACGTCTGTTGTTTCATCGCACTGCAATGCAAAGAATGGGGAGTTTTTTAGCTTTTGCACCAGTTGATTTTTCAAATCAATAGCCATGTCATCAATTCTACGTTTGACTGTATCGTTAGATAAAGAAATTTTGGCAACTTTATTGTAGCTGTCTTCACCGAGCACAGTACTACAAGCAGTAAGCAAACAAGGTTTTATGAGTGACTCACCGATTGTGTGGGGTTTCTTGTCTTTAGCTATCAACAAGGCAATTTTGTAAGCAGCTTCAACGGCCTTTTCAATTTCCATTCGAAAACTTCCACTGGAATCATTCTCTTAAGGCAACTACGCCCCGCCGCGCTATTAATAAACAAAAGCCCTGCTATGCTGAGTCACAGCTAGTTTCTTACGCCTGGACAGACGCTCACTTACATTTTATTGAGTAAAGAAATACAGCTTTATTAGGCTATAAAAAAATTTCGATGATTGTGTGTTTGTGTCCAACATCAAATTCAATTTTTTTTAAAATTTGTTGACGCCTCCTTTGGAATTATTCCATGCCTCCCCAGGGGGGCGCGCCCCCCAGGTTGAGAACCGCTGATGTAGAGGAAACTGCCCTATTTGGTCCTTCTTTATCTCCTATTATGTAAAGAAGACTGTCCTGTGTGGTTCTTCTTTATCTCCCATTATGTAGAGGAGACTTTCATGTGAGGTTCTTCTGTATCTGGCATTATGTAGAAGAGACTGCACTGTGTGGTTCTTCTGTATCTGGCATTATGTAGAAGAGACTGCACTGTGTGGTTCTTCTTTATCTTCCATTATGTAGAGGAGACTTTCATGTGAGTTTCTTCTGTATCTGGCATTATGTAGAAGAGACTGCACTGTGTGGTTCTTCTTTATCTCCCATTATGTAGAGGAGACTTTCATGTGAGGTTCTTCTGTATCTGGCATTATGTAGAAGAGACTGCACTGTGTGGTTCTTCTGTATCTGGCATTATGTAGAAGAGACTGCACTGTGTGGTTCTTCTTTATCTTCCATTATGTAGAGGAGACTTTCATGTGAGTTTCTTCTGTATCTGGCATTATGTAGAAGAGACTGCACTGTGTGGTTCTTCTTTATCTCCCATTATGTAGAGGAGACTTTCATGTGAGGTTCTTCTGTATCTGGCATTATGTAGAAGAGACTGCACTGTGTGGTTCTTCTTTATCTCCCATTATGTAGAGGAGATTGCCCTTCCTAAGTTTATTTTTACTTCCACCACATCTCTTATGTGTATTACACTTTTAATGAAAACTGACACGGCCATACATTGGATATGTGGGTAGGCCTACTTGTTAAAACGAAACTTGCCTCGACGTTTCGTCAAAGTCTTATTCAAGACCATCTACTCTTAAAAAGAAATACACTGTTTGTACTTTGTAAATAAATAGTTTTATAATGGTGATAAAGGTTCTGTATTATGCGATAATGTTTGGTACACATGGCATTCGCTCATTTTTTTACATCTGTTTTTGGATCTTTTCGGTTGTGTCAACAATATTAAAAATGGTTCGATTGTTGGAAAATAAAGTGGCATTAATTTTCTAAAACAAGTAAACTTATGGAAGTATCCCAGGATAGATTTGGTTGTAATTTTATACAACATTACTATTTACATATATTAAAATATACAAAATAAACCTACACATCTAAGGTAAGATCAGCCAAAAGGTTTTTCTGGTCGATACAGAAACGCATAACGAATATTTTAATATTGGTACATAGTAGTATTGTATTAAATTATAACCTGACTGGATACTTAATAGGTTTCCTTTCATTAGAAAATAAATAATACCTTATTTTCCAACAATAGAACATCTTATAATATTGCTGACACATAACTAAAAAGATACTTTTGTTTTACAATTAATATTTTTACTAACTGCAAGCTTGGGGAGAATACAATTCTAGCATTAATTTTAAGCCACCCTCTTTCATACACGTCGAAAAAACTACTGTACCGATGTTTGCCTGTTTATCCGACAGAGTCGTAATTAAATAGGTTTCGTAGTATTTTGAAAATAAAGAAACACAACAAAATGAAAACAGGTTTTATGAGAACCGTGTCGGCGAATTTATTGTCGCCAATGTATTTAGAACGTTTATCCAATATGCGTGTAATTAATCGAAGAATAACAGGAGCAGGTAAACACATTCAATTTACATAGCTGCAGTATTGTACGTTTCTGTTAGGCTCTTGTAAATATATCGCTGGATATGGGTGCTGTCATGTATATATGCGTTGATGACTAACCAAACTCTCTTAAATTGGAAATTATGTGTTTTTAGGAATATGAACAAAATTTACTCATAAGAGACAAAACATTATCTATAAATGGTAAGAAAGATGGGAAGTAGGCTTGGATTCTGAATCAGCTCCCTTACTGGACTACCTCGTTTCACTTCCACCACTGAACGTTCTCTAAGTTTTGAGTATAGCAAGTCAGCTCTACACTCGGTTCTTTCCGGTTATCCTCGGCAGTCGGCATCGGTCACGTCTAGTAACATCTGATTCTGAATCAGCTCCCTTACTGGACTACCTCGTTTCACTTCCACCACTGAACGTTCTCTAAGTGTTGAGTATAGCAAGTCAGCTCTACGCTCGGTTCTTTCCGGTTATCCTCGGTAGTCGGCATCGGTCACGTCTAGTAACATCTGATTCTGAATCAGCTCCCTTACTGGACTACCTCGTTTCACTTCCACCACTGAACGTTCTCTAAGTGTTGAGTATAGCAAGTCAGCTCTACGCTCGGTTCTTTCCGGTTATCCTCGGCAGTCGGCATCGGTCACGTCTAGTAACATCTATTAGAATACTATTACTAAATCATTGACAATCTTTTAGCTCACTCAAAAGGACGCTTATCGTCATTAGAAAATTTGCAGTTTTTTAACAATTGAATCGACAAAAGTGTAAGGTTTTTTCTGAAGCCAAACTCTTCCCTGGGAATTTATTATCTCAGGTTCACAAAATGTTCCCATTTTTTTTACCAAGAAGGACTTTCAAATTAACTGAGTGTGGTACATAGATCTGCTGTTTTCTATGACGAAAATCCTCGGAAGTTTAAAGTTTTCACACGAAGAGCATTTACAAAATGCTTTTTGTGAAGTATTCCGCTTAGCTAAGGCTATCTGCATGACTTAAGGAACCAATGCTTCGGTGAAGAGACTTGTTGCGGGACTAGAATGAATATACACGTACAAGAGATCCGCACTAGGAGAAGAGTGGATGAGCAATCTTTCATTGAAATCTATTGAAAATTTTAAATAGTTTAAATACTTTAAATCCTTTTATTTAATACTTCTTTTAAATACTATAAATATCTCCTTTAAATGCTTCTTCAAATACTTTAAAATGCCTTTTTTTCAATTCATTCTAATAATTCACACTCTTCCTATTTATGACTATGTATATCTTGTTCACATTTTCAATCGTTAATAAAATAATATTCAACTTATGAATATATTTTTTTTAAACTTATAGTGGATGAAACTTGATGTTAATACAGTTTTTTTCAAATAATAATTTAATAATTAAATTTAATTATTATTTAATTTGATTTTATATGGGAAAACACTTTTCACAAAAGGGGCTAGGTATGCAATATAGTTATTCATGATAACATATGATTTCATAACAGCTGATTTTATGTTATAGGTTATGTGGTAGAACAGCTGTTTTAAAGCATGGGCTATGTTACTTTATTTATATTAATTGTAATTATTAATTAGAAAAGTAACTAAAGTAAATTTTTTCTCTGTTGACCTTAGTAGGAATCAACTTAAAACAATTTTTGTTTATATTAATTGTGTAATAGTTTTTTAAAAAGTACTTTAATGTTTCCTACTTCTCTTAAACACTAATAAGTACGATCGTCAAAAAAATAATATTAAAAACGTAATCTATTTGTATACAAATAATTGTTGGGGAAACAAATTGTTTTTGACTTTAGGACCAATATTGTTTACAATAAAGGCTAAATGGGGTGGGAAAAAATACGATGTAGTTAAAAGAGACGTCAGTTAAATGTAAATCAGTCTATTCGTTTGAAAGGTGTGAACCGCCCTTTAGTCGACGAAATTAATTAACGAAGCTCAAAATAATTTCTACAGTACTTTTACATTAGGCAAGCTTGGGCTCATAGCGCTTCCGAACGGAAAGCAAAACGGTGATTTGCATAACGTGTATGACGTCACAGACTGAATACAGATTGTGTTTTTAATTTTACGCATTCAGTTTCGCTTCCGTACGTTAGAGGATAACGAGCGTCTATTGTTGCGCGCGACTTAAACAGGTTAAAGGATACAAAACGACCAGCTGGGTTTGTATTCACACCAACACTTGTTTACCCAGAGATTAATGAGCCTTGTTTTGGCGCGACAAAGTTTACGAGTTTAAGAACCGATTGTTTTAGTAATAAATCGATGAAACATGAAGTCATAGGTTGAGTTAATCAATCACTTAGTTCTTATTGTTTAATACACGTTTGGGGATTCTCGTGGTATCTTATGGATGCAAGTGAATTTTCATTCATAAAAGATCTTTATTCGTGTAGCAAAAGAGATACAGTTCAAAGATGCAGACTGTGCATGAATAGTTCACAGATAATCTTCAAGTTACATCTGTGCACTGTCTATCTCCCTTGTCAATTTGCACGGACTATTTGGTTGTCAGTTTGTAGGGTATTCTAATTAATGTCGAAGAGGCACGATGCACGTCACGAAATTCGCCCAATTATTGACAGTTGAATTTAACACTGTTGCCATATTTCTCAGTGGATTTATCGTTTAAGGTAGAGGTTCCCTCCCGTAAGACACGTGGAAAGCTGCTTTCGGCACAGTGGCAACACTGCTTTCATGCAGTTAAAATGCCTCTTTAAATTCAACACTGTTAAGAACGCTCCGTTATTAGCGAAATCAAGTAAAAGTCTAGACGTGCAGCTGCAATTCCCTAATTTCTGGATAGGTGATGTAAACTTAGCTGTCAGATAAAATGTCGTCGAAAGACGTCTTTTTGGGCCACGATATCGTTTGATACTAAATTTTGGCCCTGCACCAAGAGCAGAGAGGGGGTAAGGTTAGGCTATGTGTAGATATGTTATCGTTTGTCTGGAATACTGCAAGGGAGCTAAAGACATGGTGCGGTGAGGTTTGGTTACTGTTAAAGGTTAAGGCAGATATGTTATCGTTTGTCTGGAATACTGCAAGGATGCTAAAGACATGGTGCGGTGAGGTTTGGTTACTGTTAAAGGTTAAGGCAGATATGTTAATGTTTGTTTGCAATACTGCAAGGGAGTTTAACACATGGTGCGGTGAGGTTAGGTTATTGTTAAAGGTTAAGGCTGATATGTTATTGTTTGTCTATAATACTGCAAGGGAGTTTAATACTTGGTGCGGTGAGGTTAGGCTGTTGTTAAAGGTTAAGGCTGATATATTATCGTTTGTCTGGAATACTGCAAGGGAGCTAAACACGTGGTGTGGTGAGGTTAGGTTATTGTTAAAGGTTAAAGTAGATATGTTTTCTGGGGCTGGTTTACTGGAAGGTAGCTCTATGATACCTTTGATAACACTAATGGCACTTTTAGAGACTTAATAACTTTTATAAGTAATGCGAGAAATACAGTGAGTCTAGAGAAGGTTCTAAAGATCGTTTCAAACTTCAACTCGAAACCTCCACTTTCTAGAAGCAACGCATCTTTAAAACAAACTGCTTCAACAATAGTTTTAATTACGGAATAATTTTCACTAAGCAATATAATTTACCTGAAGTGAAACACGGTCGAGCAATGCTATAATCTACATAACAGTTTGGTGTCTAACGCATTCCATTGGTTCTCTCTCAACCCCGTCACTTCCCGGTTTTGCTATTTGTTGTGCGGAATGGATTCCATTTGTACAAAAGTCTACTTCCCTGTGGGATGGGCTACGCTAAGGAGCAAATGGACTTTCCAGGATTTCCCAAGGGACGCTAGATATTTCGTAATGTTCAACATTAACCACAATTTCAAATAAATCTAGCTGAGATGGAACCACCTTTGCACCCCTCTGACGTTTTGCTCTTTCTTTTGTTTGCGGTTTATATTATTTATCATTCTGTATATAAAGTTAGCTTTAATTTTTAACAATTATAATAAAAATCAAATAAACCAGCGGTTGGTACATTAGCCAAAGTGTTAGCAATAAAATGTTAATTTATACACGTGAAACAATATACGCCCTGTTTGGAATCAATATATTTACATTCAAAGTTTCAGTAGAGCCTCATTTATCCGAGCCCCGATTAACCGAGTTCCGGGTTAACCGAAGTACTAAAAATATACGTTACGTATATACGTTTTGACTCTCAGCATATGCTTAAAAAAATGACGTAAAAATACGTCCTCAAAATCACCAATGAACATTAATAAGCTATTATAAAAACTTGCTACAAAATCGTTTTAATTATAAAACTAACACAACTTATAATTACAATGGTTTATAATTGTTGATTAATTACTCTACCGTACTTTTAATTGCTCAAGTCACAATTAACGTATTTGAAAAATAACTTTTGTAACCAGAATATGTACTATATGTAGCTTTACGTCCTTATCATTTTGTAAACATTTTATTTACCAGTCATTTTACTATATATGATTTACAGTAGAAATCTATAACATGCTTAGTTATTTTTTATTGCAATTAAGTATGTTACGTAAATATTTGTTGCTTAGTTAATGTGAAATCGGCTTTGCTTAAATTTTTTTTTGTTTTTTTAAAAAAATGTTTCATCGACGGACCTAGAAGGAAATTCCCTGGGAAGTTCTGAGTGCACAAGGGTATGGGCATTTCCGAATTCATGTGGGGAATAGACCTTTAGGCACCTTAGAAGGAGGATCCAAGGGCTGCTATCGTCAAAATTATTGTTAAAGTTCTAAATAATGTACTTTTATAAATTAATTAAAAACGGGAAATGTTAATGGTGGCTTTGTTACGTATAGTTTGTTGTTTCAAAATTTAAAAGTTAACTCGTGTAATTAATATTAAATATTTTAACAAAGCCACGTGAGTGTAAGTGATTGCCAAAGGTATGTTTTAAATTTCATTTTAAAAAAAATATTTTTTGTTTCAATAAAATCAGTAAATACAAAATACCAGAATGCATTAAACCTAGCTTTGTCAGAGAACATTTTCAAAGGATGTAAACTTAGATATTTTTATTTATTAAGTAATAAAGAGCAATAAGCAAATTATAAAATAAATGTAATATTTTTAATATAAAATTGATTTGAAAATTAAATCTCTTTTATAAACATAAATTAGAATTTAATGTAACCTGTCTTGATAGAGCTATTACACAGACAGACAGTCTGACTGAGTTAATAGTTAAGCTAGTCGTCCATTGGGACCGGAAAGCTGCGAATTGCGAAGCGACGAAATCTTGCGAAAACCCCTTGTCCGAAATCGGTCGAATGCCATCGTTCATTGATCCGCTCAGTTCGTTCGAATGCGTAGACGAGATGGCTCTTCGGAACATTTTCGATGATGATTCTGACGACGAATTAGCGTTGGAATTATCACCTTTGATTTATTATCGACGAAGGCGGGAATTGTGGGTGAATCAAATTTTCGTAAAAAGAGAAGAGTTTGGGGATTTTTTTCATTTGTGGCGTGACCTTCAAATCGATGATAATCACCACTTCTCATATTTTCGAATGACAAAGGACACTTTTCAATACATTGTTGATAACATCTACTCAAAACTCGAAAAATTCAGTAATTTTCGTACGGCGATCTCTCCACAAGAACGGCTGGCTGTTACATTAAGGTAAGTGGGGGGTAAAAGCAAACAACACTAAACTTTTTAATTTTTTTACCCTTGTATTTTTTTATAATTTCTCACTAAGCGGGTGTAGTTAAGTAATAACGATACTACTGCGTATGGGCAAACGTGTTACAAAAAATGTAAGTACTTGTTTATTGATTTAAATGAAGGTCCCACTAGGATCAAAATTGTGAAAATAGGAAGACTCATTGTACTGGCTTCCGGAGGAATCATCAAAAGAATAATTTGGCCTAGAATGTGAAGAAGTTTTCGGAGATTGGTGCAATTCATCCATCACAACGTCCATAATCTTTTTGCGCAGGAACAGTTTTCTTGCTTCAGGAATATCATGGAGATGAGCCAATAAACTCATGAGGAACTGATAGTCTTCATCTTGAGTGCGAACTGTTTTTACTTCCTAGTATTTTATTTTTTTTCAATTTCGAGTAGTTTTTCATCAAACTTTGACAGCTTGTTTTTTGACCTTATTTTCTTTCTGGGTGGGGTTTTAAACATTTTCGTGGCACTTGAGCTGGTGGATGCTTGTTGCTGACATTCTCACTTGTAGGTACGAGTAGATCTGCATGGCCTAGATCATGACAACTCTTCGCACTTGTTCTTCCGAAAAATCCCAGCCGAACGGAATCGCTTTGCGATTCACACAACCCACTTTACAAATACCGGGGGGTTACAACTTTTTCATTTTTTCATCACGTTTTTATTAATATCACCAGTTTACCATTATCAGAATTTCTTGATTATCCGAAGTATTCTCATTACTTCGGATAATCGAGGCTTTACCGTTTAATGAATCGGATTCTTTCAACTCTGCTCTCTAGCGGCGGTTCGTTAAAACAGTGAACGTATTGTCAAAAAACATCTTTATTTTACACTCTTACAATCTTTATTTTCTTCGCAGTGGTCCTTGGACATGTGTTTTAAAAATTAAATCATCTGAGAATTGTTTTGCTTCCCAAGCGCACAGATAATTACTTGTTAACTATCTCTACAACTAATGCGATCCACAGCCTTCACTGGTGCTCCGGATATAATTTGTTTTGATATGCAAATATTTACGGTTAATAATAATAAAAAAAACACTTTCAACTACATTAGGCGCCTAATCTAACCTAACGTATTTACGACTCCGCTTGCAATAAAAGCAAATATTTCTTTTATCATAAAGGCAGCGGAGAACGCAAGGCCGTTATAAATTCCAGAATTAATTTCTTAATTATCCTCAGAGCCTCCCGTGATAGGCTGCTCTATATAGGTCGGTAGAGTTCGTTTGATAATTTTTCCAACATAAAAGCAACGAAAACTTCATGATTGTATGAGGCATTTTTATAATTTTCTAAAACTCATAACTCAAATGCAACTATACCCTTTATTATGTATGACAATATGTACAAACATATCTAGAACGCTCAGAGTAGGCCTATAGATGATAAAGTGATACAACTCTAAAATGGTAGTCCACATTTAAAATCAAAATAAGTGCAAATATGGCCAAATTATGGCATACAAATGTTTTATATAACTTGTACAAAAGTATTACCAAAACTCCCGATGCGGATTGACATAATTTAAAAATGGGGTTAAAAATGGTGTGTGTGTGTGTGTGTGTGTGTGTGTGTGTGTGTGTGTGTGTGTGTGTGTGTGTGTGTGTGTGTGTGTGTGTGTGTGTGTGTGTGTGTGTGTGTGTGTGTGTGTGTGTGTGTGTGTGTGTGTGTGTGTGTGTGTGTGTGTGTGTGTGTGTGTGTGTGTGTGTGTGTGTGTGTGTGTGTGTGTGTGTGTGTGTGTGTGTGTGTGTGTGTGTGTGTGTGTGTGTGTGTGTGTGTGTGTGTGTGTGTGGGTGGGTGTGTGGGTGCGTGCGTGCGTGCGTGCGTGCGTGCGTGCGTGCGTGCGTGCGTGCGTGTGTGTGTGTGTGTGTGTTTAAATAAGCATAGCACATTAAAGCTATTACCACTTAGATGGGAAGTTAAATGGATTGTGAATTGTAGATAGGATTAAAGGATGGCCATAAAATCTCCCTGCGCTGGGGATCGGGAAGAATCAGGTTACAAGTACGTTTATCTAAACGCCCAGAGTCATTTCTTAGGGTATTCGCTCTGATAATATCTTTAGGGTATTTTGCTTCTATCTAGGCCTTATGTAGATGCCCACGTGCTACATTTCAAGTTCCCCATAAAAATAAAAGATAAACAAATTTTAAAAAAAGTTGACAAAAAGGTTTAATTAACCACAAGTAGGAAATACGTAGCGACTTTTGCTAACTTTAAAACTAATATTGAACATTAGGCACGTAAACGTAAATTATAACAAATTACGGTTTTTCAGCTACAAAAACAAAACTGTTACAAAGCTTTATATACGTTTCGCTAACTATGTTATCGTCATCAGAAGGTTGCAACATATCTCAGAAATTACACAGTTTAACCTCCTGTTGATGTCCTAATTATATTACAGAAACGTGCGTAAAGGTTATTTTTCTAGGTAGTGGTAATGGTACATTGAAATAGTAGAGACAAACATAATTTTATTTTTTTTAGTTTTAAGATGACCAGCCAAGACCCTACGATAGATGGGAAAGAAGTTCGAGTAGAGGTAAGAAGATGGTAGGTGTATTAAGTCCCTAGAAAGGGATATAGGGGATCATAGCATAACGTGTGCAGGGTCGTGTACCATCGGGTGTAGTCGAGTTCCTCCAAGTAGGAAGGTGGAACTGGTCTTATGGTTCGCATTGGGGTCAGCTTGAACTGTTCCTATGGTTCGCATTGGGGTCAGCTTGAACTGGTCCTATGGTTCGCATTGGGGTCAGCTCGAACTGTTCCTATGGTTCGCATTGGGGTCAGCTCGAACTGTTCCTATGGTTCGCATTGGGGTCAGCTCGAACTGTTCCTATGGTTCGCATTGGGGTCAGCTCGAACTGGTCCTATGGTTCGCATTGGGGTCAGCTTGAACTGTTCCTATGGTTCGCATTGGGGTCAGCTTGAACTGTTCCTATGGTTCGCATTGGGGTCAGCTTGAACTGGTCCTATGGTTCGCATTGGGGTCAGCTCGAACTGTTCCTATGGTTCGCATTGGGGTCAGCTCGAACTGTTCCGGCGTGAACACACATGAACGATATGTAAAAATAATTGTTGGGTTAGGTTAGATCACTCAACATAGAAAACATGGTACACTTGTCCTGGTCACTAGTAACGCCCACAGTGACTACCAAGATGAGAACTGACTTGTGGCAGGGGTGGGGTGATAAGGGATACTTAGGTAACCCTTCCGGGATTTCCTGCCTATCGGACCAATTCTACTGTTCTTAAGAAACAAATATATCATTGCAATATTTTGACCATCGGTACGGTTCGGTACCATCCGAAAAACACCTCCACCGACCTCAAGTCGTTTCTGCGAAGGAACAATTGACGTGACAAATGAATAAACTGATCAGCAACTCTTACTTCCAGCAGCCACTGGAAAAGGTAGACCGCCCTCAAGTAGATCTACACCTTCTGTCTATCGGGGCCTTAAAGTTATGTTATCCGATCGTCCCCTTGTAAAGAAGATAAGGAAAGTCAGATGAAATTAATATCACTGTGGAAAGGATATGATTGTCCTCTGATACCGGCAATTTGTAGGATCTCTTCAAAAAGCGGCGCGTGTTAGGGCGAGCCGAGCAAATATGACAAGGTCAGTAGGAACCTTGCGCCAGATGGCGCAAGAGTCGCGCATGTTGAGATAATGTGCATAACAAAAAAGTTATTACATCTGCAAATAATGAATCAGGAGATTGCACACTGCAATGCAAACATCTGGTGCAAAGAAATGCTTAGTGTCGGTTGCATCCGCATTTGCAATCACGAATGTTCAGCTTCAGCAATCTTCTGATGCCTGTTGAAGCACGTTATATGAAGAGATAGAGAAAGAGGGGGGGAGGTAGATAAGAAATATCTCAAGTGTGGAGTTCTGCATACGTTGAGAAGACCTGCCCTTATGGGGCACATAAGGAGGTGTTTACACGATACAATTACAGTATACTCTTACAAAAATAAACGTATTAAAAGAAAGAAAAGCGAGTTTTTAAAACTACACACTTTTAGTAACAAAAAGTTATAAAATACTACATAATAAAAAAGTATAGCCTATATTCTGTTGTTCAAAGATAATACCAAATGCAGAGAGGTTGGGAAGAACGTGTTTGTACCTTTAAGAAGAACTTATTAAAATAGTTCCGTAAAAATATATTTAAAAGCATCACAAAATTTGAATACTTTAAAATGAATTTGTCCTTCTGAGACAATAACACAAGGAATTTTAACGCCTCGGTTTCCAAGTGTCTCACAATCAATATAAACCATTGTTGGCCTTGTTTGCTGCCATCTAGTGACCTCTTTATGAAACAATAGCCAAATCATGACACTACCATTTGTCACTCTTTCTGTAATTAAAGTTTCAAAACAGTAAAGACCAAGATCAAGAAACAAACACCCGTGATAAAATAAATGTACCGCATGTATTGGGTAATTCTAACGGGGTTTTCCTGTTCTGTTTTAAATTTATTGAATTATATTTTGCTTTAACAAACTCATTAAGTCTAATCTTGAAGTACATAAATTGTAAGCTGTACTAACGGGTTTGTACTAAAACTCTTTGAACGAACACACACACACACACACACACACACACACACACACACACATATATATATATATATATATATATATATATATATATATATATATATATATATATACAGTAAAAAATCCAAAACGTTGCTAATCCGGATGGTGTTTCAGCGAGAGCGACACTGCTATGTAATATTATATACATTATAAATTTTCTCACTAAATTCTTTTGTAATATTCAAGGCTTCTGATGTCTATTTTCTAATAGACTCCTGGTTTAATTCAAACTTACACAAGACTCTAAGCATTAAAATCCATTTTAATTAATGCAGTAATACGCAGTAGTTAAAATATCGTTAACCCTAGGGAGAGAGAGAGAGAGAGAGAGAGATAATCCTCAAAAATAATTAGGAAATAGGTTCTGAATAGAAAAAAAGTAAATATATGTTAGTAATGCTTCTGAAGGGAAGGTGTATTGTAAAATCAACTATTATCCATAATTATTTTATAATAAAACAAATACTCACCAAAAAGATTTTTCATCAGAACTTTTTGAATTTCGTTGTTGCCATAAGGGACGTGGAACGTTTGGGAACTATAGACGTATTAAGGATATGATGCTTCAATGGAAGTCTGTATGCTCGCCGTCATGGGTAGAGTTGCTTTCCTGGAGAACATTTGTTCCTTATCCAGGCGACAATGTGCACCACCCTGGAACATCACGTGTGTTAATTTAATGGACCTTGACGAGGTGTCAACATTACTTTTTGTTTCATTCAATTATTAAATACTTAAAATTTAGTATAATTCACATTTCGTGCGTGAACAAGTAACTTGACATTATTGACGTGAGGAATGGGGCTGATAAAACGTAATTTTTTCTACTTTTCCTATTATTAAATTTTTTTCTATTATTAAATTCATACCTTTACCCCCATCATTTGTTCTACCTCTCTATGCTCCTCGCCTCCCATTCCTACCTTCCCCCAACCTTTTCCATCCGCTCTTTTATCCTCCCCTCCCTCCGATCTCCTTCTTACCCCCTTTTCGCCTGATATTATTTTATTTTCAGTTACTGTTTTGATGACTGTAACCGATTCCCTATCAGAAGCCCAATAATGTGTAATAAGGGTAACATCTGACGATTCAAAGAGACTTTTATGCAGTTTTTCTTTATCATCATGTCTCCATGATCAAGCGGTTGGTTGAAAGTTAATTACTAATTAGGTACACAAAGAAAAACATTATTTTAATGACTTTTTAACAAATAATTACAGTCAAATAAAAGTAAATAATTACAATTTATTTACATAAATAAAGTAACATAACCTATGTTAAACAGATGGACAACCGCATAACCCATAACATAAAATCAGCTGTTTTATGAAATCATACGTCATCACTTACTTTAAGCCAAATGGGACGAAATAGCTATATGGCAACCGTTTTGTGAAACGTTTTTCTCCCATATAAAACTAAAATTAATTTGTTAAATTTAATTAATGAAATACAGTAATATTTGATAAAACTCCATTAGTCTAACTTCAAGTGGTATCCACTACTAGCTTAAAAAAATGTATTCCTACTTGAGTGGATAAATAAAAAGTATTTTATTAACGGCTGAAAATTTAATTAGGATATGTGTAAAAAAGTGTAAACTAATAGAAGGAATTGACAAAATGGACAACATGAACACAAGCAGAAATAGCAGATATAATTTGGAAACGAAGAATATTTTTTATACGGTTAATGACTTTTTGAACAACGAATATTAAGTTATTTGGCTTCTATAGTTACATAATGATAACAGAAAAAGCGTGTTCGGTTCGAAGAACGGACCGGAGCCTCCTGGAAAATCCGAAAATAAAAACAGTTTCAAAGTGGACATAAGGACTGAAATAAGTACATCGGATAATAAAACACACGAACGCGCCAACCAGTTCTCTGTTGGCTTATTAGTATAAAAACGACCTCTCTGACTAATTTAAACAACATTAATCATGTCTGAAAAAAAAACAGTTATAAATTTCGTCGAGTTTGATTTTAATGTATCTGCCAGCAATCCATTACCGAGTGTTTTAATTGTACAGTTTAACACTTGTTTTTATCGATAAAATGTCAACAGTGTTGTACACAACCGCTCAACACTCCATTACATCCTTCGTTAAAATCACTGCGACTCGTTTAAAGAGACGTCTGTGAAATTAAACTGTGTAAGTAAAAAAATGTATGTATGGAGTCGAACTATGTAGCCTACATATGGTAGTACCCTCACTGCGGGTGTTTGGGTTGGCTGGGCTTTGTGGCTGTAAACCAAATCAAGTGCTTACTAAGTGAACTCACCCAGAAGTAGTTAAAAGTATACTTCATAAGTTTCTGGACAGAATTAGTCATACGCTGAAACTTGGAAGTAAGGAAAACCTGAATGCCTCGAATGTTCTATTATGAAACCGTAGCTCTTGAGTGGAACATTCAACGCCGGCGTCGGTGACCAATCCTGGGCAACAAAAGTGGCATCACAAATTCAGGAATCCTCTACTTCTTAAACCCAGAGATTTAACATCTGCAAGGGGAACTATAGGTAAGGCCAGGATCATGTGGAAAGTCACGGCCGCGTTAGGGAGCGTTTCGATTGAACGGATAAGGCATTGACAGAATCGTGACTGGGTATGTTGCGCTGTGACGTCATCATTGCACAGGTGCAAGCGGACAGATACAATATTTAAACAATACGTCTTCGTGATGTCTCTAATTGCACTTATTGTTCCCTCTATTAGTTCCTATTTTGCTATGAGATAAGCGGCCATAAATAAATCTGGCACCCGTAAGGTCTTGACGTGTGCTGATTATGTCACACTAATTGAGAATAGCATTCAGCTAATGGGAAGTAATGCAGAGATTTTTCAAGGTGTGTGTAGTACATTTGTCTTGTGCCAACTTTATTCAGTTCAAATCTCTTTTCAGTGAAGGAATTAATCTTATGTTATTTTCCCATCTGCGTCTAGTTCTTCCTCGTCATTAAAGTCTTTCCGCAGTGACTACATCTTATGCTTACTCCAATCTGCTTGTATATCGTGTGCAGTGCGTTTGCTCCATTCCTCGTTTTCATTTATATTAGCCCCGAACTTGTCCCGTACAAGTACAACTGACGCCTTATTTGGTACTTGGCCGGTATGTGACAAGATGAGAGACTTTAAAAAGAAATTTTCTCCCTTTAGCCTAACCTCCACGTCGGCTATATGATTCCCATTATATATGTTGAGCTATTTTGCTATGTTTTTGAGAAATTGCAAAATCAACCCGGTAATAAGAAATCTTTGTGAACAAGTTTACTTCAGACAGGCGACCCTGTCTACACATTTATAACTTTCTATTTCTAGCACCAGGAGCGCATTATCGCCTTTCTACATTCTCCATTAATTCAATATACCCTTCCTTAATCTTCTTCTTACGAAGCGATGTAACATATAAATACTTCTTTACGACCCCAATAGAGCGCAGGTCTACTTAGTGTTCGCTACGCTCGTCATGCCATGATCTCCCTTAGGGTGCGAACAGCACACGTGGCTCGCTGTAAAGAGGCAGGTCACTGTGGAAGCCACTGGTCAAGTCGTGGTCGATGTCAGCAGTATATAGTGAGGAGGTCATCTGCACTGTTTAGTCAAGCTCAGGCTGCTGTTGTGCTTATTATATATTAGCTAATTATATATATATATATATATATATATATATATATATATATATATATATATATATATATATATATATATATAGCTTTGAAACACTGTTTTCTTGTATTCAATTATCACTTTCACTATATGTACTTAAAGAAGAATCTTACTTGGTATTTATGCGAGTTAACTTTCAAAGATTGGTAGTATCTCTATCATCAAGCATCATTGACCGAGGGTTGTAGTAGACGGCAAGATGGAGTCTACTACAAACCCCGGTCAGTTATGCTTGATGATAGAGATACTACCAATCTTTGAAAGTTAACTCGCATAAATACCAAGTAAGATTCTTGTTTAAGTACATATAGTGGAAGTAATATATATATATATATATATATATATATATATATATATATATATATATATATATATATATATATATATATATATATAGGCATTATATTGCTTATTATGATATAAGCAAACATGATGGACTTTCTTCACGAGGAAATTGGAAACGTGTAATTTAAAAACATACATTTATTATACTAAGTACTGTACTAACTACCGATGTTAACAGTCAAATTTCCCTCGGACGGCGTGATGTGGCGTGGAAGACACGGGACGACTTTGAACGGACCAATCAGCCAAGTCGCCTGGTAGACTGCGAGGTAAGCATCCATGTAAAACCAATCAGTTTGTTTTCAAAAACCATCGATGTAAGCATCGTGGAAGGCAGCGCGATGTACGCCCACTTCGACATACCTGTTCTGTTCATCAGCTCCGTATGTTACTATCTGTTTGGTTTACATGGATGTCGACATCGACCCTGACCGCGACCCAAGTGTGCTGTTCGCACCCTAATATCCTCTACCGGTTTTCTCCCCTACTCTGCCTATATTCACAAACCTTCTCCATCCTTCACGTTCGATAATAATCCTATTTGCTGAACCCCCTAAAACCACAACAAAAATATTCACTTGCATTCCAAAATCATTTATTTCATGGTTAGTTTTAAAACGTATACATTTATCTCTGTAATCTAAATTTAGTTCCAAGTTAAATTGGCATCAATAGCGTAAACCAAGATCAATCTCTGTCATTCAATTCCCGTCACAGATTAGTTTCATTAACCTTTCTGATACGTCAGAGCGGCAGTTTAAAACTACCGAGAGAAGGCATAAAACATTACATATAGCAGACATTGTCCAGTTAGAAATATTTTAAATAATAACAAAATTGAATTGAAACTAGCCTTTATTAAGGTTATTTTTATAAGAATGGTTATTAATAAATTCCCTTAATGTTTATAATTATCATTGTTTAAAAAAAACTGTCAATTTTATAATACTAACCAACGAAAGGAGTTTTTAAAATTTTACATACATAACGTATTAAAATAAAAACTTTGGACGCGCCAGTAACTTATTGTCACGGAACAAATTCTTCAATTCACGTCATCAGGCATTTGCGAGCGTCTGATATAAATTACTTGATAATATATGATATCATACAACAGCTGACTTTGTGTTATAGGTGATTTTATAGAACAGGTGTTAACATTTATGTTGTGTTACTTTATTTATTGTGCGTTATAAGTTGAAATTTTATTATTTAACATTTCTATCGTTTAATCAATATAATAATTTACATTTAACTTGGAGCAACTGTGGTTTAAGTTTTAGTTGTCACGAACAATTTTATTTATGACCTAATGTACATTTAGATTACAAAGCAATTATCTTCTGAAGATGATTGCTTTGCAATCGAAATGTACATCAGGACATAAATAAAAAGTTTTTGTGATTCAAGAGGTTATACTTATTAAGAAGTACCATAATTTATATTTTAATAAATATTACCACAGTTAATTGAATATGATTATGAAGTTTTTAAATAAACACTCCCTTATGAGAGCATATTACTTTTTTAAGAACCAACTTGAATTAAAGTCGTTAAATCAACATTTTACTCAGTACAATTTGTGCAACATTTATTAGAGTTTTTCTAATGACTACATTATTTTATTACTTACATTAATTAAATTATATTAAGACTTCTATGAACTATCAAGTTAACTAGAGCTTAGCCAGTGAGAGCAATCGCAAAGGTAAATATTAAAAGGGTGTGTAGCTAATCACTAATGAGGGAGGACTTCGTCACTGAAACTAGTCGATGTTAATAAACTAGTATGTGGTGAAAATTTAAGTGAACTCTTTTAATATTTAATATTTATCTGTAACTACAGTCTTGATTCAAATTTTACTATTAACGACCAGTTCCAGGCTTAGTAATTATTTTTTTTAAAACTCGTTAAATGTAACACGTGATTTTTGTAACACGTTACTAATTTAGTAACCGTCTTGGTAGGTCATGGTAACGCGGATCAGCAAATACTTGGCATACAACAGTGGGACGTTTCGCTGTGTGAAGCCGTTCGCGTTCGGCACCAATTCACAAGTTGCAATGTTTGATGTACTGCTTGTGAAATTCCTCGGCGATTCGTCATCACTTTTCACGGATTAGGACATTCTTCGCGCGCCACAACCTGACAAATCGTTACCGAGAACTACAATTACTGTTATCTTAATGCCTTTTTCTAAACTAAGAAAAGGTATGTAAAATATGCGCGATAAAATTCATATCGCGTCGCTGTGCTTCCTATAAAAGCCTGCTAATTGCAACACATGTTGACGCGTTTGTCCTACACGTTTGTTCACTCAATCATTCACAAAACACACTTATCTACCATTTAGGCGAAACATTACCGAGTATTGTGCAAGTAGGAAGGGCATTGATCTCACCCTGTCTTAAACTAATCTGTATTTAGGCTTATTCTAGTTACTTTTTATTAAATAATTACACCTAATATAAATAAAGTAACATAACCTATGCGTTAAAACAGCTGTTCTACCACATAACATGTAACACAAAAACAGCTGTTATATGAAATCTTGTTATCACTTATTTTAAGTCAAATGGGAGGCTATAACGATGATGCATACCTTGCCCCTTTTGTGAAAGGTTTCCCCCCCCATTTAAAACTAAAATTAATTAATTAAATTTATTTAAAGAATTAATATTTAAAAAACTGTATTAACATTAAGTGTCTCTTAATGTTTGAGTACAGTTTTCTGCCATCCCTAACGTTGCAATATTCTCCTCTGTTGACGCGTTTCGGAGTAACTACATTTTCAAAACCTAAATCGTACTCTCGAGAGTACGATTTAGGTTTTGAAAAGGGAAACCCGTCAACGAGAATATTGCAACGTTAGGAATTGCAGAAAACTGTACTCAAACATATAGAATTATTCCTAGCAGAAATGAAGATGAATATATTAATAATTTTAAGTGTCGTCCACTAAGCCTATAAGTTTGAAAAAAATTTGTTTCATCTTGAATGGATTAGTAAAAAGTATTTTATTAACGAAAGAAAATTTGAACAAAATATTTACAAGGAGAGTGTGGACTGTGTAGGAACTGAGTAAGAAATCTATATAGCGTTATTCGTAGATACTGCGCATAAAGTGGCACAGATCGTCTTGCAACACGATTCTTTAACCACAACATGTTTCGGCAATGATGCTGCCCTCATCAGTGATCGAACCACAGTCTATTTTTCTATACCGTGTACATTAGTTTAGTATACGGTGTACATTAGTGTGTATATTAGTCACTGATAAGGGCAACATGAGTGCCGAAACATGTTATGATTAACGAATTACATTGGGAAAAATTGTAAATCTGTTTAGAATATATATCTACTTGTTGTATATTTGGTCCCAAAGCTCATCACTAACTTGCAATGTATTTAAGCTGTTTTATATAGTTTGTCTTCAATAATAGAAGTTATGAATGATGCTTTGTTATAGTTCTTCTGTGGATCCGATCATGAATCAAAATTCTTCAGTCGATGATTGCCAGGACGAAATAACAACTTGTTTAATTTATTCGAAAAACTATCAATACAATTGTTGTTTTTATCAAAGAGAATAAAAATCGAAACAATTTTATTAAGAAATTAACCCTTTAGGGTTTATTTATAACGTTATTATAATCGAAATACATTCATTTTTTTAATAAATTTGTTTCGATTTTGTTCACATTTTTTACTTTATATTTTCCTTTCATTGAATCTACAATAGTATTGATATTTTTGTGAATAAATCAAATAAATGTTCATTTTGAATGGGACTAATAGGCAACCCAAGCGGTGCGAGAATGTTTAACACGGGACGACAACCTGAAGATAACGCTCTTCCGAAACTTCACATACTTTGCGCCTCAACCACCCAATATTACCTTGTTCGACTCTTGGTACTGATATTACCAGGTGAGTCGACTAAGAGGCTAGAAAGAACACATAAAGTTTTTGGCACCACCGGGGGTCGAACCCATTTGTCAAATGCTCTATCGACTAAACTACTCAGCCGTCAATTTTATATTTAAAGAAATGACAATGCTTGAAATCTAAACCGATAAAAGGTTTATGGTGGTACGGTGTATTCCTTTTCGTATAATTCTTAGAATGGATTCTTTTGGATTCAGCGGGCGTGCAGGACAAGTCTTACTTCTTTAAGATGTACAAAAAGTTTAAAATCTAAAGCCATAGTACTTGGATTTTAATCCGGTCGTATCTTTGTGAGGCTTCCTCATAAACCCAAAAAATGGTTTTATTGTTCACCAACCGGGAAGGATATTGTAGTTGGGGATTGTGGCATAATAACAACAAAATTAACCAATATGAGGGATTGTTTGGCCTGTTTCTTAAGTGCTTGTTAGTGGTAAGCCTGCCGTATCTTGTAACGAGGTGCCAGCGACCAGTGTCAGGTGTACGGGAGTGCTTAGACAATACACACGCATGGTACACTCCAAATTCCCTTAACAACAACACAAAAGCGGTAGAGTTTGGAAGCACTGTTATCAATGTTTACAATGTATTGCGCAACACAACCATGTGATGCAGGTTCTTTTTAGTGTAAACATCTTTCCACTAATGCTTCTAATGCAACCTTCAGTTTGTTATTTTACTGCAACTGCAGGTTTAATGTCATTTCAATGTCGGTTCAAATATGATTCAAACTTCAATTTTATTTCATTTTTCCTCAAGCAAAACAATTGCGAGTTTTTATAGTAAAAATTAAAGCAAGTTAAACTTCGCAATATATCTCTGTTACCGTTACGAATATTGATATAGGCCAACATTTCAGTACCTGCATCTGCCTTTAATAACAAGAATACATTATTCTTCGTTGGCGGGTTTCGGATAAACTTCATCATCAAAACCTAAAACTGTACTCTTAAATTATCAAATTTGAACTATGTTCCTTTTTAATCTGAATATAGTTTAAAATTTTGATGAGAAAGTTAATCCGAAAGTTAATCAACGTTTTAATTATAGGAAAGGCAGAAGAATTTCCTTTAATGTAGGCTATAGGCTATATAATGAGGCATATTACTACAATTGAGATTAACATATTTCGGTATATGTAGGTAACATTTAAAAAAATATCAATTCAATTCCTAATTAAGTAAAAAAAGGTTTTATTTCCTTTTTATTATATACTTAAGGTATACTTATTGTACTTTGAGGTAGTACAATTTAGGTTTCGATGACAACCAGATGGAGGTAAAAGAAAAATGCATATACCTCTTTGAATTATACATTTACATTTATGGGAAAGTTGGCACACTTCCAAAGCGCTAGACTTCGAACATGAAGATACTAAGTTCGAATCCGACCTATACCCCCAAATTTTTATAATTTTATTATTGAATAAATATTAAAAAAAAAAAACTATTAACGCCAATTGCCATCCACTACAAGCTTAAAAATATGTATTGGAGCTTTATTGGACGAATAAAATGTATTTTATTAACGATTGAAAATTTGTACAATAAATATATATATATATATATATATATATATATATATATATATCAGGAGAGTGAGTGTAAGCTATTAAAATGATTTTTTTTTAAATGGAAATGTAATATATTAGCCTTTTTCTTGAGCTCCAATTATACTTCGGATGACCAACCCTGCGTTCCCATAAGAGGTCCCTAAGGTTAATCTAATCCCTCATACACTTCTTTATCCTTTCTCCTACAAAAGGATTTCCTTACGAGCACACAGAGAATAGATCAAGTAGGCGCCCCTAGATCGCATACTGGGGAATTTATTAACTCCATACCCAGCTTTATCTATTGTTCGCAATACATCCCTAACCCCACTGTGCGATAAGAACTCTATTGTTCAATCACCTGAAATTGCAAAATTAAATTATCACGGAACGAAGACGTCGGGGACCTTTTTAATTAATAATCACTATATTTGTGTCATAAGTCGTTGCATAGAAGAGGCAGGATAGCGTTGCACTACTTGGTCGTGAGATATTTAAGGAAGCCTATGTGGCCAGCATTGCGCAAACATTATTACCCCCGGGTTTTAACTCTTGTAATTATTTTCACTGGCGAGTCGCTCTGAAATGAAATATTAAGAAAGTAATTTAGGTCAACGTTTTCTATGCTTTTGTTTAAAGAACACAAAAGTATAGTTGTTCAAGTAAACTGGCGCGTGACCTTGATGGGAAAGTATAGGCGGGGGAAGGGTAGAGGAAGCAAAAGACCGTTCCACAGACATTATTATACGAGGTATAGTATTTATATTACAATAATGTAGATTTGACAAGGCCGAAAGGTCGCTATAAATATTTTATTTGATTTGCCATATTAACCAGATCGTTTACATGAATTTTAACACATTTACTTTATATCAGTTTTCTAAACGACCGTAACGCCTGCAATTTCTTGCCGTAAAGGCCTGTGATGCAACACGCACTACAAAAACTAATATTTTTGAATAGGGCTAGCTTTAATGATTAAATTTAATTAATAAATTATTATTTGAAAAAATTGTATTAGCATCAAGTGTCATCCACTACAAGTTAAAAAATATATATATTCGTAAGTTTAAATTATTTTATTAACGATTGAAAATTTGAACAAGATATACATACTCGTATATAGAAAGAGTGTGCATTAATAGAAGGAATTGAAGTGGTAAAACAGCTGTTCTACCACATAACCTTTATAACATTAAATCAGCTATTTTATGACATCATGTTATTACTTATTTTAAACCAAATGGGACGAAATAATTATATTTCGTAATTAACCTATTTTGTGGACAGTTTTTCTACCACATAAAATAAAATTAATTCTTTAAATGTAATAAAACAAATAATACTTGAAAAAGCTTTATTAATATAAAGTATCATCCACAAGTTTAAAAAAATGTATTTGAACTTGAACGGATGAATAAATGGTATTTTATTAACGATTATAAATTTGAACAAGATGTATATAGGGAGAGAGTGAGCTAAAAGGTGTTGAAAAAGCTGTAATGAAAAAAGGTTTTAAGAAGTGAATAAACATTTTTGCTTTGAAATTAATACATCTTATAATTAGGAAAGTAACGGACAGTTTTCAGGAAACTATTCTTATATTCCATAATACTCGTTAAACAAAGTTTTAATCAGCTTCAAAACATTTTAATGAATTTTCAAAATAATTATAAATATCCGTAGTACTTTATGATTGTCTATGCTGTCTAAACTACTTTTGTATACAAACTGTTTTAAGTAAAGAGGTCAAATTTCTGAGAACGTTTTCCGTTCATTATCTCCTCCTGTATAAACATTACACCGAGTTGAAACGATCTCGGATAATCCACTGACTACAGAAACGTTTCCAACCCTTATGAATCTATATACCTTGGATGTGTTTTCCCCTAACAGATGTAAGTCGAGACAAGCGCTGGAGTTTTATCTGTGCTCAAAACACGGGAAATGAAAGCAGGTTCCGTCACCATATCGGCGAGTCGTGGCGACTTAAGCCGATTAGGTAAACTGATCGTTGACCGACCAGCGAGGTATTTTTCGTTTTAATCTTGGATGACATAATATCCCACTCCGTACATCTTGTTCCAGATATTCTAAATAAGCTTAGCGCTTACATTAGCTTTCACTTTCTTTGTGTGTGTGCGCGCGTGCGTTTTCAGTCAATCTGATTACTCTTGTCTCTAAATTATATTCAAATGGTAATATTTTTGTATAATAAGATCATGATAATGACATAAATTCCCCTGTAGTATTCAGAGATCATGGAATCCTCTATACAGGGACGGATACTTAGAGTAGACCTCATCCTTGCACCACGAGAGGTGTTCCTCTTGGCAGCCGGTCTCCATCATCCCCCATCCACAATCCCTACCGCGAATAAGGAGTCAGGATTGATAAATAATACTCAAAAACCTCTAGATACAAATATTTTTATTTTAACCTGATGCACATTTCAATTACTCACCCATCCTCAGAGCCAGGACAAATACGTTTTATCTGTCCAGTGTTGTTTGCCACGACTCTTGATATGGTTGTTTGGTAACCGAAATGTACATCAAGTTAGAATGAAAATATTGGAGATATGAGGTTTTCGAGTATTTCTTATTATTAACAGTAAATTATTCCAAACAATCAGGATTGATTTTCAATGAAAGCCAGTGAAATGGAACATCACGTTAGATGAAGAGTGGTGTAGAAAAAGGTGGCATGTAAGACATCCCGTGGGAGTAAAAACTACGCGATAGATAATGCAAGAACCCTATGGGGTGGAATTTCAAGCTAAAGGGTAAGCATAGATATGCCCTTCTATATACCTTGAAGAGTCATACATACACTTCATCTCCTGCTGACTGCTCGAGATTGAAATTTGCTGAACGAAATGGTAGATTTAATAAATTTAGCAATGAGGAAAAGTACTAATGCTCCACTGGTGATAGAAAAAGTTAAAAATTATTAACGTGGGCGGGAAGAGTTGAAGACATACATTTTTACCGAAAAAGCCTTTTTTTATGAAAAAGGTATACTAAGAAAAAGATTACAGTTTTGTGATATAATTATGCGGAAGAGCAAAGATCCGGCCAATTCTTGAACTATTTCTTGTACACAAACAAATATCTCACCATAAGTTCTATAACGACCAATAGGGGTTTGATAATCCGGTACGACGAAATCCTGACAGAGAAAGTGATGACTAAACCTCATCGCGCTTAGGTTTTTAGTCAAACCCGAGGAACACAGAAGATCGTTGAAATGAAAATATAAACTGTTCTTATTGCGAGAGGGTGGATATTATTAGTTGTCCCTCTTGAAATTCTCTGTTCTTATTTCCCTAATTACTTTTTTTTTAGTTTTAAGGCAGTAAATATACGAAGGATTGTGTATAAAGTTCGGATTAAGGTAGGGGCATGCTCATTGTAGAGGATGTAGGAGGAACCTGACTTCAATTATCGCTCATCTGAGCTACACTTACTCTCGGAGTAAACACAATCTAGGAATCAAAAGATGTTCAGCAGTTAGTTACTCCTTGTAAGAAAGAATGATAAGGGAGGGTAGCTATAGTTTGATTTAAAACAGAATAGGATTCTACGTAGTTGAAATTGGCCAGAGGGAGTGGGGGATACCACTATCTGAGCGAATAGGCAGTTCACATCTTGCTACGTGGGCGTCCCTTCTTGTCAATTTGACATTGAATTTCCGTTCGTCGCTCAGTTACATTGTAGCTGTGGTGGAGTTATTTACTAGTGCTGTAGCTTACTTCATTCTGCCGCTGGCGATGGCGGGTTAAGAGTCGCAGTGATCGAACTGGCAACACCGCATCCCTATCCTGCCACAGACCCATTCCTATTCCACTTTAAATCAAAGTATAGTATTAGATTAGACCACGAATGGCAATTAACGGTTTATGACTTTGTTTCACCAATCTGAATCAATTTCCAACCCCTTCCATTTCTTATTGGATAGTTCATGCCCATGTTACTTGTTATTTATTACCCAAATTACGTGTTTACAGTCGTTGCCATGGTATTACAGGTATGTGGGAGAGTAAATGCACAATGCAAGCGGCAAGTTGTACGCATGCGCCAAAGTATATTTCGGTCAAGGCCTTCTTGGCCATTCACGTTCGATGACATTCCCCATTCAGCACGCAGAAATCTTTCTAAATAATCAGATTAGTTATTACAGATATCGATTATTAAAATGAAATGAGTTGCCAACGACGTTATATCGTGTCTGTTTGATTAACACTCGCCCTTTCTCTCTTCCCGACTTCCAGTACTAATTAGAAATCTATAACTGATAAAGTCTGCAATATCTTCCGCGATAATCGTAACGATATCACCTGCGTACCGCGTAGTGAACTGGACTACTATACACAGTTCCGGGTCTAAACAGACACATCGTGTAATGAATCACCCAAGCTAGAACTATAAATAAAGGGGTCTAATTGGCACTTTCTCTTTATGTCGTTTATCCTTGTTAAATATTCTACCTCTGCGTTAACAAAACTAAATCATGTATCCCTGATTTGTTTCTTTTCTTAAGGCCCACTTTTAGCGACAGCGTTGTTTTAAATTTTAGTTTACAATGAAACACAAATTTGTTTCTGCAATTACGCTGCTCCTTCTATTTATAAGTGTAGGTCAAGGAGTGATTGCACTGCGGGCGTGCTGCCATCTAGCGGGTTGCTTTACACCTTAGATGAGTAATGTAAGTTTACAGATGCACCGAACAGATGAATCATCGTTGGTGATTGTTTATAAATATTTCTGATTCCTTTGTAGTCATTGTTGCCATTCTTTGATCTGATGCAGCGGATTTTGCTTATTTTATATCCAGGTGGTGTCTTTATTGTTACGTCGAATAGTGGGCAGACACATTTGTTTGACCACGGTTACCTTATCCCTTCAGGAAGCGAGCATCTCGCGATGGCATTTCCTTTCTTAGTCTTATGCTCTTCCTTCACTGGATAGAGGCGGTGGAAAACTAAGTATAACCCCAATAGATGGTGCCTCGAGTATTCAGGCCTACATCCTGGAGTAATTAATCTTCCGTAGATTTATCTACAAAGGTTTGTAAAACATTCTGGAGTTGATACATAAAGACTAGGGGAAATGTTATATATATATATATATATATATATATATATATATATGTATTTAATGTATTTATATATATATATTTAGCTAGTCATGGTTTGTGAAATAAATACTACTTATATTTCTCGAGGCAAAGAGTCTATCTCCTCGGAGTGAAAAATGTAGCGCAAATATCTTTTATTTTAAAAAAAAGCTTTACTTACATTTGGTAATATCCTGACGACATTTAAAATCCGTATGAACATTTCGATTTTAAAGCAATCATTTTCAGATATTTGTAATAATTTTCACTGAAAATGATTGGTTTGCAATTGAAACCTACGTAAGGATTTTAATAAAAAAGTGTTTGTGGTTAGGAGGTTTTATCTATTTAAAATAAAATATTGCACCGCAATACTCCAATTTGTTATATTTTAAAATAATTTTGATTTCATCAACCCTATAACGTTGATTTCTCAATAAAATTGTTTCCAGTTTGTTCCATTTCTCTTTATTTTCAAATTTATTCTATTACGTCACATCTTGTTCATATTGTCAGTCGTTAGTAAAATACTTTTTATTCGTCCACTCAAGTTCATATACAGTTGTTTCCGTATATTAATTCAATAATTAAATATTGTAGTTTTATATGACAGAAAATCTTTTAACAAAAGGGGGAAGGTAAGCAATACAGTTATTTCGTCCAATTTTGCTTAAAACAAGTGATAACATATGATTTCATAAAACAGCTAATTTGATGGTATAGGTTATATGGTAGAACAGCGTGTTAAAGCATAGGTTATGTTACTTTATTTATATTTATTGTAATTATTTAATAAAACGTAACTAAACAAACTTTTTTTGTTGATATAAGTAGGAATAACTTTTTTTTGTTTATATTACTTGCTGCATCTCTTTTTAGTAAAACTATAATTTTATTGATATTTTTGGCAGTAAAATAATCTTCATGTTGAAGTAGGCCTACACAATAGGTGGACCCAAGCAGGGCGAGGACGTTTGGCAGGGGAAGACGCGACCGGCCTGTACCTTAGGTGGGCAGCACTTTTCCAAACCTTTACATTAGGCAACCTCACAACGCGCCAGTAATTAAAACATCAGATCGGTGAGAATGGTATTTTTAAAGAAAAAAAGAAGGTTAAAGCTCAATATGAGTTAAGGAAACCAGTTGAAAAAGACAATTATCCTAACTTAATTGACTGGGGTCATAAAATATTTTGTCTTTTGTAAATATATATATATATATATATATATATATATATCACTTTCACTTATGTACTTAAACAAGAATCTTACTTGGTATTTATGCGAGTACTTTCAAAGACTGGTTAGTGTCTCCATCCTCGGGCATACTATATATATATATATATATATATATATATATATATATATATATATATATATATATATATATATATATATATATATATCGCAATATGTTTTCTTGTGTATTAATAAAGAACAAAAGTCAAAATACAAATACAAGAATTATATTTGAATTTACAATTATATATATATATATATATATATATATATATATATATATATATATATATATATAAATTCATAAAACACAAGGACAGATCTAGGTTAACGAGTGAGAACGTTGAAAACATTTTGAGAATATCAGTTCCTTTCCAACCTGCTAACGTAGATGATGTCATATTAGGGAGCTGTGAAAGATTACGTCCATCGGCTTCCAAAAATTAACAGGTTTAGTAATTTTTTAGTAACTCCTGGAATCAAGTGAAATACATATTGAGAATTTCAGTTCCTTCCCAACCTGCTAACGTAGATGATGTCATATTAGGGAGCTGTGAAAGATTACGTCCATCGGCTTCCAAAAATTAACAGGTTTAGTAATTTTTTAGTAACTCCTGGAATCAAGTGAAATACATATTGAGAATTTCAGTTCCTTCCCAACCTGCTAACGTAGATGATGTCATATTAGGGAGCTGTGAAAGATTACGTCCATCGGCTTCCAAAAATTAACAGGTTTAGTAATTTTTTAGTAACTCCTGGAATCAAGTGAAATACATATTGAGAATTTCAGTTCCTTCCCAACCTGCTAACGTAGATGATGTCATATTAGGGAGCTGTGAAAGATTACGTCCATCGGCTTCCAAAAATTAACAGGTTTAGTAATTTTTTAGTAACTCCTGGAATCAAGTGAAATACATATTGAGAATTTCAGTTCCTTCCCAACCTGCTAACGTAGATGATGTCATATTAGGGAGCTGTGAAAGATTACGTCCATCGGCTTCCAAAAATTAACAGGTTTAGTAATTTTTTAGTAACTCCTGGAATCAAGTGAAATACATATTGAGAATTTCAGTTCCTTCCCAACCTGCTAACGTAGATGATGTCATATTAGGGAGCTGTGAAAGATTACGTCCATCGGCTTCCAAAAATTAACAGGTTTAGTAATTTTTTAGTAACTCCTGGAATCAAGTGAGTATTTTCCTACTGCTTTATAAGCAAACCAGTTGATTTAATTTAGTGACTTTGTAAACGTATGTTATAATTATACTGTAATTTATTTGATGTCAGTTGTACTTGCTGCCCTGAAGAAAACGTCATGCAAGCTAATCTCTAAGAAATCTTAGTGAAATTCCCTCCTTTACAAACTACAACAAGTATTTTTTGAAATTCATTTTAAAGTTCGTTCAGAGATTAAAAACGTTTAAACTCTTAATATACTCATCTTCACTTCTGTTAAGGATATTTGTATATACTATAGTACATTTATCTGACTCTTTTTGGAATTAATCCATTTTAAAAACATAAATATTACTCTCTAGGTTTTGTACTATTTACGTTTTTAAAATGGAATCATTCCGAAACGCGTCAACAAAAGATAATATTAATCATGTTTACACCCGCAGAGGTTAAATAAAAGCGGTCGACTTACAAGTCTGGCACAACTGTTTATTTAGGGAACGTACCAATAACGGATTCGTTATCGTCTTCAGGCTTAAAATTAAAAATAATAACAATAATAAAATTAGCTCCCAAATAAACACAGTACATTGATATTTGTATAATTATAAAACAATACACATAGCCCTAAAGTAGCCCATATGTGGTACCTGTATTGTTTTATAATTATAGAAATTGCATTGTTCTCATTATCTATGCGCTAATTTCATCATTGTTATTATTTTTACTTGTGTACCGTTGTTGAGACGTTCCCTGTATAAATAAATATTTGTACCTAACTGTACCTGTAGCAAGTCGACCGCTTTTATTTAAAAAAAAGAAAATATTGTAATGTTAGGAATGGTAGCAAAATGCACTCGTATATAAATTTAAAACGTCTATTTTACTTATTTCTTCAACTGTTATTTTGCGACTATTTAGCGACGAGGCTCCAAATAGCCCCACGAGATTTATCTTTTGGCCGCGTAACTCCGTAACAGCAGGTGCTTACTGCACGGAATAAAGATTTCGTGAATGGCTTTACCAACATCAAAAGACGTGCATAAAATGGGGAATGTGTTTAAATTGAGAAGAAAACAACATTCCGGCGTCGGAAATAGTTGAGGACTCGACTGACGTGGTTCTAATTGGTGGCACAAGAGATTCATCACATCACGATGCGGCCGGGCCGAGATCGATCCACCACATGGCTCTTGTTATTTATGGAGCACGCTTTTTTATATTCGTCTTAAAGACATCGTTATTTTAATTCTTTCGCTCTGTTCTTGTTTATCGCACACGGTTTTTGCTTTTTATATAGTGTTTGGATGTAATTGCGTGTTATTTTAACAACGTCGATAAAATTCGTAGAAATATTTTCCGACCGTTACCATGGTAACGAGAAACACAGAGCGGATGCTTAGAGCCTTGTGTTTGTTTGGCTGTAACATTTACTGGTTTTTGCAGGCGGCGTTTAACTGTCGTGAGCCGGTTAGATACGTCGAAACTGGAATTTAAAACGAACAATAAGGTAATTACTTGCATGCATTGTATAATTGGGCGTGCATAATTAAAGAAACATACTTTCTGATTATAGAAACGTTCAGGTATAATGAGACAAAAACGCGTCGATACTGGTTTCGAAAAACTGTTATTTTTACTTGTTTTACGTTTAATGATTACATCTATTTAGAATGAAGTGTGCGTGTGCGTGCGCACGCGTGTGTATGTGTGACAGAAAGAGAGAGAGAGAGAGAGTAAGCTACTTCTGCCTCTTTAAGTATTTGAAAACGGTAACTATTTATTGGTAGAATTAGGTATGCTAAGGATTTAAAAATCCCTGGTCTTACGAAATGATCACGTCTATTGTGGATTGGTTGTATCCATGATGCATGGTCTCTCTCCCTCTCCCTTTCTCTCATCCCTTGGGAGATTAGAGAGATGTCCTGTAGGAACACCCTGTTTGAGTGTGGTAAGAAAGAATAAAAGAAATGAATGATTAAGAAGAAACCGTCGATATTCCCGAGGCTTTAGGAGGGGAAATACTGTCACATACTGTAAACCTATTCTCTATTGGAGCTTTAGACATATTTGTAACCTCTTTTCGATACATTTGAAAATTATTTGTTAACATGGTGTGTATAAGTTATTGTTTTACTGTATTAAACTTTAGATAAACAACCCTGTAGTGAAGTTAAAAACTAATTAAATCTAATTCGCCTCCATAATTTCTAATTTACCAAAGCGTTATATTGTGTTAGGTAGTAACACTATCTGATACACGCATGAGTCTTTACTTCAAGAGATTTTGGGTTCAATACTACTTGCAGGCTTTATTTTTTTCTGCATGTAGTAATTTTTACTTTCGCTGTTTACCTATCTTAAATCATCATTTATCTAAAATTAGCTAAAATAGGAACCAGTGATAAATCTATTTCAACAAAACCAGACTATCGGTATAACGTCCAAAACAACACTCGTGCCTATTAGTTTGAGTTAGATTGTATTGTTGGTGGAAATTTATCTCAGGATAAGAAAGCATTCCTTTGGCCGAGGACTTTGTACCGATTCGATCAATCACACCAAGCCCTTTCACCCTTTCAATAGGTCCGCACCGTTTGCTTTCCCGGCCCTTTGTAAAGCAGATGCTTAGCGATACTGCGCCGACATATTTCTCTATCGATATTATTTCCTGCGTACCGTGGCCATAAATAAGTACGACGGTATGGAGAACGCAATTTTCCAGTCAATGGAACATCCTTTCAGAGTTTTACTTGGGAACGATTTATTGTTCATAAATGTATAATGAAATGCGGTGTCTGTACGGAAGCAGCCGTGGCCACAGATATGTTTCTTACTGTCACTGTAAACTGTCAACGTGAAATAAATACAATACATGAAACGCTCACTCACAGTTATTCTCTTCTGTTTACTATTTAAATAGAAATTCTTATCAAATCATCTTTGTTATCGTTAGGAATATTGATATACATTACAGTACCTTCCAAAAAAACATTGTAATTCGTTGACGCGTTTCGGATTAACTCCATTATTAAAACTTTAAACTGTACTCTTACATTATGAAAAATTTTAATACAGTATAAAGTTTAATCAATACAGTTTAGCGTTTTGATAATGGAGTTAATCCGAAACACGTCAATGAAGGTCAATATTGTGTTAGGAAAGGCAAACGAGGAAGTAAGCAAGTGTTTACTATTTATCTATTTCCATTTAATTATAAATTGTTCTTTAAAATCTGATTACCTCGTCTTATTATGTTCCTGATTGGAATCAATGTTTAAAAGATAATCGCAACATATGCTGCCCCTGAGGGTTGTACTTATCCTTTGTTACTAACCTCTAAAAACTATTAGATTAGGTTAGGTCAATTTACAACATATAAAATATAAGACATGTAAAACAAGTAATAAAAACAAACTCTCAAAATCAATTCCTACTTAATTCAACGAAGAAAAATGTTATTTAAGTTACTTATTTATTAAATAATTGCAATTATTATAAATGAAGTAACATAACCTATGCTTTAAAACAACTTCTTATGCATATAACCTATAACATTAAATCAGCTGTTTTATCAAATCATATGTTATCGTTTATTTTAAGCAAAATGGGACGAAGTAACTTTATTGCATACCTTGCCCCTTTTGTTAAAAAAACTAAATTTGATTAATTATTAAATTAAATTAATGAATTAATAACGGTAAAAAACCAAAAAGTCAACTCAAAATCTCACAAAAAATTAGTTTTTAATAAAACAAACACACTAGTTCATAACACAGACTAGTTTCGGCGACGACGTCGCCTTCGTCAGTACCTGGCTGAGGAACTGTACAGTACTGAATACTACTGTAGTAGCCAAGCACTGAGGAAGACGACATAGTGGCCGAAATCTAGTTTGTGTTATGAACTAGTGTGTTTGTTTTATTAAAAACTAATTTTTTGTGAGATTTACATTTTAATATTTTAGTTTTTACCTTTGTGAATAGTTCTCACTAGCTAAGCTCTAATTTACTAAATAATGAATTAATATTTGAAAAAAACTATTACATTAAGTGTCATCCACTACAAGTTTTAAAAATATGTATTTGAACTTGAGTGGCTGAATAAAAGATATTTTATTAACGACTGAAAATTTGTATATATATATATATATATATATATATATATATATATATATATATATATATATATATATATATATATATATATAGAAATAGTGTGAACAAATAAAAGGAATTGAAATAAACGTTTCACTAACACTGATGATCCACTGGTCAGGTGATATTGGAACGCGAAATGTATGATGTTTAAACGTGAAAATTTCCATTTTTATACACTGACATAGTTGTGCAACAGATAAAACAGCCTAACCGTCCACTGCGAGGCCAATTGGGATAGATAAGCATTCATTAGCCTTGACTTACTTAAATACAAACAAAACTATTTTGTAAATTTTTTTACAGAAATGTACAGTATTGTTTTTTTTTAAGAGTTGCTACTTTGGCGCCAGAGCGGAAAAATTTTACGAGAAAAAATCTTCCAGCTGGCTTCACGCTGAATCTCGACAATCTCTAACATATTTATATACAGTGGTTGTATATATGTGCTGTATACAACCATTTTAGCTTAAAAGAGTGATAACATGTGGTTTCTTAAAACAGCTGATCGTATATTATAGGTTATGTTGTAGAACAGATGTTTCAACACGTAAGTTACTTTACATTATTTATTGTAGATTATTATTCTAAATTGATATTATTCAATATTTTATATTATCTTATAAATATATTAACTTATATTTCAATATATCCTAATTCAAAAACTCAATCTAAGAATTAGTATATAAATATATATATATATATATAATATTATAATTATATATATATATTTTCCAAATTTTCAAATGATAACTTCCTTGACACTTTCTACGACACTTTACAATTAAATTCGTTAAATAAAATATGTATTCAGTAAATTTTGTAAATTCAGTAAATATCTAATAACGGTTCTCTATTTACTACATGTTTTTATTACTAAATACAATTAATAGATTCTAATAAAACCTCTATTAACTGCATTCTGCAAATGAAGTATTGCTTCTTAGGGGACGCCCACTAACAGCAACATTGAAATAAGTTCATCAAACTAAACACTGCACTACCTATATATTTGTGGAATATGTGCCCAGTTCTTTATCTTCATTACCTTCTTCTACGAATCTGCCATCATCAGTTACCTACCAAAACACCCTGCCATATTTACCTTTAACTAACGCTGTTCGTAAAATTAAAATTATAACGGTTAAACACAAAATAGTAAATCAAAATCTAACAAATAATAAGTTTTTTATTAACAATCACACAACAGACTAGTTTCGGCGACGATGTCGCCTTTCTCAGTACTACTAAGTACTACTAAACCCTGAGGAAGGCGACATCGTCGCCGAAACTAGTGTGTTGTGAACTAGTGTATTTTTTTAATAAAAACTCATTTTTGGTGAGATTTTAAGTTAAATATTTCGTGTTTTACCGTTATGAACAGTTCTCATTAGCTAAGCTCTAATGAACTAAAAATTAAAATTGATGTTTGCCTCGTTCATTATTATAGGTTTTCAGCAAGATATACGCCTTCGACGGGTTAGAATGTTCATTTAATGGAAAATGGGGCATTGCCTACTTTTTCTGTTAAATAACATAACTTACAATTGTTTTTAAGTATATTTCGACTCAAACTAACGTCTTGAACCCCCAACTGGTAGCTCGAAAGTCTTTTGAATTTTATGCTACTAACAAAGGATATTATTGTTTTAATGCAGTAGAATTGCACAGTATAATGCACATGAATGCTACTAACATGTGCTCTACCAGACATTTCTCTAATCTATTAAAACCCTTATTAAATATACGACATCACTATCATTATTTAGAAATGATAAACTTTTACATATGACTGTACCAGTAAAACACGACTTTTTATTACTTTTTCAATATTCAAGTGTTTTTTGTTCAAAATTGTTTTTCTGTGTGTCTGCTTGCAAATGTGTTTGTTACGTGTAGTAGTAACGTGTGTCTGCCTATCTGTGTAGAAGTAGTTCCTTTACTGTCTTGCTTTTCCTTTTCAAATCCACCACGAACGCCTGTAGATTACAGTAAGTGCAAAGACCTCTCTCTCTCTCTCTCTCTCCCCTCAAACACACACACACCCACTTATATAAATAAATAAATATATATATATATATATATATATATATATATATATATATAGATAGATATCGCAATATGTATTCTTGTGTATTAATAAAGAACTTATTCAAAATACAAATACAAGAATTATAATTGAATTTATAATTCATATATATATAAGGTATATAATCACATAAGGTAAAAGTATTGCACTTAATGGCTGAAAAAATTATTTACAAGTAAAATAATAACTTCATATATATATATATATATATATATATATATATATATATATATATATATATATATATGCTGATACGTATTCCTTTACGGATGGAAAAATATGATGAATAGTTATTATCAAGAGTGCATCCGTTCATTCTGCAGTACATAAAATCGCAGTTCCGACGTTTCGCTAGAATCTCATCCAGCATTGACGAGGTGGACCCAACAACAGTCGAAGAGCGAGTCAACTGTTGCTCCAGATAATAACTATTCATCATACATATTAATACATATTTATACAAAATAATAATAATATATAACTTAATATCTTAATCGAGAATATTTACAAATACTGTATTATGGTCGAGCTTTTCATTTATAATTATTGATATTTTCAAGAGCCTCTTCATTCGTCAACAGTTGGAACGTGACTAATTAACCCGATCGCATAACAATCAATGCGTACTACAGCGTTGCCATATTTGTAACTGCGAGCATATATATAATATATTATAGGCATGTAAGACTTTTCATAATTATATAGCAGTACTTGGGAAGTTGTGTTGAAAAAAAAAACGTATCAATTGATGACCCGTCACATGATTTCGGGATTGGGATGGAATATAAGGGATGGCATGCAAGGCACATTGTTCGCGGAGAATAAGTCTGAAGTCAGGATCTAGTGTTGGCAGTGAGTCTGGTAACGTAACGTCCTTAAAATCTCGCGAATACAGGCATGCAAGGCACAATGTTCGCGGAGAATAAGTCTGAAGTCAGGATCTAGTGTTGGCAGTGAGTCTGGTAACGTAACGTCCTTAAAATCTCGCGAATACAGGCATGCAAGGCACAATGTTCGCGGAGAATAAGTCTGAAGTCAGGATCTAGTGTTGGCAGTGAGTCTGGTAACGTAACGTCCTTAAAATCTCGCGAATACAGGCATGCAAGGCACATTGTTCGCGGAGAATAAGTCTGAGTCAGGATCTAGTGTTGGCAGTGAGTCTGGTAACGTAACGTCCTTAAAATCTCGCGAATACAGGCATGCAAGGCACATTGTTCGCGGAGAATAAGTCTGAGTCAGGATCTAGTGTTGGCAGTGAGTCTGGTAACGTAACGTCCTTAAAATCTCGCGAATACAGGCATGCAAGGCACAATGTTCGCGGAGAATAAGTCTGAAGTCAGGATCTAGTGTTGGCAGTGAGTCTGGTAACGTAACGTCCTTAAAATCTCGCGAATACAGGCATGCAAGGCACATTGTTCGCGGAGAATAAGTCTGAGTCAGGATCTAGTGTTGGCAGTGAGTCTGGTAACGTAACGTCCTTAAAATCTCGCGAATACAGGCATGCAAGGCACAATGTTCGCGGAGAATAAGTCTGAAGTCAGGATCTAGTGTTGGCAGTGAGTCTGGTAACGTAACGTCCTTAAAATCTCGCGAATACAGGCATGCAAGGCACAATGTTCGCGGAGAATAAGTCTGAAGTCAGGATCTAGTGTTGGCAGTGAGTCTGGTAACGTAACGTCCTTAAAATCTCGCGAATACAGGCATGCAAGGCACAATGTTCGCGGAGAATAAGTCTGAAGTCAGGATCTAGTGTTGGCAGTGAGTCTTGGTGACGTAACGTCCTTAAAATCTCGCGAATACAGGCATGCAAGGCAAATTGTTCGCGGAGAATAAGTCTGAAGTCAGGATCTAGTGTTGGCAGTGAGTCTGGTAACGAAAGGTCCTTAAAATCTCGCGAATACAGGCATGCAAGGCAAATTGTTCGCGGAGAATAAGTCTGAAGTCAGGATCTAGTGTTGGCAGTGAGTCTGGTAACGTAACGTCCTTAAAATCTCGCGAATACAGGCATGCAAGGCACAATGTTCGCGGAGAATAAGTCTGAAGTCAGGATCTAGTGTTGGCAGTGAGTCTGGTAACGTAACGTCCTTAAAATCTCGCGAATACAGGCATGCAAGGCACATTGTTCGCGGAGAATAAGTCTGAAGTCAGGATCTAGTGTTGGCAGTGAGTCTGGTAACGTAACGTCCTTAAAATCTCGCGAATACAGGCATGCAAGGCACATTGTTCGCGGAGAATAAGTCTGAAGTCAGGATCTAGTGTTGGCAGTGAGTCTGGTAACGTAACGTCCTTAAAATCTCGCGAATACAGGCATGCAAGGCACATTGTTCGCGGAGAATAAGTCTGAAGTCAGGATCTAGTGTTGGCAGTGAGTCTGGTAACGTAACGTCCTTAAAATCTCGCGAATACAGGCATGCAAGGCACATTGTTCGCGGAGAATAAGTCTGAAGTCAGGATCTAGTGTTGGCAGTGAGTCTGGTAACGTAACGTCCTTAAAATCTCGCGAATACAGGCATGCAAGGCACAATGTTCGCGGAGAATAAGTCTGAAGTCAGGATCTAGTGTTGGCAGTGAGTCTGGTAACGTAACGTCCTTAAAATCTCGCGAATACAGGATATATTCACACCGAATGGATTACATGATTAACTGAAGAATCGACCTTTCAAAATTTCCAGTAATTTTCTAGAGTTGACGAGATACTTAAACTGCAACCTGACTTGTAGGATGCGGAATGTTGAGGAACAGCCTTCTGGAAGACATCGGCAGTGGGGTAAATACGTTACTGTTGTTTCCTTTTGTTAAAACTTTGTGTATTTTAATCCATTAAAGGTTGCACTGTCTAAATACAACAAACATAAACCTTCCATGCGGGAAGAACGTTCAAGCCTGTAACGTACGTCAAGCTCAAAAGGTTTGGGCGCGGGAGAGCGCAGGACAGGTTATGCAAATCGACTCTCAAGATGGTGCTTTCTTCAATTACACTTCAATAATCGAATTATGGCATTCTTTTAGAACACCGTTCGTTTTTTTTCTTATTGTAAACGACAATGCAGTGAGTGTAACGTAATGGGTGGATGATATAGTTCGCTTACTTCTAAATGACAAACAGTAATACAATAAAAAAACCAATTCCTAATCGAACCAACAAAGAAAAATTTGATTCTAGTTACTTTTTATTTAATTACAATTATATAAATAAAGGAACATAACCTAGGCGTTAATACACCTGTTCTACCACATCACTTATAATATAAAATGATGTTATCACTTATTTTAAAGCTTTGGGACGAAATAACTATATTGCATACCTTGCCCCTTTAGTGAATTATTTACATTAAATTCACAATAATTCAATAAATTTAATTAATGAATTCATATTTGAAATCATTGTTTAAATTTCAAGTGACATCCACAACAAATTTAAGTTGCATCATAACTAAAAATATATTTGAACTTGAATGAATGAATAAAAAGTTTAATAACGTTGAAAATTTGAACAACATATGCAGTATAAAGGGACATTTCTAATCACTCATCCGCGTCTTTTTGTTCAATTGGATGTTGAACAGTGGAAAACAATTGCGCGTGGTATCTTAGAAAAAGAACAATGTTATGCTTTGATGTGAGAAAAATGGCAACACTATGTCATTCCCGGTTGCCACAAAGCCTAAAACGGTGACGAGCCTCCATCGCCTTTTAACGTTTGACTCAAAATACCTTTTTAATTTTAAATATAATATTCTAATAACGTCTTATTTATATCATTTAATTATTCTTAGAACTTATTAGAAGCAGAAAATTATATTAGAAAAACTCCTAACACCCACACTACCATAATATCTCACCCTCATCCTAATACCCTAACCTACAGAAACCTTGAGATCAGTTACGGTCTGAGTTGACAATGGGACAATTCTCTCGAAACGGCCGTCTTAAACAAATAAACGTAAATGCTACTATAGGCAAGTTTGTAAATATTTACAAGTGTTTTAGCAGAAAAAAGGATAAGGGATGAAATACATACTTCGACCATGAGTCATGATTAAAACAAAAGGTATAATTGGGGGTATTTGGATTTATTTAAAGGATTTGGCTAGAAGTTTACTACGTACTAATGTGTGAAGGTTCCTCTGGAGTATTTTAAAATCTGTTTAAGAATGCTACAAAAAAATTGCGTTCATTAAATAGTAAGCTTGACACTTTGAAGTGAACTTCTTGGGTGAGAGGTTAAACGACGAAGGTTCGCAGATGCGATCGAGTTAATGTTTAAAAATACGAACCAGAAAGAAAGGCTAAAAAAATCTGTATAAAGACAGAAAGTCGCAGTGATGTTACTGGATGTTGTTATAAAGCTTGTAAATCCAGGACGTGTTTGTGGAAGCTTATAAACCCGGGGCAGACTGTTTGTATTCAATCATTTCAAAACAACAGCTGACTGTTGTTCTTTGTTCCAATTACAGGGAAATCTGACGCCGGCTTTGAAAGGAGGAATTCATTCATTGTAAAACAAACTCTATACAATCTCAATAATACGATCACAATCATTCGTATATAATATAAACCCCTTGATTCTCCTATTTAATACATATCGATTACGTTCCTTGTTCAAAACAACTTTCAATATTCACCCCTCCCAAAAATTATGCACAACATTTTCGTGCTTTTTATAAATGTTTAGATTTATGTTAGTTTTTAACACTTTTATAGTTCTTCACTATAAAGGTATGGTACTTTCGAAACAATAATGAGGATTATCTTTAATACATACTTTTTCCAATTTGCGACCAAAATGGCGATCATAGATAGTTTCCTAGATAATAAGATACGTATTATTTATTTCCCTCTATTACTTCACACCCACCCTTTATATATATATATATATTGTTCAAATTTTCAATCGATAATAAAATACTTTTATTTATTCACTCAAATTCAAATACATTTTAAAACTTGTAGTGGGGGACAATTGGCGTTAATAGTTTTTTTTCAAATAATTCATTAATTAAATTTAGATTTGTTTGTTTTATCTTGGCAAAAAAACCACTACTGATTTATTCAGCAGACGCGTTTCGCGCTAGTTCAGCGCATTTTTCAATGCTGTGAATTACTGACAAGACTGTTGCTCAGGTGTGTTGTGTTGGTGTGAGTCTGTGGTGTATTTTTGTTCTGTGGTGAGTTATTGTTCATAGAGTAGTTGTACCACAGACTCACACCAACACAACACACCTGAGCAACAGTCTTGTCAGTAATTCACAGCACTGAAAATGCGCTGACCTAGCGCAAAACGCATCTGCTGAATAAATCACTATGTAGTAGTTTTCTTGCAAAGATAAAACAAGTGTAATTTTTATAAAAACCTCAAGATCTACAACACAAAAACTGCTAATCAAATTTAGTTTTATCTGGGAGAAAAACTTTTCGCAAAAGGAGCAAGGTAGAAAATACAGTTATTTCGTCCCATTTGGCTTAAAATAAGTGATAACATATGATTTCATAAAACAGCTGATATTATATTATATGTTATGTGAGAACAGCTGTTTTAACGCATAGGTTATGTTATCTAATTTTTATAATTGTAATTATTTAATAAAAAGTAACTAAAATAAAATTTATCGTTGTTGACCGAAGTAGGGATTGATTTGAAACATTTTTTTTTATATTACCGGTTGGTAGTTACAGAGAGCAGTGGGATAAACCGTGGATAAGCAAAGAGGTCGCCAGTTCCGGGGATGTACGAATTCTGTCAATAAAATGCCTCATAATTTTTTTTTTATATTACCGCTTGGTGCTTACAGAGAGCAGTGGGACAAACCGTGGATAAGCAAAGAGGTCGCCAGTTCCGGGGATGTGTCAGGCCACGACCTTTTGTGGCCAACCACAGTCGTACGAATTCTGTCAATAAAATGCCTCATATATTCTCGTCAAATATAAACGTGGTTCTTAATAAGTGGGAAAGGAAGGGTATTGAAATGTATCTACGGGGATCTCTTGTATCCTGTAAAATGTTCCTCTGTAGCCTTACTTTATTTAGGAATTCGGCTTACTTGGAGGTCATGATAACGGATCTAATAAAGGAAGCGTGCCTGCACTCTTGCCCAATCTTATACAAATCCCGAGAATTCCGTCCAATAACATTAAACCTATTTATTACACACAATCCTTTCTACACCCTCGGGTGATAATTGAACTTCGCTTTGCTACGCGAATCAAAAATACAAGATTCGAGTCTGGGGAAATTCCAACGTAGAACTTGGGTTTTATTTTCATAAGTGCTGAAATACAACGCCTTCCTCAGTATTACAGATAGCCAGCTTTCCGTAGGGTATGCATGTTCTGTCTTATGAAACCTATCTCTTGGGTATGCATGTTCTGTCTTATGAAACCTTTCTTTTAGGTATGCATGTTCTGTCTCATGAAACCATTCCATTGGGTTTGCATCTTCTGTTTCATTAAACCTTTCCGTAGGGTATGCATGTTCTGTCTCATGAAACCTTTCCATTGGGTATGCATGTTCTGTCTCATGAAATCTTTCCATTGGGTATGCATGTTCTGTCTCATGAACCCTTTCCATTGGGTATGCATGTTCTGTCTTATGAAAACTTTCCATTGGGTATGCATGTTCTGTCTTATGAAACCTATCTCTTAGGTATGCATGTTCTGTCTCATGAAACCTTACCATTGGGTTTGCATCTTCTGTCTCATTAAACCTTTCCGTAGGGTATGCATGTTCTGTCTCATGAAACCTTTCCATTGGGTATGCATGTTCTGTCTCATGAAACCTTTCCATTGGGTATGCATGTTCTGTCTCATGAACCCTTTCCATTGGGTATGCATGTTCTGTCTTATGAAACCTATCTCTTGGGTATGCATGTTCTGTCTCATGAAACCTTTCCGTAGGGTATGCATCTTCTGTCTCATTAAACGTTTCCGTAGGGTATGCATGTTCTGTCTCATGAAACCTTTCCATTGGGTATGCATGTTCTGTCTCATTAAACCTTTCCGTAGGGTATGCATGTTCTGTCTCATGAAACCTTTCCATTGGGTATGCATGTTCTGTCTTATGAAACCTATCTCTTAGGTATGCATGTTCTGTCTCATGAAACCTTTCCATTGGGTTTGCATCTTCTGTCTCATTAAACCTTTCCGTAGGGTATGCATGTTCTGTCTCATGAAACCTTTCCACTGGGTATGCATGTTCTGTCTCATGAAACCTTTCCATCGGGTATGCATGTTCTGTCTCATGAAACCTTTCCATTGGGTATGCATGTTCTGTCTCATGAAACCTTTCCATTGGGTATGCATGTTCTGTCTTATGAAACCTTTCAATTGGGTATGCATGTTCTGTCTTATGAAACCTATCTCTTAGGTATGCATGTTCTGTCTCATGAAACCTTTCCATTGGGTTTGCATCTTCTGTCTCATTAAACCTTTCCGTAGGGTATGCATGTTCTGTCTCATGAAACCTTTCCCTTGGGTATGCATGTTCTGTCTCATGAAACCTTTCCATCGAGTATGCATGTTCTGTCTCATGAAACCTTTCCATTGGGTATGCATGTTCTGTCTCATGAAACCTTTCCATTGGGTATGCATGTTCTGTCTCATTAAACCTTTCCATTGGGTATGCATGTTCTGTCTCATGAAACCTTTCCATTGGGTATGCATCTTCTGTCTCATTAAACTTTTCCGTAGGGTATGCATCTTCTGTCTCATTAAACCTTTCCGTAGGGTATGCATGTTCTGTCTCATGAAACCTTTCCATTGGGTATGCATGTTCTGTCTCATGAAACCTTTCTCTTGGGTATGCATGTTCTGTCTTATGAAACCTATCTCTTAGGTATGCATGTTCTGTCTCATGAAACCTTTCCATTAGGTTTGCATATTCTGTCTCATTAAACCTTTCCGTAGGGTATGCATGTTCTGTCTCATGAAACCTTTCCATTGGGTATGCATGTTCTGCCTCATGAAACCTTTCCATTGGGTTAGCATGTTCTGTCTCATGAACCCTTTCCATTGGGTATGCATGTTCTGTCTTATGAAACCTATCTCTTGGGTATGCATGTTCTGTCTCATGAAACCTTTCCGTAGGATATGCATCTTCTGTCTCATTAAACCTTTCCGTAGGGTATGCATGTTCTGTCTCATGAAACCTTTCCATTGGGTATGCATGTTCTGTCTCATTAAACATTTCCATTGGGTATGCATGTTCTGTCTCATGAAACCTTTCCGTAGGTTATGCATCTTCTGTCTCATTAAACCTTTCCGTAGAGTATGCATGTTCTGTCTCATGAAACCTTTCCATTGGGTATGCATGTTCTGTCTCATTAAACTTTTCCGTAGGGTATGCATCTTCTGTCTCATTAAACCTTTCCGTAGGGTATGCATGTTCTGCCTCATGAAACCTTTCCATTGGGTATGCATGTTCTGTCTCATGAAACCTGTCTCTTGGGTAAGCATGTTCTGTCTCATGAAACCTTTCCATAGATTTTGTATCTTCTGTTTTATAAAACCTTTCCATAGGGTATGCATGTTCTGTCTCATGAAACCTTTACATTGGGTATGCATGTTCTGTCTCATGAAACCTTTCCATTGGGTATGCATGTTCTGTCTTATGAAACCTTTCTCTTGGGTATGCATGTTCTGTCTCATGAAACCTTTCCGTAGGGTATGCATGTTCTGTCTTATGAAACCTTTCTCTTGGGTATGCATGTTCTGTCTCATGAAACCTTTATATTGGGTATGCATGTTCTGTCTCATGAAACCTTTCCATTGGGTATGCATGTTCTGTCTTATGAAACATATCTCTTGGGTATGCATGTTCTGTCTCATGAAACCTTTCCGTAGGGTGTGCATGTTCTGTCTTATGAAACCTATCTCTTGGGTATGCATGTTCTGTCTCATGAAACCTTTCCATAGATTTTGTATCTTCTGTTTTATAAAACCTTTCCATAGGGTATGCATGTTCTGTCTCATGAAACCTTTACATTGGGTATGCATGTTCTGTCTCATGAAACCTTTCCGTAGGGTATGCATGTTCTGTCTTATGAAACCTTTCTCTTGGGTATGCATGTTCTGTCTCATGAAACCTTTATATTGGGTATGCATGTTCTGTCTCATGAAACCTTTCCATTGGGTATGCATGTTCTGTCTTATGAAACTTATCTCTTGGGTATGCATGTTCTGTCTCATGAAACCTTTCCGTAGGGTGTGCATGTTCTGTCTTATGAAACCATATAATAGCACCTTATAATTACTTTGAAATTTATTTTGTTAATTATAGTTGTAATAAATGAAGATTGTAATTTTGTCTCTGAAACGCAGCTGTTGAAATAAATTTATTTTTTGTGAGTCCGTCTTCAATTTTATAATTAATATTGAATTGTCTCACTTAAACACGATTTACCTAAATAGGTAATTAACAAATATTATCTGGTCGTAATAAAGTGACAATAATTTACGGACAGGTTAATAACGGGAAATCCAGGGCAAGAGCAAAGGATATTGGTACAGACGCCGGTAAACGCCGGCAAGGTTTGTTTAATATGTATGTAAAAAAGTAACAAGGGATTGTTTGCAGGGAGGGATTCATCAAAAGATTTAAGTCACGTTTGAGTCGGACTAAAGGGCGGGTGGTTTTAATTACACTGGGGGTTCTTTCCGCCCTCTCGGGTCTTAATGGAAATTACGTAAAAACAACAATACCGAGGTCTGTAATTTACAGTCGACTGACAAAAACAAAGGCGCCTTCATAAAGCTGACTGAAAATGAATCTTTAAAGGCATTTATTACACTGTTGCTGCAGGTGAGGTTGGCCGTTTTTAAAGGGCATCAAAGCGCCTTATTGCTTCTCTCGGCAAATAATCGAAGGCGTTTCGGGGTTTACATAAATAATTATGCTATAAAATCTTATGGCATTAAATAAGGGAAAATATTTTTTTTATTTTGCTGGAACCGCAGCATGTTGTTTTTTATAAAGCCTATGTAAACATTAAACTCGTCTTTGTGCCTTCGGGGGGAGGGGGCTTACTATAAATTTCCTGGACATCTCGTCCCACTTTACAGAGTGGCTACCTGGGCGTGTTTGAGCACCAAATATTTCTGGGTTGTTTTAAATTACAAATATGGAAGCCATGTGGTGCTTAGGCTCAAGTTAGAAAACGAATCTCCCAGAGAATTTATAAGGAATAGCGTCTCGAGTAGCACGATCACTTCCCATAGGTTGGTAGACCTGCTCTCTCGTGCATAAATATAGGGGTAGTGTTAGAGAATTTCGTTTTATTTACGAGCCAACTTTTTTATTTAATTAATTTCAAAACGCTCTGAAAGTTTGCAAAGTCAAGGCGTTTGAAATTTTATTTTACTGTAGCCCTTTTTCGTAATTATCGTCGTCAATAACGGTATCCATTTCGCCGAAACAAATTATACCTCCTGATACAGAAAATCGTCAGCAGCAGAGAAAAAAATCAAATATGGAGCTGACACCCAAAAAATTTAACTCGAATGTATTTCAATTGAAAAATACATATTTAACTTCAATTTCAAATTTTATAAAATTGATATTTTTTTATATAACAAAACACTAAATTATGGTCTTCTAAATGCCAATACAGCTATGTTACAATATAGCTACTATGTACTCGGTTAGGATAGATCTAGTTAAATAAAAGTTCACTGATGCAAGAGGTAACAATTTTTACCCTTTAGTGGAACAGTTTCGCAGAAATGTTAAGCATAACATAAATAAGGACAAAGGCGGTTTAGGTAAAAACGAAACCTAAATGAATGTAAACCCTAAATGGTGGTTTAGGTAAAAACGAAACCTAAATGAATGTAAACCATAAATGGTGGTTTAGGTAAAAACGAAACCTAAATGAATGTAAACCCTAAATGGTGGTTTAGGTAAAAACGAAACCTAAATGAATGCAAACCCTAAATGGTGGTTTAGCTAAAAACGAAACCTAAATGAATGTAAACCCTAAATGGTGGTTTAGGTAAAAACGAAACCTAAATGAATGTAAACCCTAAATGGTGGTTTAGGTAAAAACGAAACCTAAATGAATGTAAACCCTAAATGGTGGTTTAGGTAAAAACGAAACCTAAATGAATGTAAACCCTAAATGGTGGTTTAGGTAAAAACGAAACCTAAATGAATGCAAACCCTAAATGGTGGTTTAGGTAAAAACGAAACCTAAATGAATGTAAACCCTAAATGGTAGTTTAGGTAAAAACGAAACCTAAATGAATGCAAACCCTAAATGGTGGTTTAGGTAAAAACGAAACCTAAATGAATGTAAACCCTAAATGGTATTTTAGGTAAAAACGAAACCTAAATGAATGCAAACCCTAAATGGTGGTTTAGGTAAAAACGAAACCTAAATGAATGCAAACCCTAAATGGTGGTTTAGGTAAAAACGAAACCTAAATGAATGTAAACCCTAAATGGTGGTTTAGGTAAAAAAGAAACCTAAATGAATGCAAACCCTAAATGGTGGTTTAGGTAAAAACGAAACCTAAATGAATGCAAACCCTAAATGGTGGTTTAGGTAAAAACGAAACCGAAATGAATGCAAACCCTAAATGGTTGTTTAGGTAAAAACGAAACCTAAATGAATGCAAACCCTAAATGGTGGTTTAGGTAAAAACGAAACCTAAATGAATGCAAACCCTATATGGGGTTTAGGTAAAAACGTAATCTAAATGATGGCAAACCTTAAATAGGGGTTTAGGTAAAACCTTAACCTAAATGAGGGCAAACCCTAAATGGTGGTTTAGGTAAAAACGAAACCTAAATGAATGCAAACCCTAAATGGGGTTTAGGTAAAAACGTAACCTAAATGAATGCAAACCCTAAATGGTGGTTTAGGTAAAAACGAAACCTAAATGAATGCAAACCCTAAATGGGGTTTAGGTAAAAACGTAACCTAAATGATGGCAAACCCTAAATGGTGGTTTAGGTAAAAACGAAACCTAAATGAATGCAAACCCTAAATGGGGTTTAGGTAAAAACGTAACCTAAATGAATGCAAACCCTAAATGGTGGTTTAGGTAAAAACGAAACCTAAATGAATGCAAACCCTAAATGGGGTTTAGGTAAAAACGTAACCTAAATGATGGCAAACCCTAAATGGTGGTTTAGGTAAAAACGAAACCTAAATAAATGCAACCCTAAATGGTGGTTTAGGTAAAAACGAAACCTAAATGAATGCAAACCCTAAATGGTGGTTTAGGTAAAAACGAAACCTAAATGATGGCAAACCTTAAATAGGGGTTTAGGTAAAACCTTAACCTAAATAAGGGCAAACCCTAAATGGGGGCTTAGATAAAAACGTAACCTAAATGAGTACAAACCCTGATTTTTACATAACATACATTCTATCATATCGATTTGGAACTCTTATCTTAAGCGTAAAATATAGTAGCTTTATTAAAAAGTAGTACTTTGTTTTATAAAAAGACTTTGCTTTCGTAAAAGTGTCTGTTGTAACGTGAGGTTATCTATTTTTCCCAAAATGTTTTGAACATTATCGCCGAGTTTTATTATTTCTCCCGTGTTCCTAAGTTTTCTTCTGGACCCCTAAATATAACATGTTTTGGGGGTTATATGTGACGACTGTATAGACGATAATTACGTGTGTTTATTGTATAATGCATTCGATTTGTTATGAGGCAATGTATATTCTATTTGTAGAATTACGGAGCTAAGTGATACCAAGATTTATCCACAAAGAGGTCATCCAAGCTCACCTCGGAAACAAATTTTCTAAAAGCCGATTTTGATATAACTTATTAAATGTATATATTTTTAATGAAATAGGTTCCATTTTGTGCATTTCCCTTAAAAACTATTTCTCTAAAAAAATAATAAAACTATACTAATACTAATCGAAAATAATACTGCAGTAATACTAAAAAGCACGTAATCGAAACAAAAAGGAGCTGCGTCGTTCTACCGGTGCTAGTCAGGAAGGAACGAGCATGCACTCATTCAGCAAATTCAAGTCAGCATCGTGGGCATTGACACATGGACTGCTGAAGCCAAGCGAGTATTTATAGATAAAGCTATAAAGCTGGCGTACTGAGATAAACCGTTCTTTCCGTGTTGTACTTGATTTGTAACACACGCGGAATGGTGCTGTGCATGTAGTTGCCTAGCAACGCGACAGTGCTGTCAGCAGTTTGCAGCTGATGTCACCCGTCGACGATTGACTCATTATCTCACGGAAACCGACACTGATTCGAGCGCGGGAGAGGGGGGCGGGTACTAGGAGAGGCCCAGGAAGTGTATTTAGCTCCATAAGCACACCTCCAACCATAAACGGTGTTTTATTACTTCATTTACACGTTTCGGTACAAGTGACAAATCATCAGGTAACTAAATGTGGTTGGAGAGGTACTTCTTTATTTAGTATAAAGTTACATCGGTGCTATATAAAATGAGGAGCGCATACAAGCCTGGAGAAGTTTTAATTTAAAAAACCTTAAACCTTTGCTTGAACATCTTCCTTGGGTAGATTAAATGAAATTCGTCACACGTTCGTTGCTTTATTCAAGCAAATTTGCAGCGGTAGGCGGACTATTCATTGGCAATAGAAGTACGTTTTTCTTACAACTATTTATTTTGTAACTACTTTAGGAAACATTTTTAGTACAGTAAAATATCACGTGACACGCTTTTTAAATTCGTCTCTATTACTTTGTTAAAGAATATGCTATTTTAGACAGCTACACTTAACAAGCGAACTATTATCTCACACCTTCCTGTCTCAACCGTTCAAGTTACTAATATCCCTCCATCGTAATTACTCTTTAGCTTTAAACTATACCCTTTTTTGTTTATACTGTATTAAACACAAGAAACTATATTTCGAAGAACGTGCGTAGAACAATTTCACGGTTTTAGAGAAACGTTAATAACTGTAACATTTCTCCACGAAGGAGAAAAAAGTCATAATCCTATTAGATACGGTTAAAGTACTTCGGGAGAAAGGCGTTTCGGGTTACTATTTGGGAATTTGGTTAAGGGTAGAAGAGGTAACCTGAAAAGCGAGATGCGGGCTCGAAACAGCGAGCTAGAGGCAAGGACAGACACTCTTTGACTGAACTTTACTCATAAATACCACAAGTGTTTCATGAGGCTATAATAAATCGGATTATACGTCGCCAACAGAGATGTAGCTTGTGCCACCCGTAACCGCCATAGCCACTGCATTGATACCAGATGGGCTATGCTACCAAGCTTGAATCTCTGTAGGGTGTGCTAGGGATTGCCTTGCCTTAGAAGGAAACATATTTACAGACTTGAAGTGTCATGACGTGTGTGAGTGTGTGTGTGTGTGTGTGTGTGTGTGTGTGTGTGTGTGTGTGTGTGTGTGTGTGTGTGTGTGTGTGTGTGTGTGTGTGTGTGTGTGTGTGTGTGTGTGTGTGTGTGTGTGTGTGTGTGTGTGTGTGTGTGTGTGTGTGTGTGTGTGTGTGTGTGTGTGTGTGTGTGTGTGTGTGTGTGTGTGTGTGTGTGTGTGTGTGTGTGTGTGTGTGTGTGTGTGTGTGTGTGTGTGTGTGTGTGTGTGTGTGTGTGTGTGTGTGTGTGTGTGTGTGTGTGTGTGTGTGTGTGTGTGTGTGTGTGTGTGTGTGTGTGTGTGTGTTGACGTGTTGACAGGAAGAGTGGGGGAGAGAGATAGAGAGTAGACAATGACAGATGTATAGGTAGAAAGAGTTGACAAAGACAGATATATAGATAGGTAAAGAGAAAGAGAGAGAGTGAGTCAGAGAGAGAGAGGTTTGATAAAGACAAATATATAGGTAGAGAGAAAGAGAGGGACAGGGAGAGTGAGAGAGAAAGAAAGAGGGTTCACAAATACAGATATATAGATAGAGAAGGAGGAGGCTAGTGAGAGGGGAAGAGAGAGAGAAGGTTGACAATGAGAGAGAGTGTGTGTGTGTGTGTGTGTGTGTGTACAGAGAGAGAAACTGTAAAGAGAAACAAGGGTAAAAGAAGAGATATTATCTCTTAAATATCAGTTTGGCTTAAACAATTACAATATTTATAAAGGCAAAGGGCCAACTTCGTTTTGACAACGTGAATATTGAATTGAAAACGCTAAACCCATTAGGCGAATTTCGTCAAACAATTTTGCATTCATACAGCGAATTTTATTGTGTACAAAAATAATTAAAGGGTTGAAGTGACATTTACATGGTTGAAAAGTCCGCTCCACTCGTTAGGGTTGTAATTACAGGGGCGTGTGTCTTTGTAGATCTAGTGCTTCAAAGCGGGCTTTAAAATAAAATTAGCTTTAGGCGGGTTGAAACCTGGTCCCTATTCATTTACGACACTTGTAATGCTTTGGGCGCAATAAAAACACTGTCATTTTGTAACAGTAGAACGTCCCTCCTACCCCCCCCCCCCCAGAATAGACACAATAAAGAATAGTATACGAAAACTATGGTGTGTGTGTGTGTGTGTGTGTGTGTGTGTGTGTGTGTGTGTGTGTGTGTGTGTGTGTGTGTGTGTGTGTGTGTGTGTGTGTGCGCGTGTATGGCCAGGATCACTAACCTGACCCTAGGATGTAGGCCCTACCAGTCTCTACTGTGACCTTGAACTTAATTATTATTTTAACATAATATAATAAAAACATTTCTTGAAGTTATTTCCTGCTTAGTTCGACGAAGTTAAATTTTATATTAAATACTTTTTATTAAATAATTACAATTAATATAAATAGAGTAACATAACCTAAGCGTTAAAACAGCTGTTCTACCACATGATGTGTAATGTAATATAATCTGTTTTATAAAATAATACGATTCACTTATTTCAATCCAAATGGGACGAACTAACTTTATTGCATACCTTGCCCCTTTTATGAAAAGTTTTTCTCCCATATAAAACTAAAATAATTCATTAAATTTAGTTCACCCAGCAAAACATTATTCAAAAAAAATAAGTTCGATTCTATTTTGTTTGTTTTAACAGAATGTTTCAAACTGCTTGATTGAAGTGTCCCAAAAAACGTTTTTTTTTAAGAAAAGAAAAAATGTTTCTTAAAAAAATGCGATCATACCCATGAATGTAAGAATTGTGTAAGAAAACTAATTAAAAAAAAAGGGAATTTATCCCAAAAGAGGCGAAGTCAACTTGTATTTCCCCCACGTAACTACTTCACCACCGTAACGATAAAGGTTGCTTCAGTCATGCAATAACGTAGCGTAACGTACCACAGTACCGTTGGCGCTTTTAGATCTTTCAAACCTAAGTTTTCCAGTGTCATTGTAAAAGGATGTTGCCCATCGCTGTAGGCTGTATCTTAACATGTCAGTTGTTTAAATATGAAGAGTATTTGATTTGGATTTGCAGGGTCACTGATTGTGGATAGGGATATGAGAACAGTGCTTTTGGTGCTTATTTACAGAAAGCATATGGATTTAGGTAGGGGGGAAGAAATGTTATAGTGTTACAGGAAAATATGAATAGGGGAAAATTATGAGACATCTCGTGGGCAGAGCCGATCGGCTGAACCTCAAACGGATAAAGCGAGGTGCCTCTCCGCTACCCTTGTGGTCATAAGCAACCACAAATACTTGTTTGTGATGAAAACGTGAAGTGCTCAAAAACAATTTTCTAATCTTGCCTGACAAATTCAATTCTAATTTTAATATCACCACATTTCTTAGACACATATCATATATATATATATATATATATATATATATATATATATATATATATATATATATGAAGTTAATATATTACTATTGTAAGTAATTTTATCCAACATTAAGTGCAATAATTTTACCTCGAGTGATGAGGAACCTTTCGGTCAATTGACCATTGTCGAATCACTGTTGATGCAATTCTGGAGTTTGATTTTTAGGTTAAGATATTTACGGTACAGTTGTTTACCTTGGTAGGTATTAAATTCTTGATATTTAACGTTATCCATTGTTTTTCCGTTGCACTGACTTTATGAATTTAATATATTACTATTGTAAGTAATTTTATCCACCATTAAGTGCAATAATTTTACCTTGAGTGATGAGGCACCTTTCGGTCAATTGACCATTGTCGAATCACTCAGGTGATTCTGGATTCAGGTGATACTTACAATAGTAATATATTAACTTCATAAAGTCAGTGCAACGGAAAAACAATGGATAACGTTAAATATCAAGAATATATATATATATATATATATATATATATATATATATATATATATATATATATATATATATATATATCACTTACACTTTAATGTACTTAAACAAGAATCTCACTTGATATTTGCGAGTCGACTTTACGTGTTTTCATTTTCGAGCTTTGAGACTATATATATATATATATATATATATATATATATATATATATATATATATATATATATATATATATATATATATGTATACATACATACATATTTGTATTCGGAACACATTCATTCATTTTGTAATGCATAATCGCAGTTTCGTTATCTCATCTAGCCTTGACGAGGTGAACCCAACAACAACAGTTTTGCGCTGCAACTGTGGTTGGGTCTCCTCATAAATGTTAGACGAGATTCTGGCGAAACGTTGACACTGTCTTTCCACTACAAAATGGACGCATGCACCCTGAATATTAACTGTTAATCATCTCTGTATTATATAAACATTAGGTATGTATGTGTATATATATATATATATATATATATATATATATATATATTCAGCAATAATGGTGCTGATCCTAATCTAAATACTACATAGCTTGCATTATTGCGTTATTAATTCCTGATGATGTTGGTACTGTTTGCGAACGAAAAGTTTTAAATATATATAGGCCTATATATATATATATATATATATATATATATATATATATATATATATATATATATATATATATATATATTGTACATATAGTATTAATATTATATTATACATACATATATATATATATATATATATATATATATATATATATATATATACTGTAATGACCATGATAAGCGTCTTTATTTATTCGCACTCCGATCGTAACAAAATATTTTAATATTAACGTTCTTGAACCAATTCAATAACAGATGATATTTTAAACGTGCTATTTCCCCCTTTTCTATATTCCCCTCGGATATGATTTTTACCCGTTGTTATAAACAAAATGAATTACCCGTTCACGCTTTTACTTTAAATAGTTTACCTTTTTTAATAAATATATTTCCCCCCCTAAAGTTGGCGTCAATGCGACGGCTGTTCGCCTCGGCAGAGCTGGGCAGGTAACGTAATGGCGCCGTTCCAAACGCAATCACGAAAAAACAGTGAAAGCTTTTTACATTTATAATTGCATTAATGTAACGTTGAGTTATTTATTAGGCAGAGTGGTTAATGAGTTATTAGCGTCAACTGAGGCCGGAGGTAATAACAATTCTTGCCTGAAGCTAATCGATTACCGCGAGCTACAGGCGACTCGTAACTGAGGTGCCCGCCTCGCATAACGGCGCTGAGCTGCATGTGTTGTTTTCTTCAGCGTGCATCTGTCGAATTCGTTTTAGAAATATAGTCCCTTTTATTTTATTTTCCTCTACAACGGCAGTCCTCCTCGGTTTTATATTTAAACTGTTTTCTAAAGTTAGACTGTCGAACGTAGCGTTAGTGTTTGTTCTTCTCGTAGTAACGAATTCCTTTCTTACAGCTTTTATTTTTAAAGAAATATAATATTTTTTTAAAGTCAATTCCTGCTTAAGCCAACATGGAAAAATATTATTTTAGTATCTTTTTTATTTGATAACTACAGTTAATATAAATATGTATATACATATGTCAGAATTACAATATTATGTGGATAAATAGAAAACTATTTTCCGTGTGATTTTCCATTTTCCTCTCTATGTATGGTGTTGGATTATTGTTTTTGTTTGATACTTTTATTTTTCCGTCGCTTGCAGTGTGTTTCAGTTTCTTTTCACGTTCCTTTCGCATTGTTTGTGAATCAAGGTTCCATACCGCTAATCCAGTTTGTTTATATTATTCTTTTCATTCATTTTTAATCCTAGAGCATTATTTATGATATTGTGTGGTAACATGGCAACAATTTGAGGTTGTGCAATGGAGATTTCGACGACAACCAGATGAGGCCAAAAGAGAGATTGATGTGTATCTTCGAGAAATACATTTCTAGCTTTGAGAAAGTTGTCTCAGTGAAAAAGAGCTAGATTTCGAAAATGAAGATACTCAGTTCGAATCCTACCTAAACCCACCAATTTTTTTAAACTTAATTATTGAATAAATAATTGAAAAACTGTATTACAGTATAACAATATCGGTAGAATGTTTTTAGTTAGAAAGTAAATTAAACAAGCTACCAAGCTGAAGCCGATAAAGAGGTTATCAGATTAAACACAAGGGATAACTAAATATGAATTCAGTGTGTGTGTGTGTGTGTGTGCGTGTGCGTGTGTGTGTGTGCGTGCTGGCGCGCATTTTCTTTGTGTTCAGGTAATGGAATGTTATTATCTCGCGAAAAGACGATAAGCGAGATAAAATTCCATTCTTGTCTTACAGCAGAATGTAAACAAAAACAAAAGCCGTGCAAGGCAGATAATGGCTACAGAGACCGCTTTAAAGTGTTTCCCTTTAGATTCTCGAACGTTTACGTCCAGATTTCCTATTTTCACGCCACCAGGGAAGCACGATGTAATCTCTAGGCTAATAGGATTTACTAAGTGCAATAACAATGAACCGTAAACAAACATTAAGGATAGATAGAAGTAAGGTACAGACATACGACATCTTGATATAACGATGTTGATGAGTATTTACGATCAAATCGCAGGTTAGCGTACCTGTAATTTCTGACTCTCTTTTGGGGTCGTGAAGAGTCTATAACTGATAGACTACACTTTCCTCTAGAAAGATAAGGAAAAGATAGACGGAAACTGGTAGCACTAAGTAAAGGACAATGATCCTCTGGTAAAGGACTTGGAAAAAATTATGGGGAGGGGTGGTCTGAAAAAGGGACCTCTTAATCTTGCGGCCGTGGACAGGTATAAATACTTGTTACACTGTTTTGTAGAAGGATGTATAAGGAAGCGTAAGAAAAACTAGGTACTACTGCAGAAAAGACAGTGACTTCCAAATACTAGGAACTACGAGTGAAAATACTACGCACACATAGTGATCCATTTTCTTTGACCATTACAAAGTGACTACTTGAATTCACGATTCTGAGCACAGGATGTCATGAGCTTTCCCTATATAACAGTCGAGTAGGTTTTATATTCGTGCCTCGATTTTATCTTTTACTTAAAACAAATCTTGCGTTATCGTTGCAAATTCCGTAATAATATAAGCTACTAAGAAGATATGTGACGGTGAAACCTATTGACGATAGGAACTTATTACCGTGAAGACGGTAGTCTATATATGACTGAGGCAAGACATCAAGAAAATTGTGTAAAGTACCGGAAATGATAAACAATAAATGAGTCATATATTTGAGGAATCTCAGAAGGGTGCAGGAGAGTATTGGAGTGGTCGGAATGACCTGGAGCCAGGAGAAGTGACCTAGACTTTATTAGCGTAGCGTGGCAGTCGGAATGACCTGGAGCCAGGAGAAGTGACCTAGACTTTATTAGCATAGCGTGGCAGTCGGAATGACCTGGAGCCAGGAGAAGTGACCTAGACTTTACTAGCGTAGCGTGGCAGTCGGAATGACCTGGAGCCAGGAGAAGTGACCTAGACTTTACTAGCGTAGCGTGGCAGTCGGAATGACCTGGAGCCAGGAGAAGTGACCTAGACTTTACTAGCGTAGCGTGGCAGTCGGAATGACCTGGAGCCAGGAGAAGTGACCTAGACTTTACTAGCGTAGCGTGGCAGTCGGAATGACCTGGAGCCAGGAGAAGTGACCTAGACTTTACTAGCGTAGCGTGGCAGTCGGAATGACCTGGAGCCAGGAGAAGTGACCTATCTAGACTTTACTAGCGTAGCGTGGCAACGTCGCACTTCTCTCTCCTCCACAGCCATTGCGCCTGAAGTCTTTTACAGTGTCTTCTTCATGTCGTGGCGTCCAAATTTAGTTGTGTTGGGTAAAAATGTCAGATGGGAAAAATTATTAATTATAAATTAGAATACAAAGTGAAAGCTGTATAATTTATAGAATGAAATTAGTATTTGCAACTTGCAGGAGTAAAACGTGCTAGAGGCAATAGAAACAAACTAACTGTCCGAACTGGGGACTAAGATCTGGCCCTTTGAAAATAAAAACTCTTCAATGAGAAGTAGACATAGAGAGATGAAATTACCAGATTGCAAATAGAAATATATTTTAAACGCTAGAAATGTCCATGCCCAGCTCTGGGCAAAAAAGATGATTCGTGATATAAAAGTTGCAATAACATACACCAAAAAGTCAACTGTTATTTAACCACAAATTCACTCGTCAACCGGTAAGCTTACGGTAGCAAGTTTCATAACCACATCTATCCTACCTAAATACACTGTATGGTCTTTATATTGAAATGTAGGTCTAATGTTACATAGTGTTTGTTTTTTATAAAGACACCTTGAGTTTTATAGAGTTGTGTGGGTGAGTTTAATTGGATAAGTGAGTTAATTGTGTGTTTGTTGCAGAATCAAGTTACAGGTAGCCTATGTATAATTTTATGCCTTTATTTCCAAAGCCAATAGTTTTGCATTTATATACAGAATTAATATTTCGCAATGAATTGCATTTGATTTTGATATAGTTAAGTGCTAGTATACTATGATTGCCTTTGTCCATAGATCCAAGTACCCTTTTAATATTCAATATTATTTTTGTGACGTCGATATACGCCGTAAGATCGCAATAAAATCATGTGCTGTGTTTACAAAAATAATGTAATCTGTGTTTTTGTTCAATTCCCTCTATTAGTTCCCATTTTCGTTTTGTATAACTTGTTCAAAATGTCAAGCGTTAGTAAAATACATTTTATTCATCCACTGAAATTCAAATACATTTTTTTAACTTGTAGGGGATGACACTTGATGTTATTTTAAAATAATAATGTATGAGTTAAATTAAATAATGAATTAATTTTAGTTTTATGTGGAAGAAAAACTTCACTAAAGGGACAAGGTATGCAATATAGTTATTACGTCCCATGTAGCTTAAAATAAGTGATAGCATATGATTTTATAAAACAGCTGATTTTATGTTACGGGTTGGGATTAGGTGCCGTTTACCAAGTTGTGTTACTTTATTTATATTACTTGTAATTATTTAATAAAAAGTAACTAAAATAAAATGAACTAAGTAGGAATTGAATTTAGAAGATTTTTGGTTACATTACTTATGTTTTAATGTGAAATCTCCGTCCATTTTATTCACAAAGACTTTAACGTATTGAGTAGCATGTCGGGTGGAAAATAAAAGTGACGGTAACACGAGTTTTGTTTAACACTTTTGTCGTAAAGATCTTGTTACGCGGTGTAGATTGTATCACGGGACGTTAAAACCGCAGCGAATGAATTGTAACACGGAGGAACACCTCTCTGATGCCAAAGTTTTTTATCTTCCGTTTGAAGCGTAGGTCAACACTCGTTTTATGAGTAAAGTTGCGAGATGTCTTTTAAACGCCGTAAACTCGGAGAGCAAACTGCCGCGCTTTGAGAAACTTTTGTTCCCATTGACAATGGAAAGGGTGACTTGGTTTTAATCTTAATAACTGAATCTGAGAAACTGTCTTTTTTATTTACTTGCAAAAAAAAAACTTTCCCTGACGTTTTGTAATAATTTAACTGTCAGACAATAACCACTTACTGACGCTTTTCTCGTTGCTATGTTCATGGATCTGAGATACAAACTGGACCAATTGCTCCCTGTAGTTTGAACTACAGCAACAATTATGTAATCATATGTGTTAAGGCGTTTAAATAGGTGGACAGGTACTACCTGTAAATTTTGGATTTGCAAAAAAAGGATTTAGATATACAAGTAAAACGTCTACCTATAAACATGTAATATAAACAAAATTAAAGTCCATTCCTACTTAGAACAACAAAGAAAAATTGTATTTAGTTACTTTTTATTAAGTAATTACAAATTATATAAATTAGGGATGGGCCGATTCCTAAAATTTTCCTTTCGATTCTCGATTCTTTAGTCGATTCTCGATTCTTTCAAGTTATATTAGCTTACACGCTAAGTTCTCTAATCTTTAATTTAGTTAACATCTTGGTCATATGGCAAAACCTTTTAAAAGTTCTGTTTTAATGTAATAGGCTACATAAAACCTTCAACAATGAGAGTGATATCTGTCTATAATATAATTTATTAAGGTTAAGTTTCGGAGGAATAATACAGTGTTTTTGTTATCCGTCTATTCGCTCAACCGTCATGGCCACGGTTCCGACGGTGACGGTTAATCGAGTTTTTACTGTACTTTTTTGTGTTTTGTTCTGACATTTAGTGAGAGAGAGAGAGAGAGACGAGCGATGTCAAACGATCAGAAATGGTTACGATCTTGATTGCTGTTGCTTCATAAATAATAATATTTTCGTTTACTTTAATCATTAATTTCATTCAAATCAACTAATACATAAATAAGGCATAGTTGGTAATTAATTATTTTTCCACACAAATATAATAAATTTTGGTAATAAATTTTGTTTACTCCACACGCATATTTTAATAGTTAACAAAATAGGAATCGGAATCGACACTTTTATGATGAAGAATCGAGTATCGACGATTCCTCGATACCACCTAGAATCGACGATTCCTGGAATCGAGAATCGGAATCGACCCATCCCTAATATAAATACGTATATACATATGTATGACAGAATCACAATATTAAGTGGCAAAATAGAAAGCGAAGTTAATAATTTAATAATTTAGAAATAAGTATAGACAATATTCGAGCTGGTTTGTGAGTTAGGTTATAAATAAATATATATTTTTTTTCAATTAAAGGTTTATGTTTCTGATAGAATCACTGATGATGAAATATTGTACTTGAAACGTGTTTGAGAATAAAATTTTGTTGTAAATTGTATATATTTCTGATATCAAAGAATAAGTCATTCAGAAACAATAATAGCAAAAAGAAATTTAATTAATTAATTAATATTTGAAAATAAATGTATTAACATCGTGTCATAAACTACAAGTTAGAAAAATGTATTTGAACTTCAGTAGTTGGATAAAAAGAAATACATTAACCATTGAAGATTTATAAATATACTACACACACACACACACACACACACACACACACATATATATATATATATATATATATATATATATATATATATATGTATATATATATATATATATATATATATATATATATATATATATATATATATATATATGTATATATGGACAATGTTTGCTAATAGTATAAACAATAGCCTATTCAAGGTGGCTTGTGAGTTAAGCCTATTCAAGGTGGCTTGTGAGTTAAGGTTATAAATAAATACATTTTTTTCTTTAATTACAGTTATATGTTTGTGATAGAATCACTGATGAGGACGAAATATTCTAGTTGAAGCGTTTTTGAGATTAAAGTTTTGTATATATTTCTTGTGTTTATGAATAAGTCATTCAGAAACAATAATAGCAAAAAGAAATTTAATTAATTAATTAATATTTGAAAATAAATGTATTAACATCGTGTCATAAACTACAAGTTAGAAAAATGTATTTGAACTTCAGTAGTTGGATAAAAAGAATTGTATTAACCATTGAATATTTATAAATATACTATATATATATATATATATATATATATATATATATATATATATATGGACAATGTTTGCTAATAGTATAAACAATAGCCTATTCAAGGTGGCTTGTGAGTTGAGCCTATTCAAGGTGGCTTGTGAGTTAAGGTTATAAATAAATACAATTTTTTCTTTAATTACAGTTATATGTTTGTGATAGAATCACTGATGAGGACGAAATATTCTAGTTGAAACGTTTTTGAGATTAAAGTTTTGTATATATTTCTTGTGTTTATGAATAAGTCATTCAGAAACAATAATAGCAAAAAGAAATTTAATTAATGAATTTTTATTTGAAAAACCTGTATTAACATCGTTATTAACTACAAGCTGAAAAAATGTATTTGAACTTTAGTAGCTGAATAAAAAGAATTCTATTAACGATTGAATATTTATAAATATACTATATATGGACAATGTTTGCTAATAGTATAAACAATAGCCTATTCAAGGTGGCTTGTGAGTTAAGCCTATTCAAGGTGGCTTGTGAGTTAAGGTTATAAATAAATACAATTTTTTCTTTAATTACAGTTATATGTTTGTGATAGAATCACTGATGAGGACGAAATATTCTAGTTGAAACGTTTTTGAGATTAAAGTTTTGTATATATTTCTTGTGTTTATAAATAAGTCATTCAGAAACAATAATAGCAAAAAGAAATTTAATTAATGGATTATTATTTGAAAAACCAGTATTAACATCGTTATTAACTACAAGCTGAAAAAATGTATTTGAACTTTAGTAGCTGAATAAAAAGAATTCTATTAACGATTGAATATTTATAAATATACTACATATATATGGACATTGTGTGCTAATAGCAGGAGTTAAAAAATAATAATATACAGGTTTATAAATCAGATTTGAACTGAAAAATGGTTTTTACCTAACCTTCAAACTAAAAGATTAAAAATGCCGTCTTGCTAACTTTGATGTGCACAATAAAAGAATAATGGCCCTGTTTTTATTATTATTTTTATTTTGGAACAGATTTTTAACTCTAGGACGATTTAACACCTTCAATTATCTATATAGGTCTATTAATTTTTTATGTTTGGTTTTTCTCAATTCGTTCTATTAGTTCACACTCTCCGTATATTTATATATTTAATGCTCAAATTTTCAATCGTTAATAAAATACTTTTTATTTATTCGTTCAAGTTTAAATACATTTTTTAAAACTTGTAGTGATTGGCATTTGATGATAGTACAGTTTTTTCAAATGTTAATTAATTATGTTTAATTAAAAACAAGTTGATTTCTTCAGGTTGGATTGAACTTTGACTACTTGTTTGAAACCCAACGCTCTGGCACTGAGCCAACCTACCGATAACTGGTAATGGATTTTTAGAGATATACACATGCAATTTTTTTTGCCCCACCTGGTTGTCGAAACCTTTACTCTAAAACAATCCCGTCTTCTTATCTATGTGGCCAAATATTGTTGCCATCCAATATCGTAAATAATTCTTATAAAAAATTATACGAGTATATTTTAGGGTAGGTTAATTTTAATAATTAATTTAACTTTCTATTTTGCCATTTAATATTGGGATTCAGTCATATGTATACGTATTTATATTAATTGTAATTATTTAATAAAAAGTAACCAACATATTTTTTTCTTTGTTGGCCTAAAAGTAGAAATTTATTTTTTTTATATTACTTGTTTATTAACAATGCAGCGTCAAGATATAATACCAACATAGTTCCATTTTTCTTACACTCAACACCTCTAGCTTGAGAGATGGGCAAAACACAATTCAAGTGTTCAGATTCCATTTCCTGAATTAGATCAAAATGTGATATCGGGGCTTCTACCCAAGTCTGTAGTAGATGAACCCGAGTAAAGAATATGTGTAGTTTTATCGACGTGCTCCCGTGAAGGACTTATTTATTTTGTGTTATTTGAATTCAGGTAAATACCATTTCATATAGGCGTTAAAGTTATTGTAAATTATTCCAGTGGTTAGGAATGCACCACTCTCCTGTCAGAGAAAATGGCAAAGAAAGCTTTGTTCAGCCTCGACCTGCTGTGGGTCAAGTTTAGAGTCTATACTTTTAAATTGCTTTCTAAAGAGAGATCCCAAACTTGCGAGATTTCCGACTAGAAATGTCATCAATGTTTGGAAGTACATACCTATGTGAAACTGTATTTTAGTCTATGAATTTTATAAAACACCAAAATAGAAACAAGTTTTCTGATGTATCTGTACTTCATCTCATGAGGTTGGCTACAGCTGAGCTAGGAGCGGATATGCGTTCTGGATGCAGCTGATCGACCGCAATGTTCACAATAAAATAATAGACTATATATTTTTCTCATTTCAGTGTTTGTGTTGATTAATAAAACTATTTTTTCTGTAGTTTTTCTTATTTGTATAAAAGAAAGAGCGAGAGTCTTGAGAAAGAACGAATATTACTTATATCTGTTTTATTTGTAACTTTACTTGAACTCCTGTTGCTATTTTAAATTTAAATTTAAAGTATTACTATGTGGCCCGAGACCACGCTCAAGGCCTTCTAGGTTCTGGACATCCCTGCTATAGACTATATACTTGTTTGTCTGTTACCCTTCTGTTGGAAATGTGGAATGCAAGCAAGATAGATGGGAAGCGCGTGATGCGTCACAGTCTTAGCAGCGAGGCGAGATTGCACAAACTCGCTTCCCTGCTATAGACTATATACTTGTTTGTCCGTTACCCTTTTGTTGGCAATGTGGAATGCAAGCAAGATAGATGGGAAGCGCGTGACGACGTCACAGTCTTAGCAGCGAGGCGAGATTGCACAGGGTCGCTTCCCTGCTATAGACTATATACTTGTTTGTCCGTTACCCTTCTGTTGGCAATGTGGAATGCAAGCAAGATAGATGGGAAGCGCGTGATGCGTCACAGTCTTAGCAGCGAGGCGAGATTGCACAAACTCGCTTCCCTGCTATAGACCATATACTTGTTTGTCCGTTACCCTTCTGTTGGCAATGTGGAATGCAAGCAAGATAGATGGGAAGCGCGTGATGCGTCACAGTCTTAGCAGCGAGGCGAGATTGCACAAGGTCGCTTCCCTGCTATAGACTATATACTTGTTTGTCCGTTACCCTTCTGTTGGCAATGTGGAATGCAAGCAAGATAGATGGGAAGCGCGTGGTGACGTCACAGTCTTAGCAGCGAGGCGAGATTGTACAGGGTCGCTTCCCTGCTATAGACTATATACTTGTTTGTCCGTTACCCTTCTGTTGGCAATGTGGAATGCAAGCAAGATAGATGGGAAGCGCGTGGTGACGTCACAGTCTTAGCAGCGAGGCGAGATTGCACAGGGTCGCTTCCCTGCTATAGACTATATACTTGTTTGTCCGTTACCCTTCTCTTGGCAATGTGGAATGCAAGCAAGATAGATGGGAAGCGCGTGGTGACGTCACAGTCTTAGCAGCGAGGCGAGATTGCACGAGGTCGCTTCCCTGCTTATATTCGCGACGATATGTCAAAGAGAAGGACAAACTATAAGAATTGATAACGGTACACTGAACCTAATACTCTATACGTGAAAGAAACAAGTAATAAAATCAAAATTGTTTAAAGTCAATTCTTACTTAGAGAAAACTTTTATTTTAGTTATTTTTTATTAAATAATTACAACTAATATAAATATAGTAACATAACCTATGCGTGAAAACAGCTGTTTACCACGTAGCCTATAACATAAAATCAGCTGTTTTATGAGAACATATGTTATCACTAATTTTAAGCCAAATGGGACGAAATAACTATATTACATATGTTGCTCTTTTGTGAAACGTTTTTCTCCCATATAAAACTAAAATTAATTCCTTATTTAATTCAGTTAACGAATAGTTATTTTCTAAAAATTTGATTAACATTGAGTGGATGAATAAAATGTATTTTATAAACTATTGGAAATTTGAACAAGATATAGACTATATTAGGGAGAATGTGGCCTAATAGGAGGAATTAAAGAAATGACTGCGACAATAAATGGTTGTACGTGTGTAAAGTATGTAAATGAAAAGGAGTGATGTAAAAAAACGTTTCATAATTTTCTTTTCACCATATATGTATAAATATTTTCTAATTTTTTTGTGGAAAACAAAACTTTCAAGTATTGTTCACCCTTGATAATATATTTTTAACCCGATCCTCGTCTTTGAAATGACCTTAGCTGTTTGTGTTTCTATAACGTAATGATGCATCATAGTATTAAATTATTTTGAAATGAGGTCTGCAATTTGTGGCCGGTTCGCATCAAAACAAGCTAATGAATAGCTAACTGTGCACTTGGCACCGCATACCGTGCGCTCAAAATACCTCCGTCCGTCCTCAACTGGTTTGTTTTCAATTCATTTATCACGTTTTTTTTCGTTGTTATTTCACCTACCCGTTTACTTCGGGTAAGTACTTGCCAACATCCAAGACGTTTGCTTTGTTCTTGCTGTCACAGTAATTGCGATTGGGCGTTAGAAAATGGCTGCCCTTTTCAACGTAATGTTGGCGTTTTGTAGCCAGTTTTATTTTTACGCGTGCATTTTTGGTTTGTAAGGCATTCATATTTTGTAATTTATCACATTCACCTTAAACAAACATCATGATGGGATGAATGTTTCGTCATTGGTGTTACAAACTGATGTTGCAAGCAGTACCATCTGCTGTTGTTGATAAACAGATAGTGCAGTAAACTCATGGTTTGCGTTTTATTTAAGAAGAAAATATTAGTAACGTGTTATTGTAGCTTAGATGTACAGAATATCTGGGAGATTAGTTGGTCGTAAAAGGTTGTGTTGAAACCTTCACGTTCGTCCCCTCTACACACCACTGTTCCTAGTTGTTGACAGTTCGCTAGAGCTTTGCGTTGTCAATACCTTTGATTCCAGCTGCAATATTGTTCATCAGATCACCTAACGTCTGAGGGAGTGTAGCGTAGACTCTTCTCTTAAGAAATCTCCACAGGAAGAAGCCTAGTGTGGCAAGTTCGGTGATCTTGGTGGCCATAAATTCCTGGAAACTGTTCGGTCTTCAAAGTAACTTTGGATCAGCGCCATAGACTTCCGTGCCGTATGGCAAGTGACACCGTACCCTCTCTCGTTTGTGAAACATGCAATGGACAGTATGCCAGGAATTTGCACTGTGGCCATTAATATTCCATCCTCTTCATCTTATCTGGCTGAGGCAGTTCATGAACAGACGTTACCCTATACAGCTTTAAGCCATCCTTCTTCACAGCTCTCTGACACATCAGTTCATGAACAGACGTTACCCTATACAGCTTTAAGCCATCCTTCTTCACAGCTCTCTGACACATCAGTTCATGAACAGACGTTACCCTATACAGCTTTAAGCCATCCTTCTTCACAGCTCTCTGACACATCAGTTCATGAACAGACGTTACCCTCTACAGCTTTAAGCCATCCTTCTTCACAGCTCTCTGACACATCGTGTTTGAGTACCTGGTCTCCTTTGACAGACGCCTTAAAGACTTACTGGCTGACTGCTGTAGCTGCCTTCGAACATCCATGTCGTGTTTGAGTACCTGGTCTCCTTTGGCAGACGTCTTAAAGACTTACTGGCTGACTGCTGTAGGTTCCTTCGAACATCCACATCGTCTTTGAGTACCTGGTCTCCTTTGACAGACGCCTTAAAGACTTACTGGCTGACTGCTGTAGCTGCCTTCGAACATCCACATCGTGTTTGAGTACCTGGTCTCCTTTGGCAGACGCCTTAAAGACTTACTGGCTGACTGCTGTAGCTGCCTTCGAACATCCACATCGTGTTTGAGTACCTGGTCTCCTTTGGCAGACGCCTTAAAGACTTACTGGCTGACTGCTGTAGCTGCCTTCGAACATCCACATCGTGTTTGAGTACCTGGTCTCCTTTGGCAGACGCCTTAAAGACTTACTGGCTGACTGTTGCAGCTGCCTTCGAACATCCACATCGTGTTTGAGTACCTGGTCTCCTTTGGCAGACGCCTTAAGACTTACTGGGTGATTGCTGTAACTGCCTTCAAACATCCACAGCAACCACTGGAAGTCAGTGCGAACGATTCTTACCGGTTTCACACACAAGATGTCCTGTTTCCAACTTGTGTATCATTCGCAGTATTGTGTTCCTGTATGGACGATTATCGCGAGATGAAATCAAAACTCCTAGCCCTGCTGCATCATTTGAAACCTTTCGGAGTGTTCCTTTTCAATTAACGGAATAATGAAAATCATGAGTTTTATTTGAATCACTCTGTACAAACCAATGCAATAGTTATATGTTAATATTACCTACTTCAAAAAGAACGTGTCTTTACAGTCCACTGTACAGATCCCTGATGTGTTGATGCTCCAAATGCTCTTGTCAAGTCAAGAGGATAATGGTATCATGCATGTTAAAGAGATGGTAGAATAGCGTTCGTATTTGTCCCCTCACACTAATCACGTACTGTATTAGAGTAGACTATAACCGAATTTTAATAAGTCTATGTCAGATTTATGTCGATTGAAAAGAGAGATTTCAAGATTATCTCTAATAGAAACGACGGTTCGAAATTAGAATGAGACGAAGACGTATCAGAAATGTATTTCGGGCAAACGTGTGTGGGTGTAGTGTATTCAACTACTGTAAGTAGAGAATTTAGAGTTCAATGACAGAACTTTGAGAATAAAGAGGGCGATGAGTAAAGGGATTTCAAAATGAGAGGATTTATAAATAATGCAGTAACTATTTTCCATAATATAACGTATTAAATAACATTTGTCTTATTTCAAACTATCACGAAACTAAGAAAATACACGTGGGTACTGAAAGCTAAAGAAAATTAACATCTGCGACTGGATAAATTATACAACTAATATTTGTAATACAGGAATAAGACTATTTTTTAAAAAAATGCTGATGACGTAATAGACTGTAGGGTCAAATTGGGGCAATATCTAATACAATGTTGACCTTAGTGTTTGGAATGGGCATATATAGTGTAGTGTCAAAATTGTTGTAAAAAAAGGTTCATTCGAAGGCACATTTAAACATAAGTTCTGAGAATGGTCTATTTTATGGTAGTCTATATTCCTAGACAATGTTGTTAAAATTATGTGTTACGTGGTATAGTGCTAGTCGTTGTTAAAATCGTAGTTTATTCATGGTACAATGCTAGTCATTTTTGTTGTGGTGTTTTTTTTAGGGTACAATGCTAGTCATTATTGTTACAATGGTGCATTATATGATACAGTGCAAGCCATTGTTGTTAAAATGGTGCTTTTTTTATGGTGCAATGCAGTCATTGTGTTTAAAGAAGTGCTTTATCTGGTACAGGACTAGTAATGGTTGTTAAAATGGTGCATTATATATTATAGCGCTAGTCATTGTTAAAATGGTGCGTTATATGTTACAATGATAACCATTATCAAAAAGGTGCACGTACGTAAACAGTATGATGAAGTAAAGTGAAACAGACGACGTTTGAAATATTTATTTGGTGTAATGCGTTGAGAAATGGATGTGGTAATAAATGAGGTTATGTTAACAATGGTTATTGAAGAGTAACTGAAGAGGGGTGTTTGTAGAACGTCTGGTTTGCAGTTACGGACGTGACGTAATCTCGGATAGAGAGATTTCAATGGAATAAGAAGACATCACGTCACTGTGAAGTCGTCCAAGCGGACGAAAGTGCCATCATTTCATGTCAGCTAATTAGTATTTTCTTTCAACATTCACCAGTAAATAAATCATCTCGAACAAAGTATTAGAAAACAGTTTAGAAGTAAACACAATTAATTGCCACACATTACTGGGCGCCCGCGCCCTGAAGATAACTGCATTCTTGTTCTATTTTGAAAGAGTTGCAGAGGGAAGGGAAGTGTTCTTTTCGGGATTGTTTGGTAAAATTTATTTAGACACTTTGCCAAATCTTGCAGCGCAGTGTTTGTATCTCGAAATAACCAATGCACCGCTAAACTGAACTATATTTACACCGCCATCATGGTGCGAACTCAATAGGGCAAAACGGAGAAGGACGTATTTGCGAAGCAACAATGTTTTATAGGTGTTAATAATGGCTCATTCGCTTGAAATCAACGTCACCGGAAGAAACAATTTGTAAACAAATAACAGAGAATTATAAACACTTGATACTAAGTTTACTGTTAAACAAAACAAGTTGGTCACTTTTTGCAATCTGGAAATGTCATTTATTCATTCTTACTTACGTCACATTGTTTCAAATTACAATATTCATATTTCACGATAAATAAAGTGAAAAAGACTTGTTTCATCATATAAAAACAATTTGCAAGCAATTTGGTAGAAGATGACATCATAGAAATTTCTAAGACAATGCATAACCATTCAGAGATCAACGATCTACCCCGAAGATTTTTGAAAACCAAACATGGCTGCAGGTTAACGCTAAGATCTGTTTCCGTCTTTACTTAGAGGTTATGTTTAATTTCGAATGCGATTTTCTAAATATTCAAACACGTGTTTAATTAAATTATGCCATACTACATACAACACCTTTTTTATTTTACTCGTTGTCAGTTAATCTCTGCAATAGGTTAAATGTATCTCTCAGGCGGATTATACTATTTTATAATACGTTACTGATTAAATAGTTATCTAATATAGTGACTAGCAAATGAATTGAGCTATATTTATTAGATATGTTCATTTACCGTAAAATGAATAATGTTGCATATTTAACTTTGTAAAATAAAATCTAAAGGTAATCTAATACTGTATTTATACATTGATGAATGTAGTGAATCTTAAAATTTCAATTAAAAAATATAAACCTATAAATATAAGTCAGGTTACGTTAGGTTCTGTATTGTACAAGTTTTATAGTTTTTTAATAGCCATTAGAATATACATTAAATATTTAAGGCGACTCGGACTATTAAAGTCGATTATAAGGTTATTTTAGGTTCTGGACGATCTCTTAAAAACCTCATGTTTTTATAAATTAAATTATTTCAAGTTAAAAGTCTGTTTACGACTCGTTTTTAATGTGTGTGTGTGTGTGTGTGCGCGCGCGCGCGCGCGCGTGTGTGAGCGCTTGTGTGTGTGTGCGTGCGCGCACGCCCCGCGCGTGTGCTTTTGGGATCAAGGGAACCCCCCTCCCCCATACCCCTTTAGAGGGTGCAGCACCCGACAGCCTTGAGAACATTTTTTTAGTGTGTGTATTTTCGAATTATGGCATTAAGACTTAATAAATAACTGTACAGCTGTAAATCGGCCTTGAGTAGGCTACGTTATCTTGTTTATGAATCCGGTTGCATTGGACGAGCATAGAGCACGATTGGATGACATGTTTATAGTACCAATTAATCACCATTCAACACGAATTTGTTGGAAGCGCGCGCTATCTATACAGGCTATTAGTTGGGCTCCTAATTGCACGGCCTGCTTTGAAGACACCGATTCATTGATATTTCGTTTCTTAGAACCGTGTTTGTGGATTGTCTTTCTCATCAATGAAATCGTGCCAGCTTCATTAGTAAGGCAATTAACTTCCTAATTTAGACTTCCAAGAATAGAGCGTAGATGTTTGTTTGTATGACATCTGACCTTGTACAGGGTGTAGATAGCTTTGGAACGTCTTCATGGAAGGAGTGCATTATTGTGTCGTTAAGTTTACGACCTGCATTTTATTGTCACTCGCGCAGCTATACACTGTCGTTGAGGTCACTTGAAGTCATGTTATTACGTACGGTAGTAAGTTCCTTTTTGTATTTGCATAGTATAATTTTTACGTTCAAGCAATGCTCTTAAATGCCAAGGACATGACATGGGTATGTTTATTGAGAAGGAACTTGCTTTAGCAAGTCAAACTATTCCCCCACTTTCGTCTCACTGACTTCCATCACCGACTATGTTGTCAGCGCTTACACTCCTGTAATTTTTAAACAACTCTCCCCACATGTGCTATAATTGTCCACAATTCCCAGGACAAATTGATAACGTCATACCTTCGTTCTACCTAATTTCCATCTACCTTAATTTTCCTACTATTAAACAACCGTATCCTTCCATTCATCCCAGATCAACTGTTTGTCCTTAATATCCATCTTATACGCACGCACGCACGCGCGCTCGCGCGCGCGCACGCACACACACACATTTGCAATGCCTTCTCCTACCCCGACAGTTCCTACCATTTTTCGTTACTTTCATGCCTCTGTCAACAAACTGTTCTATCAGTTAACCTTTACTTCAATGCGTCCGTCTACAAGCGGTTCCTTCCTGTTTTTCTTTCCATCCAACGCAGCCTTTAACAGTTGCCTTCTTCCAATCCGTTTTCTTCTCCATAAAGTTCCTAACTTTTCGTCCCTCTCTTCTCGTCTTTCAGCAATCATTTCCTTCCATTCCGTTCTCTTTCAGCAGCCATTTCTTTTCGTTCCGTTATCTTTTATACATCTTTCGGGAGGCATTTCCTTCAGCTCCGTACATTTACTTCTGTTCCGATACCTTCCACTCTTCTTTTAGCAGTCATTTCCTTTTATTCTTTTCCCTTCAACGCATCTCTCAGCATTTATTTCTTTCAGTTCCGTTCAACACATCTATCACCAGTAATTTCCTTCCGTTGCGTTTCCTTCTAAAAGTACCTCCCTACCGTACCTTTCCACGCATCTTCACCAGCCATTTCCTTGTGTTTCGTTCCCTCTCAAACATCCTTCTTCAGGTGTATTCTTCCGTTCCGTTCCCATTCAAACATCTTTCATCAGAAAATGCCTTCCTTTTTGTTCCCTTCTACACATCTTTTAGCAGACAGTTTCTTCCAATCCGTTCCCATTCACAAATTTTTCACCAGAAGGTTTCTCCCTTTTCACCTCATTCCACGTTTGCAGAGACAGACAGCTCTTTCCGTTTTCTTTTCTACAAACAATGCTTTAGAATCTTTTTTGTTAAATAAAAATCTCCAATTTTAGGGGATATAGCCCTTTATCTATCGCGACTGACCTCTTTAGCTCCTTAAGACAAGGATGGAGCTAAAAACGTTGCTTAGTAAGTGCAATACTAGGTGAGGTATAGTTTTAACGCGCGCGCGCGCGCGCGCACACACACACACACACACACACACACACACACACACACACACACACACACACACACATACACAAGTAAATGTTGCGTTTTAAGACATTGTAATCGGAACTTCTATCATTTCTTAGCACAAAGTTGGGTTGAGCAAAATGGAATTGAAATTCCATTTTCGTTAGCTTCCCGCAAATATTTTACCACTACCTCAAAACACACGCTTAGGGTCTCATAAGAGGCAGTAAAGTGGCGTCCTCGAGTGGAGAGTGTTTGCATAGCTCTCGCCTGGCTCCCTCGTCTGCGTAGCGGGCTCCGACCATTTCGTTAGCTTATTCCCTCGAGTTTCTTTACTTTTCATTAAGGGTTCTGAGGCCAGTGTTTATCAATTGTAAGCTGTATTCTTGATAGTTCTGCGAAGTGAAAGCCCCTTAGGAAAATGGGGGCTCCGATGTATTTACAAAAAGAAAGAGTTTAAAATCCCCAATGAGTTAATATTTTATATCCAATTTGCTGCACATTTTACTGTACAATCTTTACAAAAAACATTGACTGCTTGGAGACAAATTATATCAGTACAAAAATATCACAATACATTAAAACACGATTTCTATTGGCCGATTGTAGATAGATTTTTCCTGGCGAAAAACCAAATGTGGTTATCATCGCCAATGACTGTAGATAGAATTTACAAAGTCCTTCGGCGTGAGCTTTCGGCTATACCTCCATGTTCGTGGCAAGTTGTTCTACAAAAGAAATAAAACAATCTTGGTCCATTCTAAAAATATTTTTTTTATTTTACTCGTTTTTTAAATGTTTCTTACGTCAGTACAGTCTGAGCCACATGATATCTGGCTAATTTCTTTCCGCCATAATTATGTTGGTCACATAGCTGTGTGCCACATTGATCTCTGGCTCATTTCTCTCTATCATAATGAGTTTCGCCACATTACTGTGTCCCACCTTGCTATGCGCCACATACCTCTTGTTACATTTATCTCTGGCCCAGTGCGCCCTATTGAAGTGCGCTCTATTTCTGTACGCTTCATTTCCACCTAAAATTTCGTTTTCTATTCAGCCCTTAACAATCTCTGCCTAAGCAGTGACCTGTGTGTACTAAACTGATACTAACAGCCCGTTGTTCTGCTTTCAGGGAATTGCACAGAAGGATGTGACGAAGACATCATGTGCTCCTCGGACTCTGTGCCCGCTCCGGACAACCCAAACCTGTGCATCTGTGACCTTGCGAGGTGTGATCAGCAGAACAAGTGTCCGTTGGGCTTCGCCAAACCCATCCTGAAGAGGATAGCCTCCAAGGTGCCAGGCGACTGTTGCGACACCTACGAATGCGTCCCGCCTCCAGGTGAGGCTCGCCGTTACCATGGTAACTGTCAGTACAATTATAGCCCACCTCCTTAATTACCTATCCTGGCCTTTACTTGAGATTTTTGTACTCAGTTTTTAAAGTAATTTGTTTAAACTTATTTAAAAAAAAATAAGTATTCTCGCTCGAAGGAGTGCCGTCAAAATTGTAAACACTCTTCAGAATTTTCATGGCCACGACATGAGAAAAATATTTAATTTTACGGGGGCAACTACCTAAACATTTGTTGTTAGCCGCGCCTAAGAATGTTTTCATTCCAAATATTGGATTAAAAATACATAACTTATTATTATCGTTATATTGAAATATTAGTACTGAGATTATCGAAATTTAAATAAATTAATATATTTATTAACTGATCAAAAGTATTTAGTAATAACCTTTTTTCTTAACAATGTACAAAAAATAATGTAACATAACCTACGAGTAAAACAGCTGTTCTACAACATAACCTATAACACAAAATCAGCTGTTGCATGAAATCATATGTTATCATTCAATTCATTTTGAGGTTAATTATGGTGTAACCTGACGGAAACTATACTGGCGCGAAATTGTATGTTTATATCCATCCAATGAGCTTTTGTAGGCGTCGATTTGTTTTCACTTCAAAATAGTTGTCAGTTGGTTGTCAAAATTCGAGCACAGCGCTTTTGTGATTGAGACGCGAAGACTAGTAAATTTAACTTTATGTTTGCCTATTCATATCGTATAAAAACTCTTTGTTCGGTAGGGTCTAGTAATTCATACAAGCGCCCAAAAATATCAGCATTTTGTAAAGTTTTTATACCTTATATAATAAATTTAATGTGCCATTTTGAACCTACTTCAACTACAGGTTCTGTATTCGACTGTGGCTATGTTTGTTCCATAATATATTTAGAAGTATTAAACCTATCACAGTGATTTTTCTTGAAAATGAAAGCGGAAACTATCCCGGTGGTCCCACTATAGTTACATTCCAATCCATCTGATTTGTAATTGTTTTTTTAACAAGGATTATGAACTATTATAACTAAGCAAAACAATCACAGCATTTATTTTACATAGTATTCTACCACACATAAAAATAATATAGAAGAAAATAAGTATAAAACGAATTGGTTTTTTATCTGTTGCTTGAGTAAGCCGCTAAGAACGAGCATTATCGGATTCTAAAGAACGAATCTTCCCCATGAATGCGGCTTTTTCGATAGTCTACTCACATTGATATTTAACTTTGAAAAACTCGAATGAGATTTGCCAAAATAAATACACTGAAAATACGATTTAGTTCATTTACTATAAAATGAGATTTTCAATAATCCTCAGGTAGAAACTTCATTACTTCACTAAATATCAACAGATAAATTTATTAAATATAATTTTGCTACCAATGTTCATTAATTTTTTTATTAATATTCTATGTGTAAAAAATGTTTTTCCTAATAAATGTTAGAGACAGCATTATTGTATATTTTCCTGAGATATTGCATTACATGATTAGTAACACGTTTTTAAATGGAAATGATAAAAAATAGTTGCAAGATAAGACACAATATGTAGAATTGTAGGAACTTTTATTAAGGGAATATCAAGCATAAGTTACTCCATGTATTCGTGTAATGCAATGATATGACTTCAATATCTTTAACTGGTATGTTTAAGGGTGTTTTAATAGTTTGAAAAACGATCAAGCAATATGACTAGAGGGCTATACACATTGTAAATTTGTATGAACAAATATTGGCAATAGTGCCAACATAATAAGCTGTGGAAACGAAAATCTTTTATAATGTAGATAGGGTTTAGAGATCACACCTCTAAAAATAAAGAAATAAAACTTTAAAAAAACAGAACCTACTTTAAAAAAATACCAGCATATAATTTTTGCTTACTAAAAAGTAAAAAATAATTTTCCAATAACGAACACCTAATTTTTCATAAGCTTATGACCCACAAAATCTTAGTTCATTTACCATAAAATGAGATATTCAATAATCCTCACGTGGAAACTTCATATCAACATATAAATTCATTAAATATAACTTTACTACCAATTATCACTTTATGTTTTGTACATTAAATCCCCAAAGCAATAAATTAGTTTTGGTTCAGTAGCTGCCGAGGAAATACCCCGATGCAACGTAACCGGAACGACTGTCCGTCACATTGTGGGAGGGAGCGGCGACAGAAATAGGTATAATTATCAAAACTCAGCAGTGCCTTGTTTTACTTTACGAGGGCATTAAATTTGCTTCAACATGTTTATGAAAGACGCAGTGTCGCAACGAAATGTAAGCAAATTGGAGTCAGCTAAATTCCTGCTCTATTGTTTCACATTGCCCAGTGTGCAGAAAGCGTCGTTTCCACAGCTCTCACACTCGTAAAACCCTTTACACAGCGTACATAGCCAGCGTATGGCACGAAGGTTTAATGTCGCCTGATGGAGATCGGGTTACCACACGACGTATTACGATCTCTCTTTTATTACCACTAACTGTTATATTCCAACAAGAGATTAGCGTAAATAAACGGAACCTTAAACTCTAGTCGTTACGGGTGATACCAGTTAGAAAGTATCAGTGACGTAGCTCAAAATGCTATCTGGGGTATTGAGATTTCGCACGGAATAGTAGCTAATTTATACCGACATTTTGAATATTAAATACCAATTATTACTATTCAAACTCTTCTAGTTAGAGATATATTGACAAATATCTGCACTTAATTTGTTCCTATTTCAAATACTTTTCTAATTTGAAAAGTACTCAGTGAACGGTAACATTTGTATAATTAAATACCATTTTATGTTATTCAAACTCTACGAGTTAGACTCATATTGACAAAATAATTGCACTTAATTTCTTCTAAATTTAAACACTTTTATAATTTAAAAAGTACTAAATGAATATTAAACTTAATTACATGTAGGCTAGAGAGTGTTACTTATTTATAAAATCAGCTATTGAAAAAAATAAAAGTAAACTTTAATTTTCACTGAATCCTACTTTCTAGAAAATATTCTACAACTTTGTAGCATAGAATATTTCTACAAAGAAATATTAAGAGGGTAAAAGAGCTATTTATTTAATTAAACACACACGAGCACGCTATTAAATTACCTTTATTCAATTCCTTCTATTTTTTCACACTTTACCTATACCTAGGTCAAAATTTTCAAACTTTATTAAATTATATTTTGTTCATCCCCTCTAGTTCAAATACATTTTTCCAACTTGTAGTAAATGACACTTTATGTTAATACAGTTTTTTTTAAATAATGATTCATATATAAATTTATTGAATTAAGTTTAGTTTTACGTAGGAGAAAAACTTTTAACAAAAGGGTGGAGGTATGCAATACAGTTATTTCGTCCCATTTGGCTTAAAATAAGTGATAATATATGATTTCATTACACAGCTGATTTTATTTTATAGGTTATGTGGTAGAACAGCCGTTTCAACGTATAGGTTACGTTTCTTTATTTAAATTATTTTAAAAAAATCAAGTTAAATTGACTTTTTCTTTGTTGGCCTGAACAGGAACTAACTTCTATTCAGAAGAAATAAGTTTTGTTTGTATCACTTGTTTTTACCTGACTCGTTAGGGTTAGTCATATAACTATTTCACTTTTCTATTCACATTTCTACCACTTACACATTATTACTATTTTAGACGCATTCACTTCACTTGTCGAATTTAACTCTTACTGAGGCATTTCTTAGCCACAAAGGAAAGATGTGTGTCCTCACTTCTGACAGTAGGTTTGCTTCTTTTGTCGCCAGCACGTTGACTTAGCCCTTTTACTACATGTGCGAAGTCTTATTTCTTACTGAATTCATTACAAACTCTTCATATTTTATTCCAATTTACCATTAATTTCGTTTGTCATCTTTTCTGAAGCCAGGGACGTTTCGGAAGTTATACTTCTCCAAAATGCGTCCGTCGCTAAACGAGGTCGTACTTTTACGGACATTGTATATGCTATTTATTGACAGCGTTCAGCTTATTGTTTACTTATTTTATAGGAAACCAGCTTGAAGTTTTATATTGAAATTCCATTATGAAGGTTTGAAATTTGATGCAAAACGGGCAAATTTTAAATAGCTTTATCTAATAAAAGATTGACAAGGAACATGAAAACAAAAATTAAGTCGATTCCGTCTTTGGTCAACAAAGAAAAATTTTATTTACG
>JBAIZL010000011.1:3849235-3884235 GCA_036971475.1 Prosapia bicincta | reverse complement strand
TAAAGCCTAATAATGCTCTTAAAAAAGACACAAATAAAAGTAATAAAAACATGTGTTTCATCCAATGGAGAATGGCCCGTTTAGAATAATTATAGGCTATTATAGTCCATTCACTAGAGGAAATACAGACTCAGAGAAATCAATTCACAAGTAAGCTAAATATTATTTTCTATTGTCGTTCGTATTACCCTACACCTAAATTGCAATTAAACATATAATATTTTTCTTGTCATTTTTAATTTATTTATACATTTTTATATTTTCTCATGCTAAGGGGGGCGGGACCTCTTTAGCCCCTCCCTTGGGTGCGCCATTGGACTGTAAAGATTGTAAACTAAACTTTTCCTGGTAAATAAATAGAGTTTTATGTGTCCATTGTCTTTTAACTTCGAACACTGTATTAAGTTCCAAAAAGAAGTCAATATTTATTGAAATAATTGAGTCCCACTGATCATTCTGAAAACAAATCATTTTGCCCTTGCTGTTATAATTTCCCCAAAATAATTCATTACGCCCTGACTCCGGTTTAGAAGCGTTTAGTAATATTTTGTGTTTGCAAAGACTCAGCAAATATCAGGTTTATCCATTTAATACTACAGGGCTGTCATATATTAAATTCCTTCTATTAGCTCACACCTTCCTGATGTATGTCTTGTAGAAATTTTCAATCGTTAGTAAAATAGATTTTTACTCATCCAATCAAGTTTAAATACATTTTTTTAAACCTATAGCGGATAAAAATTGATGTTAATGCTGTTTTTTCAAATATTTATTCAATAACTAAATAATAAAATTTGTGGAGTCCACTGGATTTGAACTGAGAATCATGTTTGAAGTCTAGCGCACCTTGGCATTGCGTCAACTTTCCAATATCTAGAAATATATTTCTCAAAGATGTGTATGAAAATTTTTCCCCCATCTGGTTGTCGTCGAAACCTTTATTGTACAACCTTAAACTGTTGCCATGGTTACCATACAGTATGATAAATAGTGCTCCAGGGAAACTAAAATAAAATTTTCAAGATTTAACCTCAGTAGGAATTTACTTGAATTTTTTTTTTGTATTTCTTGTTCAACTTAGTCAACTATAGTCCTTTGAAGGGCAGCCTAGCAGTGTCCAATGAAAGGGGTTTGCTCCACAATATGATACTGACAAGAATCGATTCTCAAGTTACCTATTGGGCATTGTTACCCTCTTTAGTCAACCTTTAACACTTGAAATCTCCAGAGGTGTTTTTACTTGTTTTACATAAGGAAGTATAATAATATTCTTCTATATAAATTATCCATACACCAACACTAAATCTAGGTTTCTTATGATTTTAGATGTAAACTGCAGCCAAGTGACATGTGAGAAAGCAGAACTATGTCCCAGTGACAGCTACAGACTCCCAAGCCACAAGTCGGCAGAAGCCTGTTGCTCTGTGTCTGATGCTTGTGTGTGCTTGCCAAGGCCTTGTCCTTCTGGAGACTGTGAGCCTGGGACTTGGGCTAAAGTCACCCGCCCAGGTAGTGGCAAACCTGGATCCTGTTGTCCTCTCTACAAGTGTGTTGCTACAGGTATTCCATCTTACAAGCCTTTCTTAGTATAACAATATTAATAAGTCCTGTAAACCAAGTGCCTGGTTTGAGGAACAAGTACTGACTTAATCCGAGTCCAGTGCCATCTGGATCAAAATAACAACTGATACTACCGACTATATTTTTGACAGCACTATTATTATTTTTGTAGAACTTCAATGAGTTCATTTTCAGCTTTTAATTATCAAGACATGATACAGCTGTCCAGGAAGTTAGGGGGCGATGCCCCTCCCCTTAACTCCACCCATATATATTAACATCCTCTAAGAATTCATTAGATCGAAGATTGGTAACATAATAAATATAAGCTCAGTTCAGAATAATTGAGTTTAAAACTAAAAATCTTTTTAATAAAAAAGTTTGTTTAATCTTTTTTGATAAAATTAAAAAATCACCAATAGAACAAATGTATGGACAATGGAATAATATAGGTATCAGAATAATATAAGGGCAGTGGGTTTTTATGTGGATTAAAAAAAGACAAAAGAAATGCGAAATACTAAAAAATTACAGTCAAGCTCTCTCTAATTACTAATTACTATTTTATTAACCAGGCTAGTTTCAGTTTACTCCATTACTGTAAGCCTTCACTGACAAAAAAAATTGCTCACTGAAACTATACTGGATAGTCGACTAGTGAAAGTTTGAATGTAATTTTATAGTATTTACTTTTCTCAATTGTTCTTCCTAGCTAAGCTGTAGTAAAGAATATAACCAAAAAAATATTTGAATTGTCATTATATTGGATCTAAAAACAGTATAACAAATTTAAATAAGAAACTTTAGTTTTCTCTAAATAATGATGATTATTTTTAACATTTAAAAAGACGTTTTTAATTGAATGGAAAATTATAAAGTTAAAATGTAATGTACAATTCTCTTTTACGTCGACCTCCTAATATCATATTATTTTGCCTTTCCTAGCACTGTTACATTAAAATCTTGCTGTCAAGTTTTGGAAAACCTGACCCAAAACTTTCCAAATAATCCTTTGCTTATGTTAGTATACAGAAAATGTTGGCTGATGAACGTTTTCCAAAACTGATTCATAGATTTAATGTCACAATTCTAAGAATGGTGAAAAATTATGATAATCAACATAATTGCTTACAAACAAAAAAAATAGAATGTTATAACAAATCCTATGGCACCCATTAGTCAAAAGTTACTTGCAATGCACATGTAAACATGGAGCTTACATCACAAGACGTCAAAGGACTTGCAGTTTGTTGAAGAATAAGTATATTCTAAAAGGAATTTGTATAATGTTTCAGGACTAAATGATACTTGTATCTATGATGGGAAAATAATGCCCAATGGGTCCACTTGGAATAAAATTGACTGCGTCCAGTGTAGGTGTATTGATGGCTCAACGCTATGCTATGATAAACCAAAATGTCCTCCTTTACCAGAAGGCTGTGCTCACACTAGAATACCCAAGGGCGAATGTTGCCCTGTATGTGACTGTAAGTAGCTATTTTTCTGATATCAAATGTATTTTTTTTAAATCTCCTTTATATTACATAGATTTATAGATAATATTTTCCTATTTGTAGACAAAACTTCGGATGCACTGGATTTTCCAGGAGGCTGTAAGTCATCCTCTGGAGATATTGTCCCTAATGGGGATGAGTGGCAAGATGATGACTGCACTAGCTGTGAATGCAAAGAGGGACAACGTCATTGCCATGCTATTATGTGCGAGGCTTGTGCCAACCCACGCTATGAACCAGGGGAATGCTGCCCACAGTGTGACGGTAAGTTTCTTTTGAGAGCAGTAGTTTCATTAAAAATTTCATTGTTAACATTAAAATGCTTAAAATATTTTATGCCTTTCTCCCAGTTTTATTGGTTAATTACACAAAGTAAAAAGAAAATATTTACTTCTTCTTACAGTGACTACATATAAATAATGTCTATTTTTCATATTTGACCAAAATAATATAAAAGCTATTTTCAATTTCACGAAATATGTGACAGGTAAAGTTTAGGAATATTGTTACAATTACTGCCTTCATACTAAACGTCATGGCAGCATAAAAACAAAAAATATCAGAAGATATAATAACTTAGACAAAATGCAGGCGGAAAAAATTATGAAGGCGTGAGAATTACACTTATTATAAATGTTATCCTCAAGGTCAAACTGTGAAGAAATAAATTGAAGCGGAAATCCGTAGATGGCTATGAGGTGCAATCAGATGAAAGAATTTGATTGCAGAATTCAACCTGCACAAATGAATAACAGGAAACCATTAGTTTTATTGGCTGTTGTTGCACGACAATGCATAGGCCTAAGTACATCGCTTTATGATTGTAAATCAGTATTTTGCAATGTTATCACTCTAGAACACTCTGTTCCTACTGAGCTCGAGCAGATTTTTACCTATTTCTATGGCAGAAAATGAAATTAAAGCTGTATTATACTAATACAAAAAAGGTGTTAGTTAATGACTCAAAAGGAACTTTCTAAGACTGGCTTTAAGCGATGTTCTCAAGGCTAAATGAACAGTAGGACATTATGATCTTAAAAAATCTTTATAATATTTCAATATTATTTACGTATAGAATAATTTTTATGAACTTTTCAATTCTACCTCACGTGAATTTATTTTTTGTCATATAGTTGTTTACTACCTTTCTGCAGTAATAAACCTTAAGAATGCAATGCCCACAAAGATGATTATTGAAACAAAACTCTAAATAAATAAATGTATTATAATACTTATCATAGAAAGGTAATCACTAACGTAGTATGGTTGTGTCTATCTTATGTTAGAAGAAACACTACTATACAAGCAGTAGCGTGCCTAGAGGTAGGGGGCAGTTAACCCTGACATAGGCCCCTAATTGGTTGGTAATTTTTTTAATCGAAAAAAATAAGTAGTTACTCCAATAATCAAAATTACTGAAAAATACCTGGATAAACCTACACATATTACTATCAAATTTAAAGAAAATGCGAATGCATTACTCCTTAAAAAAATCTTTGTCGATCATTTTTATTTTTACAAAATACAATATCTCTCTTTCAGAATGTTTTTTTTTAACAATGGCTTACATGTGGCATATGTATATAAAAAAACTAATACTAAAATATGCGATAGGTGATTTTTTTTATTAAGTGTCATTATTAATAAGCCCCCTATACTTTGTAGGCGGGTAATATCTCAGGCCTATTTGCCACCCCAGGTCTTACTTTTCAAAATACGCCACTGTATAGACTTCTAAATATGCTATAAGGGAGATTTGTTGGGTTGACAGAAGAGAGGAAAGATTTGCAAGGTAGAGTTATATAAATCCATGAGTGAAAGAGACTCATGGTTAATGGCAGGAGGTCAGAGGAAATAAGGATTTTTTGATAATCTCACTAGGGAATATTTTAAACCGAATTGTGAATATTTTACAAATAAAATTTTTTGGGGTCTTGTGTATTAATAAAGAAATAAGTCAAAATACAAATATATATATATATATATATATACATATATATATATATATATATATATATATATATATATATATATATATATATATATATATATACGTACATAATTCAATGACACTTTCATAATCAAGAATTAGTTTTCTTAATACATTGAAGCTTTTCGCTGATTGGCAGTATCAGCATTATCAAAATTTTCTAAGTACATTATAGTTCTATGATTACATCTAGACTCTAAGAGAAGTATAATTATAATTCTTGTATTTGTATTTTGACTTATTTCTTTATTAATACACAAGAATACATTTTGCGATATTTATATATATGATGAATAGTTAATATCTGGAGTACATCCGTTCATTCTGCAGTCCATAAATTCGCAGTTCCGACGTTTTGCTAGAATCTCATCTAGCATTGACAAGGTGAACCCAAAAACAGTAGAAGAGCGAGTAGTCTCTTCACTGTTGTTGGGTTCACCTCGTCAATGCTGGATGAGATTCTAGCGAAACGTCGGAACTGCAAATTTATGGACTGCAGAATGAACTGATGTACTCCAGATAATAACTATTCATCATATTTTTTCCATCCATGAAGGAATACGTATCAGCATATATATATATATATATATATATATATATATATATATTGAGTGATGCAACACCACAATACACTACAATGCTAACAATACTAACAACACCACAATACACTACAAATCTAACCACCCCTGGACACACAAAATTAACACTTACAGTAACATGATAAATAAAGCAATAAAATACACACAGGATAACAAACAAAAATTAAATGAAGAATTAGATAACATTACAAAAATAGCAATAGAAAATGGATACAACAAACACATTATAAAAAATATATACAATAAATTCACAAAAAAACCTAACCTCAACACAACACTACAACCGGAACACGAAAATAATGAAAATAAAAATAAATATATATATATATATATATATATATATATGAATACAAGAAAACAGTGTTGCAAAACCTTGAAATATATATATATATATATATGCTGATATGCATTCCTTCATAGATGGAAAAATATGATGAATAGTTTATATCCGGAGTACGTCTGTTCATTTTGCAGTGAATATAGCCGCAGTTCCGACATTTCGATAAAATCTCATCTAGCATTGACAAAGTGTACCTAACAACAGTTTAAGTGCGAATCAAATGTTGTTGGGTTCCCCTTGTCAATGCTAGATGGGATTCTAACAAAACGTCCAAACTGCGTTACATTCACTGCAGAATGAACGGGTGTTCTCGGGATATTAACTATTCATCATATATGTATAATTCCGAATAGAATTAAGTAAACAAATAGTACTCTTAAAGTTTAGACTCAATACAGCTATATACTAAAACAAAAAAAGTTAAAACATAGAAGTCTACGTCCTAAATTAGCTCCGTTTTGACAAATTAAAACAAATTTGTTATCTGTGTAAAAAACAGGTCAGTGTAAATTTAAACAAAAGTAATAGCTAACACTACAACTAAAAGACCAAACTTTTAAACAAATCAGCATTTTTATGGTTACAATAAGATTGTAATTACCATAGTGAGAGATGCATATTTGTTTTGTCATTGTAAGATTAGCAACAGGAGCAATGCTGACTGCACTCCATTGTTCCTTCCAAGAGTATCTAATTGCAAGATCTTGATGCTTATTTCAAAATTAAACACTCTTTGTTCACTCTGACCTGAAATAGAAAAACATAATTAAAACTTTAAATTATCAGAACTGTAATGACATAAACATTATTATTATCTAGTTTTATAGTGCCATTGTCATAGTGCTATCTCTCTACTTCATTTTCAGTGAAAAATTTGAAACATTGTTGAATTTTTTTGATACAATAAATTTTCAAAAATATAAAATAAAAAAAAGTGTTATTGTTAGGAAGTTTGCCTTGATAGATAGGAGAACCAAAATAATATAAATCAAATTTTAACCTTTAATTGAATATAATTTTTTTTTTGTAGAAATCAGCCTGCATTAATAACAGAAAATCTGCACAACATTATCTTAAAACTAAATTAAAATATCAAATATAATTCAAATTCTGAAACCAAATATTAACAACAACAAAATAATTTGTTTTAGGCAATATAACGACACAATTTTAAGAAATCATCAATAAATAGAACAGGTTTAAGGTCATATAAGATAGATAGAGTTACGAAAAAAAGATAATTCAAACGTTTAAAATACAAAGCATTCCAAAATCCAAAAATGAGAAGAAATTTAATATACTTTTGAAGAAGGAAATTTTGTGCTGTTCATTTCAAACATTATGTTGTGGCCAAAGTATGAGGTTGGAATGAAGATCGCATGAGTGATACTATAGGCTCTAAAATTAAGCAAGTTAGAGGCAAATTTCCTTAGGGGAAACAAGATTTGGTGTGACTACTACTGCCTGGAGTATTATAAACGTTTTCATAGCTATAGCTTGTAATACAAATGTTATTACAAAGATGGAGTAAGATGAATGAATACAATGCATTCACCGTACAGTTATTATAAAACTAAATAAGATTTTACACTTAATATTTAGCTAATGACTAACACTTGTTGCTCAATGAAATCTTGCATTACATAATTTAATGAATAAAACAATTTGTTAGTTATAATTTTAATTATAAATTGTACATAATTTTATTATTTGTGTAATTGAATGATTATTTACAATTAATTAATTGTTTTAACAATTGTAAGATGGTAGGATTTTAACAATTCTAAATTTTACACAGGATTGATTTTCTAAAATACAAATGTAAATTATATAGAGAGAAATACTTAATCAATTATGAAACATTGCACTGGATTTAATCCTTGTACAAAATTAATGCTAAACCTATTCTTAACTAGAACTGTAAGTGGAGAGTTAGACATGTTTGTGTTTGTGCCTTCACATGAATAACTGGAGAAATGTTTGTATAAAAAACGTAATGTTTCTGTTTGTTAATATGTTTGAAAATACGAGTATGCTCATTATTTTCAGATGCACATAAAAAAAAAATCAAAAGTTATGATGTTTTTGAAATTTGTGTTAATAGAGTTTCATGAAAATAAATTAAAATAATGAGTAAAGCTGCAGCCGTAAATCATTCTTAAATATGTTTGTATTAACTTATTTTCCTCAGCTTCTTCGGTCGTAACTTTACCTCCACATTGCCCTCCTCTTACAAATTGTTCTCTGAGGTGTGTTCGTGGATTTGTTCGTGATGCTGCCGGATGCTTCACCTGCCACTGTCAAAAAGGTTTGTATTTATTTTTCTACTTTTACTAGATTTAAATCTGAATCAGACAGTCATTGGCCTTTTTTTCTACTTTACTTGATCAAAAACCTGAGCGGCATCCAGGAATACTTTAGTTGGTGGTAAATTGTTTTCCTCTAAACTCTATGTTATGATGCCAGTTAAAAATTAATAATAACTTAAACTTTATTCAATGTCTGTTAATAACTATTGAATGTGTTTATGGTTATTGACAGATCACAGAGCCATTCATGCTACTACAAATACACATTTAGATTTTCTATCAAAAAATCCTTTTAAGAGCAACAGTTTATTAATCCAACATAGGCATATAATTTACAGATTTTAGATTCATAAACAATACTTTTAACATAATTAACCCTAGAGGACTTGCGCTAATACCCGTTACACCAGAGCTCGCCCTGGGTAATTTTTTACCCCAACTAGTTTTCAGGTCAATATCAGTAAAATATTTAGTGTTATAAATAAGTTATTTAAACATATTTTATTATACTATAAAAGATCTGAACAAACTCATGTAATATTATTTCCTTTTTTATACGTCAAAACACTTCACATACTGCAACACTTTTCATACAACACATACAAACACTTTTCCCACAATTAGCACAGCATGTTATTGCTTTTTGTTTAAGTCCTTAGGGCACAAATCACAATTGTAATTAAAATGTTTGTTTGTAAATCACCAAATATAAAGCTATAGCCTATATTGTAAATAAACGTTTTTTGTTACAATAATCATGAAAACAAAATATTTCATAGACAAGAATAGTTTACAAACACAATATATATCAAAACGTAATAAATAAGACCTACTTACAAGAGAAAATAGAATCTGTCTTGACATTGTAGATGTTACTATATGCAGACCAGTTCTGTCTGTTGTCCATATACCTTTAGATTGTTTGTAGGAAGACATCATTACTCCACAAATATACAAAACCCCAAAAAAAGAATTTAATTTCTTCAAAAGAAGTTTCATTTGTGTATCTCTCGCTTGAAAAATTACAAATATAATGTTTGTGTTCTCTCTTATCGTAATGACAAAATATAAATATATATATAATTTAAAATGATTTATTACATTTATAAATTAAAACAAATTTCAGTTATAAAATCCTCACAAAATACAAACGTAGTAAAATTCACTCAATAAATCTTGCAAAAAAAACAAATAAAAATTCATTTATGTGATAAAAATCTTGTAAAATACAATTGAAAATAATCTTCACATATAAAAACTTCAAAAAATACAAATAGAAATAGACTTCACTTATAAAAATCTTGCAAAATACAAATAGAAATAGACTTCACTTAGAAGGACCAGTATTGTAATGCGAGGACCCGTGGACTCGTGCAGGGTAAAAACTTTCCCAGGGACAATAACTTCAAACCTGATGTAGGGACAGAAATAGATACAGGGCAAGTCAATTAGAAGGTATGTAAGGAGTGGAAGAATTTCAGGATTTGCAACTGTTTTATAATCTTTGTTGAAAACTCACTGGGAGAATAATTACCCTGCGCGAGTCCTCTAGGGTTAAAAACAAATATTTCATTATTCCTAATAATTATTAATATTCACAAATACTAGACTAGAATTGCAATTTGACATGTAAATATTAATATTTACTAGGAATAATGGAATATTTGTTTTCAATTATGTTAAAAATTTTGTTTATAAATGTATAATCTGCAAATTATTGCTTAATTTTGGATTATAAACCTGTAGCTCTTGAGAAGGATTTTCAGATAAAAATCGAAACGTAGAGTGTATTTTTAGTAGCATGAATTGGTCTGTGATCTGTTATTAACCTTAACCAAATTTAAAATAAGAATATGTCCCCAATTGACATTAGTTATAAAACCAAATAATGTTCGACATTCAAATTATGAAAAGAAATATCTTATAAATCTGAAAGAATCAAGGTGGTAAATTCCCATGTACAGTTCTATTCAACACAATACAGACGAATGAAAAATATTCCTCAGAGATATTGCTAATTTATTGAGAGAAGTCGTAATATTTATAACCCTCTAAATTACTCTAGAGAAGATCTGTCATTTGAAATGAAGTGTATTTTTAAATGGAGGGGAAGATATTTCATTTTTAATATCAAAATTGTGTAACAGGCAGTGAGAATTGCCAATTTTGCAAAAAGGAAATGAAGAGATGTTACAGATTTATTCTTTCTCTCTCTCTCTCTCTCTCTTTCTCTTACTATCTCAGAGAGAAAGCTTGTTTTCCATAAACATTAACTTACTAAGTTTGTATGTATATACATTTATTTTTCATAGATATAGAACAGTTGTGAAATAATCCCAAAATCAATTGGATTTAATTCTCAAATATTCATTGCAAAAAAATATTGTGAATACTAAACAGATTTGTTATCCAGGTAAAAAAAAGTGTATTAGACAGATTAATTTTTAAATATAAATTGAAAATGTTTTATAAAAAAGTTACTTTAAATGCAATGAATTTAAACACAAATTGATCAACCCATTTTTAATATTGTCTAAAGCCTATTCATCTTCCCACGGAGAAGTCATGATTGCCGCAATAGATAACACTGGTGCTGCGAGCTTCAGAAAAAGATATGTATATATAATAAGCTTAATTTTAAAATAGATAAAACTCCGCACGTTGTTTATTAATACTACAATTTTCAAAAATTTTTAAACAATATAGTTTTATGTCGTGTTCGGCCAGGGAACTCAGAAGTCCATCAAACTCAGTCATACACTGTACAGCGGAATACAAATTTTGTACCTCTCATGATGAGTCATGACCGAGTGTGATCAAGTTTCAATGTAGGCCTACTTCTATGTTCACTGGTTTGGCCTGAAAAGATGTTGCCATCGAATTAAATAATATAGTATACCAGTAAAAACTGTTACTAATAAGTAACAACTGGTGCTTTAGCTGATGCAAGGAGACTGCAGAACATGTCTGTGCAGGTCGCCTGTTTATCATACTGTGTGGCGATATCGCGCTCAAGTTTGCTGTATACGGCTCCTAACATTCGTTTCTCCAATATTGATCATAAATATGAAGTTTAATAGAGTACTTTAAATCCATTTAATTTGACGTCATTATTAATATTAAGTACATTTTACTTGCTCAAAAGTTAAAATGGGACAGCTTTATATATTAAATAAAAAGAGATTTTAATGTAGTCAAAACTGAACTTTCTATTTACATACCACTAATGCCTACCCCCTCCTCCTTATAATGATGCATAATGATAGACGTAACCTACCCTCCTGCTTGCGCCTTTACATAATTTAGGAACGACCCCTTAACCTTTTTTACAATATGGTGGCGTTATCTTAAGATCTTATACGTGTTTTATTTAGATGTTGATTATGTTTTCTTGTAATTATATATATTTTAATCAGTGTGTATGAAAAGTTGAAGCTAGCAACAAAAAAGTATAATGTTTTCAATACATGACTCCGAAGACTGTAATAAAATTAGGTAACATATATCTGTTCCTGTGAAGCTTGTGATTTAGAATTTTAAAGGACTTTTTCAGAATGGAACAGAAACCTTACTCACTACCCACTCTATATCAAATATTTCATAGCCTTGGTTTTTTTATATATTTTCCTAATAAGATCTACATCTTTTACCAGTTGTATGTAAGCTTTTGCTTAGAAATATAACAAATTGTATTTTTAAGAACAATTAGTCAGGATTACAAATGCTTCTGAATTGCCTATCACCAGATTAATGAACGTTTTAAATCTGTTTAGATGAATGTTTGCTCGTATGTCCTCATGGATACATACAAGACATCCACGGCAACAAGATGTGTGAGTGTGCAGGTCCTCCATGTCCCCCTCTTACTAACTGCCGCAAGAATTGCTCTCATGGATACAAAACTAACAAAGCTGGATGCGAGGTTTGTCGCTGCGACACATGCAAGCCCCTTGATCAGTGCACTAAGAGATGTGCTCATGGTTTGATTACAAATGAAAAAGGCTGTTCTGTATGCAAATGCAAATGTAGGTACAATTTACATTTTTTAAAGTTGGTATTACTTTTTTAGTGATTATAAAATCAAATTTTGTTGTTATTATTAAGCATTTCTTTCTTTACATTATAAAATAATTAAAGTCGGTAAAGTCACTGGTTATTATTATACAATTAGGATTTATATAGTATTCTATAATGAGTTTAATTAATTTTTATATTAAAAACAAATACAAAGGCAATATACAAAAATTTTTAGTATAAATCAATTCATGTATTATGTAATTAAGCTTCTAGTATAATAAACACATATAATTACACACGCATACACTCTCTCTCTCTCTCTCTCTCTCTCTCTCTCTCTCTCTCTCTCATTCACTCACTCACTCACTGACACACATGCACACACACACACACACACACACACACACACACACACACACACACCCTCAACACACAAACACACACACACACACACACACACACACACACTTTCAAGCACATTTCCCCCTTATAAAATACTAGTAGCCATGTAGCATAACATCTTATACCTCTAATGCAGTGGAATAAGAATTTAATTAGATTTATAAAATTCATACCTTCAACAAATAACTTTACTCTCAAGACATGTTGCCCTTAAATGGAAATTGATATTGAATGGTATATTTTTTTCAAATGAATTAATCTTATATAAATACTAAATACGAGATAATGAAATACAACATCCATCATCTTAGAATCTCTTTTAAAATGCAGTTTATATATTTCTATTTTTTTATTGGTAACTGAAAAGAATGAATAAACAACCCAAAATTCATGGAACTAACAGTTTAAAAAATACTTATCATTACTTCACATAAATAATACTCAAATTTCAGTGTCGCTATTAAAAATGAAAGAAGAAGATAGTATTTAGATCTATATTTGAGTATTTCATAAATGTATTAACTGCTAACAATAACTTGATTAAAGCAGTATAGCTAAAAATTCAAGAAATTGTGTACATTTCAATAGCCCATCCTAACATCATCAGGAGAAAGTATGATTGTCAAGTTACTAAATAGTTAGATAGTTATTAAATATTACACGCTATGCAACTAATATTTTATAATTAATACTCTTTATATATTATTATATAACTATACAATTGGTTTTAAATTTATGTTTAAAGGATATTACATATGACCATACACTTACATGGTTCAAATAATGACGAGAACTTTTATGAAATTCAATTTAGACTGTAATAAAACCACAAAACAATAATTTTATTATAACATTATATCTACTCATTCATTAAATTACTATTCTACCCAAATTAAACTGTCATCATCAGAGGTATGTTATGGAGTGTAATGTAAATTTACCATTTGTAAAGTCTAACTACCCTGCCATGCTAAACAAAACCTATCTATTATTATTTACAAATTATAAACAAAGTATAATAGTAGTAATTAATAAACTGTTTAAGTTTTACAATAAATAATATTTTATCAAATTCTTATAAAAGAAACCATTTTTAATTGTTTATAAAACTAAAATTGATGTATAAATTCAATAGAGCAAGTTTAATTTTATGGAATATGAAAATAGATTTTAAATTTAGTAAAAATAAGCACAATTTGGCTAATAAGTTTTTATAAATTATTTATTATGCATTTAATGTACATCTTTACCAATTATTTTGAACCAAGTTGTAAATATTTTCCATTTAATAACATAAAAAAGTATGGGATTCTGTGTTTTAAAGAGTTCCGTAAATCAGTTGAATAAATGGTTCAGACAAAAATTGTTTTTTTAATAATCAACATTAATTTTTTTCAGCTCCTGAAAGTTCAAAAGCACTGAGTCACAGTCATTTATCTTTGGGGTGCTTATCAGGTATGTACAATTTTTAAATGCTAATATGACCTATTAGAAATGAGAAAATATTCTATGATTACAATTTTTATGACTTGATGCTGGCTTTGTATCGGTTTTTGTCATAAGTTTTTTTATTATTTTTGTTTTGTTTTATATATGTACTGAGCAGTCTTAACAATTTGTAGGATTGTAAAGAAATCAGTATGCATACATTATTATAGGTGTATATACATTCAACAAGTTCTACCTTAAAACCCAAAAACATTTAACCATTAACTGGTAACACAAAGATTGAAATTTGTTTTACAAATGTATATATTTTGAACATTGACTCTTATAAATAAATATGGAAACCCTACTAATTTTCATAAGATATAGGTTTTTACTGGGTTAAATCTAATTTTAAATGGTGTCATAACTATTACCATAATTTTGTATTACAATTGCTTTTATACAATACTTAAGCTATGTAAATTAAACTAGGGTTAATTTATACAAGTAAATATTATGTTTATATATTTATAAGATGAATACAGACAATCATGTAACTGATTGAAACAATAAATAATTCTAATTTAAAGATTCATTTCTTTAACAAAATTAATTAAAATATCAAACCTAATAAGCAAATATCAGGAGAAAATGATTTTAAACGTAAATTTACCAAACAATCTTCAAAATAAAATATCAATTGTTTAAAACCCATTCATTTTCGGCACGTTCATGTAAAAGCATTTTCTTCAAATTGTTTGTAGTATTTATTATATAAACGTATGCAATTTGTAGATTCTAGAATGCGGCGAGATGATGGGGAGACTTGGTTTGATGGGTGTCGACAATGTTACTGTTTTGGAGGGAAAGAAATGTGTTCTCTACTGAGTTGCCCACCCATTTCTTGCAGGGACCCGCCTATAAGTCCTGAAAATGGCTGTTGTCCTGTTTGTCCAGGTAAGACACAGAACTAAATACAATCATTAATATACAATATCTCCAAAAACACTTATTTAATTGAGTCTTCTATGTTTACTAACTTTACTACCATATCTATGAAATTAGATGATGTAGGGGTTTAAGTTTTACATTATTATTTAATATATCTCCCATTTGATAGAAGAACAAATTACATGCACATTTCCATACACTGAAAAAATTGTGCATTTCAATTTTTTGGATGAATACATAGAACAGCATTTGGATATTCATTGATTGTATGACATCATACTAACCTCTCTCTCTAATACATAATTATAACAGTATTTGGATATTCATTGTTTGTATGACATCATACTAACCTCTCTCTCTAATACATAATTATAACAGTATTTGGATATTCATTGTTTGTATGACATCATACTAACCTCTCTCTCTAATACATAATTAGAACAGTATTTGGATATTCATTGTTTGTATGACATCATACTAACCTCTCTCTCTAATACATAATTATAACAGTATTTGGATATTCATTGTTTGTATGACATCATACTAACCTCTCTCTCTAATACATAATTATAACAGTATTTGGATATTCATTGTTTGTATGACATCATACTAACCTCTCTCTCTAATACATAATTAGAACAGTATTTGGATATTCATTGTTTGTATGACATCATACTAACCTCTCTCTCTAATACATAATTATAACAGTATTTGGATATTCATTGTTTGTATGACATCATACTAACCTCTCTCTCTAATACATAATTAGAACAGTATTTGGATATTCATTGTTTGTATGACATCATACTAACCTCTCTCTCTAATACATAATTATAACAGTATTTGGATATTCATTGTTTGTATGACATCATACTAACCTCTCTCTCTAATACATAATTATAACAGTATTTGGATATTCATTGTTTGTATGACATCATACTAACCTCTCTCTCTAATACATAATTATAACAGTATTTGGATATTCATTGTTTGTATGACATCATACTAACCTCTCTCTCTAATACATAATTATAACAGTATTTGGATATTCAATGTTTGTATGACATCATACTAACCTCTCTCTCTAATACATAATTATAACAGTATTTGGATATTCATTGTTTGTATGACATCATACTAACCTCTCTCTCTAATACATAATTAGAACAGTATTTGGATATTCATTGTTTGTATGACATCATACTAACCTCTCTCTCTAATACATAATTATAACAGTATTTGGATATTCATTGTTTGTATGACACCATACTAACCTCTCTTTCTAATACATAATTAATTTGTGATTTTGTAATTCATGTTTGCTAATAATTTTAATTGTTGGTTTTCTAATTTTTTAAAAATTGTTGTATTAATTTTTTTAAATTTGATTCTAAGTGTACATATTTTCTTTAAATGTAACCATGTCTGATCATTCATAAGAAGGAGTTAAAGTAGGCAGACAGTTAAACCATTTGAGTTGTTTTATAAGGTACATAGTAATTGTTCAAAGAGAACAATTACATTTGTAAATAATAAATACTTGGTATGTAAATAGTAAAATAAAAGTTTGTATATGCTGGGTGTTTACAGGTTATCTTCATTAATTTGTGCAATACATAGTTTTTTAATATTCATAAAACAAAAAAGTAATCACTAATACTCTTGTAAATATTTTACAAACTTGCCTATAGTAGCACTTACTTATATTTGTTGAGGACGGCCGTTTTGGGGGATGTGTCCCATTGTCAACTCAGACTATAACTATCCTCAACAAATATACGTAAGTGCTACTATAGGCAAGTTTGTAAAATATTTACAAGTGTTTTAGTGAAAACTAGTAGGTCACGTGAAGATGGAATCAACAAATATAAAAAAAGGAGAAATTTTAAAACAAATTTAAATAGAAAAAACTATAAAAAATTAACTGTTACAGATAAATCATAACCATTTAGGAGATACTGAAGGCCCAGTAATAGTACATTATAGTTCCATTAATTTGAATTTGTTAATTATATTTTTGAAAATAATTACATTTTTTCAGATGTAATTAGAAGTGAATTCATTTATATCAGAAACAAAAACTGTATGTCCTAGTACCTGCAGTGGTGCACTGAAAGGAGGGGCCAAGGGGGCCCAGGACCCTCTTCAGCCTGACCAAAAAATTTAAAAAATCAATATAAAAATTATATGTTTTCATTGCAATTTATGTGCAGGGTAGTAATACAAATGACAGTAGACAGAATTATTTAGCATACTTGTAAATTGAATATGCCGAATCAGTAGTTCCTCTAGTGAACATACTGTAATATATTTCTTCTAAACCTATTTATTCTGTTATAAATAACTTATAATTAACTATTTTGAAGATTGTCAACTTTTATTAGGCCCGTCTGTTTAAAAAGATGTCATGGCAAGAGGAGCAGACAAACAGTTTTAGTAACATTGTCCATATTTCGGTATAAATAATTTACAGAATCATTCTGAAATCATTATATAAAACCAAATGAATGTCAATTGCAGAGCAATCAAAGTGTATAAGCGCCCAAGGTACCCATCAAATAATATTAAATAACCTACTACACTATGACCTAAAACACGGATTAAGTCCTAATTTTAGCCTTTTTTAAGTGCTAGAAATACATAAAACATGAGTTTTACATTGGTAAAAATTCAATAATTTCTATGGGGGTGAACCACCCGTCCCCTTCTCTTGTAGTTCCGGCCCCCCTCCTTAACAAAATCCTGGGTGTGCCTGAGTAGCTACACTGTCTCTTATAATCTATTTATTTACACAATACTATTATTGACCACTTTTGTTCCAGAGAAATACAACCAATCTATTGTTGACGTTTTAAAAATTTTCCCTCTTACCACCAAAACATATGATTAAAAAGTAATTACATCTTTTTTTTATCAAAATTATATTTTACCTTCTTTAAAAATTAAATTCATCAGAATTCAAAAATATTTTAAAGATATTCCATTAAAAAGATACACATGCTAGAAAACTGTATAAATACATTGTACATTTATGTTGTACATTGTACGAACATTTTCAAAGTACAAGTCGTGTTTCAGGTATCTCTGAGATATTTTGAACACATGGTTTTAAACAGAGAAAAATGACTCATCAATAAAAAACCTCCATTTTTAGGTTTTGGTAGTAAAAACAGTAGAGTAGTCATAAATTTTCTAGTGTGGGAACGCTCACCATTTTTTGAGAAGTGCAAACAATAAGTGGTCCAGAATGCCCCTCCCTTTACAAGGTGATGTCCAAAGGGTTCAGCTCTTATTATCCTTAAACACGGTGTGTAACCAAACAGTGCAATGGTTATATTGGCTTCAAGCTAGTAGTTATAAAGTGCTTTCAACTGTTAAAACCCACTCAGCCATTATTGAGTTATGCCTTGGGAGAAACACAGGTTGCCTATTAAGATATAGGATTCTTGGAAAGCAGAGTGGGAACATCATTGCCACACATTTCCGCCTCACTACACCATTGGCTATAAAGTAATACAAACTAATCTGCTATAAATGCAACATTTGTTCTCTGTCACGCTCCCTTTGTTGTTCTGAGTCAAGTTTCAGTTATTAGTCTAGGTTACATAAACAAAACTCCTGAACAAGTAGATAACTAATGTAATTAGAATGTACACAACACGTAAAGATGCAAGTTATATTACACAAAGACACAACTGCAGCATTTCAAGTTGCATTTTGATTATGTAGGTACTACAACCTGCTTCTATCAAAGCTAATGCAGTGTTTATAGGGTGTTTTGTACTATTATTTAAATAATTTCCTATCTTTTGAAAAGAGAGACTTCAAAGATTACTGTATTTGCAACAGTAATTATGAAATATAATAGTTAAAGCTTATAATTAATTCTCTCTCACTTTTGTTACAGGCCAAGATAATGTATGAATTAAATGGGTTTTCTGATTAGGTGGTTATAAATTATTGGGACTCTAGTGTATGTGTTTTTACAGTCATTCACTAGTGATATACATTATAGATGTAGTTTTTTCTGATAATTCAGACTATCTTTATTATTAAATTCCTTCTATTAGCACACACTCTCCATATATACGTATATGTCGTGTACAAATTTACATTTTTATTCATCCAGTCATGTTCAAATACATTTTTTTTAACCTGTAGGGGATGACAATTGATGTTAACACAGTTTTTCAAATATTTATTAAATAATTAAATTATAAAAATTTAGGGGTATAGGCTGGGTTCGAACTGAGTATCTTCATGTTCAAAGTCTAGCACTTTTGACAGCGAGCCAACTTCCCCATAGCTAGAAGTGTATATCTTAAAAAAGTAAATGAATTTTTCTTTTGCTCCCATCTAGTTGTCGTCGTAACCTCCATTGTACAACTTTAATTTTTTGCCTTGGTTACCACGTAATGTCATAAATACTCCACTAAGATTAAAAATGGATGAAAAGAATAAAACAAACAAACTGGATTAACAGTATCGAACCTTGCTTCAGGAACGGACAATTCAAAAGGAAAAGGGAAGCGAAAATTAATTACAACACAATGCAAGCGACAAAAAAATCATATAAATAATAACAAAGAGAAATAATAGTCCAACAACATACACGGAAAGGACAAGAAAATTCACTTTCTATTTTGCAACTTTATATTGCAATTCTGACATATGTTTATACACATTTATATTAGTTGTAATTATAAAATTAAAAAAATCTAAAAAAAACTAAAAAAATTAAATAAAATGATTCTTTGTTGACTCAAGTAGGAGTTGATTTTAAAAAATATTTTTTTTTCTTTAGAAATTAATAATACAATTTAAACCTCAGACACCGAGGTTTACCTTAGTATACTTTAATTAAATTTAGTAAAAAAATTAGCCTTGTTGTTGATTCTTTTAAAATATATCTTTAAAGAGTAATTAATTGTGTTATATTTTCCTTTTCCTCTTGTAATGGCAATTTAAAAATTAAAAAAAGATAGAAATATCATTCTATAATCTATCCTATAAATAACAAAAATAAAGATAACTCACTACAAATATAGAAATGCAATCCACCCAAGGAAACCATTTAGACGCTATTATTTCAGTAAGATTTTCTAATTACGTTTGATCTTATGGCTTTAAATTCACTGTTACAGAAAGTGAAATTGGCACTGGATCCCATATAATTGGATCACATATAGTTTGCCAAGGAGAAACACCGGACAAAATCTACTTAGAAGGAGAAACTTGGAAACTTTCATCCTGTGCAGAATGCGTCTGTCAGAGTGGTCGAGCTTTGTGTCACTCCACATCATGCCCGCCAACACCCTGTGAACATCCACTGCCTCCTGTTGCAGGATCATGTTGTTCTCGGTGTCCTACTGATCATTTCAGTAACAACTCCATAATGTAAGTGTATCATTGCTTAGATTTTTACACAGAAGAACATTTCGATTGTTTATTTAATCAGACTTTTCTAACAACAGATAGAGTCTCCACTACAAAACAATTTTTCTCTAAACTTCACTGCAAATTTCTTTTTTTCTCAGTGTAAACTCTACTTCATTTGATCTATCATTTTATATCTTTCACTCCGAGTCTTACTTTATTCATATTCGTTCCAGTGCATCGTTCCGACCACAGTTTTTTCTTATACAAATCCTAGCAAAGTTTCTTACGCAACTTTACTTTATCATTTAGTTTATCATACTACATTTTCCAGTCCAACAATATATGTGAGAGATAGTAAAATCTCATTTGAATAAACAATACTGTAGAAATTCAATTTAACGGGGTAGTGGCGAGGATGTGTCACATGGGCAAATGAAAATCACGATTAACTGAGACACTTTAACGAATTACATATACAGAAAAAATTTGTTATGTTTCCACTCTTTTTCTTCATTCTCTTAATATTATTATAATAATCGGTATAGATATTCATGCTCATTACATATTTAAGACATTTTCAAAGGCTAAATGTCTGTATTTCATAGCGTCTACCAAAAACGTTATCTACTCTTACAATGCACAGCATATATCCATGTTACATTAATACTGAACTATTTTGTAGTATCGCCTCACCAAAATAATAGTCAATATTAATTTTGCTCCTAGTATTGGTGGAAGAGAATACATTTCTTCTACAGATTAATATTTGTCTGCTAAAATTAATGGGTTTGGGGTACATGTACCATTACCCTGGCTACGCCCCTGATGAAATCAAAAAATTTTCTGTATTAATTTATTATATAAATATTGTGTTTACCAGAATCTAATGACCATTGATATATTTATTTAGGGTAACCAAAAACTGTGACCGAAGATCAGGCCAAAGTATGTGGCGAGAAGGGAATTGTGTCAGCTGTTTTTGCAATGACGGGCAGCCAGTTTGTTTTACTGAGCTTTGTGAACATCAGGTGCACTGCAAACATGCATTGCAACTTAAAAACCAATGTTGTCCTCTATGTCTGGGTAAGAATTTATAATAACATATGCATTATAAAAAGGCTTTCACTGTGATAAACATTCACTTACAGCATAAGATAGCTTTTTATCACTGTGTTAAGAATCAATATATGTGCACTGTTGTAAAATTTCAGTAGTTCAAAATAAAATATAAATGATGTCACACTGTTTTGCTTTATTATGCGTTAAATTTAATTTTTCTGTCAAGTATTTTCAAGAATTCAAAACTTAATGTGTTTTTGTAGATAATGAAATAAAAACTAATTTGCTAATACTACTCCTGAGGAATGTCTCACCGAGTTATTAAAAGTAGAAGTAAGGTTTTGGTCTGAAATATTTCATATTAATAAAACATGAATATATAATTCAGTTTACCAACTTCATTAACTTTCAACCCTTTCTATACATAGCATAGACTTAAAACTCATCCACCCATGAACAATGATTCAACTTTTCGTACAAAATCTCATGGTTTAAAATGCTTGCAACAGCACTGCGCCAACTGCGATGTTTGGACATTAATGCAGGCTTTTGATAATTCTTAAGTATACCACAAAATGAATAACTATTAATTACGACTCCCTGATCATTGAAATTTTCATAATTGCAATAGTATCCCAGAAACATGCGAGCGTTGCCTTTCTTTTGGTCATTGAATTTGAAAAAAATCTTTTTGGTTTTTCTCAATTTGATTGTCAAATTTTAATGTAAATTAGCATAGGTTCCATTTCAAAATAATGACCTTGTGATTGCTGAAAATTGTCTTAATCAGCTTCATCCCATCAAGAATCAAGACATATTTTTGGAAATCTAAAAATACTAAAAAGCTTAGTTAAAAGGTTGTTACACAAAACCTATTTAATATTGTTTCTTTAGATGATAAACCGAAGTCGCACAAAGCAAGCTCGGGGATATGCATTGTAGAAAACACTACTTATGCAGTGGGGAGTGACTGGAAGGAAGACGAATGCACTTCCTGTATTTGTGTTGGAGATGGTGAAGTCGTTTGTACAAAGTTAGTCTGCTCTGTCAGCTGTTCCAAGCCTGTCAAGGAACCAGGAATATGTTGTCCAGTGTGTCCAGGTTGGTATCAACCCAGAATTTCAGAAATTAGATTTATCGTAGAAAAGATTAGGGTTGTCCTAGAAATAATTTGTATCGTACATAGCACTATGTTTGTTAACTTGATTCTTATTATAGAAAATCTAGACTTTGACAAAAAACACTTCATTCACATCGCAAATTTACTTTTTTATTAGGTACCAAATCTGACTATGTTTTCAAATGCAAAGTAAACGATTTTATATGATATCATCACAAAATTGTGCATGTGAATTAACTTTGTACAGTTCGTAATAGAAAACTGTTGCTGTATAATATAAAGGTACACATCTAGCTTTTTGTAGTGTTTTACTAAAATTTATTTTTTTACATACAAAAATAAATTTTTTGGTAAAAACTTTGAGAGGATTTTAATTTTTTGCTAATCGGAAAAATTCAAAGATTGTAACCCAACCAGTACCAACTCTCCAATGCAATACCTCTGTATAATGGGATACAAATGTAGGTTTTATAAGTGATTTTTCTACAAACATGAATATTTTATTACTATGTCAATATCGTTTAAGGGAGAAAAATTATATTATAGGAATTTAATTATTATAAGTTGAAGCATATAAATGTAAACTAGTAACTCAAGTTAAAGATGCGAAGATGGAACCAAATAATATAAGAAATGTTTACAACTCAGGTTAAAGATCAGTGATGAAGGCCTCAAATTTTTTATAAACAAAACAAAATTATTATAATCTAGGTGAAAAACTACAATTACCAATAAATCATTGTTTGTTTATCCTGTGTTATTTTTAACGAATTTAGACTTTTACCTGGTGTAGAATATTGGATTAATAACTATATAGTTTTAAGATTCTACTAAAGAAAAAAATTATATTCATTCAGTGAATGAAAATAATATATTTGAAGACTGGAAATGTAAATATTCACTGTTTTCATGGACACTTGGTTTAGATTTATAATTTAGGAATAAAAGAACACAACAGCTCAAAAGAAATGATAAATTAATCATTGGCATGTCAATGGAGCCTATTCATTCCTTTTGTTAGGCAATTACTGTTCCACAATCCAAATAAATCTAGCGTGAAGCTCTTATTACGAAACAATACAAAAATGCAGGTCCTAGAGTTCTCTTATATATACTATGTAGCCAACATAACACAAAATCGGGCATTGTATTTAGGTTGCTTGTAATCTTCTTTATTTCATTGATTAAACTGTAAGTAATTAATGAGCAACCTGAGTGAAAACTTTTGAGCTACTGAGTAGCGTGTGAGTATCATCAACGAAACAATTATTTCGAATTGCATTAGCAAGTAAACTTAAAAAGTTTCCACTCAGTTATGCAATAATTACTTATAATTGTATTTAGCATTGTAATTAGAAAAAACTAATGATATATCTGTTTTATTTTGTTTTAGGAACATCAATATAAAAGTTTAAACTATTTTTATTTGGTTGTTTTTACAGATGCAAGCTCTGAAACTACTGCCCGAGATATTGCGTACATTGCTGTTCTCTGTATATTGGTTTGTGCTGTATTGAGCCTCTTTTATTATGTTGCACGGCAGTGTCGTTTACGTCGGCACCAACTGAAATTACATGGGTATGGTTGTCCACCACCACAGTACCAGTATAAGTACGTGCCAACGTATGATGCCCCGCAACCACAACACGATAAAACTCCTGAGAAAGCTCCTGTCTAGAGCGTGCTAATATATCACTTTGCGTACAGTATTTATATTATATCTTTATTGCATTGTAATATAGAAAGGTATATACAGAATGTTTGGGCTGTTTCTTGAATTTGAGGTTAATTTTAAATTTTCAAGAAAATTACGTTTCAATACAGTAATATAAAATGACAAAACAAGTAAACTATTATCAAGTTTGATTAAAGTAAGATACAAAAAAATTGCAATAAATAACATCTAATCAGACAATTATTGCTAAGTATGTTATAATATTTATGTAAATATACGTCAGGAGTGACGCCATTATAAACAAGTGAAAACTAAATTTTAAAGGTAAATGTAAATAGCTTATTGTACTGTAATTTGAGAGCTTAGTTGTGTTTATCTATGTTTGATCTGATCATACTGCTTTTTAAACTGGCATCTATTGATTGATTTTAATTATAAAACTAATATTGATTGCTGAAAAAAAAGTTTTTTCACTTAATCATAATACTGTGATAAATGCTTAACAGTATCTTCGCTAAGAACAAGTGAAGCGTTAAAAATCATTTCGTTATTTTTATGGTTTAAATTTTTTTGAATTTTAAGAGAGAAGTGTTTGCAAAACTCTTTGACCTAATTTTTAAATTAGAAAAACAAAAAACCAAAAAGTTTGGTTGATATTGGCCTAATTCTTGCTTTTCACAAAAGCAAACTATTTTAAAATATTTCACTTGGAAAAACTTTAAATGATAGTTTTTCCTGTGAAAGATAAATGTTTGTGAAAAGCTTTTTATTTTTCCCGTGAAAGATAAACGTTAATGAAAATATTCTTAATTATGATTTTTTAAATTTTAACCTTTTACTGTACAATTTGTAAAGTTTTGTTTCCTCCAATATTGTTACTATCTGCTAACAAATTAGAAATGATCTCTGTTTTTAGTTTTTTATAAATAATTTATTGTGTTTATACATTTTGTGTTATTTTTTAAAAATGTTTTTTTAGTAATTATTAGTCTAACTTACAAGAAAACGTAATTTTTGGACAGTGTATATTTTGAAAGATTTGTGCAAGTGGAATGCAAATCATGATCTAGATTTAATGTTTAAAAGCATGTATTTCATGACAAGAGTTATCTTTGTAATTGAAAATAAAATAATTTTAGACAACGGACATTGGCTTGTCAAATGTAAAAATGTAAGTATAGTAGGCTTTTACTATTTTAGCAAAAAATATTTCTTGGTAAGTAATATATTCTCATAAAAACAATCTCCCACAGTATTTAATATGTTTTTCACTAAATAATATCTTAATAGCATATTTTGCCGAGATTGACAGTTACCGGCCAAGACTGTACTTATAAGTACGTGTTGACCATTATTTTACTCTAATTTTTAATTTTACATAGATACATTATCTTTAATTTTAAAGTCACATTTACCAGGTGGTTAGACAAATCTATACATAGCACAGTAGCATAATTATGATCATTAAACAACAATAGCTATTGCTACAAATATGTTGTTGAACATATTAAATTTTAAAATTTTCTCGTTCATGACAAGCTGGTTTTTATAATCATTTATTACTATTTGAAATTATTTGGGATCAGACATTCTGTTAATATAGGTTGTTAAACTGTCAACTTACACTTGGAGGAAACGTTTTTGTCTTACGACTTCTTCAGCCTCATGTTTCTCTCAGTGAAAATGTAGGAGTCTTAAGACGAAAACGTTTCCTCCAAGTGTAAGTTAATAATGTAAATAACTTATATTAATAGAATGTCTGGTCGCAAGTAATTTCAAATTTTAATAAGGAACATATTAAATATTTGTAGCAAGGGTTATTATTTTGTTTAATTAATGTAAAATGGTTGTTGTTTTAAAACTTTTTATTCAAAATACAGATTTTAATATTTTAGATCAATATTTTTAACTCAGTAATAATTTACATTATAAATTGGCGAGAGAACCTGATACGTCTTGATAAGAATTTAGATTTGAATTTGAATGTTGATGCAAAACGTTTTTGTGCTTAATTCCATGTTTTATTTTCAAATTTTGCAATCCTAAATCAAATTACATCAGAGGTAAACTTTATATTGTAGCCTATCAGTTTCATCATTGTAAACCACTATTTTTGTCCTATTAAAGAGTAATATTTTAACCAAACAGGACTTCAACAGAAAACTTTAGCTGATACCAGATTGTAGTAAACAGCGATTTAATTTCAGGTTAACTGTGAATCATCTTTAAAACAAATAAACATCCCTAGAAACTACATTAAATAAATATTAAATGTTTTTTTATGAATATTTATTTGTAAAAAGCGATTCAAAATCTTTTAACCTAAATTAAACCATCTCACCATTAAAGTATTTACTGAATAAATCAAAAGTAATTATTGCGTAATTGAGTGAAAACTTTTAACTTGCTTGCTGTTGGCTTCATGAATGAAATGATTGTTTCTAAATGCGTCAGCAAGTAAGTTTTCACTGAGTTATGCAATAATTATTTATGATTCATCTCCCATTGCAGAAACATTTTTTCATAAGTGAAATGCTTTTTCAGTATAAAAAAAACTTCTAAAAAAGTGTTTAAAAAAAACTTTCTTGGAAGTGTACTGTTAGAATGTCCATAGCCTTTAAATTTAATGACAGTAAAAAATCTGTTATAAACTGTTATATTATTTTGTTATGTTAAAGTATTAAATAAAATGAGGTAAACAAATCAGCTGTTACCAATGAATGTGAATATGATGAGAAAAAATAATGTAAACTTTTATAAGAATTTTCAAATTGTCAATTGAAGTTGAGTTTTAGATATACATTTTATACTTTCTTTGACAAGTTCAATGTCTGCGTGTGCAAAGTTATTTTTAGTCATATAAATACTGTTGTTGAACATTTCTAAACCATGATTTTCATTTATCACTCATTAGCTTATGAATTTGTATATTTTGGCTAATAATTTTGTTGAATACAAACCATTGACTGTATTGTTTGTGTATACACTCACAAGTATTAATATCAAGAAAAAGATGGTTGATAGGTGAATCAATTTTCCTTTATTTCAATAAAATAATGACGTTTTGCACCTAATTTCTTGAAAACATTTGGAAAAAATTCATTAAATGGAGATGAAAAGGATTGCCTTCTATTAGATCGTGAAGTTAGTAATACTGCCTTCTTTGATGTTTCTGACGTCCGGTGACAATTCTACTTATAGCTCCTTCAATATGCTCATATTTTATTTCTGATATATTGATGTTTACCAGTGTTTAAAGAAATTGGTTATGAGCAATTCCAGGTTATCACGGGGGTCTAGTTGTCATTCTCTTACTTCTGGTATACTTCTTGTTTTATAAGTAATACTGAATAAAGTATACTTATATATGTTGAGGACGGAGATTTCGAGAGATATGTCCCATTTTCAACTCAGAACCTAAAAAGAACCTTGAGATCAGTTATGGTCCGTGTTGACAATGGGACACGTTTCCCGAAACGACCGTCCTCAACAAATATAAGTGCTACTATAGGCAAGTTTGTAAAATATTTACGAGTGTTTTTACTGAATAAAATTAATAAACAGGATATCATTATCCTTTTTGTTCATGTCAAGAGTGTGGTTGTTATCAAAACTCAGAAATTCTTTATATGTCAGAAGTTCTTCTTTGTTCTTTCAGTTTTTACAATATTCTAATAATGGAATAATGTTTAGTAACGTTATTATCTTAATGCGAAAGAAAAACTAGAAGAAAAATGAAGTTTTAACCGATATGGAGTTTCTGAGTTAAAATTAGCTGTAGAAATATCATCATTTTATTGAAATAAAGTATAATTTGCTCAAGTGTCAACTGTTTTCCTTGACATTAACTGTATTGTTAAAATGTAATGTTATATTTATTCAGAAAAGGGTAACATTGTGTACAAATGTAAGTAATTTCGTAGAATATTGTCGGGACTTATGGAGATGTAACTTTTACTAACAAAATGATCTCCTGACAAATTGTTATTTATTTATTTTAAAAGGAAAATATAAGTGAAGAGGTAATGAGAAAGTAATTTCCCACAGTGAATGTTCCTCATATAGGTCATTTTTATCATTCCTTACGTTCCTGACCCAATTGTTCAATATTATTTTTATTCATGTTTTATTTTCATTTATAATCTTGTTTGTGGTGACAAGGGTATCAGCGGTACTATCAATCTGCTGACAAAGTCATTTATGAAAATAATCACTATTTAATTTTAGCTGAATATGAAATTGGGTTGTGAAAATACAACGGTGACAGTGTGATAGTGAAACAGCTAGAGAACAGATGTGTACACCAATTATACGTTAAAATATAATGGAAATAATTATTTATTGTATTTCATAGGTATTATTTAGTAACCTGATTAAGTAATGTAGATATTAAAAACAAATTATGTTTATATATATATAGGTAAGTATTGTTTGCACTGTACTTAGAAATTTAAAAATCTACTTTTGTACATAAAAATTATTTTTTTATCTTTTTTTTTAAATCATTGTCTAACAATGTAGTACTTGTAAGAATTTCAATTCATATGTAGATATCAACCGAAATAAATGTTTGTATGTAAACGTGATGTTTTAATTTTTTAACCTTATTTTTTTTTAAAGAGGGTAAATATAACAAACGAAAAATAAACGACAGCAATGCTGTTAACATAATGGTCAAATTACAAATAATAAGTGAATGCAGGGATTGCTATCAAATTAGCAATCTAATAAAATAGTCAGCTAAAGCAATTATGTTTTAATTTTTTTTCAGTTTTAAAACAAAAATATTTTAAAGTAATTAAAAGGCAACCTTTATTTAAAACATTCAATTTTAATATGAATAGGTTAAGTGTAAACTGTAAAAATATTTGAAATGGAAGGAATTGTGTGTTATGTTAGAATATACGATTTGTGAAAGCAAGCTATAGGGTTTTACAATATGTCAACTAGGCCTATGAAGTAGTTGTAAACACTTCCTGTAGAGGTGGGCTCCCCAAACGTTTTGGTACCACACCCCCTCCTCTTGAAATAAAAGCCTCCCACAGCCCCTCAACATTACACTATAAATAAATGGTATAGGGACATGAAAAAGAAATAATTGCATTTTTCACTAGTATGTGTATTTGAGGTATTCCTATTTTAGTATGGGCACAACACAAATCATTAGCAACATCAAATTTATTTGTATATTTGCTAAACACTTGTAAATATTTACATACTCGCCTATAGTAGCACTTACTTATTTTTGTTGAGAATGACCATTTCGGGAGATGTGTCCGATTGTCAACTCAGACCGTAAGTCCGGGAGTTACGGTTTGAGTTGACAATGGGACATATCTTCCGAAATGGCAGTCCTCAATAAATATAAGTAAGTGCTACTATAGACAAGTTTGTAAATATTTACAAGTGTTAAGTGAAGACTAGTAGCTCACTGTAGATGGAATCAACAAATATCCTATATTGGGTTTTCATTGCAAAAACAAAAACTGAAAATGCTAGTTTTACAAAAGAAGTTGATTGAATATATAGAATAGCTGCCTGCAATACTCCAAGATACACTTTTAAGTGTTTTTTCCAAAATGAAGATTTGTCCATTTTGTCCAAATTATATTTGGCTGAGGGATCACTTTTTATTTTCAAAACTTCATTTTGCAATACTTCTTGCAGGGAGTCTATGTTAACATTGAAATATTCCCTGAGCTGACAATCTGTAAATATTCTCGTCTCACCACGGTCAATAAAATAACCTACGTAAAAAAAAATTGAGATATAAATTTAGTTTTAAATTTTAGTAAATTGTGTACTAAATTTTAATTAAATGACAATTTGTCTTATTATTTTCCAACTGATCCCCTCCTGCAGACTTGCCTTCAGGCTCAACAATTTTTGAACTCAGGGTCTAGAGGATAATTATATTAATTAGATAACTAATCTTTTGCTGTTAAATTGATTTTGGTATAAGGAACTTCCATTTTAAGAATTCCTTATGAGAAAAGTTTTTATGTATGAGTAACAGCGAATTTAAGAAATTAAAAAAAAATACATTCTTGATTTATCTTGAACTTGGCCTAACTAGCTAGTATTCATTTATACTCTTTCAAATTTAGAGCCACTTGTCTGAATATAACGATGCAAACACTTGCACTTGCGTTAATGCTATATTGATGAGTCTTTTTTTGAGAAGTGTGCATATGTTGATTGGAATGCATCATATATGGTGATACATCTCCCTAAAAGCTTTTTGTCCTCTTTAAAATTTCACAGTCAGTGCTAATTTCCTAAAAGGTTTTCTATATTTTAAAGTGTATTTGGACAATAACTACTTTTAGGTGAATGAGGAAGGCACAGTGCAGGATAAGTAATTAGCTCTAAAGTTTGTAATTTTGTTGAGACAGTGTTAATAAATTTTTATAAAGCAAAGCTGCATAAAAAATATTTGGTAAATTTCTGTTTAATTTTGTCAGTAATAACGAATACTTCTTGATCAAATTGGGAAGTAAGTTGTGTGATTTATATTTTAGAGCAACCTGAAATTAAGGCTAATTGATGTGGTGTTTCTACAAATGATCTAAAACAAAATGAGTGAGTTCTTGTTTAGCTCGTGATGGATAGAGTACTTTTTAAATTTCAACAATAATTCAAATTGTATGTACAAAAAACACACCCAGCAGATTACCACACGCTGATTGGGATATTGTATCACTCTAGAGATGACAGATTTTCTACATGGGGAAGTCTTGGAATCTTAGTAGACACTAAATTTTAAGAAAGGTTTAGATACAGAAATATGAGAAACCAGCAAACTTTCTTTTTGGACAATTTGAAACATTGAATTGACGTTCAAATTGCAACTGATGTTTCCTATAATTCTTGAAAAACATTATTTATTAAATTCAAAATCATTTAAGGAAATTACTTTAACCCTAAGTTTAAATTATATTGATTTATTTACTAAATAAATTACTGCTCTGTTATAATAATACAGTGTTTGTTGTACACAGTTTCTTTTGTCAACATTAACATAATCATTTCAAAAAATAATTAAAACTAATTTTCTTTTACTTTTATATTACGAATAAAAACACGAAATAGTAAAATAGTATAACAGATTGAACTGGTGTGATAATTATCATATAATTATCATATTCATATATTTGAAAGGTGTTGCAAATAGCTCTCCCAGTATTTTGCTTCCAACAATCTTCAAAATCCTCTTAAAATTTCAGGTGACTAGTCAAAGTGAAACTGAATCAACAATTAAGAGAATTATCAAAGGGAATTTGGGAAAGGTAGCTCATGTGTGGGAGGACTAAATCAGTCTTAGCAAACTCAAAATATGGAAGTATCGTATGGTTAATTAAGTGAGATTAACAAGGCAAATAATCAATTAAGTAACTGATTATAGACTACAACTATATAAAGAAGTTTATATCTGTTGATTCCATCTTCATGTGAGGTACTAGTTTTCTCTAAACATTTGTAAATATTTACAAACTTGCCTATAATAGCACTTACTTATATTTGTTGAGAACGGCCCGTTTCGGAGATGTGTCCCATTGTCAACTCGGACCATAACTGATCTGAAGGTTTTCTTAAGTTAGGGTATTAGGGTGGGGGTGGGTATTATGGTGGTGCGGGTGTATTTTGTGAGTATTAGGAGTTATAATGTCAAAAAGTGTGAGTGATCTGTATGGTATTGATAAGTATTTTATTTGATTGTTGTGTTGTGTGTTTGTATTTGGGTTATTAGGTTTATTTTTTAGCAACAAATGGAATAAATAATATCAGAATGAAAACAACTTATACAGCAAAGAACCTTTTAGTTTTAATACTAGCATTTGTAAAAACGTCGACTAAGATCAAGCAGTAGTATACTAAGTTTCAATCGGTTAGCTAAATATTCCCTCAGGGTGGGGATGGTTTGGTAGGTAGGAGTGGAGTTTTGGACATCCTGAAATCACTGGGAGCTAACTTAATGAAAAAACAAAGCGAAATTTTAAAAGTTAAATGCATTTTAAGCTACTCAACCGTATTAAATTAGATATAAGTAGACAAAATATTTGTATTGAGATTGTTTTAAATTTAAATATATTTAAAATTCAAATACTATCTAATAAAATACAGGTATAATTATAAAATAGTTATTTATTAATTTAAAAAAATAAATTTAAAGAATTTCAAGAAACAACTAGGTCTTAATAGCAAATCTTAAATTTCTATTTTCACAACTCCTATAAATACATTGAGTCTTTGAGGGTTCTTTGAAAGTTTGTTAAAAGTTTTATTCATGATTTGGTCATGAATAAAAGCAATAGGCAGCAGTAGATTTAGGTGCTCATTTTAAGCTTCATTATTCAACAAAGCTTGACTGAGCCAAGCTAAACATACTTACGATGATTTTATACAAATATTTTTATTTATTGTCTGTTAACAACTATTAATTTTGTATATAGGCTAATGACAGATCACAGACAATTTTGCTTTTTTAAACACTCAATGTTTCGAATTTCTTTCCAAAATTCTTTTTCAAGAGTTCAGTTTTATTTAAACAATTATACAACATAACTTACTATTTATAAAATACGTAACACTATATAAAACATAATAAAAATCCTCAAATTATAAAACTGTTAATAAATATCCATTTACAAGTCAAAATTTGTTTCTATTTATTTACTTCTGATTTATTTATTTTAGTTATTTCTGAACGTATTAAAAAGTTTAATAATAAACACCAAATGGACTGGGATAATATAGATGCTTTACATAAGGAAAGGGATTGGTAAAAGAGGAGCTTTGCGGAAATGTGGTATGTAAAATAACCAGGAAGAAATGCTTTGAATAAAATGACAGAGTTAATTGATTTTCTATCTGCATATGAATCTTTAGTAATGAAATTATACGTGAAATTTAACATTTATGTAGGTTTCTTGGTCACTCGGGGTAATGTGTGTATATATATATATATATATATATATATTAGAATGTTTGTGTGTTTTTAAAAGTTTAAAATGTTGACTCTATTATTAATAGTAGATGTGTTAGTGTATCGTATCTGTGGTTTGTCTGTTTTATTGTGATAGAAAAATTTTGACTTGTAAATGGATATTTTTAAGAATTTTATAATTTGTTGATTTTTATTACGTTTTACATAATGTTATGTATTTTATAAATGTAAGTTATGTTGTATAATTGTTTAATTAAAACTGAGCTCTTGAAAAAGAATTTCGGAAAGAAATTCGAAGCGTTAAGTATTTAAAAAATCTAAATTGTCTATGATCTGTCATTAGCTTGTGTAAAAGATGATTTTATAGGCTTATTTATAATGGTTTTGAGTTTAACTTAAACAAGATTTATAAGAAAATTATTGTAAGTGATAAACATACATTTCTTTATGGAATTTTGAAATTTATATGAAATTTGTTATAAAACTGTCCAATTAAATCTGTCATTAGCCTGTGTAAAAGATGATTTTATAGGCTTATTTATAATAGTTTTGAGTTTAACTTAAACAAGATTTATAAGAAAATTATTGTAAGTGATAAACATACATTTCTTTATGGAATTTTGAAATTTATATGAAATTTGTTACAAAACTGTCCAATTAAAAATATTTTTTACCAGTTATTAGTTAAAAAAAATTATAAATTTTCCGAGGTAAAATTTTTTTGAAGATTTAAAACAAGTCTAACGGACTTATATTGTTAATTGTGTTCAACTTAGTTTTTGTTAAGAAATTAGATGTCTACAGAAATAAAAACTTCCTGCCACAAATAAACCACATACCCGCTAAGGCTATACAGTAAAAATACACTTAGCCTTGTATCGCAGCGGCTCATGAAAAATGTAACAGGAAATTGTCAAGAAGTCTCCCTTAGAGGGTTTCTTCTCTTTCCTTTAATGCTGTCCGCCCGCTCATTAAGTTAACGGAAAAGTTTTCTAAACACACTTTGGGGCATTGAAACATTTAATCATTAAGTACAGGCCGATATTTGAGCTTCGTTGAATTTAGGAAGGTAGACGATGAAAAAAACTGAAACAATTTATAAAATGCTACAAAAATGATATGTTTTTTAGCGGGTAAATTGCTTATTTCTGTAACTAGACTTTTTATAATTTCAACTTTTTTTCATATAGAATTCAGTCAAAAGGGGCCGAAGTATGGAGGGAGAGAGAGAGAGTGTGTGTGAGAGAGAAAGAGAGAGAGAGAGAGAAGAGTGCGTATTTGATTCGGGCTGAATAAACTATTTTGTAAGAATAACAAAAAAAATATAATCTGCTAAATCTATTTTATGCAGAAGAAAAATAAATAAATATTAAAATAAAAAAATGAGCCGGTGCCAGCCCCACAACAATATTTTTATAAAAGCGTTGTTACAAGAAATAAGGTTAAAAACCGTGATACTAATTTTCATCGAAACTTTAAAAAAATTCTTAAAGAGAGGGAGAGAAATATTATACTTGTATATATATATATATATATATATATATATATATATATATATATATATATATATATATATATAGGTTTTCCTGTTAGAATTATTTTCAAGATTAAATAATATACTCTAATTACAGGAATTAATTTATTGAATAATACACTCAAAGCTTTTCGTTGGTTGACATTACCAACATCCTCAGGAATTACTCAGGAATT
>JBAIZL010000011.1:3821735-3844235 GCA_036971475.1 Prosapia bicincta | reverse complement strand
CCTACACAGCTGACTGTCAGATTTCCTTCACAGCTGACTGTAAGAAGGCTTTATAGGTGAACATGAAAAATCATTTACAGCTGACTGTCAGATCGTCTTCACAGCTGACTGTAAGAAGGCCTTTATAATAAAAAAAATCATTCACAGCTGACTGTCACATCGCCTTCACAGCTGACTGTAAGAAGGCCTTTATAGGTGAACATAAAAAAAATTATTCACAGCTGACTGTCAGATCGCCTTCACAGCTGACTGTCAGAAAGCTTGTACAGGTGAATATAAAAAATCATTCACCTCTGACTGTCAGATCGCCTTCACAACTGACTGTTAGAAGGCCTGCACAGCTGAATATAACAAATCATTCACACCTGACTGTCAGATCGCCTTCACAGCTGAATGTCAGACTGTCTCTAAAACTGACTGCTAGAATGCCTACACAGTTGACTGTCAGATCGCCTTCACAGCTGATTGTCAGACTGCCTCTAAAACTGACTGCTAGAATGCCTACACAGTTGACTGTCAGATCGCCTTCACAGTTGATTGTCAGACTGCCTCTAAAATTGACTGCTAGAATGCCTACACAGTTGACTGTCAGATCGCCTTCACAGCTGATTGTCAGACTGCCTCTAAAACTGACTGCTAGAATGCCTACACAGTTGACTGTCAGATCGCCTTCACAGCTGATTGTCAGAAGGCCTGTACAGCTGAATATAAAACATAATTCACAGCTGACTGTCAGATCGCATACACAGCTGACTGTCAGAAAGCCTCTACAACTGACTGCTACAATGCTTACACAGCTGACTGTCATAACGCATATAAAACAATTGCCTACCTTACAATAAAACCAGGTAATACAATCTGTAATAAGCTTTTAATCCTCACGAGCAAGTATGCATCTACTATCCCGCCATTCTTGCTGTAACCTCAAACATTGTATAAGGTGATTTATGCACAATAGTTTACTACGGACTTTTAAATTTTTAATTATTAATTAACTAAGGTTTATTGAAAGGGAGGATAGTGGACGTAGAATTAGGATTAAGGATTGGTTGAAATAATCCCTAGATGCCCAGGAGTGAGTAGGGTGCTTATCCGTACTAGTGAACTAGAACTGCTATCCAACACACTACAACTGGAGGTAAATATGTATATACTAAGGGCTTGTAGGGTCAAATACCCGTATTCATATTATAAATTTTAAAGTTTTGTATAATAACGTTATACAAATTATTTAATATAATTCAAAATTTTCATTAAAAAAAATTCTTCATTAGTTATATTTTTTGTGAATGTGTTATCAATTTGATTTTTTTGACCAATCGTATTATAAATATTTATCTTTAATCCATCTTGAGATTTTACACGACTTAGAGCAACTTAAAGTTGATAATGTGTAAAACAGGTTTGGTCGATTGAAACCTTACTTATAGTCATTGAAAATGTAAATCTTTAAGGAAATTGGTTCCTTTTCGTTTGAAATGGCATGTTGGGATCTGTTGATATTAATTTAATTATTGGTAAAAATATGATGTTTCCTTTTCCAGAACCAGTGATTATTTCTAATTTAATACACTATATCTAATTTAATACACTAATTTGTCAAACATATCTACTACGATAAGACATAATCCATTAACTAAACCTGTTCCAAAGTTCATAAGTTTAATTAATCTTTAATACTGTTAAAATATTTGTACTCAGCTGTTTTTCATTGCAATGTATTTCTTATAGAGATTTTTGGTAGCTCTAAGTTCCTCAAAACCTTATAAATGTTGTAAATGTAAAACCTATATTTTGTTCCTGCTCCTTCGTGTCAATACCTTTAAATTGGGCCATCTCCCAGCTCTTTACGACCTTCCATGCTCCCACAATTTTTCTCTCAAAATTCGGCTTACGAAGTTATATACACACACACACACACACACACACACACACACACACACACATATATATATATATATATATATCGCAATATGTATTCTTGTGTATTAATAAAGAACATAAGTCAAAATACAAATACAAGAATTATAATTGAATTAAACAATTGTTTAATATTCCTGATGATGTTGGTACTGTTAGCCAACGAAAAGCTTTGAATTGTAAATTCAATTATAATTCTTGTATTTGTATTTTGACTAATGTTCTTTATATATATATATATATATATATATATATATATATATATATATACATATATATAATGAATAGTTATAATCTGGAGTACACCCGTTCATTCTGCAGAGCATAAAATCGCAGTTCCGACGTTTCGCTAGAATCTCATATAGCATTGACGAGTTGAACCCAACAACAGTAGTTGACTCGCTCTTGTACCAGATTATAACTATTCATCATATTTTTCCATCCGTGAAGGAATACATATCAGCATATATATATATATATATATATATATATATATATATAGATATATATATATATATATATATATATATAGAGAGAGAGAGAGAGAGAGAGAGAGAGAGAGCATATATATATATATATATATATATATATATATATATATATATACATCTGTTTATCCCCACTTTGCAATAGAATGAACAAACGGTAAATCTAGTTGTTTTTTAATTGATAAAGACAAAAAATAAAACCTCAAAAATTACGAACAAAAATTAAAACCTCACGAACACTTGTACGTGAATATTCAGCAAAAGGTGATCCTATTTTCTCCGAAGCATGCGCAGTCGGGACGTTTCACTGGCTGGCTTATTGTAATTGCTATAATAGCCTGCAAATGGCAAGGCAGGAAGCGTTCTCGCAACAAAGCCCTACTACTCTCTTGCCGACAAAGTAAGCCCTTATAGTCACAAATGTAGGCTCGGTATTAGAAGTGAACCCTTAAATACTGTGTAAGTAAGGCATAGGGTGGGTTTAATTAAATATTAAACAAGGGTTAGTTGGACGCGGTTTGTTCAGATGGAAGTTACGCTTACAAGAGATTACCTTTATACCGCTCCATTAGCATCTTGGAAACATTTTCTTTTTTGCCACCAGCGACATCATCCGTGAATAATACGACCTCTGTGATAACCAGAAAATGTCCCTGACATTTGGCGAATCTGTTGAATAAAATCTGTGTATTGTAACTACTAGTAAGAACTTCTAATTACAGTAAGATATCTGTAAAAATATATTTAGAGAAAATCTTTTCGTTTGCACTGGACAATCACCATAAGTGTCTAGGTCGGTCACCAGGATGCGTTGTTGAGTTGAGTAATTTTAATGCCAGGATTACAGTAATGTGGACAGTGGTTCGAGATTAAATTGTGTAGCGCTTCTCGGAATTGGCCCCCCTCTGATTTACATCGCATTCTCGTGGCCTACCTAGGCATTAATAACGTTTAGTTCATAGTGTATCGAAAACGTGTTGCTTGGATACGTTTTTATAAAATTAGTTTAATCATAACTTTACTAGATTGGAAGGTTTCAGTTTAAATTATGATCATGAGAATAATGCTATCATATCATAGGCGGGAGTGTATCAGGAAGGATAACTTATTCTTAAGATTTTCGTGAAATCAGGTGTAACATTTAGTGACCTGACCCCGACCAAGTTTTGATGAGTAAAGCTCGGTGATTTTAAAGCTAGAAGAGGATGATCGCGTAGTGTGCTCACGCGAGCCGTGTTTCTATTTAACTCACAATACTATGGAAGCATGAAAACTCTTCCGGGTTTTGATGGTGCCATTCTCCAAGAATCGGATATACACCTCACTTTACCCAAGTTGAGAATAGGTTATTGCAATTAGCGAACATGCCCTCTAGCCACAACTTTCCCCTGTTCTCAGTACCACGGAACCACGCCCTTTTTATTCCAACTATTTTTCTTCTCACAAGAGACTGTAAGGGTAGACACATCCTCTGACCCTGATAGAGAGTAAGTCTGCTTCAGACACGCGATTCTGAGTAATACCATGATCAAGCTCTAATCTTGTACAAGAGAATTTTATTATCTACTAATCTACCTGTATCCCTAAGTTTTTCGCATACTTAGATCACAATACTCTTCCTGGCTGATCCCCTATCCTTCTTTATTCTACGTCTCAGGGGCATTCTCGATGACACTGATATTGATTCGATCTCTTGGTCCACACACGATATCATGATTACACTCTATACCCTCTAACAGGAGATTTTAAGTCCCTAGTTCGATCCTTTCTGCATCCTTTACAGACTATAGTATTATAAAGAAATAAAACATCTTAACGAAAAAAAATATTATTTATGTCATGATAAACATTTCGATTGCAAAACAGTCATCTTCTATTTATTATAAGATTCCTCTGAAGATAATTAGAAATAATAACTTAGACTATGAGGGTCACTGTTATAAAACTTCAATATGTGCACTGTATTCTCTTACCGCATATCGCATATATAGGTCGTGAATATATAAGCACATTATATATATATATATATATATATACATATATATCATCGGAGAGTGGTGCTCGTTTCAAAGTCTCGCATTCACCCTTATGCATCACTAATTCACTAAGGAAACACATTTACGTGGACATATTTTACTCAGACAGAATCGGAAAATAAAAGAATATCTCCAAACGTATTAAGAAAACAGATAAAGGGCGAAAGTAAATCTCAAAGTACAAAGTTGGGGCGCGCAAAGGGAGAGTTTAATTAAGGGTAGTTGGTTTGTTAAAGCCCACTTAGACCTTTCCGCACGTCTTTATTGAAAATAGGGTATTTCTGATGTTATGTTTGAGGGAAAATTAAATTTGGCCTTACGTTTTTATTTAAATTTCGATGGAAACAATTCCCAGTTTTACACTTCTAAGATCAACAAAAGTTATTGCGAAATGTCGTGATTTGTATCTTTTAAATGTTTGAAAACATTAGATAAAATGATAAAATAGAGTGTTTTTTCCAGTTCTGATTATTATCTAACTGCATTGTATAATACAGGGTAACACCTCCAATGATAACAAATAAAGATTAAAAAAAAAACAAATTAAAGCCAATTCCTACGTAGGTCAACAAAGAAATATTTTATTTTAGTTTTTTTTAATAAATAGTTACAATTGACATAAATATATATATATATATATATATATATATATATATATATATATATATATATATATATATATGAATGATAAAATCATAATATAAAGTGGCAAAATAGAAAGAGAAATAACTAAATTTTCAAAATTATGTAATGAATTAATTATTATTTGAAAAAAACTGTATTAACATCAAGTGTCATCCATTACAAATTAAAAAAAATGTATTTGAACTTGAGTGGATGAATAATAAGTATTTTATTAACGACTGAATATATGTATATAGGGTGAGTGTGAAGTAATATAAGGAATTGAAAAAACGGATGTATTGTTGGAGACGTTAAAGGAAATATAATTATAAAATAAAATTGAAACTCCTGCAATAAATACATACTACTGTCATTGTTTTTATTCTTTTGTTTATTTTAAAAGCCACACCGTCAATAATACTGTTACACAGTGGCTTTCAATTCCACTAAAAGTACACAATCCACCACGTATTGTATTGACATGTTGACAAGAGGGGTGGAGTGCAAAGTGGAATGGACAATCTCTTCGGTTTAACCTATATTTTTAGAAAGTCTGGTTTTATTCACACATGTCTTATTTTTTGTCAACGACATGTTTACAGTTACTGTTTCACGAAAATACATTTTAAAGCACTTATTTTTTTATTTTTAAAAAGCAAATCTTTTTTAATTTATTGTTTTATAACTAAATGTTAGTGTTGCACAAACAATGCAAATGTAGTTTAATGTTTTAATAAAGCTCTAAAAATAAATAAATTTTTCTTCTTTCTGTTTTTGTTAATTTTGAGCAAATTAAAACTATAATCGGGTAAAGCTATAGAGACAGGACGTGTATTAGTAAATAAGAGTAACAAAAAAACATACACATTCTTTAGTCCTAAGAGAAGAGGATGGTGCGAGAGAGTGACGTTAGTTTAAAAAGACATCCCCAGAAATAAAAGGATAAACGTTAGAACGAGAGAGAGAGAGAGAGAGAGAGAGAGAGAGAGAGTTAACTCTAGATATAGAGTTAACTTATATCTAGAAAGTGAGCCCACTTAAACACTCTAGATATAAAATGATAAAAGTTAGAAGAAAAGGAAAAAAGAGAGAGAGCTTAACCGTAACACCTCATGTAGGATACAGATTAAAGCTGGTAATAGAAGATTCCTAGGTAGGTGGAATAAAGCTAGGATCTAAAGCACGAATACGATATAGCAGTGGAAGAAGTAGGGGCACAAGTACTTAGATTTCCTACCCAGGGAGAGAGGGTTTGGGGTTTAAACCCCTTACAAGGATGATAAACTTTCCTTTTATTCGCTAATACAAACTTTAAAACTTGCCGTTTTATAAAACATTTCTTAGGGTTTTCAGATACTCATTAAATATATTAATAAATTAAAAGACTCATAAGGAAATGAGGAAATTTTGTATTATAGCTTCAAAATAGGCTTCTTTTCCTAACATTCACATTTAGCCAAAGGTGGTTAATAAAAAGTATATATATATATATATATATATATATATATATATATATATATATATGTGTGTGTGTGTGTGTGTGTGTGTGTGTGTGTGTGTGTATGTGTATTTATTTACATGTATAAACACATAGACGTGTATATTACACACACACACACACAAGCGCGCGCGCGCAAGCGTGCGCACGCACGCACGCACGCACGCACACACACATACAAACACAAAAACACGACATATATATATATATATATATATATATTTAAGATTAAATAATATACACTAATTACAGGAATAATTTATTGAATAATACACTCAAAGCTTTTCGTTGGTTGACATTACCAACATCCTCAGGAATTACAATACTAAGAATGACAAAAGAACTGTCTAACAAATATGAAGTTACTAGATAAAGCAACAGTAACTTCATATATATATATATATATATATATATATATATATATATATATATATATATATATATATATATACCATGTCTATAATTACAATTTATTATTATGTCTATATTATATTATATAGACATGTATATTATACTTGAAATGACTTCAAAGTCCTAATTGGGGCAAGGATCGCATTACGCAAGAGAAATAATACTTACAAAAGGCCTAAGTGGAATAGATAGGACCTTACACACATGAAAGAATTACTGTAAGGTAGAATCACTTACATATTTTAGTTCATTAAATTGAAAATTTAGTTTCCTCAATATCTTGCGAGTGCTTTAGCCTGATTTCCTAATAAATACTTTATACATGTAGACATAGATTTAATTTTTATTGTGAATTTTTAAAATTTGGACTACATTAAAATTATGATTTTCTTTTACTAATTTTCTAGTAAAATAATTTCAATGTCGTAAATTGTTAATAATTGTTAAAAATATTGTGTTGGAGTAAATAGTGTTTTCCAGACTCCTAAGAATGGATGAATAGATGTGTTCAGAATGGATGAAGGGAGACTGCCTGAACAACTGTTAAAATGCTCAACATACGGACGAAGTACAAAAGAAAGACCAAAGAGAACCGAAGACAATTACAAAATCAAAGAATTAAGAAAAACCTAATGAAGGGAACTGGAAATGATCGAACAAAATCGGAAGAGGAAATCGCACGCCGTAAAACACTACAAAGCAAAATTTCTTTCCGTCGCTCTGCTTGATTATATTAAAAAATTGGTTGCCTAGCAACCAATCAGAAATGTCAGTAATTTTGCTTTGGGATAATTTCGACGGTTTGTATCTCAAATATGCTTTTATTTTCTTCTAGCTGAAAATATTTAATTTAATTCTTGGCTTTAATTTATTTAACAAGGGCTAACAATGTCACTTGCCTCTATTAGCGCTTATTTATTGTTCAATGAGGATGGTCGTTTTGCTAAATGCGTATCATTGTAAACTCTATTTAGGCAGAATTAATAGTAATCCTAAACACTGGTGCACTTTATTTCTCACTCGAAGCCCACCCAAGCCCAGAAACTCCTCGAATGCTTCCGGCTAAAAAGAAGACTAAACTCCTACGGTCTTCGGTTACTACCATTCCGACTACTCTGCTAAACCTTCGGCAGAGCAGAAATCTCCCCTCATCCATATCCGATACTCAATGACTAGATTGTATCCCCTCCCATTTTCCTAACCCGTTCTAAAGTTCTTCTGAATCCTCCATAGCGTCTCAGCCTAACGTAATTCCCCCCATCGCCCACCACTACCACTCCTCTAAGGGGACCATTAATCATGAGTTTAATATTACAATTAAGTGTCAAGTTTTCATCATACCTAGTTTGTAGGATAGAAACTCTATCATAATATATAATAAAAAAAATTTAATTTTTAGTCCCAATATATATAATTAATTTTTTTTAATTAATTAAAAAATCACAATGGTATCAAGAGCCTACAATCTTTTAGTTCCACAGTTGATGAAATAAACGTTTCCCACAACATAAAACTGTACCAATAACCCCAAAACGGTCTTTAAAAATGCTACAGAAAACCTCCTTAATCCTATCCCAAAAAACATCCCTGAACCCATATTCCCCCACAACACCATTCTAAACTCAGAAGCATTAAACCCCTTGCTGCTCCGACAGTTCATATTAGGGAACTGTGCATTTAGTTCGGCAGATTCACAGAAATGCGTCAACAACAGGTCAGATTCTCTAAGTGTGTTATGCAGTACGAAATACATGTGAACCTGCCTGGAGCTACGTCACGGTTGCAGGAGGTAGGGCTAAACTCTAAGTCGGAGGGGCACAACCCGCTGCCTCGCGGCTCAAGACATGCTTTTTTGCGGCCCGCGGGTCACTACATTATTGTTTTTGAATGTAGTGAAATGTAATGCTATTCCATAAGGAAAGGCATAAGCGAGCACATTCTGTTCATATGTACATTGTCAAGCAATACTCGCGTGGAAATATTTAATCTTAATGTACTCTATGTGTATGAGTAACCGAGAAGATTTTACTTGCCGAGATTGTAAGTAAGACGTTCTGTGACAGACATTTTCTCGATGATATCGATAATGAATTCGAAGATGTAATTTATTGTACTCATATTCGTTGGCTGAGTGCAGGTAAAGTTTTAAGAAGAGTGTTCAGTCTTCGTGAAGAAATTTATATTTTTCTTTCTGGTCGTGGTATCACGGTATTCGAATTTAAAAATAGAGACCCGTTATGTGGCTTAGCATTTTATGTCGATATTATGCATCATATGAACGAATTGAATACCATACTTTATGGCAAAGACAATTTAATTCACTCATGAGTGAGTCTTATAAAAGCGTTTGAAAAGAAGTGGTCAGTGTGGGACGCCTTAATGGGAAATGGAGTTCTGGTTAACTTCCCTTCGCTTATTGAGAGGAATTCAACAGATGCTGATAACACCTTGGACTTCTTGAAATATAGCAATATAATACAGTGTTTGAAGGAAGATTTTGAAAACAAATTTCATAATCTTAATAAATTTGAAAAGTTGTTTGAAATCTTTGCATCGCCGTTCAGTGTTGATTGTATGGATGCACTACACAATATTCAAATGGGGCTTATTGATCTGCATTAAATTATTCAGTTGAAATTAATATTCTGTGAAATTCCATTGCATGATTTCTACAAAAATTACTTGCCTGTAGAAATGGTTAATCTGCGTGAAATATTTTAAACATATTCGTGTTTGTTTGGTAGTACTTACTCGTACATTTGTAAGTATGCATTTTCGTTAAAGAAATCTATAAAATCTAAAACTCGTACGCGTTTACCGGACATTCACTTGGAATCAACATTGAAAATAGAAATTACAAACATTAAAATAGACATTGAACTATTATCAAAAGAAAAACAGTGTCAAAGTTTCCACTAAAATAAACACTTTTCAGAATTCATTTTATGTTTTTTAATTTTCAAGTTAAAGTTTTTAATGTTTTGAATCCTAGTGTTTATGATCAAGTGTAGTAAACTTTAAATACTTGCTGCAAGTATCAACATTCTAACATTAACAAGATAGAGAATGTTACATCTAGATACGTTGTTACAGGTATGTAGGCTATCATAAACTATAAAGTGGCTGTGTATGTATGGGATGTACGCTTACATTATAATTTAAAATGTAGGCTATATTATTTGTAAGTTAACCACAACTAGATAAGACGTATTCCAATTGTTCAACTCGAGATATTTTAATCCTGCGGCCCGCCTAGAGAAAAATGTACATCTTAATTGGCCCACCGTTCGAAGAAGGTTAAGCACCCATGCTCTAAGCTCTCGCCGAATGGAGAATATTCTTTTCCTTTGGTTTTTGTACATATTATCTGTTCGTCTATATATTTGAATTTATCTACAGTTTAATATTTGTTTGCAATATTATACTTTAAAATTATAAAATTCATAAATGAATAAATTATTAAATTGACCGCATACTATCTATTTAAAACACTAATACTGTTTAATATTATATGCTTTGTGTCAGCTGTTCAATCAAACCTCTTCGGAACACAGATTTATTTCTGGCAACACATAAATAACTAATCTATTTGTATGAATTTATTAGAGTAATATATCACACTATGTTTAACGTCTCTTTAATCTGAACAAATTTGTTTAACTAGTGGTTTGATATTGATAACAGCGCAATGCACAGAACAGTGATAAACTGTAAGCGGCAAACACAGACTCGCAATCAACAGTTCGGCGCTTTCATCTCTTGTATGGAAATTTGTGATGAAAAAAAACATTTACAAAGCAAAGGCAGAACTTTGGTAATAGTTCGGTTTATTTTAAGCTTCGTATGAACTGAACCGTGTAGCGTTTCAATGCAGTTTACATTCCCCACATATTTTACAAAGAATAAAGTTATTTTTCCAGCGGCTGCTCTTTTTCTGTGCTCTTTTCCGGTCTGTTTGATGTATATGCAATTGGTATGACAGAAAACTGATGTTTGACTGAACTTTAATAATCCCAAACCAGTAGTTTTGTTTTGTGTTTCCATGTGAAAATAACGTTTGACATGTGATGAATTGGACTGAAAGATGATTAAACACAGCTGGGTACGAACAAGGTCTTGACCTTGACCAAGTTCATAGAAACGTGAGTAAAGTAGTGATTTTAAATAATAACTTTGATACATTAAGAGTGTCCTCATGATTTTATTCTTCTATTTTATTTTAGTGTCACTTTGGAGGTTAAGCTAGTCATCCTCAACTCACGTTTATGTAAGCTTCCCTTTTTTACTTCTATAATTACACCAAAGCCCCAACACCTTAAAAAGTAACACCAGTATCTTCACTCGGTCACAAATTTATCTCTGAAATTTAACAGTTGTTACCTTCCCACTACTCACGAATAGCAGTGGTTACTCTCTCTCTCCTACGACGAACAGTAACCCTGCCGTGAGTTACCATCTCACCACTATTTACCCACCACTCATAAATAACAGTTGTTACCTTCCCACTACTCACGAATAACAGTGGTTACTCTCTCTCTCCTAGGACGAACAGTAACTCTCTCGTCAGTTACCACCTCACCACTATTTACCCACCACTCATAAATAACAGTTGTTACCTTCCCACTACTCACGAATAACAGTGGTTACTCTCTCTCTCCTACGACGAACAGTAACCCTGCCATGAGTTACCATCTCACCACTATTTACCCACCACTCATAAATAACAGTTGTTACCTTCCCACTACTCACGAATAACAGTGGTTACTCTCCTACAACGAACAGTAACCCTGCCGTGAGTTACCATCTCACCACTATTTACTCACCTCTCATGAGTAACAGTTGTTACCTTCCCACTACTCTCGAATAACAGTGGTTACTCTCCTACAACGAACCGTAACTCTCCCGTGAGTTACCATCTCACCACTATTTATCCACCACTTAGGAGTAACAGTTGTTACCTTCCCACTACTCACGAATAACAGTGGTTACTCTCCTATAACGAACCGTAACTCTCCCGTCAGTTACCATCATACCACTATTTACCCACCTCTCATGAGTAATGGTTGTTATTTTCCCACTACTCACGAATAACAGTGGTTACTCTCCTACGACGAACAGTAACTCTCTCGTCAGTTACCATCTCACCACTATTTACCCACCACTCAGGAGTAACAGTTGTTACCTTCCCACTACTCACGAATAACAGTGGTTACTCTCCTATAACGAACCGTAGCTCTCCCGTGAGTTACCATCTCACCACTATTTACCCACCACTCAGGAGTAACAGTTGTTACCTTCCCACTACTCACGAATAACAGTGATTATTCTCCTACAACGAACCTTAACTCTCTCGTGAGTTACCACCTCACCACTATTTACCAACCACTCATAAATAAGAGTTGTTATCTTCCCACTACTCACGAATAACAGTGGTTACTCTCCTACGACGAACCGTAGCTCTCCCGTGAGTTACCAACTCACGACTATACACCACCACTCATGTTACAGCTGTTATTTTTGTAACATTTATGTCCATTTGAAGTTTTACCACTCGTGCTTAAACAAAGCGGAGACTGAGAAGTAATTAACCAATACATAAATAAAGGAAAATAAAGGAAGCAAATTGGAAAGAAGAATAAGAACAACCAGACGGTAAAATAATTTATAAGAAAGCATGTGTGAAGTAGTGACAGCAATCCTGATTCCATAACGGTAATGAGAAGGGTGGGTCAAGCAATAAACCACAAAACCTTATTACGGAATAGGTCGTGGAAATTATAGGTTCCCTACAGACTAGTGAAAAGTTTATACTCCGACCCATTTATTCAAATGAGTTATTCTAGTAGGTCAGATCTCTTTCCTCAATATATATTTTACATTTTTTTTTTTAAATTTCAGTAATGATTGAATTTGTTCCTTCGTTATAGGGGGTGTCATAACCTGTGTTTTTAATTCCAGAGGTTAGTGTGTTACTTTGAAACTTATTTTCTGAGGTTTAGCATATCTCTTAAAATTTATTTTCTGCACCCTATCACGCAATATTGGTATACAAGATGCTTCAACGAAATCCCTGAGTAAATTAGCGTTTCTCATTTTGTCCTAGAAATCCTGCTACATTATAAAAACAAAAAGCGCCGCTTATAAAACCTTTCGCGATTCCCAGACACATTGGAAAGCAACACACCCCTCCTTCCCCTATCGGATTATAAATTCCAATGTTCACAGACAAAGTCAAGGTATTGAGAAAGAGTTGATGAATGTGTTTACAGAATATCAACCCCTTTACTAAACGGCGGAATACGTATTTCATCCCTTTCGAGGGATGAAATATTTTTCCTATTGAAACGGGAAATCGACAACAAAGCTTCCAATTTGAGAGTGGAAGAGCGAGAAGGAGCGTTTTATATTTTCATGATAAAATATTTCCCTTAAAAATTTTCTGTACTAAAATTTCTCCAACAATTGATAACGTTTTATTATCAACCAGTTTTGCGCGGCTGTTGGACTGTGTGACTATTAAAAATGTAGTTTCGGTTTAATAAAATAAAATTGCCAATAAAAACGCCGCACTGTGGTGGTCCATATAAAATGGAAATTAGTTATACGTTGCAATTGAATTGAACATTTTCCCCAGAACGAGTTCTCATTGCACAAATTTGCATATTAAATGTCCAACTGACCATATGGGAAATGCACATTACTTTGCCGTTAAGGCACTTGAGCGATACACTTGAATGTTTTAGATAGTGCTGCAGGAAGCAAGACAATGAGTAGACTGGATTTAATAAGGAACAATTTTCCACTGGAAACCAATTTTCTAAACCAGCATTTTCTAAAAGTAAATTCCTGCTTAGGTGAATTACGAAAAATTTTGTTTTAGTTACTTTTTATTAAACAATTACAATCAATATAAATAAAGTAACATAACCTATGCGTTGAAACAGCTGTTCTAGCACATAGCCTATAGCTTAAAATTGCTTTCCTATGAAATCATATGTTATTAGTTAGTGTAAGACAAATGGGATGAAATAACTATATTGCTTTCCTTGCCCCTTTTGTAAAAAGTTTTTCTCCGATATAAAACTAAAATTAATTAATTTTAAATTTGAATAATGAATAAACTGTTTTATCATCAAGTGCCAAGAACTACATGTTAAAAAAAATTAATTTGAACTTGAGTGAATGGATAAAAAGAGTTTGATTAATGTTTGAAAATTTGAATTATATATATATATATATATATATATATATATATATATATATATATATATATATACACACACACAGGGTGTTTCAGGAGGAATCTGCCATACTACACAAGCTTATTTCTCTCAACGAAATAATGAAAAAAGTTGATATAAACATGGGTCGTTGGCGGGTCATAAAGGGTCAAAGATTTCACCTGAAATTCAGCTCCCTCAGTGCAATTTACTCACACTGAAATTTTTAGGTCGTTAATAGAGTTTGTTATATTATACGTTTTACGTACAATGAGCTGTCAAATCGTATAAAACCTGTTCCAGAACTATATATCTAATAGTTTAAGAGAAAATTGGGGAAAAGTAAAAAGGTAGCTCCGTTAAAATTGGACTACCGTAGCTCCGTTAAATTGCATATAAAACGAAGAAAAATGTTGAATAAAATTTGTAGATAATTTTATTTTAAAAAAAATGTAAATACCGTCAATAAAAACAGAATAGTTTTTTTTTAAATCAATTTTATTAAGGAATGCGCAAAAATAAAAATTATGAAAACCACGCATTGCTAATGAATTAGCCTGATGATAAAATTTATAACAATGTCTCTCAAAATAATTTTATTACAAATTTAAAATTAATTTAATTAATCTACAGTATTAATCATAAAATTACTTAATCAACCTACATTGATAACAGTATTACAAAATCTGCCCAAAATGGCCACCTCCATTGTTAATACACATTTAAGGCTAACAATTTAAGGAGTCCTTTGGCTTTTCTAACATTATTGGACTGTGTTTTATCTCTCGGGCAGCAATCATGACTCTGTATAAAAGGTCATGTTTATTATCGGATTTTTGAGCCTACACTAATCTCTTCATGTGTCCCGATACAAAGAAATCTAAGGGTTCAAATCGGGGGATCTCTTAAAAAAAAACAATTCCATTTTTATTGACCTTATTTACTTTATTTGTTTGATAATAAAATTCTCTATAAGTTTTATTGAAAATTTTTCTTTCTTTATAGGCAATTTAACTGAGTTATCGCAGTCCAAACTCCAAAAAGTGTATTTTCGACCCTAACCTTATTTGCTTTACCCTAATTTTCTCTCAAACTATTACAGATAGAGTTTTGGGACAGGTTTTATACGATTTGCTAGCTCATTTTACATAAAGCGTATTTAAATAACAAACTCAATTAACAATCTAAAAACTTCAGTGTGACTTAATTTCATTAAGTGAGCTAAATTTCAGATTAAATCTTTGACCCTGTATAACTCGCCCATGTTCCGGACCCATGTTTATATGAACTTTTTTCATTATTTCGGTGAGAGGAGTAAACTTGTGCAGTAAGACAGATTCCTCCTGAAACACCCTGTATAAGGAGAGTGTGAACTAATACGAGTAGTAGGAATTAAAAAATAAAACCATGCGCAAAGATAGTTTCTTTTTTGACAATTTCATTCATATTGCACTTAAAGCAACACTTACTGTTTTATTTTAATCGACTAGATTACGATTAGCCTTAATTAGAATTGCTTTCAATCGGTGGGGGGGATAACTCTCTCTCTTTACCGTGGTTGAGAGCACGTCTATTGCAAAATGCGACGCTGCCCACGCATGCCACAATTTCTCTCTATTCCCAGTAAAAGGAGATCCTTATAAAGGAGAGCATAATAATTTATTTTTTATTTTGAGAGATCAACACCACATTCTATTATTTTGTCCCTGAAGACTTTCTACATCGCGAGGAATAGTACCTTCCATCAGTGCCATCTGGATCACCGATAAATACAAAAAACTAGCTAGAACCACATTATACTTTTCTTTATCTAACTGGAAGTATATCTCCCCTAAGACTGCTGACTCTGGGGATCCCGCTAAACGCTTCCGTCCTGGGTTTTTTCTTCTGTTAGGGGAAGCGCTAATCTGTCTAAGCAGGTCAGAATGGTCAAACCTTTTTTACTGTGAAATATTAATACGTAATATATCTAGCATCTTCGATGGGTCATGACGGAAATAATAAATTATGTTACCATAATGGTGCATGCAATCAGTGGCGCCCAGTGAAGTAGCACTACTAGGGGAGGCTACCAATATATTGTAAAAGGGAATTTCTATAATAATGTTCTCATTTAGAATCTTTCTCTGATCAGGGATGCAACTAGGGATTACTAATATACTCGTCTTCATATTTGTTACGAAAATCTCTCTCTCTCTCTCTCTCTATATATATATATATATATATATATATATATATATATATATATATATATATATATGAGAAGTATTTTCTGCCCTACCTAACATTACAATATTTATTTGCATTTGTTGACGCCTTTCGGAATGACGCCATTTTCAAAACCCAAGTATTACTCTTTACATTATTAAGTATCGTACTTCTTAATTGTGAATTCTGTTTAAGGTTTGAAAATTTAGTCATTCCGAAATTCGTCAACAAAGGAAAATATCGTAATGTTAGGAAAGGGAGGGAAATGTACTCGAATATATATAAGAAGTTTTTATTTGGAATTAACCCCTTCAGAATATTATAGATGTCTTTTAAAATTGTTACTGGCTAAACAACTAATTGAAGTTTGCAATTTTTGTGACAAAATTCGTATAAATATGGATATTAAAGGATTATAATTTCAAGACAGTTTCCCCATAAAACTATGTTGAAATGAACTATTAACACTAAATAGTAGACTGTGAGCAGACTCGTTAAATATGCTCATTTCGTACAGTTGCAGTGAAAGCCTTCAAACTGAGTGACAACTGAGGATGGCCGCGGTTTTCAGAAACAAGTTTCAAAGAGCGTCTAAAGGGACTAGTTATGGCTTGTACTCATGAGAGGATCTCTGTTACAGAGGATAAAACTTTTAATGAACTTTCAAAAAAAATCAGGCATTTTAAATATTTGTTTTGTATAGTTGTGATTGGTGAGAATTAAAATTAAAATTTTTTTCTAAAACCTGTTTATTGCTTGCAACCATTATTTCATACATAAAGTCTTCTTTAAATTTAATGTTCATTGAATAATTATTAAATTAAAACAAATTCAACATACTAATTTCATCAACTTCTGTTTTTCAAAATCATTCCATAAGTTTAAACTATATATATATATATATATATATATATATATATATATATATATATATATATATATATATATATATATGTGTGTGTGTGTGTGTGTGTGTGTGTGTGTGTGTGTGTGTGTGTGTGTGTGTGTGTGTGTGTTCGTGTATATATATATATGTATATATATATTTAGTTCAAATATTCAATCGTTAATAAGATACTTTCTATTCATCCACTCAAATTCAAATAAATTTTTTTTTAAGTCGTATTAGATGACACTTGATCAATACAGTTTTCTAAAATATTAATTCATTAATTAAATTCAATAATGAATTTTATTTTAGTTTTATAAGGGAGAAAAACTTTTCACAAAAAGGACAAGATATGTTACATAGATATTTAATTCCACTTTGCTTAAAATTATTTATAACATATAATTTTATAAAACAGCCTACTTTATGTTATAGGGTTTGCGGTAAAACAGGTGTTTCAACGCATAGATTGTGTTACTTAATTTATATTAATTGTAATTATTTAATAAAAATTAACTAAAATTATATATTTTTTTTATTGACCTTAGCAGAAATTTACTTTAAAATTTTTGTTTTATATAATTACTTGTTTTAAGCGTCAACATGACTTGAAATTGCATTTAATTTTTAAAAGGTTGCCTTTGCATAGACCTATGTATTAGCTCTCAGTCTACAACATCAATACACTGTATAAATAGGGGTTTCTGACCGCACCATTGGAGCTGATTAGGAAATGAGATACCTCCCGTTGTTCTATTTTACACAACCAGGTTTCGGCTATATTTGTGCAACAATCAGCTGTTTAGTGCCGTTCCACGATATAAATATCGCCACGATAGTGCCGTGCCGGATATAAATATTAATGGTTGACTACAAACTGAAATATATATTGCAAGTATTTCTGTAAGTTGGTTAAGGAAACAGACTACAACACCGCAGTAATGTATTTCCCACTATATTTGTTAAGTTTTATTGTGGAAACACGAAAGACGGAAATAGCGAATAGTTTGCTGCAATTTTCACGTTTTCCACCTTCGATCTGGGACACAATCTACACAAGTAATTTGAAATAAGACTTTACTGTTGTAAAAGCAGACCAAACAGCTGTCAGAGCGGGGCTTATTGATAAGAAGTTACGGCTGCGCTATCTACACGCCAAACCACGAACTAAAACAAAGTAACCGAATGCAAAGGTATTGCTCTCGGTTTTATTTATATGCGCTCTGCTCTTCTCTGCATTGTACTTGTAATCATTTCTCCTGGCGGGTGAGCTTTTCTTTATGACCCCGATAAAGAATAGGTTCGCCCAGGGTTGTAAAGACCACAATGGACTTCGATTCTTCTACCCTTTTGATCTTAGATCTCACGCTGAACTATCACTCTAATGTCCTTCTGGTTCTAACTCCTTTTATCTCCACCATCCTTTTCCCTTCTGATCCCGCCATGTTCCTGTTCCCCTTCTGATCTTTGAATCCACCATCATCTACCAATCCTTTTGTCTTTTAATTCTCGATACCACTATGATGCACAAATTGTCTCATCTTTTCATCATTGTCCTCATAACGAACCACAATCTCTCACCCATCCGATCCTTGACCCAACATGATCTACAACCCATTCTGGCTGTTAAGCTTTCCATGATCTAAACCCTTCTCCCATTTTTGAAACTTTAATCTTCCATGATAGACAATTCTTCTCCCCTTTTGACATTTTAAACCTCTCTGAATATCATCTACAATCCTCTCTCCTCCTGATCCTTCATTCCGCCATGATACATAATCATTTTCATTTCAGATCCTCGATCCCATCATGATTCACCATCCTCCTAACCTTCTGGTCCTTTATCCCGCTATGTCCGACCACTCTTCTTCCCTCCTGGTCCTTGATTCCGCCATGATACATAATCCTATTCATTTCTGATCCTCGATCCCATCATGATTCACCATCCTCCTAATCTTCTGGTCCTTTATCCCGCTATGTCCGACCACTCTTCTTCCCTTCTGATCATTGCCCCCCCATCACTACAACCATTTTCTTCTTTTGAAATTTCATTATTTCATATTACACAAACCCTCCCGCCCTTATCACTTCTCATTCCCTCCATGATATATCACCTTTCAAATTCCTAACTGCCCTAATGTGTTTTTAACAACAAGATCTATTATTTTCGTTTTTACTTTTTCTCTTGTAAACACTTTTCGTTCAATATTTCAATTATTATTTTAATATAATTCTTCTATCCACGCCTCCCCATTTCAATTCTTTGAATTTCTCTACTCTATATCTGTATCTGTGCAAACGTATGCTTACCTAACTGTCACTTCCAGAACATCTTTCAGCAAACAATGTATATTTGAACAATGTCATATCCAAACACTCTTCATGCTAACACACTCCCTCTTGAAATGTATATTTTTTTCAGATTAAAAGGTTTCAAAACCTATAAAATCATCAAAATCCATCAGAATGTATTTTGTATTTTTTTTCCTCTTCAACTGGTTGGCTATCAAAGTAGTTGGAAGTTGTATGAAACTGGTTGGCTATAACTGGTTGGAAAATATCAAGTAGAGACGTTTCAGTTATCCACTGATGTAAGCAGTTGTTTCAGACATGGTTACAGTATTTAAATACGCCTGAAAAACTCGCCAAATATTAATTTTTTTTAAACGAACAAATATGCTGGTCGAATGTAATATATTGCTAAAGTGTAAATTTAACATATTTGAATTTACCTGGTTTAATGTATTTTTCTTCGCCATAAACGATCGACAAATACTTATATACGTCTTATAGCTAAAACCCTCCTACCCTCTCCAGATTGGAGATGTAAGATTGAAATATTTTGTAAAAAATGTAGTAAGGGTAAATAATAAGACGCAAAGTTGTCAAGGGTAATTTTCCTATAAGTATACATCTAACTTTGGAGATCCTATGTCAACTGGATCCAAATTAAATTTCTCACTTCCACAAAACCCATTGAAATCCTCCGCTCTCACTTTCGTATATTCTTCCCTGATACGTATTTTTCTACAGGTAATTTTACAGTGGCGGTTCCAGCGGGTAGGCCCGACCTACCTAACTTTTTTATATTGTTAAAATTCTTAATTGTCAGAAATATATATATATGAGATTTAAAAAATGCTCACAATATTTTAGCAAAATATAGAATGCCCCAAGCAACAATAACATACCAAAAAATCGTTCCTTTGTTTAGCCTATTTATCTAATTGCTCTGAAAGAAAAAATGCAATCCAACACATCATTGGAATTTGAAACAATTACTGGGAGAAGCTGCAAAACTCTCTCCCACGGCAGTTACTACTCCTTAAACTGTGTCTACCCAAAAAATAAAACCTGAAGCCGCCCCTGGAATTTACGGTATAAGACTTTTGGAATTCATCCATTTCGGGTAGCATAAATATTGGAGAGTTAAAAAATATTTGTATTACCTAAATCTTTATTTTTGTTCTTATCTTTTTTATGCTGAACAATCTTGGAATTTCATTTTCGAACTCTTGTTATTTTATGTACGTCCTTCGTTTAAAGTAAGTGAACGAATTGGGCATCAGAAAATACATAATGACGTCACTAGTTAACCGGGAAGTAACATTTTCGTTGTTCTGGGAACAGTGGCAGATATTACTATGGTAACGGGATAATTACCAGTTCAGAAGTGACGTCATCGGATTCACTTCCAGAGGCAAATTTTGAATAGAACACAAGTCTTTTACTGAGCCTATTAATTTATTCACGATTTCCATTTTACTACAATTTGTTGCAATATTTTGTAGTTTTGTGCTAATATATAGTTTGAACACTTGTTCGTTGGTTTTTTTTATTATCTCAATCAATCTCTTCCATCAATTAAGTTGAAACCAACCATGAGAGACATTCATTTCCTGCCGCAGATTTTCGTTCAGTGCCCTGTTATTTAATTAACAATCAATTGACCTAGTTTGAACATAAATTGAGCATCATTGACGATAAGGCACGTCATAATTCCAACCAATTTAGACAGAATTGGATTTTTTAAAAGAAATCAATGAGCTATGTTTCCTTACAATTCTCAACATTACACAAAACTTTGGGAATGATAAAACAGATTAGAACGCATATACAAGAGTACCGTAAACATATTTAAGATTTACAAACCCTAAGCTAAAAAACCAACAACAATTACAAATTATTTGTGCGCATTTCGCTAAGAGAGTAAGCATCATCAGGTGGTTATAACTGAACTTCGGTTCTACCCTTTTGATGAGCATGCGTCAGCGGTTATAAACCGTAATTATAATTCGGTGATTTTGTAAAGCTTGACTGACGCACGCTTCTACTTCTATCCAGGTTAGATGGAGTTGTGTAATTCTTTCGCAGTCCGAATGTTTCGTAACTACGGAGACAGACAAAAAGATGTCTACTACGATTTCAGTACAAGGAATATGATCGACAAGTAAATGTTCTCACCTTTTTGTAGCTCACTAAAAGCCAAAACATTTGTCATGTTAGTGTAATACACGAATTATTTATTTAGGTAATTACTGATGAGTTAAACGCATGTACATCCCAATCATTAGTTATTCTAACACATATTTAGACGAAACCATAAGAAACATTTCCTCTAGTAGTCTATAATGCTCCGAACGAAGGTTGGGGTTTATGGCATTTACCCTTTGGCAAGGTTTCTGAAATAAATCAGAGGCAGAAACAGTCATCACTGATTATGTTTTTGATCATGTCGTTTGATGATTCTAACGGGTATGGGATGTGTACATCTCTCCAACCCGGTTGAGGATCAGCTATACCACCCTACCCCTAATATTCCCCTATTCCAACTAATTTTCCCCCATTCTCCTACATAATTCCCTCGGCTCTTCTTTGAATATATGTTCACAAGAGCGTTTACGAGTAGACACAGGAATGTGACTCCGAGAGAAGACAAGAGAGCTTTCACATGTAGGGTTTCACATCCTAATGTAGGGCTCATCTTATTCTTACATATAGCTACTCCTAATTCTTTTGAATCATTTGAGGGTTAGGATATGTACACCAATACTAAATGACCGTCTTACAACCATAAAATGAAAAAGAACACGTTATAATGATGACTGCCACTACCACGACAGTTTGTGACATTACATTTTCTGTCCTCATCACGCCAAACAGAAGGAAGTTTCAGCGGTAAAGAGTAGTAACAATGAAGTTTTAA
>JBAIZL010000011.1:3776735-3816735 GCA_036971475.1 Prosapia bicincta | reverse complement strand
CATGTGTGTTTGTGAAAGGAGGATGTGATCCTATTTGTTTAAACTTTTAACAACTCCCTTTAGTTTGCAACGTTTAAAATATCACTTCATCCTAGTTTAGATATTTTAAAGTAATCTATCTAGAAGGGAAACTAAACAATACAACTCAGTAGTATTTCCGTGGGAATCATATTTAAAAACCCAAGTATTGTATATTTCAAACCATTATTTTAAATTTGACTAATTTTTAAAAAAATATTTGTTATGAAAACTCGACACAAATTAAATTATCTGATGAAGTGTAATAAACTATTTGGTAAGCAGTGAAACTATATAAACCCATAAATACCTGACTGAAAATAACTTAAAATTTTAAACGAAGCTAAACAATTTGGTCTAAGTGAAAGAAGTATATCTTCAAGAAATGTTATTTTATCAGGCATACTATAAAATAGAGATGTATTATTCACTATACATTTATTAAGAATTATAATTAAAACATTAACAATATAAATTAGTTGATTAATAAATTAACCAATGCACTCTTAAACCATAAAAGAATAAAAATAAAAACCATAAATTGGTAAGTTATTGATCTGTAACTTATTAATGAAAGAATATTTTATGTAACAAAATATTACAACAACAATAAAATATAAATATACAACAAGATAAAGAAATTGTATTATTTTCAAGAAGGAATAAATAAATTCTTGTACTAAAAATAAGAAAAAGACACTGTATAAACAAACATATAAAACGGATTAGTAAATTGTTTTTTTTTCTAAATTTTCATGTTTAACTATACGAAACGTGAATATACTCTTTAAAAATAGTTTCATCACATTTTATAACAAAATAAAATCATTATTTTATAAATTAGAAATGGGTTGATTTGTATATTAATAATGAAATTATATTTTTATGTAATTAAATAAAGAGAAAACAATAATATATAAATATATAACAAGATAAAGAAATTGTATATTTTAAAAGAGGGATTAATTAATGGCATGTGATATAAATAAAAACAAGAAAAATCCATAAAACTAACATAGAAAACACAAGTAGGAAATTACTTCTTTCTAAAATATTCATAATTAAACATACAAACTATAGAATATTCTAAAAATTCATTTCGTCACTCTTTATAATACAAAAAAAATCACTACTTGGTAAATTAGAAATGGTTTATATATTTGTAATCTATGATAAAGAATATTTTTATGTAGCAAAATAGTTTAAGGACAATGACATTCCAATATAAAACAAGCTGAAGAAATTGTTTTGTTTTAAAGAAAGATTAAGTAAACATTTGTGATGAAAATAAAAACAAGAAAAATGAATAAAACTAACATAAAAAAATTATCAGTAAATTGCTTCCTTTTGAAATTTTATTATTTAAGCATATAAACAATTATACTATTAGAAAACTTTATTCACCCTTTACACTGAAATAAAAACCATGATTATGTAAAATTACCTCACCCTTTACACTGAAATAAAAACCATGATTATGGTAAATTACAAACAGATTGACTATCTGTATTATAATAATAATAAGATTATTTTTATTTAACAAAAAACAAAAGGAACCGGTGAAATTTATTTTTTTAAACAAGGACCAAATAAATATTTGTGATACAAATAAAAACAACAAAATAAATAAAACTACATAAAACATTCTAGTAAATTCCTTACTTTTCAAATTTGTATATTTAATCATACAGAATTAATTATACTACTAGAAAGGAAGTTGTACTCACCGCAATACTATAATAAAAGTAATGATTATGTAAAATTGGAAATAGATTGAATATCTGTTATTTAATTATAGAAGAGTATTTCCATTTAACAGGACACAAAGAGAACAATAATATCTAAATATACATCAAACCTAAGAAATTGATTTGTTTTAAACAAGGATTAAATAAATATTCTAACAAGGATAGAAAAAAATTAAAAAAAACAAGTAAAATGTATAAGACTAACATAAAAACAGATTAGTAAATTGTTTCATTTACATAAAAAGAAATTAAAGAGATTATCATTTAATATAAGTAAATATAGCAACCACTAAGCATAAGGTTATTGAAATTCAACAAATATAAAGTAAGAGGATTTTAAACTAAATGTAATAAGCTATCGAAAGATTTGTAAATTAAAACACAAAACATATCTAAGCAAAAGTAGGTAAAAATAATAAATTGTAAACTCAGACATATAATATTTTTTCCACTCTTTGTGTTTTAGGCCTAGATATAAAAGGGATGAAACATGAAAAAAAATATTTATCCAATATATTTCTTATAAGTTTACATAAGGTATTAAATAAAAGTAGTAAATATATTTTACTCATTTAATAATTAAATATAGGTAAGAGGTCAGTAATTTTTATATTTCAAGTACATGACTAGACCTTGAAAAGTTTATATCCCTCAAACAAATTCCCACATTTGAGAATTTAAAATATGCATTATTAAATTTTAAATCCATTACTACCTTGGTCCTATAATGTAGATCTTATCAAACCCTTACTGTATTTGCAAGATAGAAACAGTTTTAAAGAGATTTCTGGTTACAAAATATATCTAGCCTACTTACCATTGCAACTACCCTTCTAGAGGGGGACATACAATTATTCACAATAACCGTAAATTATTCAAATTATCTTCCACGTTTTTTTTTAAAAAACACATCGTTGGTACATATTAGTGTAATAATATCTTAAAAATAAACCACATAACACAGAATTTTACGTTAACTTCGTTAAGTTAAAACAAGACGCTAAAAATACAAATAAAAATGGCGACGATAAAACACGAAACTGATTGTTGGTCTCAATATGCCTCAAAGAACGTTACGTAATCATAGAATAACCAATTGTTTTTAGAAATCAATGGATAAATAAAAGGGACAAATATCGATTATTGTGTAAAACAAAATTTGACCGAAACAAAAACATATTTTTATTGAATTATAATTATAAAATATTAAATTTCATTGCCTGTTCAATAGTTTAAAATAATATTTAAATTATGTCGTCCAAGGCATTTCATATATATATATATATATATATATATATATATATATATATATATATATATATATATATATATACATAATAAGAAATTTAAGGCAAAAGTTTCTCCTGCGTCGTTTAGAGTTAATAAAAGGAAATTTCAGTGAAATTATTAGTTAGTTATATATAAATGGGCCTGTGTCTAGACGTAATATATATATATATATATATATATATATATATAATAGTTCTTCATATACATTATAAAAAATATAAAATATATTTAATATATTTACCTTATTATTTATAAGTTGATTGAACTTACAATGCTATACTACTGTACACTTCTGGGTAACCTATTTACAAGATATTTAAACGTTATCTTTCCGAAACAAAAATATGTAAAATTTGGAAAGAGTATTACAACATTTTTTGTAAACTATGATATAAACATATTGAAAAATAAGCAAATTAGTATCGATAAACGTAATTATACTAATAAACGTAAGTTTGTTTGTGCGATCGGAGCGCTCCTTTATTCTTAAACAGCAACTATTATTTTGCGCAATAGTTCTTCCAGAAATTGCATCCATATTACCCATAATTCATTTCTATGATTGAATACAGTTTTTTAGGGTAATAGTGTTTATTCGTGTTTTTCAAAAGCATTTTTTGTAGAAACGTTCAGAAATTAGACAGTAGTAATGGTAAGTTCCTAATAATTATTTATAGAATGTTTTCATTTTCTATATTGTTTTAAAACTTCAGTTCAGTTACGTTACATTGAGAGTTGTCTCTGGTAAATGCCATGTTGAAAGCAACAGGGATTTCTAAAACCAAAGGTAAACCTACTATTTATTGAAAAACAGGAAATCCTACTTCAGAATTTTGATTCGTAGTCAAAGTAAGCATAACATGGTTTAAATTCGTTATTCAATTTTCACACATTATTTATTTCTTTAAAAAGTAGCCAAATACTAGGTTAACTTCGTTAGCATAGGCCATTTTATTTTGTGGAACCTCAATGATTTTACAACTTTATTCGTTTCAAAATATACATATTATTGCAATTATTTTATAAAAATATTTTAAATGAAATAGTAATTTCATAATTATGGAAATATTTTTGAGGCAGGTTAATTTTTTAAAAGTAAATAATGGCACTGACAGTTAATGGGAACAAATGGCTTCGAAGTTTTAAATTCTGATTTTTGAATGTGAATTTTATATTTAGGCCTATTTGCTTTAAATTGCTATAAATTGAATTATTTTTGACATAAATTTTATTTTAGAAATTATGTAGTTTCTTGAAATTTAACCTAGGGTCTATTGAGTGTGACCGATTTCGAACATTGTCAATGGTTTGTAAGAAACATTTTTTTAGTACTTGACACAATATGGAGGTGTACATTCTCTGTTTTTAACCACACACACAGCAAGGCTGATATATGATTAAAGAAATGTATATGTATACATTTTATATAAATTTTATGTATCACATTTTATTCTATAAAATATTTATTTTTAAATAAATATTGTATTTTTTAAATACCTCTGAAGATGATTGCTGAGCAATCGAAATGTACATAAGGTTTGAATAAATGTTATTTGTGGTTTAGAGGTTTTATTTATTTAAAAATAAACATTATGCCACAGTTGCTTCATACAGTTATAAAATATTTGTTACTATTTATTTGAAATATTTTTTCACACTTTATTTTATAAATAAATCTAAGCACACATATATTACACAGCTTGTGTGTGTGTGTGTGTATGTGTGTGTATGTGTGTGTGTGTGTGTGTGTGTGTGTGTGTGTGTGTGTGTGTGTGTGTGTGTGTGTGTGTGTGTGTGTGTGTGTGTGTGTGTATGTGTGTGTGTGTGTGTGTGTGTGTGTGTGTGTGTGTGTGTGTGTGTGTGTGTGTGTGTGTGTGTGTGTGTGTGTGTGTTGTGTGTTGTGTGTCGTGCGTTGTGTGGTGTATGGTGTGTGTTTTTTTGGTTATAACATGTGTTTGTGTGGGAGAAAAACGTTTGGAAATAAATCTATTTAGTTAAACTTTGTAGGTATAATCTGTATAGCTGTCCATGTAAGTTCTCTGCGAGTCTTTATACTCTGACAGTTGCAATAATTCCTCCTCTTTACATTAACTCCCGTAACAACGATTCCTCGAACATTATTCTCTACTCTTCTCTCCAATGACGCTTACGTCCTTATCTCTTCACGTTCCTTCTTGTCTTTAGTCACTTACAAGACAGCTGCCTTGGATGTAGGAAACTGGGGAGATGAGAGATGAGGAGAAGTTATAAGGACTAGTAAAATGTAGCACATATGTGCGATTTTGTTTTATAAAAAATGTTCCCTTACTTGCTTAGAATAATAAAATCATTTATTTATAATTCATTACAAATTTGGTAATCCCAGAATATCTTTGTGAATAATAACCTCATTTATAACCTTTATTTGATATTCAACTTATATTTGTTTTGAGTATCTTTCTCTTAAGTGTAAGGGGAATAGCCAGTGTGACTGTTATATGCTACAATGAATGGGCATATACTTTACACAAGGGTTAGTTTAGGTACAAAATTAATAGAATACTGGGGAGATTATGTTATCACAAATGCATGATTTTTACTTGAAGTACTGTAGACCTAATTTCTATAAAAAAAGAATACTCACTAACCCCTTCGAGTTATTCACTCCAGAGCACCTTCTATCCAGGACCCCCAGGTGTTAAGTACACTACAGGCATATTATCTCTGTTACCATTTCCCCCAGCGACTTGGTTTATATCCCCTGATGAAGGTTATTGGCGAATGCATAGATCCTTTTCTCTGAACCATCTTCGTTAAATTAAGTGTCTCTTGAAGTAAGTCACTAAGGTTTTCCACATCATGAGCGTGAAAGGGATTGAAGTGGTGCCATTGAGTGCCTCCTGAGACTCGGTTAGACAGGTTCCTTGCCACGTATCTACTTCGCCACAGATTGTTTGTAATCGTTATATAGGGGGAGTATTTGCCGAATTATACCACCTTGGAGGGAGGCTGGTTGCTGGTTACCCGCACAACAGATGCCGTCAGGTCGGTAGCCGGGAAATAAAGACCTTTTAGTGCTTGGACGAGGCTTTTACGGATCGCTATATATAGGAAATTCTTTTTAAAAATAAACAATTCTCTTTTGAATTATGTTTTTAAATTCCTTCTATTAGTTTACTCTATGCTTATACAGATCTTATTCAAATTTTTAAAATACTTTTCACCCACTCAATCTAGTATGTAACTTATTGTTTTCTTTTCTATATTGTAATTTTGTAATAAGACTCTGATGATAATGACATATTCAATCGAAACATACATAAGGGTTCAATCTTAGGTAACTTGTATTACCAGTAGTTTTTATTATTAAATAAATTTATTAATGAATTAATTTTAGTTATATTTGGGAGAAAAACATTTATCAAAAAGGGCAAGGTATGTAATACATTTATTTTTTCATATTTGCCTTCAAATAAGGGATAACATATGATTTCATAAAACAGCTAAACATAATTCCATAATTTGGGGATTAAAAGTGAATATTAAACACTTTTTTTAATATTCACAAAAAGTGTACAATCACATCGACGAACACAATCATTCGTTTAATTTCAAAAATCCTATGATTTTGGACACGGAAAGTAATTGGAGTAGACGACTATTTTCTGAAATGCTCCGTATAAGGTTGCAACAAAGTTCTATTAATGTTAATGAGGATACTAATAAATTGGCCAATATTTATATTCCTTTAGTCTTAAAGCTTGAAAACACTTTAGGGTTCCTAAGTTGTTGATGCACTAGATGCCTGGTAATGATTTATTTTTTCAGGCTATATTATTGATATATATATATATATATATATATATATATATATATATATATATATATATATATATATATATAGTTAACCACATTGTGAGGTTGATATGAAACTTTTATTTATCTATGTGGTTTTTTGAATACTTTATGGTTTTTGTGAATTGCTATTGTCAGGTCGTGTTCTTTTATACATTATTAGGAATTTGTAATGTAATTTATTGGAACGATGTCTTTTGCATGAATTTCGAGAGGTTATTAATGTTAACTGATGAGAGGTTTGGGAGTTTCGTTTGACACATTTTAATTAATTGTCTTATAGTTTTTATTATCATGAGCCTTTACTTTTTATAGTGTGCTTTTAATTATTTAATTTGATTATTTGTGTGGTTGTTTTGGTAACTTATTAGTATTAGTAACTTGTACATTGTAATGTCTTATATTTTATATTAATTTTGTATGTGACGTTTTTAGACGTAAATGTTAATTCTGTATATTGTACATGTATGCCCTAATGAGGACGACAATTTAGTCGTCGAAACGTAGCCGGATTTTTAGTAAATCACGGTTTCTTGACTCACGTATCAACCGAGATTTCATGCAACAGTTGATTCTATGTTAAGGTTATGTGGTAGAACAGCTGTTTTAACGTAGGTTATGTTACTTTTAAAACTTTATTTACATTAATTGTAATTATTTAATAAAAAGTAACTAAAATAAAAACATTCTTTGTTGACCTAAGCAGGAATTCACTTTAAAATATGTTATAGTAGTTGTTATAAAATAAATTCAGTGACTTTATTGGTTTAGTAAAGAGGTGCGACCACAATAAAGTTTTAAGTAAATATATTGTAAATGCTTGTGTACCAATGAAGAGTTTACTATAAGGGCTTTTATTTTCAATTCGTAATTTTAAAATATACTTTAATAAATAAATTCAATGTATTATGTACATTCTAAGGTGTATATTCTAATAGTAAACTACTTATCTTCTTTTAGTTGCTGAAGTCGTTACAAATAGAAGGCCTAATAATGAATAAATCCTCAACAATGGCAACACCAACCTGCAATGAAATCGCAATTGCCTGACACCAACATTAGGTAGGAACACGCTACACACATAATATGCATGATAATTACAAATTTATAAATATACAGAATTATTGTTAAAACTACCTTATTTTCTAAATTGTAAATATAATTTTTAACATATTAAAGTCTAGCTTTGTGACGTCATACGTTTACTTTGGGAATTTGCCTTCTGTCCACTTGAATACTTTCAATCTGTTTTTATTGGATTTTGTAAATGTAATACACAGATAGCAACACCTTACTTAGTAATAATTGTTTTAGTGCATGTCATTCCTTCCATAGCCTTACTAAAAAGGTAATTATAAGGTAATACCACTATTTATACCTTAGTTTAAAGATATCCTAGCCCCCGGATACCAGCATGATCTGTAGTTGGGTTTTTCCTGACAAGGTTTTTTTCTTCCCAGGTTTCTACATGCCGTCCTTACGCGACACTTTTATTCATTGCCTCCTGATTTTGCAATAGAGCTTATCAGTTTGTTACATGGGTAATCAATCATGATTCCCTCACGTGTGGTATGAATACTAAAAGCATGTGCATCTGAGACAGAGGCAGCTCACTGTAGGGTGACTGTCTGAGGGATTAGATCTGGGTTAAAAAAAAGATATATTTAAGACGGTAGTTGCTGCGCATATCTCTCACGACGAGGTTTCACGGCATTCATTTGTATCTAAACAGAGGGTTTACCTTAGATAAATGATTCTAAAATGTTTGTTTGGGCCGGTTGAGGCAACTTACTGACGCGTATTTGGGCAATGGGGATGTCAACATGGGTGAGGTCTTAGCTCTTGGGGCTAGAGGCTGTATTTTCGTATATGATTCTGGTAGTTTATAAGCAACTTAGTTACGTTGTAGTTTTCGGAACGGTGAGTATTTCTGCCCGTGACATTTATATTCGGTTTTTTGTTTTAAACACATAAATAGGACTTTGGTGTTATTGAAGTGTTAAAATCGTTTTTATCAGTTACTACACAGATGGTTCTCTCTGATATTGACTCTAATAGAGGTGGTGGAGGCATCTCCATCATTTACCCCTCAGGAAATAACGGTAGGCTCAAAATACCCACTGGCCAAATTGCTTCAAACTTCACTAGTGAACTAATTGCTATTAAAGAGGCGCTTACCCACTGTCGCTCTTTTCCTCCTCCTAACAACTCAATAGAAGAAATTGTACTTTTCTCAAACTCAAAATCATCATGGCACTCGAAGCCATACATGGTGAGACAAAACTGACAGAAGAAATTACTCTTCTCCATTCATTAAATATACCTTGCGTTCTCCACCTGCTCATGTCGGATTTGAGGGTAATGAGTGTGCAGATGCCCTTGCAAAGGTAGCACTCGAAGCCATACATAATGGTGAGACAAAACTGACACAAGAAATTACTCTTCTCCATTCATTAAATATACCTTGCGTTCTCCAGTGGACACCTGCTCATGTCGGATTTGAGGGCAATGAGTGTGCAGATGCCCTTGCAAAGGTAGCACTCGAAGCCATACATAATGGTGAGACAAAACTGACACAAGAAATTACTCTTCTCCATTCATTAAATATACCTTGCGTTCTCCAGTGGACACCTGCTCATGTCGGATTTGAGAGTAATGAGTGCGCGGATGCCCTTGCAAAGGTAGCATTCGAAGCCATACATAATGTTAAGACAAGACTGACACAAGAAATTACTCTTCTCCATTCATTAAATATACCTTGCGTTCTCCAGTGGACACCTGCTCATGTCGGATTTGAGGGTAATGAGTGCGCAGATGCCCTTGCAAAGGTAGCACTCGAAGCCATACATAATGTTAAGACAAGACTGACACGAGAAATTTCTCTTCTCCATTCATTAAATATACCTTGCGTTCTCCAGTGGACACCTGCTCATGTCGGAATTGAGGGTAATGAGTGCGCAGATGCCCTTGCAAAGGTAGCACTCGAAGCCATACATAATGTTAAAACAAGACTGACACAAGAAATTACTCTTCTCTATTCATTAAATATACCTTGCGTTCTCCAGTGGACACCTGCTCATGTCGGAATTGAGGGTAATGAGTGTGCAGATGCCCTTGCAAAGGTAGCACTCGAAGCCATACATAATGGTGATACAAGACTGACACAAGAAATTAATACTTTTACTAAATATACCTTGCGTTCTCCAGTGGACACCTGCTCATGTCGGAATTGAGGGTAATGAGGGTGCAGATGCCCTTGCAAAGGTAGCACTCGAAGCCATACATAATGGTGATACAAGACTGACACAAGAAATTAATACTTTTACTAAATATACCTTGCGTTCTCCAGTGGACACCTGCTCATGTCGGAATTGAGGGTAATGAGTGCGCAGATGCCCTTCCAAAGGTAGCACGTGACGAAGATCAACCTCTAACAGTCACTTATACAGATGCGAATGCTGTTGCCAAGCGAAAAATCTACATCAACCAGCATTTTAACAAGGCAACCATCCCCGATCTAAACTGCCTAAGAAACCTCTTTTCTACTATAGCTAGGCTGCTTACTGGACATTCTAAGAGTAAGAAGAAATCACCAACTAGTATAAAATTTTATCCCATTTCAAGTACTGTCCCCAATCACTACTAGCCCCAGATTATGTTTTGATTGCTAAGTCATTGTACATTCCCTCTTTCAACTTGAAGCACCACCAATGCTTCATGGCCATCGGGCTCCAGAACTGGCAGATCTTGTCATCAGAGCTTTTGGAGGGATCTGAACTTTTTACACTTTGCACATCAATAGACACTACAACAACATTTGTTTATTATGCAGTGCAATGGAGATATGAAAGACACTGAAAGATAGCACTAATCGTATTATCCACTTTAGGTGGCATAGAACGCCCTATAACCTACATCTTAACATGCACCTAGTTCTACTTAACCTAAACCAATACTTTTTTTTATTCAAAAGAACATAACTTTTTTTGATATTTTAAAAAACAAAACAGTTACAGAAATTATCAAATAGTATATAAATTTCATTTTATATGAAGCGTATTTTTGAAATATTAAAAAAGTGTTTTGTGTGGATCTAGATATGGGTATAGTAAACATACTGGGAAAATTTGGTAATGATATATTGATTGGATATTGAGATATCTGAAATAAATTTTTTAAAGCGTTTTCCGCCAATTTCAGAAAACGTAAAAACATTGATTTTATCCCAGTCCCTTCTGGGCAGTATGAGGGGTTCTATGTATCTTAATGTGCTGTGTAAAGCTCTTCCAGTTGTTTTTTTTTATCAATTCCTACTATTAGTTCATACTTTACCTATATATTTAAAATTTTCAATCGTAAAAAATACTTTTTATTTTTCCTCTCAAGTTCAAATAGGCGAAATTCTTTTGAACTTGTGATGAATGACACTTGGTTAGTACAGTTTTGTGCCAAATATAATTCAGTAATTAAATTTCATGAATTAATTTTAGTTTTATATGAGAGAAACACTTTTCACAAAAAGGGGCAATTAAGTTATTTCGTCACATTTGGCTTGATATAACTGATGAAATATGATTTCATAAAACAACTGATTTTATGTTATAGGTTATGTGGTAGATCAGCTGTTTGAACGTACAGATTATGTTACTTTACATTATTTGTGATTATTTAATAAAAAAAAGTAAATAAAATAAATATTAGGTATCTTTTTAAACTCATGTACGAATTGAGTTTAAAAATTCTTGTTTATATTACTTGTAAACAATGATTTTTTCCGTTAAAAACCAGTGATTTGTTATATTTGCATTATGTCTTGCTGTATTTAGGGGACAACTGGTGCTTGGGTTTTTCTTTTGATACGGTGAACGGAAACGTTGCAAGGAAAACATTGAACTAGTATGAAAAAATATTCAAAACAAAAAAGGTACATTTTAAAGTTTTTCAGGGAAACTGGAGTTATTAATTCATAGCGTAACAGGTTGTTGCCAGACTCATAATGAGTACGTCCGAGCGCTGTGTTGGTACAGTCGAATTAAATTTTATATCGAAAAATAATCTAAGGAGAGAATTTTTTTAATACAGGCTAATGACATATCACAGAAAATTTTGCTTTTTCAAAACACTCAATACTTTAACACGTTTTTAAAACACTTGTTGTCTGTGATCTGTCATTAGCCTGTATAAAAACATTAACAGTTATTAACAGACATTAAATAAAAATATTAGCTGAGGAGAGAATGTTAGAAACGGTGTATTTGTTGTTACTTGCTTCTTAGAATGATGATATGGTATTTATGAGCCAACCACTCCTCCGTTGAAAAGGTTACAACTGTAAGTAAAGCTATAATGGCAAGAGAGTTAAAGCAAATTCTTAGCGTGCATAAAACTGTCGGAGGTTTTCTTTTATGTTTCACCGTGATTTCCCGAGGGGATGGAATGATAGATTGGCCAGTGCTTCCATAGCGGATAATAAAATGTCTTGGCACGTAGCTCTCTCGTTGTCATTAAATGACGTCATCTTAACAATAGGACCGGGTATTGTAAGAACCCATTAGCGAGATTAGCCAAGTGCGAAAACATAATCATATTGTAACAGTAACTTGGTACGTGTTGTGCCAGTACAAAATGGCGGGAGTTTCAAATTTAAAATATCTCTGTTTGAAATAATTTTAAAAAAACTAGTCCTAAGCAAAATGTTGAAACAAAATCAATGAGAATAAATTAATTTGTATTTAAAAAATAATTTAATAACAGTAAATATGGGATATATATATATATATATATATATATATATATATATATATATGATGAATAGTTACTATCTGGAGTACATCCGTTCATTCTGCAGTCCATAAATTCGCAGTTCCGACGTTTCGCTAGAATCTCATCCAGCATTGACAAGGTGAACCCAACAACAGTAGAAGAGCTGGGTTCCAGTTGTTGGGTTCACCTTGTCAGTGCTTGATGAGATTCTAGCGAAACGTCGGAACTGCGAATTTATGGACTGCAGAATGAACGGATGTTCCAGATAGTATATATTCGTCATATTTTTCCATCCGTGAAGGAATACGTATCAGCATATATATATATACATATATATATATATATATATATATATATATATATATATATATATATATATATATATATATATATACAATTAAATGATACTTTCTTAAACAAGAATTTTTTATTTTATTTTTCTTCATACATTGAAGCTTTTCGCTGATTGGCAGTATCAGCATTATCAAAATTTTCAAAGACGTACCTTATCGTTCTATGGACTACTCAGATGTAGACATAGAACTATAAGGTACATTGAAAATTTTGATAATGCTGATACTCATAATCAGCGAAAGACTTTAATGTATGAAGAAAAATAAAATAAAAAAATTCTTGTTTATGAAAGTATCATTTAATTGAGTAGGCTATATATAAAACAAGAAAAAGAAATTCATCCAAGGATACAATATATATACATACATATATATACATATATATTTGTGTGTGTCTAACGTAAATACACATGGTGATAGGGACAAGGAGGAAGGAGAGATGAGGATAGGAAACTAGGCTTGAGATTAGGGGTAAGTGCTGGTGAGGGTTGGGCAGGTATGAGGGATTTTCCGGCCAATGGAAATTCCTTTTCCTACTACTTTTATTCGTACTTTTTGGCGCATAAAATGATAAAAATGAAGTCATGAAACAACGTCACATAAGAATTTTGAAAGTTCTGACTTATCTCAGCTCATTTTTTAATTTCGCTTTTACTGGCTTAACCGATTGGAAAACAGGTTTTTGCAATTTATAGTATTATTTCGAACCTCTTTATATAAAACATAGAAAACCTTTGAATGTTTTTTTGATTGTTTTGCAAAATGACGCTCAAATGGTGCAAAAAAACTGTTATGAACTTTTGGTTATATTAAAAAAATCATGATAATTTTTATATCGATCTAGGCTTATAGTAAAAGTAATGAATGTTTTTGTAACCAATTTTCTTATAAAACAGCCTTTACAAATTTGATAGCGACAGGATCGCGCTAATTGTGAAAAAAGTCATCAATTCTTAATAAAACTTCTCCTTTTATTAACATACTAGCTTTACCCGGGAGCACGTTTCCCCAAAATCATAATTTTTGCAATTAGAAAAGCAAATCAAACATCCAATTAAATATATTTCATTTACTGCAATGCTAGAGGATAGACAATGGTTTTCTTCATTTCATTAGGCATATAAACATACAAATTTTAGGTGTCCCAACACGTGAGCACGCAACATATCCGTGGTAAAAGCTCGAATGTTCCAAATTTAATTCAGCAATGGTTAATGAATGTCCTTGTGCCTTGTTTATGGTTATTGTGAATGCAAGACGCAACGGAAATTGTAGTAGTTTGAAATCAAAGGGTATATCGGAAGAAATCATCGGTATTAGTGGAATTAAGATCATCTTTCCTTTGAACTTGCCACCTCTGATTTATGCCTGGATCAAGTTGGGTGTCAGTCTTTTTGTGGTTGTTCTGGTTCCGTTGTACAAATACGATTTATAAAAATGTCGAAGAATATTATCGGCGCTCCTACTTTTAGTATCAATGTGTGATGGCTATAATTGTGCATAGAATTCAGAAATTTTAAACAATTTTAAGTAAATATTAATGTATTTTTAATTTTACATTATGCTGATGGGTTTTTAAATTATTTTAAGTGACGCTAGTATGGAAATAAATTATAATATTAGACTTATGGAAGGCTGTACACTGAATCATCCTAAGCCTCTAGGGCGGAGCCCCGTAGATTGATCTGCACCAAACGTCACACGAACCATCCATGAAAGATGTTAAACAATCCCTCCAAATTTTATTACCTTCTGTTTAGCGGTTTAGGCGTCTATAAGATACATTCATACACACATACATATATACATCGGTTTTTGAACAATCCTAAGCCTCTGGGGTGGAGCCCCGTGGAGCTCCTCCAAACTTCAAAACGAACTATCCTGGAAATATGTTAAGCAAGTCTCTAAATTTCATTAACTTCTGATCAGCTGCTTGAGCATCCATAAAATACATACGCACATTCATTCATTTATATATATATATATATATATATATATATATATATATATATATATTCAAGATCAAATAATATACACAAATACAGGAATATTTAATTTATTGAATAATAAACTCAAAGCTTTTCGTTGGTTTACATTACCAACATCCTCAGGAGTTACAATACTAAGAATGATAAAAGAACTGTCTAACAAACATGAAGCTACTAGATAAAGCAATACACAGTTGCCAAATCTATTACAATATTGCCAAACCTATTCCACTGCTGCCACAACATTATATACATTGAACAAAGTATGGTATTTAGGACGTATTTGAATTTGTTCATCTATTAATTTATTATTAATATTATGCTTGTAAATTTCAAATGCTTCACATACGTTCATTTTTAACCCTTTATTTACTTCTTTTATAATTTTCATATTGTAATAGATTTGGCAACTGTGTATTGCTTTATCTAGTAGCTTCATGTTTGTTAGACAGTTCTTTTATCATTCTTAGTATTGTAACTCCTGAGGATGTTGGTAATGTAAACCAACGAAAAGCTTTGAGTTTATTATTCAATAAATTAAATATTCCTGTATTTGTGTATATTATTTGATCTTGAAAATATTCTAACAGGAAAACACACTTGATATTCTATATATATATATATATATATATAGATATTGAGTAGCCAATTTTAAAACATAACTTTCCTGCCTCAGAAACATAGGTCCACAAATAGCAAAATTGTTATAAGTTTTATTTAATTTTATTTCCGAAGTTCGGTAGCTGATACATTTAACTCATGTTGAAAAGCAACAACAAAAAAAACTTACGGGAACACACGTACATAGGCCTGTGTGATAGAGAAAGAGAGGAGGTGGTGAGAGAGGACGGAAGGAAGAGGGGGTGGGTTTTCCTACAAATGGAAATCCCTTTATTTCTCTCTTCACTGGCTTTAACTTGTGTCCATTCATGTGGTAATTTCTTCTAACCCTTTCAGTATTAGATGGATCGGGGGGTGCGACATCGAGCGACGCAATAACGTGTGACATACTCGAGACAGAAGTAAAGCTGGGGAATTTCGAACCCATTTTACCAAGTTCATTAAGCCGACCAGGATGAAGCTTCACAACTCTCGTGATACACATTCTATTCTCAGTTTATATATATATATATATATATATATATATATATATATATATATATATGTATATATATGTATATATATATATATATATATATACAAATACAAGAATTATAACTGAATTTACAATTCAAAGCTTTTCGTTAGCTAACAGTACCAACATCATCAGGAATATTAAACAAATATGGTTTAATATTCCTGATGATGTTGGTACTGTTAGCCAACGAAAAGCTTTGAATTGTAAATTCAAATATAATTCTTGTATTTATATATTGACTTTCGTTCTTTATATATATATATATATATATATATATATATATATATATATATATATATATATATATATCATGATATATCACGTTGTCCATTATTTTTCCGTTGCACTGACTTTATGAAGTTGTTATTATTATTACTTTTAAATAATGTTTTCCACCACTAAGTGCAATATTTTTACCTTTGTGATAAGGCACCTTTCGGTCTCTTTTATTTTTATTTTTTTGTGTTCAGGTTGTCGTGTTGTGTTGAGATTAGGGTTTTTTTGTAAATTTATTGTATATGTTTTTTATAAGGTGTTTGTTGTATCAATCATTTAATTGTTATTTGTTATCTTGTGTGTATTTTATGGCTTTATTTATCATGTTAGTAAGTGTTAATTTTGTTTGTCCAGGGGTGGTTAGATTTGTAGTGTATTGTGGTGCTGTTAGAAGTTGGTTTTGTGTGTACTGTAGTTTTTATTTTATTATTATTTATATTTAATGTATGTCAAGATCGTTAATTGTTCTGTTTGTTTCTGTTTCGACGGTGAATTGTATGTTTTCGTTGTATGTATTTAATTTGTTTAGTATTATGTGTTCGTTGTGAATGGTAGGTTGGTATATTACAAGTATATCGTCTACGTACTTTGTTCATAGTAAAATTTAAAAATCTACCTAAAATATAAATACACCAATAACAAAATAGAAAAATTAACAAATATATATAACAAAGAATACAAACAGCATACAACAAACAAACCAAACAACAAAATAATAAAATATCTTAATAACACAAAACACAAAACAAATACAGAAAAACATAACCTATCAGGAATTTACAAAATTACATGTAACGGCTGCAATGCATTTTAGATAGGGAAAACAACCAGATCATTTAAAATAAGATTTGCAGAACATTACAGAGCATTAAAAAAAAAAAAACATCAAATGTTGCAGCACACCTGATATCACATAAACATGAAATAACAAATTACGAAAATAACCTAACCATACTCGAAATAAATAATAACCCAATAGAACTAAACTCACTAGAAAAATACCACATTTATAAAAACATACACAACAATTTAATAAACCTACAGACAACATATGCAGGTGACGTACTATTTAAAAACACTATACACGAGTCTCAAGAAGAAATATGTATGACGTCAACAAATACCAACATCACGGACCGAACATTCACATCAGAAAAATAGAGAAACAAAGGTAAAAATATTGCACTTAGTGGTGGAAAACATTATTTACAAGTAATATTAATAACTTTACACACACACACACACACACATATATACATATATATATATATATATATATATATATATATATATATATATATATATATATTATAAAGTAAAATATGTTTTCTTGTATAGTAATCAAAACAACTGAGGATATACAAATATCAGAAATATTTATTGATTCTTATTATTCAAAGCTTTTCGTTATAATATTCTAATATATATATATATATATATATATATATATATATATATATATATATATATATATATATATACAGTATAACCTCTCACATCCGGATCAATGTGGCGACAGGCCGATCGGGATACCGTAAAATCTGCATGTGGGAAAGATTATTTAATGGTTGTACGTTTGCTAGTGCAACCATTCCTATCGGAAGTAGATGCATGATTGTTTTTAAGTAAATAAGTTACACTTATTGAAGATTGTAATTATGTTTTAATAGCAATGCCGAACTGTACTTACAATTTAATTACAAGCCTGTATGTACAGTCCTTTAATACTATGCTGTAGATACATATGTATATTATTGATCAATATTGGTAAAACAAGTTGTTAAGGGTGGGTTACCTTTTTCGTTGAACACATCCCATTTTTCTTTGATGAAATATCCCTCTACCTTCGAAAAAGTAGACGATCGGCTGTTGTTGCTTCCGTCTTGTTCGACGTACTCGATCAGCTGGTCAAATACCTGGAGAGCTTCGCTATGCATCAGGGTTTGTTTTCTTTCGTCACCTACGTCAGGCGCTGGGTGTGTGCTCACTAAACCTATAGTTTACAAATTCGCGAAATAAAGACGGTTACTTTATTTTCATATTACGTCCGGTTATCGGAGGTTTTGGATAAGAGATGTTTAACTGTAATTGAAGTGCCCAAAACAAGACTCCAGTGTTGTTTTTTATTTTCAAAAACCAGAAAATAGTAAAAAGTGTTATACTCTAGAGCTTTGAATATTTACTTATTAAATTTGAAATGGTATTAAAATTTACAAAATCTGTTATTTTATAACACTTGAGCTAAATTGGATGCAGTTTTTCGAATCTTCGCTTTGGCTTCTAGCATACAATAAAATTATCTTTTCTTTGAGCCAAGTATACAAACATACTGTTTAAATGAAAGAAAGTATGTCTACAAGCTACGCCATCCTGCAAGGAAGGTAATATGGAATTAAGGAAGTATAGTAAAACGACAAAATGGTCCCCTGGTACTTGGGACATTCCAAAGTTTGTGAAAAGCGAAAAGAAGAAATAAAAGTATGTCTACAAGTTACACCATCCCGCTGGGAAGGAAATATGGAATTAAGAAGGTATAATAAAACGACAAAATGGTCCCCTGGTACTGGGGACATAGCCAAAGTTCGTGAAAAGCGAAATGAAGAAATAAAAGTATGTCTACAAGTTACACCATCCCGCTGGGAAGGAAATATGGAATTAAGAAGGGATAATAAAACGACAAAATGGTGCCCTGGTACTGGGGACATAGCCAAAGTTCGTGAAAAGTGAAAAGAAGAAATAAAAGATGGTGAAACAAGAATGTTGTTGACGAAGGCTCGCGTTTTCTTCCCCCTTCCTTCAAAGGCGTAAATATAGCGCTATGTGTTGAGATTATTCATAGTCTAGCTTGTTAAACCACACACCCACGTGACGTCCGTTGGGTCAGGCCTAAGACAGGGGGTGGTGTTAGTGCTACGACTCATTACACCAGTCAATAAGACACCATAGGCTTTAATGGTACAGGAGATATTATAAAACTATGACATCGTTGGAACAACGTTACTTGAAAGAAGTAGGCGAGAACTCATCCGGGGTTAAAAGAGGTGACAACTAGCTACCCGATCCAACACATTCACGACTCAACTCAAAACCTCACAAAAAATTAGTTTTTTTAAAAAAGGAAACACACTATTTCTAACCACAAACTAGTTTCGGTGACGATGTCCCCTTCCTCAGTGCTTGGCTACTAGTTGGTTTCACCTTAAACTAGTCTGTCTTATAGAAACCAGTGTGTTTCTTTTATTAAAAACTAATTATTTGGTGTGATTTTGAGTTGACTATTTTTTTACCGTTGTGAATAGTTCTTACAAGCTGAGATCTAATTATCTAAATTTACAAGAATATTACAGTGTGATAATTTCATTATTTTAAAAATAAACATTTTTATTCTCCACTTTTTTAATTCCTTCTATTAGTTTACACTCTTCTTAAATATGTATATATATATATGTATATATATATATATATATATATATATATATATATATATATATATATATATATATATATATATATATATATTATATTAAATATTGTGATATGTATATATATCTTTTATACAAAATTTCAATCGTTATTAAAATAATTTTAATTCATCCGCTCAAGTTCAAATACATTTGTTTAAACTTGTAGTGGACTACACTTGATGTTAATTAATACAGTTATTTTAAATGATAATTCATATTTTAAATTTAATGAATTAATTTTACTTTTTTAGAGGAAAAAACGTTTCAAAAAACGGGCAAGGTATGCAATAAAGTTATTTCGTCCCATTTGGCTTAAAATAAGTGATAACATATGATTTCATGAAGCAGCTGATTTCATAAAACAGCTGATATTATGTTATAGGTTATGTGGTAGAACAACTGTTATAACGTATAGGTTATGTTACTTTGTTTATATTAATTGTAATTATTTAATAAAACGTAACAAATATAAAATTTTTCTTTATTGACTTAAGTAGGAATTGACTTTAAAATAATGTTTGTGTACATTACTTGTTTTTATTTAACCTCAGTTGTTTCCATTATATTAATTTGTCTGCCTGCAGATATGATGTATTTCTGTAGACAAATGGCACACCCAAGTCTCGTAACATGCAACGCTACAGGATTGATTATTAATTCAAAGATTTGACGGGTTCGTGTTGCAAATGGTAATATTGACTTTGTGTTGAGAAAATTATCTTTTTCAAAGATTTTCCTTTTATATCTAAGTTGACAATACTGGATTAGTTTCCACAATAACGTCCTATTAACACAAAGAAACGTCAACACTGCGCAATGGGCGATAAAAGTAAGTTGCTAAAAATTGAATAGCATGAAAATTTCTACGTTAGTTAGAAAAGGGCATTATTAATGATGTAAAAATATACAGTACTTGTTATATGACTTGCTTATAAAAGCTTCATAATGGACAAAGAGATTGCTATAACCAAAATGGAATAGAAGAATATTCTTCCATATAAATACAACTATCTAACAATATACAGTACTTGTTATATGACTTACTTAGAACAGTTTCATAATGAACAAAGAGATTGCTCTAACCAAAATGGAATAGAAGAGTATTCTTCCATATAAATACAACTATCTTAAAATATATAGTACTTGTTATATGACTTACTTAGAACAGTTTCATAATGGACAAAGAGATTGCTCTAACCAAAATGGAATAGAAGAGTATTCTTCCATATCAATACAACTATCTAAACATATACAGTACTTGTTACAGTATATGACTTGCTTATCAAAGCTTCATAATGGACAAAGTGATTCCTCTAACAAAAGTGGGATATAAGAGTAATATTTCTAATGAATACAAAATATGACCGTCCATCATCAACTATTATCTCAACTTTATATATCTGAGACCATTAATAAGTATGTGTAAGCTAGGAATGTAAAATGTAGGGATCTACTGTATATATTACAGCATTAAAATGTTGTTTTCATAATTAACGTAGATGTGCTCATGAAATTAAATTGCACAGTTCTGTGGTTTCTTTGTGTTTATAGAATGATAAAGTTTAATAACAAAAGTTCTTCAGCTCTTTTCTCTTGTGGTCTCTGCTTAAAACATAAAGGTAGTGGATAGATATCTTGCTTCACCTCGGTGGAAAGTTGGTTTACTTCAGGTACACGGAGGCAACAACCCCCGTGTTGTAACTAGTGACTTTTGCCCGTGTGTTTGTGAAATGTTATTGGAGAAAGAGAGGATGAATCATGAAGAAGGTTGAAGAATAGAACCTAGGCACTTCCCTGTTATCTCTTCGTCCAAATTACATAAACATGCTAATGTTGGGAAGAATCTACAGTCCAGCATGTGAATCCAACTTCATACTGGTGTATCCCAACCGGATGACAAGGGTCTGGTCAGTGACGGGGTGGCTTGGTGCCACGACCCGTGCTATCAGTATTTAAGAGCCTGAGGGTCTTCCTGTAAGGCCTGAAAGTCACCACTCCTAACGGTCATTACTGGCCCTGAGATTAGAAAATACTCCAGCCGGACTATACGGTTTCTCGCATCCTTCCACAACCATCAGGGACCAGTAGAGCCTTCGAACGGCCAGGACTACTATGGCCAGTAACATGCGACAGTGCTTTTTGGAAATGTGTAGAAGAGTAAAGAGGGGTGGTGAAAAAAGAAGAATGGGCATAAGGAGTCCGATCCGATTCCCCCAACTTGTCAAAAAACACAAAGATAGACCCTTTATGTGAAAGTATCTTCAATCTATCATGAAGCTCCACCCCTACCAAACTCGCCCTGGTGTCTAGGCACGAGGCGGGGGGATCGGTGCCACGACTCATGGTACTATTAATTGAGAGTCTTACGAACTTGCTATAATGCCTACGCTGGTCACCGGCTCGTGGAATAAGTCAAACACCAACCAGGAAAAACGGTTTTTCCCGCTTTCACAAAACTACTCGAGACCCGTAGAAACTTCCTAACGGCTAGGTATCTTTACCTCGGATTATTTCGGACCAGATAGTGCAATCGGACCTTTATCCACTCTCGGTTGGCGTTACCTAAGGGCCAGACCCTCAAACTCGGGACTGGGTCCTAGATGGGAATAACTCCCTTCCATTAGACCTTTAGAGGTATGCCCAGTAACAGTCATCATCCTAAATCTACCTATATCTACAATCCTTTCACATACCTTTCATAATCCTGTAAACAATCTTTTCATACTAGCTGATCGCCCTAAAAATAAAAAACAAAAATAAAAAAGCTGACGACTCGCAATAAGTGATACGTCTAATTGTTTTATTTTATTTACCTTCTCTTGATCAACCCATTATATTTTTTGTGGAAACTAATCTTTTCAGAATATTTTGAATTAATTAGGTGAAATAGTAATAATATCCATTTGTTACCATGTTCAACTTGAGACACTAGTCTACCTTTATACAATTCAGCTTGTTTCAATATATACCACTTGTGTGAAGTAGAACTTACTTTTTGTTTAAATGAGGATTTTCGTTTCGTGGTATATTTCTTTTATTAATATTTGTTGAAGTTTATAAGCAATAGTAACATTTTGGGTAAGATATTGAGAATCAAAGGGAAGATTGAAGTAGGGGCTTAAATATCCCCTGAAATATGTAGAAGGATTATTACCCGGCGTGAGCAAGGGAAGGATTACTGTTTCTCTTGAAATAGTCTTTAACGAAAGGTAAAACAGGTGTCTAGCAGCTTTCTCAAGTTAGGGGATGAAAGCACAAAAACGTTTCCATATATTTTTCAATGGTTGCTGAAAATAATTTACTGAAGATTAAAACTTATTTAGAATTTGTAATGCGTACAAAATGCTGACAAAAATATAATATATAGACTACATAAACCTGTAATTGATTTTAATTTCAAATTAAAGGTAGCGTTTAAAAAATTTTCATTTAGAGGGTTTCACGCAAAGATAACAAGATACAAAATCGCGCGCGAGCCCGTGAGTGTATGAAATGTCATTCCATCTGTCTCGTTACTATGCAAATTGCGCTGTGAATATAGCGCCGAACCTGTACAATACAATTACCCGGTTTACATAATGTAACGCGTCCATTCGACGTAGATCTGTCAAGTCAATTTATTTTAATATAGTAATCTACGTAATATGTTTAGCTTGGCTGATTGAAAATAAAGGAGGAAAGTTGGTGTAGTGAAGTTGCCGCAATGGGTTCTTAATAATCCGTAAGGCACATAATATTGCTGTTGTGAACCAAAGGCGTTCTTGTTTACAGTTTAAAACAAATAGTATAAACATTTTTTTTAAACATAAATTCCTAAGCTGAAAAAAAAATGTTCCATTATTTGCTTACTCTCAGTTTGTTTGTTTATTTTATTCGTTTTAATCATTATTAACCTTACAAACTATTTTTGATATTTTGTGGTACCCATGGTAAAAGTTTAAAAATGTATAGTAGAGGTTTCGAAGACAACCAGATGTTGGATAAAAGTTCATATACTTCTTTGAGAAATTCATTTCTTGGATTTGGAAAGTTGGCCCAGAGCCAAGGCGCCCTAGACTTTGAACATTAAGGTTTATAGTTCGAATCTAGTTGGGCCCCTAAATTTTTATAATTTAATTATTGAATAAATATTTGAAACTGTATTAACATCAATTGCCATCCACTATAGGTTTAAAAAATTGTATTTGAACTTGATTAGATGAAGAAAAACGTATTTTATTAACGCTTGAAAATTTGTTCAAGATGTATATCAGGAGAGTGTGAGGTAATACGAGAAATTTAATGGACCCTTCCGTATGATCCTTGATTCCTACGAAAGTATATTTTAAGGTCTAGCTTGCACTCGTAGCACAAATAATTAAAACTTCACCATAAAAAGTACTTTGAGTTTTACAAAAAAATTAAAAAAAAAAAATATTTATTCGGATATGGAAAAAATTACTATAAAAAGAATGTTTCTCCAACCCCATAAATATTTTCCAATCTTAGACCTACATACGTTAATAAAAAGTATCAAAATCGGGATTACTGTGTTTTAAAATTTTTTTGCTAAAAACAATACATTCTGCACCAGATACAAATAGTTTTAAGTCTCGAAAAACTAAATAGTTGTTAAAATTCGAAATATTTTAACCATAACCTCAACGTACGGACATAAAACTGTTTAAAGTAAATGTTTCTATTTTACTAGCTATTTTACGACATAACTGCAAAGTACTTAGGTTTTATTGTAAAAAAATATAAGTCTATTAAAGGAAACACGAATTCGCCAAAGGATAAATATTGCAAAACGATGTAGTTATGGGTAATTTTGTATAAACTTGAAGTGTCTTATTAGAACACAATACTATATTATGTTTCTTTACTATATAATAACATAAATACAAAGTATCGTCTTATAATAGATTTGGTTATAAAAATAAAACAATAAAACCGTCGCTTAGCACATAAAATACGGCATCAGTACATTTAAACTAGCGTTTACTCGAACACCATTGACCTAGTTATATCAACAAACTAAGAGTTTATACATTGTAAACTCGAGATGGCAGTGACGAAACTAGGTACAATCAAGTTCCCTCGATGTTAGTTTTAATAAATTACCAAGTAAAATATTTTGGGCGACACCTACATGAAATTTATCACGTAAACGATATATACACAAAACGACACTATGTATAAAACACCCTTTTCAAGGTTTAGGTAATGGAAATGAAGTTTGGTTAAGGCAGTGGTTTTGTTTCAGCGTTGAGCCACAACGAGCGCTGTAACTGTTTAAAACCAGAACTAGAAATATTTGTTTATGGTTTTGTTCCAAAGTTCTATAAACCAATATTTTTTATAATAAAGTTCTGAACAAGTAATAAAAACAAAACAAGTTTAAAGTCAATTTCTACTTAGATCAACATGAAAATGTTTTATTTTAGCTACTTTTTTTAAAAAATAATTACAATTAATATGAATAAAGTAACATAACCTATGAGTAAAACAGCTGTTGTACCACATAACCTATAACATACAATCAGCTGTCTTATGAATCATATGTTGTCACTTATTTTAAGCCCATTTGGGACGAAATAAATATATTGCATACCTTGCCCCATTTGTGAAATTATTTTTTCTTTTATGTAAAACTAATTAAATTTAATCAGTGAATTAAAATTTGAAAAAACTGTTAATATTATGTGTCGTTTAATACAAGTTAAAAAAAATGTTTTTGAGCTTGAGTGGATAAATAAGAAAAATTTTACTAACGATTGAAAATTTGAACATATTATACATAAGAAATTGTAAGGGAATTAAAAAATAAAGCACTTCAATTAAACAACTTTTAAGGAATATGGCTAATTTTAGGGTTTATATTGTTGAAACAATTCAGTTAGGCAGAGCAGTTTTATTGCTTCCATTAAGTCTGCCGGTTTAGCGATCGGACGCCGGGATATAATGTGTCGAGGCAACTGTATGTGTTTGCCTGTTGCTATCGGATCCAGTAACGACCGGACGCATTTACATAGGCGTGACAAAAGGCCAGCTTCACATAGACTTGCACATGTACGGTTTTACAACAAATATTTTATAAGCACAGTTATAAATTGTTTCTATTTTTAAACAATACCATTACAAGTTGATAAGTGTTAGTACGTAGGATTCTCATTTTTTGAAAGTGGACAAAATTTACTGCCCAAAAGCCACTTTATTGGGCAGGATTAGTAGAGTTGTACGAGTATGTATATGACGATGATGCTCACCAAAATGTATCCTCATCTCATACCTGGCACACACACACACACACACACACACACACACACACACACACACACACACACACACACACACACACACACACACTCACACACACACACACACACACACACACACACACACACACACACACACACACACACACACACACACACACACACACACACACACACAGACACACACACTGCGTCGGCCAAATTGAACATTGCAAAAATCTTGGTAATTCGAGAGAATAGGCATTTAGGCTTAAACAAAAGGATTTGCAATAAAGAAGACTTGCGAAAATAAAACAAGGCATTAAATGAATTTGGAGGGAAAAAATAAAAAATTTGTTATAACAAAATTGGAAATTCAAAGCAGATCATCATATAAAGTAAAAGGCCGAATCAAAGTCAAAACAAAATATTGTAAGGAAGCAGAGTGTGTTCGAGATTATAAATAAACAATCTCCTTCCTAATACTATCAACGCCTTGATAGGTAGAAAAAAAACGACTGATAATGTTGCAAAATGTGATACGGTGTTCAATATCAACACCACCTCGATCTGTGGAAAATGATAAGCCAGCGGAATTAGTGAAGTACGGAGAAGACATCTTCCATTAAAACATATTTAAAAACACACAAAGACACATTTAACACACATCCCACCTTCAACAATATTCATAGAGACTTTAGGGCAAAAATGCATCTACTTTCTTTAACCCTTGGAGGAAGCTTATCTCTTTAGGTAAACTATTTTATCCACGCTAACAAAACAGTTCCTTATGTTCATTGCAGAGCATGATGTCCCTTAATTAGGTGTATGATATCCCTCATACACATATACCACGTGTCCTTTGTGGTTGGACTTTAATAAACAATATAATAATATTCTTGAATTTTATAGTCCATTACCTTCGGTAAATCTTAATTTTGTTAATAATGTTAAAGTGATTAATTAATAATATTGTTAACACTCTGGTTTCTTAATAAACATAATTAAAATAGTTAGCTACCTCTTAAAGCCCCTAGCTATCTATACACAGGTTGCCACGCAGATGAGTTTGATATTCCATTTTTATTTTAATAACAATTTTCCAATTTACTATAATTTTAAGTTAATTATCTTCGACAGCTTCGAAGTGCCACGAAGATATTCTCCCCATTTAGTTACAAACACTGGCAGTGAAAATAATTACCCTTCTCTTGTTTCGCTGGGAATATGTTTTTAAATTTTCCTCGTGTTTGTTGTGCTCTTTGCATGTGAATGTTTTCTGTAAGCGTACAATTTCATAAAACCTGGAGTAACACCATCCCCGCATTCTCGCACCGTAACACTGTGCCTAACTCCATTAACTTGTAAACACGGTAGAGGCCTACGGAACATCGCTATGTTTCTTACGGAACCTATCTCTAAAATAAAAACGCCGAGAACATGGCCTTGAGGCAATGGAGTTTCTTTCTTTCAATCACTTACTGTGATGGATTTTCTGCCAACAGTAAACATACTTAAGAAAGCTTTTAAACCACAATCAGAAGCGCTTTTTTTTAACCAGTTTTCTTTTGTAATTTAGGTCACTAAAATTTCAGATGTTTCAGATAAAGGTAAATTAAAGGTTGTTAGTCTTAAGGAATTAAAATATTCTTTACTCATGCGACAATTTTCCACAAAGTATTGTCAAAAAACTTTCTACAACCTTTATAAGAGTTGAATGAATTAGTGCACAAATTGAGGAAATTAATTTGAAGTAAACATAATTATAACTTGCGTTGTAATGTTTTAAACACTTCAAAAAACCGAATCCACAACGGCGCTAAAACTTTAATGAATAAATTAATATTCAATAAACGTAATATGTATGTTATTTGAAAATACAATACAGAATGTTTAATTATATGTCAAGTTTAATTAAACTCGTAGATATTTCAGATTTATGTAATATGATTGCATTAAATTGTATATACGTAAAATATTCTCGTTTACCAAAAACATCTATAGAGCTGACAAGCAGTAGAGGACAAATTCTGAACCATATCACCGAGAAGTGAAAAAATAGATACTCAAATATACTCTCAATTAACCTAAAATAACCTCATATTAAATAAAAACAACCTCTTACCACAAATTCAACAATTTTTTTATTTTAACCTTATGTACATTTCGATTACAAAGTAATCATCTTCAGAGGTATTTTACAATGACTGAAGTCATTTGTAAAATACCTCTAAAGATGATTACTTTCTAATTGAAATGTACATAAGGTTAAAATAAAAAATTGTTGAATTTGTGGTAAGAGGTTGTTTTCATTTAATATAAACATTTACGCCACAGTTGCTTCAAGGTGTTATCAAATAACCTCAATTGACATTTTTGTACTTTGTATAAACGTATTTACATTTCATATTTTTTGTAATATTATGTGAATAAAGTTAGAACTAACCAAAGAATTTCTTTTTGAGTTGTTAAAATACAATTTAAATTAAAAAGCTTTAATCCATATTTAGCTTTAAATATAATTTAGTAATCCAACTTCCTGTGGAACTAAATCACAAAGCATATGGGAGTTTACCAACTTAAACGACGATATAAAAATAACATAATTTTTGGGTACAGTTATAAAACAATTCGCCCTTGGGAATTTCCAGAAAATTTGAGCTGCCATATTGAAAGGTTTTTTTTAATAAGTCTGGGGATATGTACCAACAGGACAGTTTATAGGTACCTGTGTGTAAACAGATAATGTAGGGTAGAGTCATAATTTGACCCGAACTATTTAATTGTTTCGTCGTTAAGTTAGTCATCGTCAAGGCTATGTATGACACCATTTTCAGCTGGTTGTTTTCAGGAGTGCAGTTTACGACGTAAACATTGTAACTTTGTTCCTGCACATTTAGAAAATCCTTTAATTTTAACAAATCACATATGTATATGCTGAGCCAGAACGTGTAGTTGAGTTCGGCCGTGGTAATACATAATCAAACAAACACACAAATAGAAATTCTACACCTTATCAAGAAAACCAAAAACATGAACACAACAGAATATTTCTAAATATAATAATACAACAAAATCCAAGTACAACACAAACTAAAACACTCACAATCAGTTACTATATTCGAATACATAATACAAAACTACACTTAGAACAATAAGTAACAGATTTGCAATAAAGCAACACACATGAGCAACAATGTACGGAACACAAATCTACTGAGAAATATCACCAAGTAGTCGTTTTTGTCAAGTTGTTGTGGTTCCGTTGAACACGTCGAAAGTCCGGACGACAGCGGCCGCCAGCTCCGTCGCCTTTTGACTGAACAGAACAGTTCTCAGATGGTTTTCAAGTGGTACCATTTCCAATGTCATAACACGCGACGTAAGTGCTGAACATTTGAAGATGTATCTCGGGGTTAGACTGACATCCGGACAGTTTCTACAGGGAACCTATATCTTGGTCTTGTCTGGGAAAATCTTGGCCTGTCTCTGAAATGATTGGTTCTTAGTCTTCCAATGACCGATGTCAAATTTCTGGCGCAGTTGTAGTCGGTGATAAGTTGCCTCTTTACGACATGAGGTAGGAGTCTGTTTTGGGCCTCTGCGTTTGCATCTCCAAGTGTAATGTTGTTACCCGGTTGATCGTTTCCACGGGCTTCTTTGACCAATAAGTCAGCACACCCATTACTTTCAATGTTTACGTGTCCAGGGATCCATTGTAGATGACATGATTTTCACTTACAGTGCAGAATATCTAGCAATACATTTATCATAAGTAGGTGATGTTTGTGTCTCCGTTTGTTATTGCATCTAGCACAATTTGTAATATTTTTTGCAAGTAAATTCATAAATACGTATGAACATTAGTTATACTCAATGGAACGAGAATATCGTAAATTTTCTCTACGTGATGAGTCCACGTGATCACATTTTTAGGACCTGCTCGCCAGAAGGACGAGGCCTTGAAAAGGACATAAAGGGAAAACATTACATGTAGGACCTGCTCGCCAGAAGGACGAGGCCTTAAGGACATAAAGGGAAATAACCATTTTGAAAATACATGACATGATCAAAATCTAAAGAATTCTTGATCAAGATAGACTAAATTGTAGGAATATTATGACCTTTTTCAGCAGAACTATTAAAAGTCTATAGTTGCGTGCAAGGGGGGATCAAAGTTATCGACATGCTCGATATGCAAATCTTATGCACGTTTAAGTGAAATTTTAGTCACTCTGTAACTGTAAGTACTATGAAGAAGTGAAGTGACGATAGAAACTGTTCAGTACATATGCAAAAATCGAGTTTTAACAAGTTCGTAAAACGCAGGGAAACGACAAGTGGATCGAACAACGTACCGCGAAGTTTTATTTTTGTCCGGACAAAAGCGATTACACGCGACCCTCAATTGTTTTTTTTACACGAAACACCCAATTCAATTTACTAACAAAAAATTTATTCGCTTTGGCTTACACACAGCCGGAACATGTCCGATTGGGAAATGTATTCGGGAAAAGCGTTTTTATTAGCTGACTAAAACAACTCCTCGCGTCGGTTTATTGAGCCTAACTACCTGACTAAAATTTCCTTTCATTACTGCCTAAATAAGCATAACATTGGGAGTTTCATACGCATCTGTTTCCTGCTCATTATATTTGCATAATATTTAGTCTTAATTTTCTTTACTTATCTACAGTCACCTGAAACTAATCACGGGAAAATATTTCGATTAAAATAGTTCTGGCTTGATCTATTTTAATGAAATATACATCTATGTATTTTTTAAGGATTTTCTTTATCTTATTTTGTTCCAAAACTGGAAGCATCCTCAAAATTTCTCGTTTCTAGCTGTGCGTTGCACAGTCAGCGAGTGAATCAGGATATGTATTACATATTGTGTAACACACCGAATAAATTCTGATTGCAAATATTTATGTTACGTGATAAATTTGTTGCTTAGTAAATGTAAAGTAGGCTTTGCTTGAAAGAAATTTCTGTTTTTTTTTTTTTTTAAATATTGTTTCATCGACAGAGCTAGCAGGAAATTCTTACAATGTTTCTGAATGCACAATGGGGAGGTGGCATTTCCGAATTCACGTGTTAAGGTTCTGTGGGAAATTGACAAAGCACTCTCTCGCAACACGTCTCATAAGGAGAAGCAAGATGAGCTAGCAATTGGTAAAAATTTTTATAAAACTTTTAAATAATGTGATTTCTAAATTTATTAAAAACGGGAAATGTTATTAGTGTAATTAAACATTACTCCTGTTGGTAAGCTAAACATTACTCTTGTCGGTAAGCTAAACATTACTCCTGTTGGTAAGCTAAACATTACTCCTGTCGGTAAGCTAAGCATTACTGCTGTCGGTAAGCTAAACATTACTCCTGCCGGTAAGCTAAACATTACTCCTGTCGGTAAGCTAAACATTACTCATGTATTAAGTTAAACATTACTGTTTTCGGTAAGCTAAACATTACTCCTGTCGGTAAGCTAAACATTACTCCTGTTGGTAAGCTAAACATTACTCCTATCGGTAAGCTAAACATTACTGCTGTCGGTAAGCTAAACATTACTCCTATTGGTAAGCTAAACATTACTCCTGTTGGTAAGCTAAACATTACTCCTGTCAGTAAGCTAAACATTACTCCTGTCGGTAAGCTAAACATTACTCCTGTCGGTAAGCTAAACATTACTCATGTATTAAGTTAAACATTACTGTTTTCGGTAAGCTAAACATTACTCCTGTTGGTAAGCTAAACATTACTCCTGTCGGTAAGCTAAACATTACTCCTGTCGGTAAGCTAAACATTACTCCTGTTGGTAAGCTAAACATTACTCCTATCGGTAAGCTAAACATTACTGCTGTCGGTAAGCTAAACATTACTCCTATTGGTAAGCTAAACATTACTCCTGTTGGTAAGCTAAACATTACTCCTGTCAGTAAGCTAAACATTACTCCTGTCGGTAAGCTAAACATTACTCCTGCTGGTAAGCTAAACATTGTTCCTGTTGGTAAGCTAAATATAACTCTGTTGGTAAACTAAACATTACTCCTGTTGGTAAGCTAAACATAACTCTGTTGGTAAGCTAAACATAACTCTGTTGGTAAGATTATCATAAATGTGTTAGTAAGCTAAACATTACTCCTGTAGGACAAATTGTGTCATGCGTCCATAGTGACTTTATAAGTGGAAATGCCTAAATTTCAAATCTTGTAGCTTCCAGTTTAGAAGTAGGCCTATTACTCGTAGATCGACCATAAATATTTTTCATCACATTTTTTTGAATGTCGGCTTAGGTCCTATTTGTACTACCCGATTATGCATAGTGAAAGTATCCCTTTCCAAGGCTGGACCTGGAAAAACAGCTGATAATAGGTTTTCGTGTAGTTCGCGTTTGGCCGCCAGTTATGCTAGTAGTTTGATAAATATATAACCTAGATGTTTGGAATCATCTGTTCTTATTAATTTAATTAACTGCATAAAGGGAACAAAACTGTTCCGTTTATGCAGTTAATTAAATATACGCTATTCCTATACGCTTTGTTATTCTAAACATTTTCAAGAATATATAGAACACATTACTACAACATTGTAAGCAAGAAATATTGTAGGTTAGCTAAATCTGAATATCAAGTTGGCGTCGTAGGTAAAAATTCTATTTAACAATTGGTAGTAGAAAAATGTCCAGTGAGGTTCTATATAAATTGCGTACATCTTTTCAGTTAGTGAATACAAGTAGAAAGTGGAATGTGATTTTAATAGAGGGACAAGAATAGGTAACTCATTTGTGGTTGGATAAGAAGAAACGATGACGTCTTAAAGCTTTACTAGAGTCGGTTTAAAGAAATGTTTATAAGCAAAGCAAAATTATAATGAAGGAAGTAGGCGTGGGACGGGCAAAGAATCGGCATTTCCACTCGGTCCCGCCATTGTACTCCTACTACTAAACGTTGTCAAAGGGTTCTACAATTAGGAACGCATAGTTAAAAATAATCCAAACCTATTTGAATAAGGAATAAAAGAGCGTTGTAGAATATCTCAAGTGCATACGACCTATTGGCTTAAAAGGCTTTAAAGAGTTGAGACGTGTTAATTAAGTGAGTTATGGAATCTTAATAAATTATATTGATATTACAAGCTTGATAAAAAAAATTAGGTAAGGTTAGGTTACGTTATGTTAAATTAAGATAGGTTAGGTTTTGTTGGAGAAGTTATGCGGGTGTTTCGGAATTAATAGAGTCCAGAATACTATTGTGGTAAGAACTAAGTGGTGAGTAAAAGAGCCAACTAGCGAGAAGGTCTTGGGCACGGTTGTAAGATGTTTGGTAGTGCGTGCTATGGTCGCTTTGCGCGATTCCCAAGCCCTTAATAGTTCACAATTTTCCTTATATTTTAATTGCACATTCTAATGGACTATTAAAAAGCATACAATTCTTTTATTACAGAAAGTAACATAAGCATAATATATCTTCAAGTTTTTAAATTTAATGTTTTCAATTTATTACGTATATAAATTATAAAATGTTATTTAATAGAAAATTAACCCAATTAGGCCTAATAAATATAACTCCAGCCATTACATAACCAAAGTGTATTGAAATAATATGAAATCATATGTTACTACATAATCCAATAAAATATAATATATTTATGAATGTATAGGAAATTTAATGGAAACAAATTTAAACATAACCTCTAAACAGTATCAAAGTAAAGACTAAAACAGCTGACACCACTGAGAGCCATGTTTTGTGTTCGGAAATGTTCGGAAAAAAGTCGTTAATCTCCGGATTGGTACATTTATTTGAAAATTTTTGATGCCTTTTTAATTTCTCTTCATGATAAAACGAACCCAATTAGGCCTAATAAATATAACTCCAGCCATTACATAACCAAAGTGTATTGAAATAATATGAAATCATATGTTACTATATAATCCAATAAAATATAATATATTTATGAATGTATAGGAAATTCAATGGAAACAAATTTAAACATAACCTCTAAACAGTATCAAATTAAAGACTAAAACAACTGTCACCACTGAGAGCCATGTTTTGTGTTCGGAAATGTTCGGAAAAAAGTCGTTAATCTCCGGATTGGTACATTTATTTGAAAATTTTTGATGCCTTTTTAATTTCTCTTCATGATAAAACGACGAAGCTCTTTATAAAATGGTGTATTTTTGATTCACAAATGTTGTTAGGGTTGCGTACAGGGGAGGTGTTAAAACAGATTACTGAGACTAGAATATCAATATACGAGAGGGACATTATTTTAATTAAACTGGATCCAGCTAGAAAGCAAACGAGCAAAACAATGAACTAGTACGTGCTAGCGGACCGACGAACAGTCTTGTATATTTTTAGCTGTTTCAACGCCATAAAGGTACAAGTTGGGACTTGTGTACTGTGTTTTGTACAAACTGGGCTTCGTCCATTGGTCGGAGGGGCGATACGTGTAAATATGTACGATATTGGACCGAGTCAAATGTAATGGAAACATCCAACGGATGTCATTGTGATTTTATTTATGAACACAGATTCGATTTGTCATCACTTCGATAAACAGCTGTATTAAAGCAAATCTCTCCATCACGTAGAATATTTGATAAGCATGAACAAACACTAGGTTTATTTATTTTTTTTAAAACCTGTTGTGTTGTTTATTTATATAAAAAGTATTCTTGATATCGTATTGTACACAATATGCAGCTCTATTGAGTTAAATATTATTTATTTGTTTTGTAGTGTTAGGGCAAGTACGAGTAGAATTTGAATTAAGCTATTTATTAGGAATATACTGTGGTAGAATTTAATAATAAATACACAAGAACCTCTTAACCACAAACTTTCTTTATTTTACTTTCATTTACATTTCAGTTACCAAGTAACCATCCTCATAGGGATAATATACAAGGACTCATCTTTGTATGTTATCCCTCTGAGGATGGTTACTTGGTAACTGAAATGTACATAAGGGTAAAATAAAGAAAGTTTGTGGTTAAGAGGTTTTTGTGTATTTATTATTTGAATTTAAAGCCCATTACAAAGGTTATAGGAGGATCACGGCTCTAAGTGTGCAATGCGGGTGTAGCTACCCATCCTTGTAGGGAAAGGATAGATTAGGAAGCAGGGATAATTGCAATAGGAAGTGGGCCAGCAAAGTACAAGTTACATCTTGTTGAAAGAAAGATGAGGAAGATTAAATGAAATCAGTTAGGAAGAAGAAAAGGATACGGAGCCTGATAGTGAAAACTTATGGCATCTAGTGGGCAGTGGCGCTTATCTGAAGTACAGTGCGTTCAAAAATTTCTTCCGTGGAGTTATATTTTATATAATTTTGTTGGATTTTCCTGAAACTTCGATGTGGATTTGTTGAACGTACAGGGAGGAACCTGAACTACCAAGATGGCTCTATATTCTGATTCACCGGCCCCGCTCTGGTTAGTTACACCACAAGTATGTATGCACTTTCATATACTTTATACGGCCAACGAACTTTCTGTTTACAATGCCGTCACCGTCCTTTCCCTTTAACCACTTTGTGGGTTTACGATGTTTGCAAGTGTACCGCCACAGCGTAGCAAAGCCTCAGGCGCCTCCATTAATAAGCTTAATGCAACCCCCCCTCCGTTCCCGTAGGACTATCTTGTGTTCTGGGTTTATTCTCACTTGGATAAATTATCCAAAATGCTGGAAAGGGTAACGTGAAATAATGTTAAGTAACGTGCATGTACTTACGTTTAAAGCACGATCAAGCATAGATAATCCTACAAAATTTACTTTTTATTTTTCAACCTATAACGAACAACTCGATTTTCGAATTGATTCGGCCAAATATGTTCTCGATCTAAACAACCGATATTTATTATTAAATTCTTTCTATTAGCTCACATTCTCCTGATGTAGTTCGAAGTCTAGTGCACCTCGGTACTGCGCCAATTTTCCAATTCCTAGAAATATTTCTCAAAGATGTATATGAATTTTTCACCCCATCTGGTTATCGTCGAAACCTCTATTGTACAACCTTCAACTGTTGCCACGGTTACCACAAAATGTCATAAATAGTGCTCAAGGGTAACTAATATATATATATATATATATATATATATATATATATATATATATATATATGCTGATACGTATTCCTTCACGTATGGAAAAATATGATGAATAGTTAATATCTGGAGTACATCCGTTCATTCTGTAGTGCATAAATTCGCAGTTCCGACGTTTCGCTAGAATCCCATCTAGCATTGACTAGGTGAACCCAATAATAGTTGAAGAGCGAGTCATAGATTCCGCTTTACACAAGTCACCCACTAGCTAAACACTACTTTGTTGAGATACGGTTGAATTGCAATATAGCCGAAATATATATTTTTACTCTTTATGAAGTCTGTTGTCCTGAAATAAAACTTAGGGTCTCGAAAAAAAATATGAGGGAAAAACGTACCATTAGCCATCGCTCATATGTGATTCTCTGTCATTGAATAGCTTGCCACCCAGTAGGGCCTCGCCTGTCCCAACAAGTTATAATCATCGGTGAAGTGGTCAAGACCTGCACAGATCTTTATGATCTTTATCTTTTAGGCAGAGAGGTCTGCGAGGCCCATTCGTGGAAAGTGCTTCTGGATATAGTCATGGCCGGAAGCCCTCCTAAAGGTAGCAGCCGCGACGACCCTAGCATTAGGAATAGTGTTTGATCTTACGATCAGATCCCATCTTTTTACAGAAGCAACTACCGTACTATCACCGGCGGACGAGAAAAGCTTTGGCATAGACATGAGTCACGCTCGGTTTTCAGTTCTGCGCATGCGCTGTCGATGAACTTACAAGCATAACCTGACGGTACGCTAGTTTTATGGACGTTATATTTTAGTAAGTAATATAAGTATTTACAGGTAGGTAAGAGTACTATCTTTATTAAGAAAGGGTGCACAAAATAAATTATATTTGATCCCGTTTCTACATTGTAATTTTCTGTAAATCTGACGTCTATTGTTAGTAAATGTTTTTGGAAATGACCTTAACGTTTTAACTTGCCTTGAGCCAGGGCTCGTCTCTTGTGCCGTTGGCAGTACTTCCCAGGTGGTCTTCCCCATTTCACCAATAGTCCATGTTGTCATGCTGAACAAGGTACGGGAAGGGGAATATGTGAGAGGTAGAAGGAATGCTGCTATTTTTGAAAACACTCTCATAGTAAATTGTGTTTTTTTTGTGTATTTGTTATTTGTTAGAGTTCTGAGCCTCTTTCTGGATGGACCGCTTTGCTGGATGTCGTCATACTCACAAGTCTTAATAATATTCTCAAGACTTACATTGTTAAAGTATAAATGCTTGGCTAAAAGTGATCTTCACGAAACGCACAGATTGCATAAGATTCCTCCCAAAAGGTTACATACAGACCAGATTTTAAATCAGCCACGAGTTAACGGTAGTTTGAAATCGATTTGTCCCAGTTCCGAACCCCGCATTCTGTTTACATTACAAAGCTTGGTTAGCCAATTAGTGACAGTTGGACATCAATCACATTCGTTATAACTTAGTAAACAAAAATTTAGCCTTTGCAAAATATTAATTAGCATGATAAATTAATTAATTCTGTAAATACTGAAATGTAATGATCATTACATAGTCGTTTCTATATATTTTAATTGTATCGGCCGGCAATGAAAATTACCGCTTCTTTGTTGTCTTTTCTACTTGTTTACATTGTTTCTTTTATTTCTTGTTTACGCTACACTTGTTACGCTGTTTCTGTTGTCTCTTGTTTACGCTATAAAATTGTTCACGCCGTTTTCTTTATCTCTTACTTACGTTATACATATTTACACTATTTATTTTGTCTCTTGTTTACGCTACACTTGTTACGCTGTTTCTGTTGTCTCTTGTTTACGCTATAAAATTGTTCATGCCGTTTTCTTTATCTCTTACTTACGTTATACGTATTTACACTATTTATTTTGTCTCTTTTTTACGCTACACTTGTTACGCTGTTTCTGTTGTTTTTTTTGCGATGTTTCCTTTGTATCTTATTTATGCTACTCTTGTTCACGCTGATTATGATGTCTTTACTGAGAGTTTTACTTTCTGTAAGCGCCACTATACCTTTATCTTCTTTTGATATTCAGAAAATTAAGAGTAGGGTTCAGGCACTATGCCTGGGGGGGGGGGGGCTTAAGATTCAGTTCCTTCTGAACAAATTAAATTTGTAAACAGTAAACATGCAAAATAACTCAAATGTCACAAATCAATTTTTTTAAATGATTTTAATGTCGTACATGTTTTAACATCCAAGCTGTCATGATCAGTGACAGGTAAACAGTCGGCTGTTGAAATATGTATAACAATAAAATATTTAAAAAAATATATTTGTGGGATTTGAGTTATTTTGGATGTTTGTTCCTTGTTATATTCCCAATCCGAGCTCAAAAGTGAATTGCCAAAATTTGTCGTATTTACTAAACATATCGGCATTGTCCGAGTAAATGTAGAAGACTCTATGACTTACTCTATATTTCTTTGCAGAGTTAAAACTAACAGCAACATTGGTTTGTTCATCTAAGGTAAAACTACATTTAGGTGAGGTGATAGCCCTTTTAACTTAGCCCCTATAAACAAAATCCTAGCTGCGAGCCTGACCCGGTTTGTTAGCACTGGCTTGAACTCTACAAGCGGTGAAATTTGAAAACAATAGCTACTGTTACAAACTCTATCGGGTTTTCCTTACAATAGTTTTTCTCAAATAGCTATGCTTGCATTTCTTTGGCGTTAAGTTTTTATTTAGAAATTCTCTTTTCGTTATTCTGTCTTTCGGTGTGTTTACAGCTTCCGGTCACGTGACCCTGCTATGCTGTTGGGCCGTACTAGTGTTTGGTATAAGTCTTTGTTTAGTTGGTTTCCCATTCTTTGTCTGTAATACCGATCTTGGCAATCCATAGGCTGAACATTGTAAGTAGTTAAATTAAAATTCTAGCAACTGAGTGATTTCTATACGCCGTCACACGGTACGTCGAGGCAATCTAGGTAGCTGGGAGATTGGGAAGTGCTCGGCCGATGAATAGGCATGGACGGCCCATTAGTTAGTTATACATCGTCGATTACTCCAACTAAAAACTTCAATATAATAAATACGCATTACTTGAGAATAGATTGATAAGGATTTCTTAATTACTATTAAACAAACAATTGCGAGTTTGTCTCATATTAATCGGTCAGCTTGAAGTGTTCTAAGAAGTTTATTACAAATTTCAATGCAGGAAGCGTAGCAGGTAATCACACTTAGAGTCGGCCGATTGACATAAGACAAACAGGCAATTGTTTGTATAGTAAAAATTAAGAAAACCGTACCAACGTTTTTCTCAAAAAATGCGTATATATTAGATTAACGTTTTAAGGTTGAGTAATCGGCGATGCGTTACTAATGGGATGTTCTAGCCGGGCCGTCCCAGCCTATTCATCGCTCAGGCCGGTCCTAATCCCCCAGCTACCTGGCTTGCCTCAACTTACCGAGATGGTGAATAGTGGGTAAAACAATTGAATACTAACACAAAGGCTTTATGTTCGATTCTGGATAGCGCCAAAGAATTTATGTTTGCTTTTTCAGCCTCCAAGTCACCTCAGGCAGTGAAAATGATTGCTAAAGGTTAAAGACAGTATATTAGCGGTGGCCACTTCACCTTCTTCGAGTACAGCTTGGAATAACCCTAATACCACAAAAAAAAAAAAAAAAAAAAAAAAATTAACAGTATAAAATGTATCATTATTAAATGAATTAATTCATTCTAAATGCAGTACTGAAACTGGTTGCAATGAATAATTATCTTATCAGTCACATTTTAGCAAAGGTAGCCATCATACTACCGCGGTTTCATCCATCAACGC
>JBAIZL010000011.1:3651735-3771735 GCA_036971475.1 Prosapia bicincta | reverse complement strand
CAAGGGCATTTCTGATGTTACACAATCAACAACGTCATAGATTGACCTTTTACTTATTCTTGAATTCTGTAGTCCAAAATCCAAAATGACAGAGGCAACTCCCGTCAATGTGAAAAACTCCTCACCTACACTAATAAAATACACCTAAAACTCCACTTCACTTCAGAAATTGAAACCAACCGATCCCTAAACTTTCTCGACCTAACCATAACAAAAAGCTACACACAAAAACACAGCTTCAACATTTACAGGAAACCCATAACAACAGACACACTTATCCACAACACCTCAAACCACCCTATCCAACACAAACACGCTGCCTGCAGATCCATGCTCCATACTTAAAGAAGTCCCAATGACCACAGAAAACATGAACAAGGAACTAGACACAATTAGCATACACAAATGGATACAACACCACAATAATAGACAAACTATGGTACAAAATACAAAAAAACACTAAAATTATCACTACAGGCAGGGGAAAACAAATACATCACATTACCATACATAAACAAAACAACAAACAAAATAGCCCGCAAATTTCAAAAAATAGGTTACAAAATAGCATACAAAACGAGTAACAAGTTACAATACAAAATACAACACAACACCAACAACAAAGATAAACTACAAGTACCAGACGTATAGAAACTAAACTGCGACGAATGTAACAAATTCTACATTGGACAAACAGGTCGCAGCTTTAAACAAAGAGTCGAAGAACACAAACATAACACCAACTCAACATTTTACAATCACTTAAAAGAAACAGGACACAAATACACAGACATTTATCATAATTTAGATATCCTACACATCAACAAAAAAGGATCACATCTCAACACACTAGAACAATATGAAATTTACAGACACACAAAAACACAAAATACAAACATATTAAACAAACAAAATACAAATCACACATACTCTTTGATACTATCGAAAACCTACCTTTAAAACCGTCCCCGCTTGACCCAACATCTCCAAGCAGAAGACACTGATGAAGATCGGCACATAGCGATCGTAAACGTTCTGTCTCAGTAGGTTTTAACAAATTTACTAAATATAAAGTCATAAACTATTGTTTAAGTGATTAACTTTTACTTTTATTTATATATTTGATAAGATCGAATAGTTCTATTTCCCCTATACCGTATATCATAAGCCTTTCCCTTATAGTTAGCCTACTTGCTCGTCACGCTAGCTTTATGACAGTTCCTTGTCGGCCACAAGTACATCCTAAAACATTATCTATCGTAGTACTGTAGTAGCACGAATTTACGATATTACTAAATATGAAGAAGCCGTGGACTTCAGGGAAGTTTGAACACTTGTAAAGCGCAAAGTTAGATGAAAAAGAACGCAGAACGTTTCGGTAAGAACTTCAGCAGTGGGGAGCTTGAACACTCGTAAAACGCAAAGGTAGATGAAAAAGAACGTAGAACGCTTCGGCAAGAACGTCAGAAGATTTAAAAGAAAGGATAAAGCCGAGCCAATATTGCAGTTAGGTTGAAGGCAGAATGGACGCTGAAAGACCCTCAGAGAAAGTATTTCCCAAAAAAGATACCGCATAAAGTATTTGACTGAATTATAATGTGATTGTAATTGGATTCATTTGTCAAAGGATTGGGTTAAAGTAGTCCATGTAACCTTACGGGTATGTTTTAATTACATTGTCGTTTTCATTAAAAACAAACATTGTACTACTGAAAACGTTGGATGTTTCTATCTCACAATGATTGCAAATTTCTATCTACTGCAATCGTAAAAGGTTTCTTGCTTTCAATGATTCCAAATCTCTATCTACTGCAATCGTAAAATGTTTTTATCTTGCAATGTTTACAATTCTACAATAATTGCAAATTTCTATCTTCTTCAAACGTGTAATATTTCTGTCACAAAATGATTGTAGTCCAACAATGATTGCAAATCTCTATCTACTGCAATAGTACAATGTACCCATCAATGATTGTAATTATGCAATGTTTCAATATTATATTATTAAATCGTTTAATATTGCTATCTGATATTGACTCTAAATTTGCAAGTAACATTGTCACTGCAAAAGTATAATGTTTCTACCTTACAATGATTGTAGTCCAACAATGATTGCAAATCTCTATCTACTGCAAACGTAAAATGTTTTTATCTTGCAATGTTTACAATTCTACAATAATTGCAAATTTCTATCTTCTTCAAACGCATAATATTTCTGTCACACAATGATTGTAATTCTAAAATGATTTCAAATATCTATCTACTGCAATAGTACAATGTATCTATCACACAATGATTGCAATTGTCCAATGTTTCAATATTATATTATTGCAATCGTTTAATATTGCTATCTGATAATGACTCTAAATTTCCAAGTAACATTGTCACTGCAAAAGTATAATGTTTCTACCTTACAATGATTGTAGTCCAACAATAATTGCAAATCTCTAGCTAAATCAATTGTACAATATATTATCCTACAATTATTGCAATATTATAATGATTAAAAATCTGTATCTACCACAGCCGTACAATTTTTCTGTCATACAATTATTGCAATCCTACAATATATGGAAATATCCATCCATTGCAATCGTTTGACTCTGCAATCTGTTAATTCAACCGTGAATATCCGTTTGCTTAGTATTAATAAAAAAATACCATTATAAACGAAAGGGTGAAGTTAGTTTTGAAGAGATATATTTTTATACTAACACGTTTCCTAATTAGTTGTTGACCAACGTAAATTATTAACAAACATCTACATGAATTTAAAAATTAAAAATTTGTCAAGAGATGTTTAAATAGAAATAAATATTATTGAACAAAAAACACTCGATTAGGAACTTTGCAATAAGCATAATGACTTAGATAGACTCGAGCAATATCGATATTGCTGTACACCTCATGAAATTGTTCAGAGGAAAATACACTCTTTGTATTAAGTGAAAAATTTATTATTAGTTTATTTGAAGGTTTCCCTTATTTCTTTTCCATGACGTACCGGTGCAGTGGTTGGAAATCGTTAATCTCACTACAAGATGTAAGCAATTCCACAAACTACTCCCTTAGTTTTCACAACCGGAAATTCTCCTACATCCATTACATCTCTTCCTTTTAATTTTGTTTTGAACTATAAGCCACAATGGAAAGTATTTTTCACCCCTCATACTATTTTTCAGATATTCTATTTTTGTCCTTATCTAAAGTTTTTATTAACTCTCATCCTATCTCGATTTTTAGTAACACATCTTTGTTTCTTAATCTTTTTGTTGATGGCATTTCCACATTCTTCAAGAGCCGTCAACCTCAACATTTTCAATACTTTTAATTTTTCTTCGCTTTAAAGTTCATTCTTCCACACTCCATAAATAACAAGGAGAAACTTAACACCGCAACGTAGTTATTGTCAGATTTATAGGAATGTTTCGACAGCATAGAATCCTTATCGTTTTAATAAACGCTGTGTTGCTACTATTTTTAATTTATTTTCTCTAGTTTGTTCATTACTTTTTGTTGTCATTACTTGTGCATATTTGAATTACTTTCAGTTTGTGACTCTTCTAATTAGTTAGATTAGTATTAGGATTAGTGTTTTTTGTCATTAATGTATCCTTCTTAAGGCTTAGTACCACACTATCATTAATCAAATTAGTTAAAATGTGAGACAGGCCTGCAGCGATAAGGATACTTGAAATAATTATTAGTAAATTAAAATAGAAAGTAAAAAGTGTATTTTATAAAAGATGTTTTTTGCAACTTGCAGTTCAAGGTTTAGGCAAAACGTGCTAAAGATAATATAAACAAATTAACCGTCAGAAGTGGGAACTCTCATCTGGTCCTTTGTACAGTAGAATCACCTGGTGAAAAATATTTTCGCACAGGTGGCTAAAAGAGGGATTCGTAGTAATGAACCGAGCGGAAGAGTTTACAATAACGTAATACCATACTATGCTGGCTGCTTACGTACTCGGCGCATGAACATAAGTGACTGTCAAACGCGCATATAGCTCAGCAATTTTTCATATGTTGATTCTACTGTAACTCAAAAACTCTTCAATAAGAGAAGTAAAAGCTACAGGGGGTAAATAAAAATAACTTTCAAGTAATAGAAATGTCCGCGTCTGGTTCTAACAAGCCTCGTATACAAGTGTACTTGTGTGTGTCTAAATAAAGGATAACTTCCTGGTTAACAAGACATTATAACTATTTACGTTTTCAATTATGCATTGTGTCCGTTAATTGTCTGCCGCGTACAGTGTGTCGTCGGCATAACGTATAGTGCGGACAACGTAACCGTGAACTTGGCCTTGAGAGATTGCAGTAGGCGAGACGTGCAGTAGAGGTTCAGTGTTAAAACTTTCCTAAAAACATGACATGGATTGTTAAAACACTCATAGTAATTATAAAGCTACTAGTCTCATCAGATTTCGTTCAAATGCGTTGGTGATAGTAGTCTTCTGTAATTTTGCGATGTCAGATGGTTTCTTACATAAAGCTGTTGTTGTATAACACACTCTTGAATAACGAACATGTTTTCAGAAGGGGTAGTCTCTCAAGGGCTAGGAGTTACTTGGTCCGCACTGTATATCATTAATAATGTTTCCGTTGGTAGCAATTCCAGCATTCGGTTCTAAAAAAGCTTCCTATCAGACGGCCTTCCTCTATATTAAAAGTAAAAGCCTAGCGGGACCGCACTGCTTAGAAAGCGCTCCTACAAATCCTAATTTCTTCCTTACTTTATTGTCAGTCTTGACTCTTTTGATTTTGTTCCACAAGAGAGTAGCGTCACGTTTGCTCACCTAGTTACAAGTTAACACATATAAATTTTCTGCCTTAAACAATAGACTCAGATTTGCAAAGAAATGTATTAAATTTAACTAAAACATATGTTGAAATATAATGCAGCAGTAAACAAAATGCACTGCTGAACTTAGTAGTAAAAACAAAATGCTGAAATTTGTAATAAAAACGTATTGTTATCACATTTCTTGTGTCACAGCGCTGTAAAAATTATTTTTTATTATTTTTTTGTATTTTTAAGGCCATTATGACTATTACCGTCTACGAAGGAAACTACTGTGCATTAAGGTCGTAAAAGTAGAATTACTGAACATAAACCCCTAATAGAGGATCTATGGGGGGTAGCCATCACGTGTGCAGGGCGAGACATGAAGTAAACCCTTTCAGGGTCGTAAAGAGATGTCTATCCATTACACCCCTCGAACCCCTGTAAACTGCAAAAACAAGGTCTCAGCACAGCCTTGAAACTCTTTGTGCTTACACACATACACACACACAAACACACACACACACACACACACACACACACAAACACACTCATATATCTATATATATATCTATATATATATATATATATATATATATATATATATATATATAATACGTTTTCTTGTTTAATAACTTAAAACAACATAGGTTATTCAAATACAAGAATATTTTTAATTAGATAATATGAATATATTAATTAATATAATTTATATGAATATAATTTAATAAATATTCTTGTATTTGAATAACCTATGTTGTTAAAAAAAAAAAAAAAAAAAAAATATATATATATATATATATATATATATATATATATATATAGAAAGTGAGAGAGTGAGAATGAGAGGAGTTAAAGAGAGCTATCCTTTTAATTTGTTTAAATATCAACCGAAAACTTAAGCCCAAATCATATGACCTTATGTAACCCGTATGAAAAAATTGTACATATGAAAAATGTAGCGTACAATATGTAGAGCTACAGCCAATGTAAATTTTAAAAAATAGCCATATTCACAGTGGAAGTAGATTAACTAAGCAAGTACAAAATAAAGTTAAATGTCACATGGAATTTCAAATTTTTCTGTTAAACATTTTGTCGTCAAATTGAATTTTAAATGGAAATTTGTTTTTCATGATCTATAAAATGAACGGCGAGGGAGAAAGAGAGAGGGGCCGAATAACAATGTAACGCTAAAAGGTTTTGTCAACACGGCTTTGTTATTATGACGTATAACAGTGTTATGTCAACATCCAATGAGAGAGTGTAAAACTATAGCGTTGCCTTTGTTATCTGTTTACAATAGCCTGTATGGAAAGGTTACAACAATAATAAATGTATTGCGCAAACGTATCGCTACCTCCTTTGGTTTGAATACGTCTACAAGGGTAGCCGTTCTGTATCGAAATCAGTCTGCGATTGCTAAGGGAACGTTATCGATTTTGAAGTAATATTCAAGTTACTGGATATATCGATATAATTATAGTTTCTGTGAGAGTAAGGTCAAGAAAATTTTTTATTTATTTTATTTTTTATTATGATAATTGTAATAAATACACAAAAACCTCTTAACCACAAACTTTCTTTAATTTACCCTAATGTACATTTCACTTACAAAGTAACCATCCTCAGAGGGATAACATACAAAGACTGATTAACGCTAGAAAATACGTTATTTATAATCTACAGAACTAGTCACTCCCACTCCGACCGCCGCGTCCCCACCTGTTAAAAAGGGCGTAGCCACGCCCATCGAGTGAAAGCAAGATATCTAACGTCAACTTACTAAAATATAAATTAAAAATACAATAAATACATAATTAAAATTGTTTTTTGAAATTATAACCAACACAAAATTTAATATAAAAATCATAATCCTAAATATCCTATCTGTCTTTATTGCCGCTGGGCAGCGCCCCAGCCCATGATAATGGCTCCTCCCCAACACTGTCTTACCACTTTTCCAGATCCCCCCCCCAAGCTTTTACTGATCGGAATTGTCAATTTTTCTTTACTGCTCTCTATCAATTTCCTCATATAACTTTTATACCACTACCCCACTCATTATTACGACATTTAGTTTTCTCAATTTCGTTTATATTTTCTCACTTTAGATGTAAAAGTTATTTTTTTTTATTTGCTGTACTTTTCACACAGCTTAATAATGTAAAGTATTTCCTCTTGGTTGAACACAAAGTACATTGTATCTCTTCACAGTGTTATTGTTGCTTTAACTGTTGACATTGTGCGGAGCCCCTGATAATATCAATATATTACATTGAGTATAAGCTTCAAACGTGTCATTTTATAAGAACTTTTATAGATATAATGTTTAAAATAGAAAAATGTCATCTACACACCCACGCACGCACGCACACACACACACACACACACTCTAGAGCGCGCGCGCACGCACGCACACACACATTTATACAAAATTAAGTAGAAGGCATAGAAAATAGTATAACCTAGCTTAGCCATTGTTAGGTGGGAAGAAATTTTGCTCTATATTGTGGCAAGCTTTATATTCTGGCTTGTAATTTTATAAACGTGTGCGCTACCTATCTGTGTTTGTGCAATACGCATATTTGAAGTGGTTGTAAGGAGCTGTGAGAGGTTAAGTTGTGTTAAGCCTCTTTTCCGAAACAACTGCTAACGCAACTCAGTGCCTTAAGCACCTTATGTGGTATTAACTTGGCTAAGTTGGCACTACCTGCACAGCTCGTGACGTCTGGCAGATTTAAAGCGTTCAATCAATTATTTTGCTTGTGGAAAACTTTATATAAAACTTTAAATTACTTTTACTAATCTTGTCTCAACGAAACTAAGTAAGGTATATAAGATGAAATAGTAAAGGGTGGAAAGTAATTTTAAGAACAATAAACTTATGGTTTTCTTTAATTTCCTCTTCGCAAGATTAAATGGAAACAATTTAATCCACAAAATTAAGAACAAAATATTTTTATAACTAACAATTCCAAGTTAGGTTAGTCTAGTGTAGGTCAGGTTATATATTTTTCGATACCTTCATTTTTTGCCTTCTATGGGACAAAACGCACAGCTGTATAGGAATCCCCATATGTTCAACCGATATAGAAAAACTTTCCCTCGGTATTGTTAAGAGCTTCTAAAACTAAGAGAGTTCTAAAACTATATGGATAGAATTGTTCCCTTCCATGAAGTAAACCTTTAGTCTGCCGCTGTAGTTTTGCCTTTGAAGGATGACCGTGTATTAACAAAACAAGGTACTGTATAACATTATTGCTTATTAATCAAGTTATATACGATGCATTGTTAATGTAGAGTTCACTACTCCTTACAATAACAACACAGAGTCTGCCGCTGAACTTTGCCTCTGAAAGTGTGACTGTGAATTAACAATACAAGTTACTGTATAACGTTAATGCTTATTAATCAAGTTATATTCGATGCGTTGTTAATGTGAAGCTCACTTACTCCTTACAATAACAACACATAGTCTGTCGCTGAACATTGCCTCTGAAAGTGTGACCGCGAATTAACAACAAAAGTTACTGTATAGCGTTAATGCTTATTATTCCAGTTATATATGATGCGTTGTTAATGTAAGTCTCACTACACCTTACAAGAACAGCACATAGTCTGCCGCTGAACTTTCCCTCTGAAAGTGTGACCGCGAATTAACAACACAAGTTACTGTATAACGTTAATGATTAATAATCAAGTTATATACGATGCGTTGTTAATGTAAAGCTCAATACACATTACAATAACAGCACATAGTCTGCCACTGAACTTTGCCTCTGAAAACAATAACAGCACTTAGTCTTCCGCTGAATTTTGCCTCTGAAAGTGTGACCGAGAGTAAACAACACAAGTTACTGTATAACGTTAATGCTTATTTATCAAGTTATATACGATGCGATGTTAATGTAAAGCTCACTACACCGTACAATAACAGCACATAGTCTGTCGCTAAACTTTGCCTCTGAAATTGTGACAGTGAATTAACAAGACAAGTTACTGTATAACGTTAATGATTAATAATCAACTTACATACGATGCGTTGTTAATGTAAAGCTCACTACACCGTACAATAACAGCACATAGTCTCCGCTGAACTTTGCCTCTGAAAGTGTGACTGTGAATTAAAAACACAAGTTACTGTATAACGTTAATGCTTATTAATCAAGTTATGTACAATGCGTTGTTAATGTAAAGCTCACTTACTCCTTACAATAACAACACATAGTCTGCCGCTAAACTTTGCTTCTGAAAGTGTGACCGAGAGTAAACAACACAAGTTACTGTATAACGTTAATGCTTATTTATCACGTTATATACGATGCGTTGTTAATGTGAAGCTCACTTACTCCTTACAATAACAACACATAGTCTGTCGCTAAACTTTGCTTCTGAAAGTGTGACCGAGAGTAAACAACACAAGTTACTGTATAACGTTAATGCTTATTTATCACGTTATATACGATGCGTTGTTAATGTAAAGCTCACTACACCGTACAATAACAACACATAGTCTGCCGCTGAACTTTGCCTCTGAAAGTGTGACTGTGAATTAACAACACAAGTTACTGTATAACGTTAATGCTTATTAATCAAGTTATGTACAATGCGTTGTTAATGTAAAGCTCACTTACTCCTTACAATAACAACACATAGTCTGCCGCTGAACTTTGCCTCTGAAAGTGTGACCGAGAGTAAACAACACAAGTTACTGTATAACGTTAATGCTTATTTATCACGTTATATACGATGCGTTGTTAATGTAAAGCTCACTACTCCTTACAATAACAGCACATAGTCTGCCGCTAAACTTTGCCTCTGAAATTGTGACAGTGAATTAACAAGACAGGTTACTGTATAACGTTAATGCTTAATAATTAACTTATATACGATGCGTTGTTAATGTAAATCTCACTACACCTTACAATAACACCACATAGTCTGCCGCTAAACTTTGCCTCTGAAAGTGTGACCGTGAATTAACAACGCAAGTTACTGCATACCGTTAATGCTTATTAATCAAGTTATATACAATGCGTTGTTAATGTAAATCTCACTACACCTTACAACAACAGCACATAGTCTGCCGCTGAACTTTGCCTCTGAAAGTGTGACCGTAAATTAACAAGACAAGTTACTGCATACCGTTAATGCTTATTAATGAAGTTATATACAATGTGTTGTTAATGTAAATCTCACTACACCTTACATCAATGCACAATATTAGTGACATGTGGCAGCGATGCTCAATATACTTACGAAGTCACCATATGCTTTAGTCACACCTTGGAGTATCAAAGATATTAACGTTAGAACGTAACATTTCCTGGGCGCACCTCCTTAGGAACAAGATTTAATATGCAATGTAGTTTTTACACCTTCTCAACCGCCCATTTCAGTGCATCCCTTTGTCCAAGGTTTCGTCATGGAAACAGAGTGACATCGTTTGAATAGGATCACTATATAGTGAAGAATCATTTAAGCCTTTCGGGCAGCAATATATTTCTCATGATATTCTCTTAGAATGCGTAGAATCACTTGTGTGGTTGAGGTATCGCTAAAATTACAAACGAAAGCTATTAATGTTCGTGCAGTGTAAAAGATAGTAAATGCTATAGTACAACGCTGCGCCTTTTCCCCTCCCACGGTAAAAGTTCCCTCTCCAGTCTATCTGCCTTCCCCTCCTGCGCATTTCATCAGTCAGGCTATACCTGACGACCTAATCCTCGAAACGCTTACAACAAAAACACTAAACGTTCATCACCGTTTTATTAAATGACGTATAATATTTAGAACAGTAGTTAGATATATCTCTTTGATTCCGTTACTGCGTAGGTCTGACCCTTCGCTCCAAGTACTAGTCAAGGTTCATGTACCGTCTTATATCTCACCTTTATTCAAGGGGGATTACCCTAGGACGCATGTTTTTCACATAACGAGTACGAAGACAATTGAACAAAAAATTTAAGCGTGGCAAAAAGTGTTCACAGTACGCAATTTCAAAACAATATTACTTTCAGATCAGCGTTTAAAAATTACATCTGTAAGGTGCCCGAAGATCTGTCAGGTATCTACATCTGTGCATCACCTCCTTCTTTGATACAGTATTCTTAAACTTTCTGCTGATTTTCCTAACATCTGTCTAGAAATGCCGATAATTTTCTGGTGAATTGCTTCTTCAAGTTTCTGTGTTGTTCGTGGCTTGCTCATGTAGGGGATCATTAGCCCTTATTTGTTTCATCTGTAAGGTGCCCGAAGATCTGTCAGGTATCTACATCTGTGCATCACCTCCTTCTTTGATACAGTATTCTTAAACCTTTCTACTGATTTTCCTAACATCTGTCTAGAAATGCCGATAATTTTCTGGTGAATTGCTTCTTCAAGTTTCTGTGTTGTTCGTGGCTTGCTCATGTAGGGGATCATTGGCCCCAATTTTTTTTTCAAGGCAGCAATGGTAGAGCAGTAACGGTACCTGGATATTTTGGAAGAATATATCTTGCCGGAACTGCGACGTCACCGTACAGTGTGATTCTTGCAGGGATACGAAAAGTGTGGTTCCAACAAGATGGAGCAACAACCCATACGGCTCGCATTAGTATTGAATGCCTTCGATAAACACTCCCTAAAAGAGTGATATCACGTTTTGGTGATGTCAATAAGCCTTATCGCTCACCGGATCTTACGATTCCTGATTTCTTTCAGTGGGGATTTTTGAAATCTAAAGTCTACACGAACAACCCACGAACAATACAGGAACTATTCAAGAAGAAGCTATTCGCCAGAAAATAATCGGCATTCCTCGAGAGATGTTAGCAAAATCAACAGAAAATCTTTAAAAAAACACTGTATCAAAGCAGGAGGTTTAAAAAACACTGTATCAAAGCAGGAGGCTGCCTTTCAAATGTAATTTTTAAACGCTGAACTGATAAATAATATTCGAGCTGGCTTGTGAGTGAAAGTTATAATTAAATAATAAAAATATATACAACTCACAAATATACAATTTTTTATTTCAAACGCGTTTCGAAGACTACTTTGTCGCCATCTTCAGTGAAAATACACAAATGAAATTAACTAAAATATATATATATATTAATATAGGTTATGTTTAATATATATATATATTTTAGTTAATTTCATTTGTGTATTTTCACTGAAGATGACGACAAAGTAGTCGTCGAAACGCGTTTGAAATAAAAAATTGTATATTTGTGAGTTGTATATATTTTTATTATTTAATTATAAGCTGAACTGATAGTAATATTGTTTTAAAATTGTGTACTGTGTACATGATTTTGCCACTCTTTAAAAAATTTTTTTTCAATTTTCTTAGTACTCGTTATTTGAAGGAAATCCGCTTCCAGGTAGTCACCCTATATTTGCTATTCTTCCTCCTTCATGCTACACATGTAGTGAGTCACCTTCCTGAAGCACCGATAAACGTCTACATCTGAGGTATGAGCCTTTATACATTAGCCATATTTTCCTTACAACAGAAGCCAATGGATTTTTATATTTTATACACAATACTACAACAAATGTCACAATATCATTGTGTTTTATACATAACGGGTGTCTATATACACTCATTGTTTATAGACGACAAAAGCCTGCTTTGTGTTCCCGATAAAACATAAAATAGATATCTGGAGAACTGTCGATATAACAACAACAAAAATAATTAATACAGTGAAATGATTAATTAATATTTTTATTAAATTTATGGGACTCTAAAATTGAATTAAGAACATAATTCAGAGTTTTGGGTGTTTTTTTAATTTTATATAAATAATTCCTCTAAACCACAAAAACCTTTTATTTAAATCCTAATGTACATTTCGATTGTAAAGCAATCATCTTCAGAGGAAATTGTAATAGCTATAAGTATCCCTATATTTATTACTTAGTTATTCTTGTACAAATTTCCTCTGAAGATATTTGCTTTGCAATCGAAATGTACAGTAGGATTTAAATGAAATATTTTTGTTCAAGAGATTTGATATATTTTAAATATTCATTGTCTGTTCACATTTTTAATATTACGTTAATGGTTTTGTACCAAATGTGACGATAAACAAGTACTATTTACTTGTTTTGTTGGTGAAAATTTAATTTCCAACAATTTTAAAAGTGGTCCTTATTGATTTTAAATGAATCAATAATATCCTAGTAATATGATTGACAAATTCTAAACTTTGTTTGGAATAATTTATTCATATTTGTAGTGACGTAACGGTTGAGCCTCTCATTTATTTTTGTGGTTGAAGAGGATCATTAGGTTTTTAACCTTGTGCAATTGAAGTTGTAAACGATTACGTATGAAACTTGCAGTTTTAATGTTGTAAATCTTGAGACTTTTTGTATAAATTACACTTTTTGTATTATCTTGTCAAATAAACCACTACGTAATGATTTTATTTAATAGACGCGTTTCTCCCCAGGTTAGCGCATTGCTGTGAACTACTGACAAGACTGTTGCTCACGTCTGTTGTGTTGGTGTGAGTCTATGGAGACTAACATAGACAGCAATCTAGAATTCCTACACTACATCAGAAGAAACAACAAACTTAAGAGTAGAAAACTATGAGACATATAAACACCATAAATACTATCTGGAACACATTCGAAATGACAAAACACACTCACAATCAAATGCTATATTTGAGCACATAATTAACAACTACTCTATGAACATTAACACACCACAGAACAAAAATACACCACACCTGAGCAACAGCCTTGTCAGTAATTCACAGCATTGAATAATGCGCTGATCTGGTGAGAAACGTGTCTGCTGAATAAATCAGTAAGTAGTGGTTTTTTGCCAAGATGATACAAAAGAGTGTAATTAATTGCGTATATTTTAGGAAAAAATTAGGTTTCTTTGAAAAACATCCTAATTTGTAAAAGATTCTAAAATTTGCTTCTGCATCCCCCAGGGGTTAATTAATCTACAAATAGGTCTCTAAACGTAAGAAATTGCAGTATAATAATTTTTTTTACAATTCTAAAATTCCTTTGGAATATACGTATGATAGTTATATACACGGAGGCATAAACTGTACGACTGGCTAAACGCTTTGAATACTATCACTGCAAATGCTATCGCGAGGCTGAAAATTTTTCTTCGAGGGTAAAGTATTTACTCAGGTGTATCAACAGAAGTTTTCGCTTCAAAAATCGAACAGAACTCACCGACTGCAACGTAAATGTAGGCGTCTTCAACAAACGTTTCACGATAGAACTCTTCCAAAACAGCTGACGTGAATGTTTGTACATCCTGGAAATGTCATCAGGTTTCAAGTAACAGGAACTTAAACGAATATCATGATCCCTGATATCCTCGAATCTCCATGGCATAAGTAAACACTTGGATGAAACACACGATTTAGGTTAAAAGAAAATTTATTTCTTTTATTATATTTCTTTTAGTTTCGCTTTGTTCTAATCTCCTGTTACATTTATTTCACTATTTTTAACTTCTTATTGGTTACATTAATATATTTATTACTAATTTATTCTGGAATGAAGCCTATCTAATTTGGATAAACCTGCCCTGTCTGTTTCAAGTAATTATTACTTTTTAATTTCCTCTAAAATTTATTCACATCATTTCTTCATTTCCAATTTTATTAAACTTAAATTTTTTTTAGTATATAAAGTATTTATTTTAGTTTGTTATTAATTTTATTATATAACCTATTCGATTTTGTTGTGTAGTCTACATTGAGTTTACTAATTTAAAATAAATTTATGATATCAAAAGTCAACTTTAACTACATATTATACAAATCTTTGTGTATAATTCTTTAATTTTTATTCCATAACATTTAGCTTATTTACAGAATTTTTGAGCATCCCGTATTTTTTAATTTTATTTTTCTTATAATTTGGTATAGTACTGTTTATAACGTAATTTTTATTTGTATAACTATATTATAAGTTTTCATTGTATTTTATGTTTTTTGATATAAATTAATATATTTTGTTAAGAATCGACGATTATTAAGAATTGAAACCAGTTTGCCATAGATTACAGTAAAGGTAGACCGAACCTAACAAAAATCTACAGATATTATCAACACTATTAAAATTGGAATGATTTTAAATAACTAACATTTTTAATATATATATATATATATATATATATATATATATATATATATATATATATAAATATTAAATACCTTTTCTTGTTTAATAATTTAAAACAACATAGGTTATTCAAATACAAGAATATTTATTAATTTATATTCAAAGCTTTTCGTTGGTAAACAGTACCAACATTATCAGGAATGAAAATTACATTATTGTAATTTTCATTCCTGATGCTGTTGGTACTGTTTACCAACGAAAAGCTTTTAATATAAATTAATAAATATTCTTGTATTTGAATAACTTATGTTGTTTTTAAATATATATATATATATATATCACTTTCATTATATGTACTTAAACAAGAATCTTACTTGTAGTAGTACAACCCCCGGTCAGTGATGCCCGATGATGAAGATACGACCAAGCTTTGAAAGTTAACTCGCATAAATACCAAGTAAGATTCTTGTTTAAGTACATATGGTGAAAGTGATAAGTACAAATAAATAAATATATATATATTTATATATATATATATATATATATATATATATTTATATATATATATATATATATATATATATATATATATATATATATATATATATATATATATATATACACACACACACTTTACTTTACTAGCCAACGCCCACCCTTGGCTGTTGAGCCATTTGGTGATGCGCTGACCAGTATAGTCGAACCAGTTGGTCATCATCATCTCCGGAATGGTCGAGCGCGCTGCACTTCATCGGATGATCCGCATCCATCGTATCGTGTCTACAGAGAGGGGCATTCCGGTGTTGGGAGCACACCGATGCGATGTAGATGGGCGGCCAGGTAGTCATGGCCGGTTTGTATTCTAAACTTGGCAACACCTACAGCTCGTGGAAGTCTATATATATATTGTGAACAAATAAAATTTAACAAACCAGTTATAATATTTCTGGTTGAAATTTAATGTAACCGGTAGAAGGCGACACTGAATAGTAAGCGAAAAGCTTCATAAAGTTGTTATATGAAATATATATATATATGAGATAATAATATTTATCCATATATATTAAATAGTTACTATCTGGAGAACATTCGTTTATTTTGCAGTGCTTAAAATCGCAGTTTCGATGTTTCGCTAGAATCTCATCAAGCATTGACGAGGTGAACCCAACAACAGTTGAATTGCGAAGTGCAACAGTTAAATATATAGAAATAATTGTGTTAACGCTTCACTTAATTTTTTTTTAAGGTAATCTCTGGACATCTTCTTCACTTAGTATTCACAGATGATATTTAGATGTCTTACAAAATGCAGTTTTTATTGAATATGTCATTTTCTGCGAACCAAAATAATCTCATTTCGAAGCATGGCTGACTGAATAATTTTATTATTTTTTCCTTCACCAAGTTTTTTTTCAATGATTTACAAATATAAATATAAATATAAATGAAAAAAACATTAACAGTTATTTACAAACTAAGTGACTTACCCCTAATTGCAATATGATTTATTAAGATCCTCTTTGTCTATTGGTCTGTTTTCCTGTACGTGGGATATTTTTATCTCGTCCTCGGGGCGTCACCATGGTCAGAGCGAAACGATTTTCAGATCCAATTTCGTCCAACTAAAATCATCGTATTTCTTGGACGGTAATCATTAGCCTTGCGTAATGGTCGATCGATATATCCCAGAGGACAATGGCAAAAGTCGGAAACTCTGTTCGCTAATGGGCTCGTCTTTATCGGTTCTGGGCTCAGATTTGGCTGTTATATTGCCTACGTTCTTCCATTACACAGATGAGAGGGAAGTAAATAGATACAAGATTACAAAAAACTACATTCATATGGAATGATCTGTACAGAGCATTCTAACACTTGGATTAGAAACGTTAAAGATAAGGTTATATTTCGTTTACACCTATACGTAACTGTTTCTATCTGTATGACATTCGTTTAGCTTCACGATTTTCATCTCCTCTGGATACATAGTCACATTTCCCTTTTTAGAATGAAACTGATTACTCGAGATACCATACTGTTAACACAGAGGCAAAGAAGTCATAATCGTCTTTTTCTTTCCTTCCTCTTCCTCCACTTTAATTTATTATTTTTCTTTTACCCCTTTCCTCCTCCCCTCTACTACTTATTTTTTCCTTTCTTTTTGTTCCACATTTCCTTACTTCTTTTCTTACTCACATTCCTTAATAATATTTTTTTTCTTTACCCTTTTTAGGATGTCCTCCCTCTCTTTCTTCTTCACTCTCCTTAATTTCTTCTTTTAAAAAATTTTTTTTCTCTTTCTCTTTATTTTAGTCTTACTGTTCTTCCCTTTCTACTTGTCTTCTTCTTTTGCTTTTATTTTCCATCTTCTGTAAACCTTTTCCTGTAGTATTACCTAAATTATAGTTCTTCGTTGCTACCTTCTCTTTCTTCTTTACTATCTTTAAGCTCTTCTATTTTTCTTTATTTTTCATTTTCTCCTTCTCTTTCTTTTAGTCTTACCGTTCTTCTCTTTCTATTTCTCTTCTGCTTGTGCTTTTATTTTCCATCCTCTCTATAATCTTTTTCCTGTGTTATTACCAAACATATAATTATTCGTTCTTAAGATTTCTTTCTTCACTCTCCTTGAGCTGTTCTTTTTTATATATTTTTATTTTCTCCTTCTCTTTATTTTAATCTTTCTGTTCCTTATCTTCTATTTTCCCTCTTCTTCTCTAGTCCATCCCCTGTACTATTAGCCAAAATGTAGTTAATCATTGTTAACTTCTTTTTCTTCTTAACTCTCCTTAAGCTGTTATTTTTTCTAAATTTTTGTTTTATCTTTCTCTTTATTTTAGTCTTTCTGCTCTTTTCTTTCTCCTTATCTTCTACTTATCCTTTTATTTTCCATCTTCTTCTCTAATCCTTCCCCTGTACTATTACCCAAAATATAGTTATTCGTTGCTAACTTCTCTTTCTTCTTCCCACCTCTTAACTGTTATTTTTTCTTTATTTTTGTTTTCATCCTTCTCTTCCTTTTAATCTATCTGGTCTTTTCTTTTTCTTTTCTTCTACTTGTGCTTTTATTGTTCATCTTCTCTAATCCTTTCCCTTTACTATTACCCAAAATACAATTATCAGTTGTTATCTTCTCTTCTTCCTTTTTTTTATTTTCTACCGTTTTTAGGTTTTTTTAGAGCCTATTATCTTTTTGTAAATTTTGATGCTCTCGTTTCAGGTATTCTTTTTAAAATTATTTTCATGTATTCTACGTTCTTACTATGACGTGACTGACTGCATCGCAACGAAGCTAACTGGTATAATTATAATATTTTGTTTATTGGGCTTTAAATCAAACAAAATGTCAAAATAAATAGCAATAGCAAACCTAAACAATGTTCGTACGTTTTTCATTTTCGAAATTCATCATAGCATTACAATTTTGCTCTAAAAGTGAGATATACAATTGTCAATATAAAATAGGTGATAAATATATATATTCTAATTTTTAAGAGCATGCTAGAAGCGTTTAAATTAAAATAGCGGGAAGGTAATATTTAGATTTATTGCAACCCCTCTCTTCACACTTTTTTCGTGTAGCCTTACAGAGTCGCACAGTTGAACGCAATTTGTTCCCAGTCGACTTAATAAATTGGTTGCATGACGCGCGGAGTTTAAGTGATTCAATTTGTACTTTCTCTTTTCCCTTTTGTTACCTAGGCAACTGTAAGAGCAACAGGAACAACTCAGCACGAGTAAATTCGTCATGAAAATCTTTTGGCAACCATTTTGATTGTTTTTAATTGCGCTTAGATTCACGAATTATATATATATTTTTTTTAAACTTGCTTGGTTTTTATGTAACAATAAAAACACTTGTGAATATTAACACTTCAGTAGGTACCCTTTTTTAGTGTGCTATATATTTACAGTCAAGTTATATTAACCTTAATTATTTACGAGAATATTTTAAACCTATTTATTGTACGTATTTACTGTCACAATTCCAGCATATATACAACAAACATCAAACATAGCCTATTGGAATTACAAGTAATAAACAAAAATATTTTAAAGTAAATTCCTACTTAAGTCAACAAAGACAAATTTTACTTTACTGGCCTTTTATTAAATAATTACAATAAATATAAATAAAGTAACATAACCTATGCCTTAACACAGCAGTTCTACCACATAACATAAAATCAGCTTTTTTATGGAGTGATATGTTATCACTTTTTATAGGCCAAATTGAGACGAAATAACTATATTGCATACCTTGCCCCTTTTGTGAAATGTTTTTCTCCAATATAAAACTAACATTAATTAATTAAATAAATGAATTGCTATTTTAAAAAATCTATATTAACATCCACTACAAGTTTTAAAAATTATACTTGAACTTAAGTGGATGGATAAATACTTTCTTACTTACTAGCCAACGCCCACACTTGGCTGTTGAGACATTTGGTGACGCGCTGACCAGTATAGTCGAACCAGTGGGTTATCATAATCTCCGGAATGGTCGAGCACGCTGCACATCATCAGATGATCCGCATCCATCGTATCGTGTCCACAGAGAGGGCATTCCAGTGTTGGGAGCACACCGATGCGATGTAGATGGGTGGCCAGGTAGTCATGGCCGGTTTGCATTCTGAACTTGGCAACGCCTACAGCTCGTGGAAGTCTGTGGTCGATGGCCCCTGTGCTGACTAGGTTTTCCCATTTTCTTCCTGCTGATTGCTGTGTGAGGTGCAGTTTGCTGGCCCGGTCGATAGTTGCATTGATGAGGGCTTTAGTGCTTTGCAGCGAAGGCATGCAAATGGGTTGTGCCATGGATGTGCCTTTCTTAGCCAGAAAGTCTGCCCTCTCATTTACGGGGGTGATGTTGATCGCCTGCTCGTGGTGCCCCCTGCGTAATCTAAACGATCAACCAAAGGTTCGCCTCTAAACACGCTGATCAGAATGGATGGATAAAAATTATTTTATTAACGATTGAAAATTTGAACATATATATATATATATATATATATATATATAGTGAACATATATATATAATATTGAAGATATATATAAGGACAGCGAAAACTAATAGAAGGAATTGAAACAACATAAAATGATCCATTCATATTAATAATTATAAAATATATGAAAAAATTTATATTCCGCCTTGAATCCGTCTATTCTAATTTAAAGTTCTGTACGTAAAAATATAAGGAGAAGGGGGGTGTTTATACGAAATTTCACACCCAGAAATTTGCCTGCAGATGTTTAATCCCTTACATTCGACAGTGAACTTATAATTCTCTAGCTTCAATATTCCAGGCGTTGTACGTTTCGGCTTTTCGATTCCTAATATTAGTTCACATTCTTCCTATATATATTCATTTACATATCTTGTTCAAATTTTCAGTCGTTAATAGAGTACTTTTTACTCATCCACTCAAGTTCAAACACATTTTTTTTTAAACTTGTAGTGGATGACTCTTGATGTTTATACAGTTTTTTTCAAATTTTCATTTAGTAATTAAATTTAATTAATCAATTTTAATAATTTATTTCACTTTCTATTTAGCCACTTCATATTCTGATTAATTCCTATGTATATATATATATATATATATATATATATATATATATATATATATATATATTATTTGTAATTATTTAATACAAAGTAACCTGGGTTGAATATTTTTTTTGTCCCTAAGTAGGAATTGACTTAAAACATTTTTTAAATTCTTGTTCTAGATAAGCAAAAGAATTCACTTCTAAATTATATACGCCAACTATAAAATGCCTTAAAGTGACTTATGTCGTATTTTAAACAGTTTCTAAGTTAGTCATTTAGCAATATAATACTGGTAGTTTCAGGGGCAAACTACGGGGGCTGAAACCCTACAGGTATAGAGGTTAATTTAGGTAACTTATATCTACTTTTACCTATAGAAAAATATGTGTCACTATTCTGCAACTGTTTAGCATAATCTCAAGTTGGTTAGGGACAAATTGTTTATTAATAATCCAGATATCTGTGTTTATTTAGTTTTAATTGTTTCTTTCCATTAATAGAGAAACATTAAATGTTTTTATTCTTTTTTTTATTAATCCTCACTACAATTTTGGTTGTACACGTAATGTAAAAAAAATAACTCTAATCCTACCTTCAACAAAGAAAACTTTTATTTAGGTTACTTTTTATTACAAAATTACAATTAATATAAATAAAATCACATAACCTATCCGTTAAAACAGCTGTTCTACCACATAACCTATAACATAAAATCAGCTGTTTTATGAAATCATATGTTATCACTTATTTTAAGCCAAATGGGACGAAATAACTATATTGCATATCTTGCCACTTTTGTAAATGTTTTTCTCCCATGTAAAACTAAAATTAATTCATTATTAAATTTAAGTATTGAATTATTTGAAAAAAGTGTATAAACTTCTAGTATCATCCCCTACAAATTTTTAAAAACGTATTTGAACTTATGTGGATGATTAAAAAGTATTTTATTAACAATTGAAAACTTGAACAAGATATATATATATATATATATATATACACTGTATATATATAAGAGTGTGAACTAATAGAAGAAATTTGAAAAAAAACACATTTTCTCTTGGTGTTGTTGAAGTTATATATGTATAAATCAGCAAGTTAAAATACTTTATACATTAAACCGACTTTCCACCTTAAACTTTCCCGCAAAAGTACACAAGTTTTCTATAAAATTACACGATGAAGTATTGTGACACACAACAGGCGTCTTTGGGTTGGGTCTATTGTGCACAAGAAAAGAAAGGGGTGGTTACAGAACGAAATACAAGAGGAAGCTGAAGCACTTCTCGAGCCGAGTAAACTTGAAATTGTTCTGCTTAACCAAAGAAGTTTTGTCACAAAGTAGCTCCGAGCAGGGAAGATTGAGAAAACATCAAACGTTAAGCCCTAAGTCTTTCTCCTAATATGCAGTCAAGCTGAAATATTTGCAAAGTTTTTCAGAACTTTGCGTGATCTTTGTTTCTGTCTCTACAGTAGTGTTGCCGTCAGTTATGTTTAAACTAAATTTATATTTTTTCGATTATAATTTTCTAAATTAAACAAACACACAAAGCCTTTTATATTTGTTGATTACATCTTCACGTGAGCTACTAGTTTTCAAATAAAAACACTTGTAAATATGTTACACTTGCCTTTAGTAACTTAATTTATAATTGTTGAGGATGGTCGCTTTAGGATATGTGTCCCATTCTCAACTCAGACCGTAACTACCGAAACGGTCGACCTCAACAATTTTAAAGTAAGTGCTACAATAAAGTAAGCGTAACATATTTACAAGTGTTTTTAGTTTCAAACTTTTTATATTTCAGAGTCAATAAAACAAATTAGAAGTAACTATTTCTTGAGTTCAATATAAAAAGAAATTTATCAACGAACACAACAAACAGGAAAGTTCAAATTACAAAATGTTTTTAACACGTAACCTGTGAGGAAGGCAAGTATTTGGCCGAAACGTACATTATGATGAAGTAGTATAGTAATTGTGAAATTATATTGGTTTGTTTTTGTTGATACATTTTCAGTATATTTAGACATTTATTTAATGGACTATATTTGTTGAGAGCTCCGGAATATCGTAATTTCTTTTTCAATTCCTTTTCTTGCCTCTCAGTCAGTCAGTCTGGAGGGTAGGGGGTTGGTTTAGCGTGATTTTCTAAATTTGAAGTGGATCTTTTAATCCAGGCCCGTAGTAATTCTGATCATTTTGAGTTTTCTTTTAAAACATGAAAAAAATATAGTTGAATTTCTCCGCTCATAAAAATGTTATAGTTTTTCGAAACAGGGGAAAATCCAACATTAGAATATCTAAGAAATATGGTACATCCACTCTTTTTACTTTTCCTTTTTCATAAGAAGAGTTGAAATGCTTAACTATTGTTCGGTTAAGCAAGTGGCCTCTTTCAGTGTTCTCGATTGAGGGAGCTCTCAGCAGGAAAACGGTGGGAAAGTCTTGTGACGGGTAGACCAATTGATCAAAACTTGCCCCGATCTGTTAGCGTTGCAGCTTTCAGATTGAAGACCGGTCATGATTACCTTGCTGCGCACCTCCACCGCATTCATGTGCTACCAACCCCGGAGTGTCTGCTGTGTGGTGGTGAACTTATGAATGTCGAACACCTTAATTATTGCACTGCCCTGGGCCGGGCCCAGGATTACAACAGTCCCATCTTCAGGGATGCCCATCTATACTGGTCAGCGCGTCGCCAAATGGCTCAAATGCCAAGGGTGGGCGTTAGCTAGTAAGTAACTAAGTAAGTCTTTCAGTGTTCTGAAACTATCTTCCTGAGTTTCAATTTCTTTCCAAAATAACCAAATACTCATATCATAAGTTTCTGTCCCTTTATCTTTCGCATATTTCTTCTGGTTGACGAGTTGCGGTGAGTTTCCGTCAGAAATAGCTATGCACAGTTCTTGATTTTCACCCTGGACTTTGCCCCCATTTTCCCGAACTGCCTCAGTTAACCATGCTAATGGTGTTAGTATCATCACAGGAATGAAGGATAAATTGAGCACATACCATAGATAATAGGAAGATAAGAAAATGAAGAAAAACTGTTGAAACAAAATGTAAAAGGCTAGCCGTCATCATACAGACCATATTTCTAGTTTCGATATTGCTGCAGTGATTGCCTTCACATCTACCTTGTAGGCCTAAGGTTTTATCCTCTGTGATTTAGAAAATTTACATTTTTAAATAAACGGATAAGTAATAATCAAAATCTAACTGTTATTCTTGTATTTTTGAGTTAATGTAGACTTTTCTATTTATTTATTTTATTTATGTAAAAATTTTGAGGTAAACGGAGGCGTGATTGTAAATATGGCCACGCCCAGATCAGATTCTAATCTGTAAGTATAAATAAGACGTACTATACGTCACCTGTTTAGTTGCATTTGTAAATTTGTAGTGGTGTCACTGATGATGGCATAAGATACGCATCGAAACGCGTAAGACAATAAAGTATATTGTTTTGTTAGTTCGTGTGTAGTTACTTATTTATTTATAACACTAACGGAAATTAAATTTGACTGGAAATAATTATGTTATTTTTTTTCAGGGTAAACACGGCATTTAAAATTTTCCGTATTCCCAAAAGAGTGGATTATCAAAGGCTACGGCGTGTCATGTGTAATGAGAAGGACGCTGTTGCAAGCTTTGCCTTTGGGAAGTGTGATAGGGATATGGTGCACAATGAAGTTACTAACCATAAGCCATCTCGTTGCCATGGTGATGCTGGCCGTTATTATTATGGCAACGAGGAAGTGATCTTGACGAGTTGTTTACTGTGATGTTCAGTATTCTACGTTCTACACTCGCCTAGATCAAAGTACAACACAGGTGTGGATGACCTTGAGGGAGAATTGAAGCAACAGAATATTCAGTAAAAATGTACAGACAAATATATTAGAAGAGGACATATGTGAATGGTTGAAGACCTCCTGACTCTTTATGCGCCTCAGTGAGTAAATAATGTTACTTTTGTATTTCATCATAAATACCGTATGCGCCAAAATAAACAGTACTGAAACTGAATCAGCTGTAGTTCCAATGATGCAAAACCTTTCTGAACGGTACTAGTGTTGCGTCAAATTGTACGTAGGTCATGTAAAACATCTTTATACTCGAGTTTAACCGATTTAACTTCTTTTTAGTTATATGTGTTTGTAAAACTGTGTAAATAAAATAAAATCTTACAACTGTGTCAGTACTGTTTATTTTGGCTCGTTCGGTATAATATTTATTGTAAATTGATACTTTACTGTAAAAGCCCATGTATTGGTAAATGTTAGGTGTTACTAGTAATTATGTGATACGTTACAGTAAAAACCCATGTATTGGTAAATGTTAGGTGTTACTAGTAATTATGTGATACGTTACTGTAAAAGCCCATATATTGGTAAATGTTAGGTGTTACTAGTAATTATGTGATACGTTACTGTAAAAGCCCATATATTGGTAAATGTTAGGTGTTACTAGTAATTATGTGATACGTTACTGTAAAAGCCCATACATTGGTAAATGTTAGGTGTTACTAGTAATTATGTGATACGTTACTGTAAAAGCCCATATATTGGTAAATGTTAGGTGTTACTAGTAATTATGTGATACGTTACTGTAAAAGCCCATACATTGGTAAATGTTAGGTGTTACTAGTAATTATGTGATACGTTACTGTAAAAGCCCATACATTGGTAAATGTTAGGTGTTACTAGTAATTATGTGATACGTTACTGTAAAAGCCCATACATTGGTAAATGTTAGGTGTTACTAGTAATTATGTGATACGTTACTGTAAAAGCCCATATATTGGTAAATGTTAGGTGTTACTAGTAATTATGTGATACGTTACTGTAAAAGCCCATACATTGGTAAATGTTAGGTGTTACTAGTAATTATGTGATACGTTACTGTAAAAGCCCATATATTGGTAAATGTTAGGTGTTACTAGTAATTATGTGATACGTTACTGTAAAAGCCCATACATTGGTAAATGTTAGGTGTTACTAGTAATTATGTGATACGTTACTGTAAAAGCCCATATATTGGTAAATGTTAGGTGTTACTAGTAATTATGTGATACGTTACTGTAAAAGCCCATACATTGGTAAATGTTAGGTGTTACTAGTAATTATGTGATACGTTACTGTAAAAGCCCATACATTGGTAAATGTTAGGTGTTACTAGTAATTATGTGATACGTTACTGTAAAAGCCCATACATTGGTAAATGTTAGGTGTTACTAGTAATTATGTGATACGTTACTGTAAAAGCCCATACATTGGTAAATGTTAGGTGTTACTAGTAATTATGTGATACGTTACTGTAAAAGCCCATATATTGGTAAATGTTAGGTGTTACTAGTAATTATGTGATACGTTACTGTAAAAGCCCATACATTGGTAAATGTTAGGTGTTACTAGTAATTATGTGATACGTTACTGTAAAAGCCCATATATTGGTAAATGTTAGGTGTTACTAGTAATTATGTGATACGTTACTGTAAAAGCCCATACATTGGTAAATGTTAGGTGTTACTAGTAATTATGTGATACGTTACTGTAAAAGCCCATGTATTGGTAAATGTTAGGTGTTACAAGTAATTATGTGATACGTTACTGTAAAAGCCCATGTATTGGTAAATGTTAGGTGTTACTAGTAATTATGTGATACGTTACTGTAAAAGCCCATGTATTGGTAAATGTTAGGTTGTAACACTCTTAAAAATAAGGTGATACATATAAATTCATTTATATATTTAATTTTTATTTAATAATTATATCTTCCCAATATAAAAGAAAATTTTTGTTTCATTGGTGCACATTGTGAAGCTAGCATAGATAGTAGCGCCCCTAGCGAGTAAAAATGTAAAATATCGTACGAGTTAGTAACTCAGGGTAATTAACTGACATCACCTCATGTGACGTAAGCATGGTCTGATATCGTCTGATCTGATGGACCAATCAAAAAATTCGAAATAATAACCAAGGGTGGGAAATTCCGTTGGCGTGCCCTTGCAGAAGCCCCACTTCTCCAGAGGTTCTTGAACAGAACAGTCGTGATGGCATTTTCGGACGTAACCTAGAAATTTATAAGCTTCCAGTATTCAAAATTTAAGATGTCAAGGCCGGTACCAAATTTTATTAACGTAACTAAAGAAGAAGTCAGAAGCGATTATTCATATGTATCAAATAAATAAAAGTTTATATAATTTTTGTTTAAGTGCGCGGATTTGCAAGAGCGATGTGTTAAGTGTTTAGTGATTCCAAAAGCCATGGGCAATGTTTAATATGTTTTAAAGTGTTTTATAAGTGCACAAACAGGTACGTTTTAGATGATAATAAAGAAAATGTATTTTAATGTTAACTAAGTTGAATTTTAATTGATAAACGGTTAACACATGAACGGTAGAAATTGTCCCTTGAATATTCATTTCTAAAATTGGAAAACTTAAGTTACTATCTTCTCGATAAATATTATTTTAAAGGTTAATAAGTAATTAAAATGTATGGAATAATTAGCAGTAATTAAAAGATAATTACTCGACACATTGCTGTCTTTTGTTCTACTGTAATTTGTCACTAATTAATAAATTGTATGACTTTGTATTTTAAAAATTTAAATTCTTATTTCACAAGTAACCTAGAACGTTACAAACTTTATATTTTCATTTCCCAAGTAACCTAGTTCTAACTTCCGAAGATATCGGAAGATCGTTTACAGAAAGACATTATTATGCCTGGCTGAAACGGAGAACTAGGAGCCTCTGGTAAGTAAGGTTAATCAATTTGTTAATTAGTAATTAACACACATTTTTAATAAAGCCCTGATAAATACTTACCCCAGGAAAAAGGCTCAACTGTTACAAGGTGTTACTAGTAATTATGTGATACGTTACTGAAAAAACCCATGTATTGGTAAATGTTAGGTGCTACTAGTAGTTATGTGATACGTTACTGTAAAAACCCATGTATTGGTAAATGTTAGGTGTTACTAGTAATTATGTGATACGTTACTGTAAAAGCCCATGTATTGGTAAATGTTAGGTGTTACAAGTAATTATAAGTATTTACCAAATGAGTTTGTCAATTTGTTTGTCTAATGGACGATACAAATGACATATTTTTCATGCTTTTACTATTAAAGTTTGGAAGATGCTAGGTTTTACCAATGACAATTGATTTTCAGGCTGATTGTCAGCTATTGTTGTGTCTCAGTAGCTAGAGACACTACAGCTCACTGACATACTGGTCCTGGTGGCCAGAGCTATCTGTCGGCGATAATTGTTTGCATCAAAGGCATTTCATAACTTAGTCACAGATTTATATTTGAATTTTTTAGTGTGCACTTTACGATCAATACTTTCTACGTAAGTGTTTCTTTTTCAAATTCCTTCTACTAGTTCAAACTACTCATATATATATATATATATATATATATATATATATATATATATATATATATATATATATATATATATATATATATATCTTGTTCAAATTTTCAATCGTTAATAAAATACTTTTTTCATCCGCTCAAGTTCAAAAACATTCCTTTTACCTTTAGTGGAATACATTTGAGGTTAATACAGATTTAAAAAATACTAATTCATTTATTAAAATCAAATAATTAATTTTAGTTTTATATGGGAGAAAAACTTTTCATAAAAGTGGCAAGCTATGCAACATAGTTATTTCGTCCTATTTGGCGTAAAATAAGTGATACGGTATGATTTCATAATACAGCTGATTTTATGCTGGTTACGCGGTATAACAGCTGTTTTAACGCATAGATTATGTTACGTTACATTCATTGTGATTATTTAATAAAAAAATAACCTAAATCTCTGAACAGAAGTTGATGAAATTTTGAGGGTTTGTTTAACATATTCCCAGGATAGTTCCTGTGAAGTTTGGTGTAGATCCATCCACAGCGATCCGCCCCAGAGGCTTAGGATGGTTCAAAAACTAATGTATATATAGGCTATGTATGTAACTTATGGGCGCCTAAACCGCAGAATAGAAGTTAATAAAATTTAGAGGGATTGTTTGACATATTCCCAGGACGATTCGAGTGAAGTTTGGTGTAGATCCATCAGGATCTAACAGGGCTCCACCCCAGAGGCTTGGGATGTTTCAAAAACCGAAGTATTTATCTATGCATATATGTGTTATATGGACGCCTAACCCGCTGAACAGAAGTTAATCGAATTACGAGAGATTTATTAACATATTTCCAGGACGGTTCATGTGAAGTTTGGTTCAGATCCATCCAAAGGGCGTTGCTCCAGAGGTTTAGGATGGTTCAAAAACTATCCAAGCAGAAATCATAGGTGGCAAGTTCAAAGGAGAGATGGTCTTAATTCCATGAATACTAATGATTTCATCAGATATACCCATTGATTTCAAACTACTACAATTTCCTTTGCGATTTGCATTCGCAAACCCCATAAACAAGGCACAAGGACAATCATTGACCATTGCTGGATTAAATTTGGAACAATCGAGTTTTTACCACGAACAATTATACGCTGGGTCCTCACGTGTTGGGAAATCTAAAATTTGTATGTTTATACGCGTAATGAAATGAAGAAAAACATTGTCTATCCTCTAACATTGCAGTAAATGAAATATAATTATTTAGATGTTTGATTTGTTTTTTCTTATTATAAAATTATGATTTCGGGCTCAGCCGGATAACGCTAGTTATTTAATAAAAAGTAACTAAAGTAAAATTTGTCTTTGTTGCCCTAAGTAGGAATTGATTTTAATTTTTTTTATACTAGGTCTACTTTTTTATTATTAATTAAGCACGGTAGATTGTTCCAAGTAAATAGTGGTGAGCTACGTATGCCTAAAGTAGCAATGCATGTTAATAAATACCAGAGTGTACGAGGTGGAGCCTCGCCATTACGTACAGCAATAAATATCTTTGCTGGGCATTTACAGTCAAATTCAAATTTACATTTTAATTGAACGATTTAGCTGCAGTTTAATTTCCATAAAAACGCCATGTTTGGTCACACGAAACTAGATTTATAGTTATACAGATAAATTTAAATAGATAACAACTGCTGTAAAGGTTTTAAATATTTTTGTTACATGTTAAATAAAAGCACGGTTGATGTGTGAGTCAAAGAAATCGATTTATTAGGAATTTGGCAACGTTTCGATGACTAGATTGACGTCCTCATTCAGGCCCATAAGTATAATAGACAGAATTAACTACGTCATAAAAATTCCCAACAATATTAACATAAAATAAAAACATTACAATAAGTTATTAATACTAATAAATTAACAAAACAACACAAAAATAAATTAAATAATTAAAAAACACTGTATTAAACGTGATAGTCCATGATAATAAATTCTATAAACAATTAATTAAAATATGTCAAAAAAATATAACAGTAATACAACCTGTAAAAAAATCATTACTAAACATCTGCTGCGTCAATAACTAGAACCCTTGAGAGTTTTTAAGCTTTATGAGTAAATGATTATAGATACGGGCCAATTTATTAGTGTCCTCCTCAACACGTTCTATCCCGTTTTATAGTGTTTTTTTAAATTATTTAATATGTATTGTTGTTTTGTTAATTTATTAGTATTAATAACTTACTGTAATGTTTTTGATTTTATATTAATTTTGTTGTCAACTTTTTTGACGTAGTTGTTAGTTCTGTCTTATACTTGTAGGCCTGAATGAGGACGACAATTTAGTCGTCGAAACGTTGCCAAATTCCTAATAAATCGATTTCCTTGACTCACTCATCAACCGTGTTTTAATTTAACAAACTTTTGTGAGTGCACACCTCATCATTTTTGTTACATGTTCCTATATCCCTGGATGCCAATATTGTTTTTGGCCTGGACTAAAACATTTTTACAAGATTTCTTCTCATAGTCGGCTCCCCCGAATTTTTTTTTAAATTCTCGCGCAAACAGGTGTGTTTATAGCAATTCTGAAGAAACCATTTCGTTTCGAAACACTACAATCATTCACCAATTATGTAGGTGATTTTTGTTCATTTTCCAGTGTTGAAATGCCACCGCTATCAAACAATACTTTGCAATTTTTTGGTCGCGATGCCGATATCTCATTCGTGGGTTTTGTCAATAATCGATAATTTATTATATTCCACGGGTTATCAGACATATATTTAAGGCTCGTATATGTACATTATTATATTATTTTCATTCAATCAAAGCTTTTTACTTATTTTTTAGCCCAAGTAAGGTCTTGTCGTGCGCGGCCTCCTTAGGGAGAAGTCCACCCTAAAGGTACCATTCGAATCCAAGCTCTTATTCAGTCACATCGCTCTTCCGATGCAAGCGACTTTGCAGCGCTGCCGAGTCGTGCTGCCAGATCAAGTTTCTTGTCGTAATGGAATCCTTTACGGCTCTTCCGATGCAAGCGATTTTGCAGCGCTGCCGAGTCGTGCTGCCAGATCAAGTTTCTTGTCGTAATGGAATCCTTTACGGCTCTTCCGATGCAAGCGACTTTGCAGCGCTGCCGAGTCGTGCTGCCAGGTCAAGTTTCTTGTCGTAATGGAATCCTTTACGGCTCTTCCGATGCAAGCGACTTTGCAGCGCTGCCGAGTCGTGCTGCCAGGTCAAGTTTCTTGTCGTAATGGAATCCTTTACGGCTCTTCCGATGCAAGCGACTTTGCAGCGCTGCCGAGTCGTGCTGCCAGGTCAAGTTTCTTGTCGTAATGGAATCCTTTACGGCTCTTCCGATGCAAGCGACTTTGCAGCGCTGCCGAGTCGTGCTGCCAGGTCAAGTTTCTTGTCGTAATGGAATCCTTTACGGCTTTTCCGATGCAAGCGACTTTGCAGCGCTGCCGAGTCGTGCTGCCAGATCAAGTTTCTTGTCGTAATGGAATCCTTTACGGATAAAATTGACGGGTTTCTACTAGAACTGATAGCTACATATCCAGCCGCTTTACGATTCTCAACTCAAAACCAATTAGGACAATGTTGTTGGGGATAATATAAGGGAGCATATTGGAAGGAAACTTAATAAAACAGGTACCTACTATCCTTTTATTTTTGTATACAAATAGTACAACAAACACATTCTAAACACAAACCATAAATCGAGTTTATTAATCATGTTTACGCTCGCAGGGTTTAGTATAAGTATATATTACAATTATTATAATTATAACTAATAATTTTATTTAATGTCTGTTAATAACTATTAATACTTTATATAAGCTAATGACAGATTACAGACAATTTTGCTTTTTTAAACACTCAATGTTTCGAATTTCTTTCCGAAATTCCTTTTCAAAAGCTCAATTTTAATTAAACAACTATACAACATAACTTATTTATAAAATACATACCATTATAGTTTGTTGATTTTTATTATGTTTTATATAATGATATGTGTTTTATAAATAGTAGGTTATGTTGTATAATTGTTTAATTAAAATTGAGCACTTGAAAAGGAATTTCGGAAAGAAATTCGAAACGTTGTGTGTTTAAAAAAGCAAAATTGTCTGTGATCTGTAATCAGCCTATATATAAAATATTATAATTATAATTATGAAATTCATCTATGTTTAGAAACCCTCCACTGCTAGTCAATGGAAACATGTTGTCTGTTGGTTTCGGGTTTTTTCACTGTGACTACTGTATATAAAATTCCATTTTTTCTGAATTAGCATCCCTTAGTAAATTATGGAAGGGACTGTTCACCAACTCCATCTTGACTACTGGACGTGGCAGTAGCTGCCTTGATCGGATAGTACCTTGAGGACGGGACGGGTTGTAGGTATAGGTGGTGTTATGTCACCAGGTATGGGCACTGAATATATTGGATAAGAAACCACAAGCCAACAAGGGATGACGTGTTTGAGGTTATCAGGCTCATTTTGTATAAACTTGTTATGGATAGACACACACAGCTTGGTACGGAAGAAAAATACATGAACGTTATTAGAAGTTTATACAAAAAGGAATATAAAAATCCATTCTATCATAAGTTACAAAGATATTACAACAGATGAAAAATCATAATAGCTAAAACATTTACAAAATTGTAATCAGTGTGCGTGGCTGACAAATGTAAACATTTCAAGTCCATTTGTAAAATGCATTCAGAGGTTTTTAATAGTATCTAGTTTATTAATAAAAAATTTAGATAATAGAAAACCTTGAATTTATTTGATCCCATCTTCACTTGAGATACTAGCTTCTAACTAAAAACACTGGAACATATGTTAGTATGTTGCACTTACCTATAGTACCACTTACTTTTTTGATTATTCAGAACGACCGTTTCGGTCTGAGTTGACAATGGGACAAATCTCGCGAAATAAGCAAAAAATGTAAGTGCTAGTATAGGCAAGTGTAATATATTAACACGTGTTCAAATGTTTATAGATAAAGAAATTTTCTATTATGTGTATTTTAGGTACATTTTATTTCATACGAAATTACTTTATACAGAAAAATTATAAAAAATCAAATTATAAATTATACAATTCAAAATAAATAAATTTAAAATCATAGATGTAAATTTATTTTTTGTTATAAAAAAAACATGTTTTTTATGTAGCCTAATGACATATTACAGAAAATTTTGCTTTTTTAAAACACTCATCGTTTCGAATTTCGGAAAGAAATTCGAAACGTTGTATTTTAGAAAAGCAAAATTGTCTGTAATCTGTCATTAGCCCATAAGAAAAAAAATTAACAGTTAATAACAGACACTAAATACAAATTTAAAAAAACATGTTCTAAATTGATAAACATTGATAAGACAGTAAATATCTTAAGAAAGTGACTGTTACTTGGAGCAAGCAAAACACTACACTTATTTTCTCCTCTATTTTTCCAAAGATCATTTCTCGTCTATAAATGGAACAGCGAACATATCAGTTTAAGTGAACATCAAGAGAATGTCAAGTCCCCAGAGAACTGATAAAAGAAAACCTTCAAATTTTCCAAGAGTTTATCTTTTAATTTAAAAATGCGTTTCTTTTTCCTACACACTTCTATACTTCTACCAAGTAAAAGAAAACCATTTATCTGTTTTTGTTTTGAAAAACAATTCAATCAATTTGAAAGAAAGTTGACTCATAATTTATTTATAAAGTCATCCACTATCTCAATGGGTAAATCTATTGAACGAGCTGGTGAAATGTTTTTGTTTGTGTTGAACAATTTAAAAAGTTTTCGTAATTGATACACTTTTTTACTATACTGGAACTTTGAAATAAAGTTAAAGCATATTTTTTTGTACTATTTATTAGGAATACACTGTGATTGAATATTAACAATAAATACACAAATGTCGAAATATTGTTGCTATTCTTGACGAGCTGGTTGTTAATTAATACACTTTTGCGATTACTTGCGTTACCAGACTTTACGTTAACTAAAAGTTGTTAAATTGTTAACTTACACTTGGAGGAAATTTTTTCGTCTTACGACTTCTTCAGACTCGTATTTTTGCCGCTAGGAATGCTGCAGTTGTGCTTCCTCGGTACCATTTTTTTGAAAGTTAGAAGTGATGTGACAGATCACACACACTCTTTGATCACATCATTTCTAACTTTCAAAAAAAAAATGGTACCGAGGAAGCGCAACTGCAGCATTCCTAGCGGCAAAATTACGAGGCTGAAGAAGTCGCAAATTTCATATATATATTTATTAGATAATTATTTTTCTGAAGATGCTGGCACTGTTTTATCGGCGAAAAGCTTTGATTAATATATGCATTAAAAGTATTCTTGTTTTTGAAATGTTTTTAATTTATTATTTATATATATATTCTTTGCGTATACAAACTGAACTGCGACGAAAGTAACAAATTCTACATTGGACAAACAGGTCGCAGCTTTAAACAAAGAGTCGAAGAACACAAACAGAACACCAACTCAACATTTTACAATCACTTAAAAGAAACAGGACACAAATACACAGACATTTATCATAATTTAGAAATCCTACACATCAACAAAAAATGACCACATCTCAACACACTAGAACAATATGAAATTTACAGACACACAAAATACAAACATATTAAACGAACAAACACAGTACAAATCACACATACTTTTTGATACTCTACTATCGAAAACCTACCTTTAAAACCATCACCGCTTGACCCAACATCTCCAAACAGAAGACACTGATGAAGATCGGCACATAGCATTCGAAAACGTTCTGTCTCAATAAGTTTTAACAAATTTACTAAATATAAAGTTCGGATAGTCATAAACTATTGTTTAAGTGATTAATAAGATTCACCGAACGTAATGGACTACAAAATTCAAGAATTAAAACTCAGGTCACTCAACCTAAATAGAGAGCTCCAGTGTCTAAAATGTTAGGAACATATATAGATGATTATATTTTTAAATAGGACAGCCAATAATGTCATCGGTTGAACAGGATGACGATCATTAAGTATTTACATGTTTTAATACTTAAAGAATGATGCAACATAAAATCTGACATAAAAGTTTATACTGTTTAACACAGTTTTAAGATCAGTTCAGAGCAGTATAAGTTTACTTGTTTCTTTAGCTTTTGCTATAAAATGGTTGAGCGTTTCCTATTTCTTATTTAACAGTATTGGTTGCTAGTAAAACTTTAAGACCTCAACGGCTTCGGTATTTAACACTTTACTATCAAACAGAACAAAGTGCCGGAAATAATTTAGAGAAAATTCAAATTCAAATTGAAATATATACATATATATAGTTCAAATTTTCTATCTTTAATAAAAATACTTTTTATTTATCCAATCTAGTTCAAGTACATTTTTTTAAAATTTGTAGTGGATGACACTTGATGTTTAATACAGTTTTTTCCAATATTAATTCATTAATTAAATATCGAAATCTTGTTGCTGTTCATAACGAGCTGGTTGTAAATTACTTATTACACTTTTGCTATTACTTGCATCAGACTTTTTGTTAACTAAAGTTGTTAACTTACACTTGGAGGAAACATTTTGGTCTTATGACTTCTTCAGCCTCCCCATTCAGGAGGCTGAAGAAGTCGTAAGATGAAAACGTTTCCTCCAAGTGTAAGTTTAAAATTTAACAACTTTAGTTAACAAAATGTCTGGTCTCAAGTAATAGCAAAAGTGTAATAAGTCATTAATTAATTTTAATAGTGAATTAAATTTAGTTTTATGTGGGAGAAAAACTCTTGACAAAAGAGCTAAGGCATGCAATATAATTATTTTATCCTATTTGGCTTAATCAAAATGACAACATATGATTTCATAAAACAGCTGATTTTATGTTACAGGTTATTTGATAGAACAGCTGTTTTACAATATAGGTTGTGCTACTTTATTTATATAATTGCCAGTAAAAGTAACTAAAATGAAATTTGTCTTTGTTGACCAAAGTAAGAATTGACCTTAAACAATTTATGTTTATATAACCTGTTTATCTGTAAGTTTCATTGTGTACAAGATCATTTTCCTTAACATAATATTCAACATATATTTGCCCACAATAATTTTAAGAGTACACAGAGTAGCCTATTAAAAATTTATAAATCTTAGCCTTTTATTTGCTATTTTGTATTTGTTAATGCAGACAGACCTATAATAACATTTCCATTGTTTAATTACCAAGGTGTAAGAAATAAAACTAGGTGTTTTTACTAACTTAGTCAAGACAATTGATTATAGTTACCAGGGTTTTGTTCTTCATTCTTCTACAAAGAAACAGATTTTCATAATTTTTCATATATTTAAAAAATATTTTTTATCACTTTATTTCCTTACATTGTTGTTCCCATCTTGCTCTTTAGCTACTACAATGTACATAAATATGTAAACATCTATAAATATGTAAAAACTTGCCTGTTATAGCACTTAAATTTTATGTTAAATGAGAAGGAGTTCATGAGGAGCATCAATGACAACTGGGATTAAAATTATCTTTTTTTTAAGATAAAAAGAAAAAAGAAAGATAGGGAAATTCTCTATAAAATTGTTCCCCCAATGTTTTGTAGATTTGCTAACTTAGATCTCAACAGTTTTTAAGGGTATTCGTCTGCCCATGCCCCAACTTTGGTGTTAATAGATACACCCTTCTCCCAAGTGTAGGAACTCTTAATGTTGATTGTTTTGAATATATATTTACTTTAAGGGTTTTATATGATTTTTCGACTGATTTAAAGTTGTCAGCCCATTTTTATAAGGTATATGTCATCTGAAAGTCAAATATGATCACTCTTAATCTACTCATCTACACCTCTGTTAGAAATATTTGTATATATCCGAGTACATTTTTCCGCCTTTCCTAACATTAAAAGATTTTTTTTTTTTGAAGCGTTTCTGATTGACTCCATTTTCAAAATTTAAATACTGTAGTAATTTTATTTAGGTTTTGGAAATAGAGGCATTCCAAAATGCGTCTACAAAGGAAAGTATTATAAGGTTAGGAAAAGCAGGAAAATGTGCTTGAAAATATATTATCAGAATTATTATTTAATTAGGTTTCTCTCATAAACTCTTATAAAATAAAATTAATATCAAGATAGTTTTTATATAAAACAGGTTGTAAAGAGCAGTAGCATTGCCAGAAAATTATTTTAGGGCTTGCCCTTGAAAATATCCTAGAAAATGTTTTTAATTCAACACCTGGAAACGTTGTATCCTACAAGTATTTATGTACTGAAAAACTGTAGTTGAAATTTGTCATTTTTAAACTGAAATTTATTTTCACTAAATTCGATTACTAACCTAAGACATTTAACACAGGTAGAAACTTATGGAAGCATCCTTAATGCGAAACATTTTCCTACAAATTTTAAATGGCAATGACATTTAAAGTTTAATTCAAGTTTGAGTCATGCCCAAATAGGTGTAATAACTCAAAAGAGCATTTTTGTAGTCCTTTGATTTAAGAAAAGAATCACTAGGGACTATTTGGCCACAAGTAAGTAGACATAAACTAACAATGTCTATTCATCGGCTGTTTTGACCATTAAGTTAAAAAAAATATTACACTAGACTGCAGAACAGTGCAGAGCAAAATTTTAAAACAAAGGTATCTTTAAAACAATTCTCAAGAGGCAAAAATGTTTTTATAAAGCTGTAGAATTCCCCAATTCCTCATAGAGCTTAACAATTTAACCTTCTAATATTACTCTGCAAAAAAATTATGAAGATATACTTGTAATATCATGTCTTACTCGTCTGATACATCTCAACTCAGTTAGTCCTACTCCAAAATATTAAATTTAAGAGATGAATTCATATTCATCCATTAAAAAGATTATAAATTATTTATTTGATTCTATTTTTACTGAGCTACTAGTTTTACACTAAAAACACTTGAACATATATTAGTATCTTATCTTGCCTACAGTAGCGCTTAGTTTTATTATTATTTAGGATGGTTGTTTCAAGAGTTGTGTGCCCATTGTCATCTCAGACCGTATTTGACCTCTTGGTTGTTTTAGGTTAGGGTGTGAGTGTTAGGGTAGAAATATTAGGTGTATTTTTAAAGTATTGGGGGTTACAATGTCAAAAAGTATATGCGAGTTATAATGTAAATGGGTGTTAGGTATTTTTACATACACCAAACTGAAAGGCCATTTTACACAAGATACCAAGAACATATACAAACAAATAAACCTTACCAAACTTTCCTGAACATTTCATAAACCAAAACTACAAAAACATAATATCAAACCTACAAATTAAACACAAACAAAATAAAAATAACCGACACTGCATAACCGAAAAGTTTTAAATATACAAACATTTCAAAATATATGCTTAACACACAATTGCATTATAACTCATATACACTTTTTGACATTATAACCCCAGTACTCTTTGAAAATACATTTAATATTCTATCCTACCTCACCCCAACCATAAACTAAACTAAATGGTCTGGTTCGGTCTGAGTTAACGTTGGAACACATCTCCCATAATGGCTGTCCTCAATAATCAATAAAGTAAGTCCTACTATAGGCAAGTATAAAATAATTATGTGTTCAAGTTTTTTTAGTGATAAATTGTATTTTGGGGGCACCCTAACCCAGTGGACCTTTTCCTTGCTGTTGATGTACATTATTAATAAACACACACATAGATTGTCCATAAAACACTACAATGTGTTTGTCTTCATTTGTTGGTGGCACCTTCGATAAATATAGGTTTCTAAGAAAACTTAAGTGGACTATCTATGATAATTAAACAACAATAACCCTTGCTACAAATATTCAAACAACCTTGATGCACATTTCACTAACACTGTTAGCATCATCAGGAGGTTACAAAGATACTAGGAACTAATGACTACAAACCTAGTGACTACTCACTATGGGAAATTACTGACCTAATGTGACAGATCTAACTTAAAACCTAATATACAAAAGAGTGTGGATACTAAATTTAAAAAAAAAATCAAAATTAAAGGTTGTTGAAATACCTATAGCAAGGTTTATTGTTGTTTAATTTTTATAATTATGCTACTGTGCTCTGTAGTTTAGATTCATGTGAAAATTGCTAACAGAGGATAACATTGTTAATACCCTTTCAAAGATATCTTGTAGGCTCATTATTTCTTAGTAGAATTGTGTTTTATAACAATAAATATTTTTAATTTACTAAACACTTTTAAATGTTTTAAACTTGCCTATAGTAGCACTTACTTTGTTTGTTGAGGACGACCGTTCCGGGAGATGTGTCCCATTGTCAACTCAGACCGGAACTGATCTCAAGGTTTACGTAGGTTAGGGTGGGGGTGGGATATTTTGGTGGTGTAGGTGTATTTTGTGTGTATTAGGAGTTATGATGTCAAAAAGTGCGTGTGAGTTGTAATGTAATTGTGTATTGAGTATGTGTATTACACACAAAATACACCCACACCACCAAAATATCCCACCCCCACGCTAAGCTACGTAAACCTTGAGATCAGTTACGGTCTGAGTTGACAATGGGACACATCTCCCGAAGCCGTCCTCAACAAACAAAGTAAGTGCTTCTATAGGCAAGTTTAAAACATTTAAAAGCGTTTAGTGATTACTAGTAGCTCACGTAAAGATGGAATCAACAAATGTTTTTAATTTACTTTTAAAACTTAGTCATTTCTTACAAGCTTTTAACTTGATTTCCTAAGTAAATACTACTCTTATATGCACTTATGATTAATGTTTATAGAGTACTCTTGAAATTTGGATTGCATTTCAACCAGGAATAAATTTAATTCACTCATTTCCCCACTTGAGTTAATTTTTAAGCATTAGAACTGCAGTTAATTTTCTACATTTTTTAGGGGGTTTGGGAGGGCTTATTAATTAACCAAAAATATCAAAACCCAACCCCTCATCCAGTAGGAAATTTCTATTTTACTGGAATAAGTCAAAATAGGTATGTTGAATTATTTCCTTCACCATAAAATATGTATAGAAAAAAAAATAATTTTTTTTTGTGACAGCAAGGTTGAGAAAACAACCAAGACTCAATAATTTTAATTCTGTATAAATAAAATGTAAAATTGAAAGTTTATTATAAATTCAATCATGTGTGTGTGATCCATAGATTTTCATGTTTATAAAATGTTTCTGTCAATTTTTTGATGTTCAGGGATGCTAAATTTCCATATAGATAGGTGAAGAAGTACGTGGTTAGAGTGCAGCCAAGCAGTAAATAAAAAAAACCAGACAAGTGTAACCTATCTCATGTACTGTCATAAGTACAGTAAATATCCCCATTTACATTAGAAAAATATAGTTCCTAAAGCCACCCTTTCAGGTAGTTTAATATTACCATAATGACAATAAAATATCATCCAGGTTTTACTGATTTGCAAAATTAAGCAGAAATTTCAGAATTTAACAAAATGTTTTCAAAACATCAAATTTGTATGTTGAAAGATTTGTAATAAAGTGATAATTAAAAAAATATATTTGTGAAAAGAAGAAACTTTCCTGGATTTTTTTGTATTGTTGGACAGGTAGATGGTACAGAAATTTTCATCTGTAAAACTTGTATAGAAAACTATTACAAATTGAATATATATAAAATAACATAAACATATGAGGCATATAGTATAAATTTAGTTAGTATTCAAAACAATAATAATCTGTAGAAATATTAAGAAAGGAGTGACCTAGAGTAGTGTTCTAAAATACCGACAAAGAGGGCTTAACCATTGTTATATTTTGGCTGTAATCATAAACCAGTTGTGGAAAAGTATTGACAAAAGAAGGCTGCAGATATTTCCAAGGGTTAAATATTTCAGGAAACCAAGAATAGCTGGGAAAGTACCACTGCTATCATGTGGGAACAATTTGTAAAAAGTGTAAGACCTGCAGTATTGACTGAAATACTTAAGGAGGGATATTATGCTTGTTCTTAAAAACTAAAATCATTGAGCAAAAGGAACTAAGTTTTGGGGGAACTTCGAAGCGTGCAGACGTATTGGGAAGGGGGGTGAAGTTGTAAGCAATGTTTTAAAAAGGGTAAATTTGTTTAGAAGAGTTTATAAGGGACTTGTAAGTTACTGTTCATTATGTATAGAAATTTAAAAGTGCAGCAAGAATGAATTAGGCAGATAGTAAAGAAAATAGGGAAGTAAGTCAATGATTGTGTAAAAGTGCGGTGAAGCAGTTAACCGGACAACGGTTTCAGGATTTCAGGAACTCAAACAATTAGTACAATCTACCTTACATTAGATTCAGCCAACAGAGATCTATAAATTAATAAATTCAGTTAACGGTTTCAGGATTCCAGGAACTCAAACAATAAGTACAATCTGCCTTACATTACATTCAGCCAACAGAAATTTATAAATTAATAAATTCAGTTAACGGTTTCAGGATTCCAGGAACTCAAACAATAAGTACAATCTGCCTTACATTACATTCAGCCAACAGAAATTTATAAATTAATAAATTCAGTTAACGGTTTCAGGATTCCAGGAACTCAAACAATAAGTACAATCTGCCTTACATTACATTCAGCCAACAGAAATTTATAAATTAATAAATTCAGTTAACGGTTTCAGGATTCCAGGAATCTAAGCAATTAGTACAATCTGCCTTACATTAGATTCAGCCAACAGAGATCTATAAATTAATAAATTCAGTTAACGGTTTCAGGAACTCAAACAATAAGTACAATCTGTCTTGCATTAGATTCAGCCAACAGAGATTTATAAATTAATAAATTCAGTTAACGGTTTCAGGATTCCAGGAACTCAAACAATAAGTACAATCTGCCTTACATTACATTCAGCCAACAGAAATTTATAAATTAATAAATTCAGTTAACGGTTTCAGGATTCCAGGAATCTAAGCAATTAGTACAATCTGCCTTACATTAGATTCAGCCAACAGAGATCTATAAATTAATAAATTCAGTTAACGGTTTCAGGAACTCAAACAATAAGTACAATCTGTCTTGCATTAGATTCAGCCAACAGAGATTTATAAATTAATAAATTCAGTTAACGGTTTCAGGATTCCAGGAACTCAAACAATAAGTACAATCTGCCTTACATTACATTCAGCCAACAGAAATTTATAAATTAATAAATTCAGTTAACGGTTTCAGGATTCCAGGAATCTAAACAATTAGTACAATCTGCCTTACATTAAATTCAGCCAACAGAGATCTATAAATTAATAAATTCAGTTAACGGTTTCAGGATTCCAGGAACTCAAACAATAAGTACAATCTGTCTTGCATTAGATTCAGCCAACAGAGATTTATAAATTAATAAATTCAGTTAACGGTTTCAGGATTCCAGGAACTCAAACAATAAGTACAATCTGCCTTACATTACATTCAGCCAACAGAAATTTATAAATTAATAAATTCAGTTAACGGTTTCAGGATTCCAGGAATCTAAGCAATTAGTACAATCTGCCTTACATTAGATTCAGCCAACAGAGATCTATAAATTAATAAATTCAGTTAACGGTTTCAGGAACTCAAACAATAAGTACAATCTGTCTTGCATTAGATTCAGCCAACAGAGATTTATAAATTAATAAATTCAGTTAACGGTTTCAGGATTCCAGGAACTCAAACAATAAGTACAATCTGCCTTACATTACATTCAGCCAACAGAAATTTATAAATTAATAAATTCAGTTAACGGTTTCAGGATTCCAGGAATCTAAACAATTAGTACAATCTGCCTTACATTAGATTCAGCCAACAGAGATCTATAAATTAATAAATTCAGTTAACGGTTTCAGGATTCCAGGAATCTAAACAATTAGTACAATCTACCTTACATTAGATTCAGCCAACAGAGATCTATAAATTAATAAATTCAGTTAACGGTTTCAGGATTCCAGGAACTCAAACAATAAGTACAATCTGTCTTGCATTAGATTCAGCCAACAGAGATTTATAAATTAATAAATTCAGTTAACGATTTCAGGATTCCAGGAACTCAAACAATAAGTACAATCTGTCTTACATTAGATTCAGCCAACAGAGATTTATAAATTAATAAATTCAGTTAACGGTTTCAGGATTCCAGGAACTCAAACAATAAGTACAATCTGTCTTACATTAGATTCAGCCAACAGAGATTTATAAATTAATAAATTCAGTTAACGGTTTCAGGATTCCAGGAACTCAAACAATAAGTACAATCTGTATTATATTAGATTCAGCCAACAGAGATATATAAATTAGTAAATTTAGAGCCAATTTAGATTCATTGCCTTTATAAAAATTAACCTAGTTTTTTCTCACCACTTTCCAATTTATAGAAGATCCTGTAATAACGGACTGAGAGAAAGAGCAATTTAACACTGTATTTACTAACTTTATTGTATAAAAAGAGCCTAAAGCCTCAAGAGTCCACATCTTTAGTAAATGTAGTATTAGCTAAGCAATTAATTCTTGTCACTGAATCGTATTAATGTAATTTGGTATAATTTGTAATAATTGGATGTCAGATGAATAAATGTAGATGATGTAAAATTTATATGATTGTAAATTATTTAGAAACCTGGAGGTGTGACTAGAGAAAGGCAAGGTAATTATAATATAATCTAAAGGTAAACATTTTAAATAAATGTTAGGTTATAATATATATATATATATATATATATATATATATATATATATATATATATATATATATATATATATATATATATATATATATATATATATATATATATATATATATATATATATATATATATATATATATATATATATATATATATATATAGAGAGAGAGAGAGAGAGAGAGAGAGGTAATGTTCTATTTTCATAAAATAATATATATATATATATATAAAGAACTAAGTCAAAATATTGCGATATATACATATATATAAAATATGGTGATATGTTTTCTTGTAATATAGTTAATAAATTAAAAATATTTCAAAAACAAGAATTCTTTTAATGAATATATTTATTCAAAGCTTTTCGCCGATAAAATAGCTGAAATTCGCCGATAATTATTTTCCTGAAGATGCTGGTACTATTTTATCGGCGAAAAGCTTTGAATAAATATATTCATTAAAAGATTCCTTCTTTTTGAAATATTTTAAATTTATTAATTATATATATATATATATATATATATATATATATATATATATATATATATATATATATATATATATATATATATATATATATATATGGCCATCGTGGATCACTTATCAAAAGTCAGAGAGATAATGCCACTTGCTGAAATATTTCAATATTCGATAAATGTATTATTACTTTCAAATAAAAGTTGCCTCATAATTATTATTAGATTATATTTGTACTTGTTATTGACACACTGAAGTTATTAAATGCAGTATTTTTTTCCGAACTATTTGTATTCAAATTCTATATTTATATTCAATAAATTAACTTGTAAATATATGTGTATAAAACAAAGGTAATTTTATTTTCATTGCATTATTGCAGTTGGCTCTGTTTATCAAACAAGCAGGGACACATGTGCTCTAAGTTTTATTTTATTTGCAGTAAAATTGCACTCCAGCAGTTAAAAAAAAAAAAAAAACAGTCTAATTTAAATTAACAATTCAAAGCATTACAACAGATGTTTTACAGTGTTATCTAAACAGTATCATTTACAACTAACTGTATTTACTAACTCAATTACAAATTTTTATTTCTAAAAATTATGATTATATTATTTAATTACTAAACTTAATCTAATAGAGTTAGCTGTTGAATCTTAAAATAATAATAATACTGTATCATGAAAAAGATTTATAACTTGTATAAACGTGTAGCTTTTATGAAATTATATTGAAAACAAATTAAACGTCGTTTTAACACTGAAATATTCACCACTGTTTTAGCAATGCTTCAACACTAAGTTTGGTTGATCAATTCAATATGGAAAGGATAGATCACAGTCAAGTCCCCTCCATTAGAGACATTACAAAACCACATGAAAAAGGGACTCTTACAGAAGCGTATAATAAACAGTGGATAAGAACTACACATGATGTTAAAGACCTACTTAAAAAAGTAAGTAAACAGATAAATCAATATTTTAGCATATTACTTTTTATAAACTACAACATATGGATATACAAGAGAGAAATGAACTTCTTAGCATTCCATGGATTCGCCGAGTCCATCATGTGGCAAAGGGAGTAACCCTGAGAGCCCGAGACTTGTGATTCTGGGCGCAGGTTTAAGAGGCCGCTTTGTGATTGTCATCGACACTCACCTTTACTACTAATGTTACCCCCTCTACCTATCCAAATTTCATAGGAGCCTGCTAATGCAGTTTTAGATACTCGTTCTGAAGTAGAATTTACTGTAGTTGACAGGCCAAGGTCGTTTAGTAGCTTGTAGAGAGATTTTGCTGGTATACCTCTCACTCTCCGTTCTACTGCGTATCTATTAACAATATAGTTATTTGTAGTTAATTCATTTATTAGGTCATAATACTTATTCATTTTTATTGTGTGGTTGTTGGGTATGTTTGTTTCCCATGGTATTCTTAGTTCTACCAGGGTGATACGTTTAATTTTCCAAGAAAAAAGGAATATATCCGGTCTAGATGATGAAGCACCAACATCATCTAGAATTTTGTAGTACTTTTCATATGTATCCCCTAGAATAGTTCGATCAAGCGCAGAACCTAGGATTGAGTATTTACTTCAGATTTTTCAAGTACAGTAAATAATTATCATAGTTATTTGAAAAACTAAGTAAAAACTATCAACTTACTTGATGGTTTCAAAACCATTGTTTTCCGTGAAACGCTTCAGCAAGTACGATGATAGTTTTCACTTATTTCTTTAAATAATTATGTTAAACTGTGCCCATCCCCTCTTGTTTATAGAAAAAGAAGGATCTTGCAAGCTTTATTAATACTTGAATTTTGTGATCCATTACGTTCGGTGAATCTTATTAATCACTTAAAACAATAGTTTATGACTATCTGAACTTAAAATTTAGTAAATTTGTTAAAACTTACTGAGGCAGAACGTTTTCGATCGCTATGTGCCGATCTTCATCAGTGTCTTCTGCTTGGAGATATTGGGTCAAGCGGTGACGGTTTTAAAGGTAGGTTTTCGATAGTATCAAATAGTATGTGTGATTTGTACTGCGTTTGTTCGTTTAGTATGTTTGTACTTTGTGTGTCTGTAAATTTCATATTGTTCTAGTGTGTTGAGATGTGGTCCTTTTTTGTTGATGTGTAGGATTTCTAAATTGTGGTAAATGTCTGTGTATTTGTGTCCTGTTTCTTTTATATGACTGTAAAATGTTGAGTTGTTGTTCTGTTTGTGTACCTCGACTCTTTGTTTAAAGCTGCGATCTGTTTGTCCAATGTAGAATTTATTACATTCGTCGCAGTTCAGTTTGTATACGCCTGGTTCTTGTAGTTTATCTTTGTTGGTGTTGTGTTGTATTTTGTATTGTAACTTGTTATTAGTTTTGTATCTTATTTTTTGAAATTTGCGGGCTATTTGGTTTGTTGTTTTGTTTATGTATGGTAATGTGATGTATTTGTTTTCCCTGTCTATAGTGTTAGTTTTAGTGTTTTTTTTTTGTATTTTGTACCATAGTTTGTCTATTATTGTGGTGTTGTATCCATTTGTGTATGCTAGATATTTATTTGTGTTTAGTTCTTTGTTTATGTTTTCGGTGGTCATTGCGACTTCTTTAAGTCTATGGAGCATGGATCTGAAAGCAGCTTGTTTGTGTTGGATAGGGAGGTTTGATCTTTATTAATAATCAGATGTTCTATATATTTTATTCTTTATATTTTACTTACTATTTATTAAAATTAAATAAAATAGTTTATATAAAATTGCATAACTGAGTGAAAACTTCCAATTTCTTTTGGTTACGAGTTCGAAACAATCGTTTTGTTGATGAATGAAACAATTGTTTTGAAACGTGTCAGCAAGTAAGTTAAAGGTTTTCACTTGGTTATGCAATAATTACTTATGATTTATTCAGTGAATTCATGATGACTACAACAAGCAACTCTAAAATAATTAATTATTTTTGTTCTTAGTTTATAATTTTGTTGAAATTCTGTTTCCGTAATTCATGACAAGTTCAATATTTCAAATTTGTTCGCATTTTGTATCACACTGTTTGGAATATAATAATGTTCCCTTTTCTTTTTTAACAAATAAGTATTTTATAATTATACTTATTACTTTTCTATTCTCTTTATAACTCTTTGAGAAGTATCTTTCCAAACAGCCAACATGCCTCAAAACTTAGTTTTTTTAAATAGTCATTAAACAACTTTATTAACATTACATTGATACTCTATATTGTATTAATTCAGAAGTTAGAAAATTTTGTGAGAAAACTGTTATTTAATTACTTTTTGTATGAAACAAACGTTTTTTAAAACCTTAATTATGGTAGCAATCAATAAGAAAAATAAAGAAAAGCTGTACGAAGATAGTGATTTTATTTTTGTAATACAAATAGACATTCACATTGTATAAGTTTACATCATATAAAACAGATAAGTTTTAAAAATATTTATAGCATATAAGTTTTTATGCATGGACGCTTTCAGGCAGGCACAAAGTGATATCACATTCCCTGCACATGCATGGAGTTTCTTTTCTCTTTTACAATAACAATAAAAGTAAGTGCTACTAAAGGCAAGTGTAACATACTAACATATGTTAGAAGTGTTTTTAGTTAGAAACTATACTATAGCAAAATGCGAGTGCCCCTGAACGCCAGGTAGGCTCAACCACACAAAGGCAGGGGTTAGGATGGGCAGTATTCCTTCCGGTGCTCTGTGTATTAGTCACCTAGTGGTGCTTCCTTGATCAAACTCTAAGTTTTTAAATTTGATAACAGACCTCAGAAATAATAACAGTTTAGCATAAGTTAATTCTGCGCATCATTACGAGAATATTGATAACAAGCAATATACACTTTTTATCCCTGTTCATGAGGGGATAATATGAAATAAAAATGTGTTAACTGTATTTGCAATTACTAAAGTAAATCATGGGTTGCTTGGTATCATTTTTCTTGTAATTATTATAAGTAGAATCAATATTTATTAACTATTTTAAGTTAAATTAGAACTTTAAAAGCTAGTTTGGTTAGAAGATACCACTAAATGACCAATGGAGCTGAAATACGGCCGGTCTGTCCTAACCCTCTGCGTCGTGAGGGTGAGTATGCGTTCTAGAGAAACTGACCTGGTGCCCAAGGGCATTTGCATTTTGCTATTGCTATAGTATCTAAAGTTAAGATGAAATAAAATAATATGAATTTTGCAAACTAAGCATCAACTATCCATCAATACCGCAACATACAACTTACGGTCTGAGTTGGCAATGGGACACTTCTCCCGAAACTTCCGTCCTCAATAATAAAAAAAGTAAGTGTTACTAGACGCAAGTGTAACATACTAACATATGTTTAAGTGTTTTTAGTTAAAAACTAGTAACTCAAGTAAAGATGGAATCAAATAATATCACAGTTTTTGTTCTCTCTATGGAATTTCTTCAGATTTCAAGAGATAATTTCTTCAAAGGTGATTTTTCCGCTCGCTAGATTCATAAACTCCTGTTAAGGTACATACAAAAACTCGTATTTAATTTTTGTATCACCTAACCATAAAGTTGATGGCATTATAACTATAACAACGATAACTTTCTTTGCAGTGTAGTAACTAGGAATAAGACTTTTATACCTAATCACAACCCTGAATTAAAATCGCAATTGATAAATTGGAAGCACACATTGTCGTCAGAAACAAGGACATAAAATGCATGCTCACAGTGTCCAAATTTATGATGAAAAATTATATCCAATGTTTTGGGTCAAACAAGTGGGTTCTGTACTGTATGTAAAACAGTTAATCCAAATACTTATTATGAGGCACTTAGAGTGCAAACAGCATAAGTGGGTCGCGGTCAGTCGATGTCGACATCCATGTAAATCAAATCCACTGTAACATACAGAGGTGAACACAACGGGTAGGTCGAGGTGGAGGTACATTGTGATGCCTTGCAGAATGCTTACATCGACTCTCTTTAAAAACAAAGCGATTTGATTTTACATAGTTTCTTACCTCGCTGTCTAGCAGGTTCGCTCTAATTGGTCCATTCAAGATAGTTCAGTCCATTCCATGCCATATCACGCCGTACAAGGGAAATTTGACTGTCAACAGAGCGGTATTGGTCCAGTTTACTATTTGCACTCCTTTAGTATTTAGTAAGTGCAATATTTTCCAGCAGATAAGTGAATGTCTCAGGTGTCATCTTCCTGTTTTGCTAACATTTAACCATAGCCACAAGAGACTACATAAATAATTTTAATTTGTTGATTTAAATGTCACAACATGCACTTGGTATAATAAATGTATAGTATCTAATTACACATTTTTAATTTCATCGTGAAGAAAGTCTACCATTATTGCTAATAATATAATTAAAAAAATATTATATATATATATATATAAAGTTGTTATTGTTAATTGTAGACAATTGTTCCACCAACTAAGTGGAAATAAGTTTTACCTTGTGTGATGAGGCACCTTTTGGTCACTTGACCATTGTCGAATTCAATATATATATATATATATATATATATATATATATATATATATATATATTTAATAAATTAAAAATATTTCAAAACAAGAATTTCATCAAGATGATTTAATTTTGTAAAAGTATTTTATTAGATAATTTTTTTCCTGAAGATGCTGATACTATACAAGAAAACATATCACCATATTAATATATATATATATATATATATATATATATATATATATATATATATATATTTAGGTTAGTTTTGGTTGATAAAGATTATTTAGATTTTTTGGACTAGGAGACTGACAGACTTACCTTGGTAAGAGTCCACTCTGTAGTCTTGAAACAGAAACACATAAAAGCACTTAACCAATGATATATTTCAACCACACAGTGGTCTTTGTCAATCAAAGAGAAAACACAAAAAGAAATATGAGAGAATGAAATAAAATAAATATAAATTGTAATCACAGATTATATATATATATATATATATATATATATATATATAGTTTCCATGAGCATATGAGGAGACGTCTGAGGCTATTAGGGAAAAAATATATATATATTTTAATTTTTTTTCCATTTTTTAAAAAATTTTTTTTCCCTAATAGCCTCAGACGTCTCCAATCTCTTTTCCCCTGACAGACTTATATAAACTATAATCACTCATATGCTCATGGAAACAATATATATATATATATATATATATATATATATATATATATATATATATATATATATATATATATATATATATATATATATATATATTTAATCTGTGAATCTGTGACATCTGATTTCTACTCTACATAATCTGTGATTACAATTTATATTTATTTTATTTCATTCTCTCATATTTCTTTTTGTGTTTTCTCTTTGATTGACAAAGACCACTGTGTGGTTGAAATATATCATTGGTCAAGACTACAGAGTGGACTCTTACCAAGGTAAGTCTGTCAGTCTCCTAGTCCAATATATATATATATATATATATATATATATATATATATATATATATATATATATATATATATATAGGTTATTTCTTTTAGAGTTTAAAGCTTATTTAGGAATTTTTTGACTAGATAGGAGACTGACAGACTTACCTAATGAGAATAGTCTAAAACTGCAATCTCTTGGAAATAAACACATATAAAAACTTAACACACTATTGAAATATTTCAATCAAAATTGATCTTCATCAGTCAAAAAAGAGAAAAACAAAAGACTGAAGTGAACCACAGATGTGTATAAATATCCAAATGTCACAGATATATAGTTTATGATATAGTGCTATATGTGATTTGTGTAAATATTGATGACTTGAAACTAGATATTAATAGTCTGTCAGAAGGAAGGTATATGGAGTTGTTAAAAATTATATAAGTTTGGGGGAATGTAAAAGGAGTTTTATCTGATGTTGAGGTTAGGAGGCTCTCTAGATTTGGTGTACCACTATATGATAACTCCCATCTTCTCAATTCTGAAGGATTGCAATCAGAGGGAAAGCCTTAATTATTTTGGTGGTGTAACAATCATTGAAAGATATGATGTTGTGACTAGCAGCGTGTTGAACGGTTGGCCTGTCTATGTTCATGGTTCCAACGTCATGTCTGTGGCCATTCATTCTGATGCTTAAACCATCCATGGTTAGGCCTATGTACTGTGCCGGGCAAAATTTACATTGCAACTAGTATATTACATTTCTGGATGTACAAGTATAATGACCCTGAATCTTGAAGTCCACATTGGTTGCTAGGCTATGGAAACTATTTGTTGGGATGTGTATTGGACATGTCTTGCATCTAGGTCTATTGCACGGAAAGGAGCCATGAGAAAGTTTAGGCGGTTTTTCAGTACTTGGATCTGGTAATTTTTAATCTACTAAAATATTTTTCAAATTAAAAGGTTGTCTGAACCAAATATGTGGTGGATTTGAGAAAAGATCTTTGGTGTGAGTGGAAGCTTGGAGAATCTTGAAGCCATCCTTTAATATTTTGTTCAGCTTTGTTAGGCCTGGATGGTAATCTGTAACTAAAGACAGTTTGTTGTCTTCCATAGGTGGTCTGGGTTCATCAGATGATTGAGCTAAGCGGATTTGATCCTCAACAAGTTGTTTAGGATATCCTCTTTTTCGGAAAGCTAGTAAGATCTTTCTATTAAAGTCCTCCAATGCTATATCGTTGGAACAAATTCTCTTGCCCTTGATTGCCTGACTGTATGGTATGAACCTTTTTATATTCATAGGGTGGTTGCTATTGAAAGGTAGGTATTGTAGATGGTTTGTCGGTTTGATGTGGACATCTGTATACATATTCCCATCTCTGATTGTTACACCTAGATCTAAGAAGGTGATTGTTGCTGTAGATTTCTCCCAGGTGAATTGAAGCGTAGAGAATAGTGATATGCCCTTCAAAAAACTTTCCAGTGTTGAGATTCCCTGTGTCTAAATTACGAAGATATCCTCTATATATCTGTACCAACATAATGCTCGGTGTGTTCGAGTTTTTAGGAATTCTGCTTCGATATTACCCATGTACAGGTTTGCGTACAACGGGGCCATCCTAGTACCCTTTGCTGTTCCTTTTATTTGTAAGTACTGTAATTCTTTCCCTCAAATTGAAATTTTTTTTTTCAAGAATGAATTTGGCGAGGTGAACAAGGAAAAGTGTAGTAGGGTAAGGGTTGTCTGAGCGTTTGTTGAGGAAATTTTCGAGAACTGATAGACCATGTGCATGAGGGATGTTTGTATAAAGAGAGGTCACATCTATGGTGACCAAAATTGTTTCAGGAGGTAAAAATTGTTTCAATTTTGATCGAAATATTTCAATAGTGTGTCAAGTTTTTAAATGTGTTTATTTCCAAGAGATTGCAGTTTTGGACTATTGCCATTAGGTAAGTCTGTCAGCCTCCTATCTAGTCCAAAATTTCCTATATATATATATATATATATATATATATATATATATATATATATATATATATATATATATATATAAACTTATTCACCACTCTTCAAATATGTAAAATTGTGTTGTTTATTGAGAATGTTGATATTGTCACTAGCCACATTATTGTATAAAAGTAAACCAGAACAAATGGATAGAGAAAAGGAAACATCAACTTATTTCTAACCATTTATTCCCCAATAAATCTAACGTAGGATTAACCTCAAATAAACTCCATCTAGCCATTTGCCCAAACACAGTTACATCATATAGAATGGTCGACTCATTAAAAAAGTTTGGGGCTGGTGGGTGTCTACTTAACAAGTGTATAGAAAAATAACTTTTCCATTCCGGCCAATCAGACTGAGAATAAAGTTTATCTAAGAGATTATGAACTCCAAATAACAGAGGCACTCGGTGAAACAGTTTAGGATAACGCTCAAGAATCTGTTCTGTAGGGTATTGTCCAGCATTGTAATACCAAAGACGAGGTTTGTAGCGTTTGTAACCTTCTAACCACAACTTCAAGAAGCGTGCATCTTTGTGCCCAATCAGGATCTTTGCATAGAAAAAAAATCAAACATTGGTAAATATTTAAATTATTAAAATTTACAATTATTTTTTAAACTAAAATACAAACTATACTTTAAAAAAAATTAATTTGTTAAGACTTGTAAACATGACTTAATTATACAAATTGTATTGGAAAATAATTAAAAGTCTTAATTTAAGCTTTCTTAAACATAAAAATAAATGCAATTAGTATTGGTCCATTGTATTGTCATTCATAATAAATAAAATGAGCCTTCTCATCGTTAGCCGAGAAACTAATTATATTTCAATCAGGACTTTAACCGCCATGGTCTTCAGCAGGTTTGTTACACTCTTTTGGATGTTTTCTAAGTCCCAGTATGACATCCTTTGAGGACATTTTTAAGTTTAGGAAAAAGTCACATGGACTGAGGTTAGGTGAATGGGGGCTGGGGAATCACAGGGATGCCATTTGAGGTTAAACATTCTATGACAGAGGGGCAGTGTGACATGAGGGGCGTTGTCATGTTGAAGCATCCATTTCTCTACAATGTCTGATGACACGAACCCCCTTGCTAGATCACTTGTTGTTACCAGTCTCATTACTTTTCTACCACACCTCGTGTGTGCGTGTGTGTGTATATATATATATATATATATATAATAATGAAAAAATTGTAAAACATAGGCCATAGTGGAGGGACTATAGGTTTTCTTTCCCCTCCGACAGGGCGCATAGTGTTTCAAACAGAAAAGGGCGCTTGCAGAGATTTCTTCCACACAAATACCCTTTAACATTTAAATGGTTTACGATTTTATATTTGAGTGACTTCACAATTAAATACTATATAAATGCATTGTAAATAATTTTAGACATCATTATTGTACAATTTTAATTTTCTATAACGTCATATTTCTAAAGATATTTTAAATTGTTAAAACGTGTAAGCAATGTATACTAGACCACTGTTTTAATTACGGGAGAAGTGTTTGCCCGTAATAAAGTACGTTTTTTCTGTAATAAAGTAATTCAAAGTCTAAACATAAACAATATTTTATCGCGATAATAGGCCCTACATATTAGAAAATGAAATTAATTATATTATTTAGTGAAAATGAAAAATATTTTTATTCAAATATATAACCCTAAAAATTAGTGGATGAAAAAAATATTGTATTTATAACACAACATGTTCTAACAGAATCTTACAGTCTTTGTTGAAAAAACAATTCATAATTGTTCATTTCTAAGCTTACTAGTCACCCCTAGTGTAGCGTGAACATGACCCACTCTCATGAGAATTATGTTTCTTTTTGTTGTTCTCCCTTACCTTTCTGGTTCAGTATACCAAAGCATTTTTCTTTTTATACTAAAAAAGGTTTTCTATAGTAAAACTGCACTATAACAGCTTCCTGGGAATTTTTTAGCGAGATTTTCTCTATAACATCAAAATCTGACAAAATTTCAACAAATTTGTCATTTTCATCATTTTTAGATTCACCTATTATGTCTTCATTTGTTTCATTTACCATTTCATTGACTTCTTCGTCAGGTTCATCATCTGGCAAAGAGACTCGTTTTCAACAGAATCATCACAGAGCTGTCTCATAAATTCCCGGTAGAAAGTATTTATTGATTTTTTTCTTGTCCAATACCACATAGCATTTTACGAATTTTCTCCTCTTCAAATGGAACAACCGTAAAATGTGAAACTTAGATACTAAAAAGACATACAACACTAAAATAATAATAACAACAAAAACACTAATAATTTAATTACACAAAATCTTTTGTAATGTAAATAACTGCACGAGGAACTCCGAACAAATAACTTCACGAAAGGGCGCTTGCGGAAAATATGAACAAAAATAGGTTCTGCCGATTCCTAGAATGCAGGTTGTGGAGTAACGAGACAGAAATAAACTTCTGACAACCAGAAAGACATTTTCTTAACAAATAATGATACATACTGAGAAAAACTCTGAATGCGCCCTCTCGAAGGTTTAAAAATTATTTTCAAATTATAATATTGTAAAAAAATTAAACTAATGTCATTTTGTTCAAATCTTTTTCTAGCAATCATGTTTTTTTCATTTAAGATAAAAAATATGAATAAAAACAAGTTTTCATTACAAAAATTACAAAACTAATAGTTAGAAAAAAATTAAAAAATAAATTATTTAAAAAAAGTTTCAATAGAATTTTATAAACATTTCTTTATTATCCACTGGATATTTATCCATGAATCGTGACAAAATGTGTGACCAAAAGAAAACATATTTCAGTAACAATATATTCTAAAAATATCCATAGTACTGGCTTATAGAAATATTCAAAATAAAGGTTATGGGTTAAATATTCTTACAGAAAAATTTAGTGTATGATGAAGTATAGCATTAAGTATCAATTTCATAATAATCCAAAACACCCGCTAATAAGGTAAGATAGAATTTTTTATTATTTCAGCTATTGTAGTATGGTTGCACAGTAAAAATCTTGCAACTGCGGTTGCTAAAAAATTACATTATTCTTACTCTATACCAGTTCTTTTATTTTCCTAATTTGTCGAATCCTTATCAAATATCTCACTCACTAGAAAAGTGTGTGAGTTGTGAAATAACACATCCAACCCAACAGACATTATCAACCATTACCTAATTCTGTTGATGACAGAGACAAATTCCATCTCCTTTCTGAATAATATTTTAAGTAGACAGGAACTTTAAAAGAGTCTTAAGCAAGACTAAATACATTTGGGTTTCATCTAACCAAATTTAGATTTTATTTTAAAAAAATTAAGATTTAAAATTTAAGATTGACAACTGAAAAAAATTAACTTTTGTTTTTTTACCCAAGTATATTTAGAATGAAATTTAATTCACTATGAAATACAATAATGAAAATTGACAGTTTTATGAGTCATATATTTTTATACAAGACAGTTACAAATTTAAACTGTCAATCCACTTGAGTGAGAGTATTAAATCTTTCATTTTCAATATTTAAATATTTATATAAACACATTGCTATTATATCAGAAAATCATAAATAATAACGGAACAAAATTATATTTCTATTAATTATAGGTAATTTTATAACCTACAGTATAAGACACTTATGTATATAATTTTGGGAAATTATGTTTCAAAAAAATCACCCTACTTCAGTTATAGTGCATTTAAAGTGTAAGATTATGAAATATCGGATGGGAACGAATAGGGCATTCACACTTAAATTGTATTTAATTTAATAAGTTCTAGGACAAATTATGTGACATAACTCCATTCATATCAAAGTGTGAGTAAATTCAATTCTCTTAAAGTTACAGTACTAAATGAATACTTTTTCACATTTCATTTTTCTTTTTCAACATGTAACACCAAATATCAAGTCAGTGTAATTTACATTAATAGTAAATTTATTACTAAGAGATGTATCCTAGAAGTGTACTGAATTTTTGTAAGTTACAAAATTTTTCATTTAAACAAAAAATTACATAGTTACCTTGGTAAATATGTAAGCTATTTTTGACACAGTCGCCATTAATTTCATTGGAAGTGGTGAAGTGGAGTATCAACTTTTTGATGCCTTCCTTGAAGTAGTTTCTCACCAATCCCTTCGTCTACCTCCTTCTTTATCTCCTTGTCAGTTGAAAATATTTTTCCACTCATGTGCAGCTTCAGAGAGGTAAAGAGATAATAATTTGAAGGTGCTAGGTTAGAGAAATGCGCAAGATTGTTCAGTACATCCCTGAAGAGGTGAGGAGTTCCTTCATAGCACTACTGTGCAGTTTCCGGCTACTTCATGGACAGTTTCCAATATCCGAGGGTTTCTGTTATGGTTGAATGTAGTAGAGATCTGGAGATTTGAGAAACATAGTAGAAAGTTCATCCACAAGCAATGTGTCCATTTTCAATTTCTTCAGTTACAACTGAGGTCTTCTGCTCCACTGATCATAATGCACAAAATTCCGGCGGTTTTTAAACTTGCGCACCCCTGTATAGTTCACAACTTTATCACCATATATAGTTTTGACCTCTTTATAAATCAGAGGTTTTCCCTTCCAAACAAAATAATGGATGACGCCATGTATTTTGCACAAGGAGGGAGATTGGCTTGACATTTTTCTCAAAATGCATTGTTGGGTCTACAATTTTCAATGTACTGACCTCTAACTAGTCTTGTGGGCGGGAGAAATCAGGCTACACAAAAGTGAAAACAACAGTTGAAACTAAAATCCCTCCATCCATAAGAGCCTCAGAATTCTTACTGTCCGAATAGTCTTGTATATCCAGCTAAATGTACCTATGGCTAATCAGTTTTCAGTTTAAAATTTTATTTTAAACAATCAATACACACACACTCACACACATATATATGAGTTATTATGTGTTCATTGTAAACAAGTATTCCACTATTAAGTGCAATCTTTTTTTACCTTGTGATGAGGCACCTTTCGGTCACGTGACCATTGTCGAATCAACAACACACTTATCAAAAACATCCTACACACAACACACGAAGTAACGCATCTGACGTCAACAACTAGTCTCACTAGAAAAATACCATATTCATAAAAACAAGCATAATAACCTTTCAAAAACATCATACACAGAACACAACAAAACGCATCTGACAACAACAAGTACCCACATCAAGGACAGGAAAATGACATCAGAAATATAAATCAGTGATTCAACAATAGTAAAGTGACTGAAAGGTGCCTTATATCACAAGGCAAAAATTGATTCCACTTAATAGTGGAATAATTGTTTACAATTAACATAATACACTTTTTAAAGTCAGTACAATGGAATAATAATTGACATTAAATAACACACGCACGTATATGTATGTATATATATATTGATATTTTACGTTGTCCATTATTTTTCCGTTGCACTGACTTTATGAAGTTGATATATTTAATAATATATATATATATATATATATATATATATATATATATATATATATATATAGATTTTTTGGATTAGGAGACTGACAGACTTACCTTGGTAAGAGTCCACTCTGTAGTCTTGAAATAGAAACACATAAAAGCACTTAAACAATGATATATTTCAACCATACAGTGGTCTTTGTCAATCGAAGAGAAAACACAAAAAGACAAAAAGAAATATGAGAGAATATTCTCTCATATTTCTTTTTGTGTTTTCTCTTCGATTGACAAAGACCACTGCGTGGTTGAAATATATCATTGTTTAAGTGCTTTTATGTGTTTCTATTTCAAGACTACAGAGTGGACTCTTACCAAGGTAAGTCTGTCAGTCTCCTAGTCCAAAAAATCTAAATAATCTTTACCAACCAAATCTAACCTAAAATATATATATATATATATATATATATATATATAATCTAAATAATCTTTACCAACCAAAACTAACCTAAAATATATATATATATATATATATATATATATATATATATATATATATATATATATATATATGAAGTTATAATTCATAAAGTCAGTGCAACGGAAAAACAATGGATAACGTTAAATATCAAGAATATATATATATATATATATATATATATATATATAATTTTACTTTAACTCTTTTCTAAGAACAACAATTATTAAAACATTGTTACTATTTAAGAATTATAAGAAACTTTTGTTAATTCGTTCATCAAATAATATTAATAATAGTAACTTATATTGTTATAATACTTATAACAGCAATAATAAAATCCAGTTATAATGCTAGTATGATAAAACAACAAGTGTTCAGTCACTGATAACTCATGTTCGATTAGATAACCATTATAAATCATAAATAAAATGTTACAAAACGTACCTGGCATCCCATATAGTCGTCTAATGGCCAACCGACTACCATTTCATAATGTAAAAATGTATGTAAAGATTTAAGGACAATAGTATCTGTATCAAGATATATGCCACCATATTTCATGAGGACTAATATTCTTGTAACATCAGCGGAGTGATAAACAGAACTTAATTGTTGCCCATAGACATGAGTTGGTTTATTAAAGTATGATATCTGTATAGGTATATTGGTTTTGTCAGCAAGAGCAAGAAGTAATGACCAATAGCGACCAGAGAGTTCTGTACAGTTACAGTGAATTAAAATACGCTCCGGGCGTTGGATCTGAAATACAAAAGTAGATTAAATTATTTTTTTAAATAGTAAAGTAGTATTACTATAATATTTTTAAAACACTTGTAAATATTTACAAACTTGCCTATAGTAGCACTTACTTATATTTGTTGAGGACGGCCGTTTTGGGAGATGTGTCCCATTGTCAACTCAGACCGTAACTGATCTCAAGATTTACGTAGGTTAGGGTATTAGGGTGGGGGTGGGATATTATGGTGGTGTGGGTGTACTTTGTGAGTATTAGGAGTAATGATGTCAAAAAGTGTGTGTGAGTTATAATATAATGGTGTATTGAGTAAATGTGTAGGGTGTAGTTTGAAGTGTCTGTATATTTCGTATTATTTGGTTGTGTAACGTTGGTTATTTCTGTGTTGTTTATGAAGAATTTGTAGGTTAGATGTTATGTATATGTAGTCGTGTTTTGCGGAGTTGAGATGATCGGCGAAGTTTGATTGGTAATTATTGTTTGTCAGTGCGTTTATTTGTTCTTGAGATCAGTTACGGTCTGAGTTGACAATGGGACACATCTCCCGAAATGGCCATCCTCAACAAATATAATTAAGTGCTACTATAGGGAAGTTTGTAAATATTTACTAGTGTTTTAGTGAAAACTAGTAGCTCACATGAAGACTGAATCAACAAATATGATATAATATAATTTTGTATGATGATTGTAACATTTTACCACCATGTTACATCTTTTGTATTATTTTGCTAATTTTATTATTGGTGTCAAATTTAATTGTACGATGGTTGTTTATTATTCACTGTTATGCTATCAAACCATTGTTGCTATTTTCCAATTATTATGTTTTACCTTTAAAATGTAATTGTAGAAACAGAGTTTTTAGTAGAAGTAATAATCACTTAACTTAACTTTATTAACATTTGTTGATTTTTTATAAAAAAAGTTGTAAGTGTTAACTTTATTGTTTAACATGAATATAAAAGAATAATAAATATAATTCATTTCACTATTTTCCAACAAAATAGATTTAAAAAGGAAATAGTTTCATAAATTTAAAAACAAATTTTTATTACACTTGTTTGTACTTGGCAAAAAAAACACTACTTTCTGATTTATTCAACAGACGCGTTTCACTCTAGATCAGCCCTTTTTCAATTCTGTGAATTACTGAATTACTAAGACTGTTGCTCAGGTGTTCTGTGGTGTGTTATTGTTCACAGAGTAGTTGTTAATTATGTGCTCAGATATTTTATTGTGACAGCTCAAATTTACTAATAACCCATATGAAGAATTAGGACAAAAAAGATTAGGATAAAGATTATAAAACTCCGTTTTTTGGGACACTGTGGATCATGGTTCACATTTACATGATTGTATAGCTGAAATTTCTGTTCATGAATATAGGGACTGACAAACTCAAGAGTGGGTGAAAATGGCTCCAAGGGCAAATGCCCCAAGTTCACACTATTTGTATTTAAATACTTATTTTATTTTTAATGTGAAACTTACTAAGCTCATTATAAATGGAATTACATTAATTTATTAAAATTTGGTTATTGTATTATGCCAAAGGTCAACACTATGTCTTTGTTTTGATTTTAGAAATTTGACATACTTTTGTTCTTTCGCTGTGGACAATGTTATTAATATAAAACTTAACTAGAAGAGTAATATATTTTTAAATAATACTTGTATAGCAATGAGGTCTTTTATGGTTTACACATCAATTTGGGAAAACATAAAGTTTAAAACCAGACACTATAAGTTTAGTCACATGGCACTATCTGAAATGTTTCAACTTGGCAAACCTGTGAGAATGGAAAGAAATAAATATCATATCATCTCTTGGCTGCAAATCCAGTGAGAGAAAAGTTTAAAAATCTCAAATGTGTAACTGTAAAATGTTACACTTTCCTAGACCGTTGCTAACAGAAACTTATGGCTTCATTGGCCTATTATGTGCAAAGGGCTATCGGAATTACTTGACAATGGATGTCCACAACAAAAGTAAGAAACTGACACATGGATTCTGTAAGGTGTTTAGGTTTGGGCAAAAAAATACAGTTCTAAAGCTGAAAACGAATACAAAATTTTGATTATTTAGGAATTACTGAGCCAATTCATAATATACCAACTCTATATTTAGAAACCATTCTAAATATTGAAGTATTTAGAATATTAGAGCATTTCTTGGCTATTTTTTTCAACAAGTTAATATAAGTAATTATTGCATAACTCACTGAATACTCTTGAACTTACTAATAACGTGTTTTGAAACTATCGTTTTATTTATAAATTAATCACTTTAACAAAAGTTTATGATTAATTAAGATTCACCGAACTTAATGGACTATACAATTTTAGAATTTATTTATAAAGCTTACTGCGGGTGGCTTTATATAGTAATAAAGGGTGGCGGTATAATAACTTTAGTTATTTATACAGCTAACATTCTATTGCGGGTGATCGCACAAGGTTGCTGTAGGTTAAGCTAGTTGTTTACTATATAATGAAAAAGAGTGTTGGGTTCAAAATTAGTGTAGTTGTTTAAGATATAAATTGTTTTCTGTTGTGTGTTGTTTGTACATTTTATATTTTTCTGAAGTTGTTAGTTTTTTACTATGTTTTAAGTTAGTATGAAAGTTCGTATATGTGTCTTGCTAGTTAAATTTTAAATTTCTGTTGTATGTTGTAGATGTGTTCTTTAAAACATGTGTGACTCGTTTGGCCAATGTAGAAGCTGGAACAGTCATTGCAAGTTATTATATATATATATATATATATATATATATATATATATATATATATATATATATACACACCAGTTAGATTGTATTTGTTTGTTGTTGAAAGAGTTGGATGTGTTGCCTTCAAGTGTTTGTTGTTTTGTATGATATTTGGTAATTGAGTTTAATCAGTGAATTCAAAATGATTACAGAAAGAAACTTAAAGTTAAAAGCAATAAAGTTTGAAAGAATAGTCAGAGCTCCCTGGGAAATTGGAAACTCTTTAAAGGTTTTTTAAACTTTTTAATTTTGGGTTTTTCTAACCAGTTTTGGTTTTTTTCTTGAGTATTTTCTACATCACCTAGTAAAAGTTTTTATTGTCTGACTAGCCAATAATTAATAAAACTTTTTTCAGAAGGTACTATATATATATATATTATTCAAAGTTTTAAGTTGTGTACTTTAAGTTTTGAGAAAATATTGATTGATTTATTATCAAATTGGTTTATTTTAGTTTTCAAATTATTGCTTTCTAACATGATGAGTGTTTTAATAAAATTTCACCCTTTAAAAAGTTTTCAAATAAAAAAAAAATACATATTATTCATAGTCTACTTACTTTCAATGCTGTAGAAATGCACAGAAAAGTAATAAAATTGATGGTTTTTGAATCAAATAAGACAAAATGTATTACATTAGGAACAATGAATGTTTTGTATCCCGTTATATTATTAACTTCAAATTTTGTAATTTCAGACTTAAAAGTGTCTAAATAGTAATACATTAATAAAACTAACAAAAGGATTACAAAGAAAAAATAACCTAACAAATGCAGGTTATAGTGGAAACGAGAAACAAATAAACGTTTAATTTGCATTTTATGAAAAATGTATAAGTTTGAGTTTATTTTTGTAAGCAAATTATATGACTTAAAAATGTAATGTGATTTCTTGGTTTACTAGCTTTATAACCTAAATTTGACAAACTGTAAACAAAAGTTTTGAATGCCATATAATTAGACATACACTAAATCACCCACTGACATTATGATACTATGGTTTCTTGTAATATAGGTATTGAATAAAAAGATGTCAAAAACAAGAATAGTTTTAATACACACACATATATATATATATATATATATATATAAAGAACGAAAGTCGATATACAAATACAAGAATTATATTTGAATTTACAATTCAAAGCTTTTCGTTGGCTAACAGTACCAACATCATCAGGAATATTAAACAATTCATATATATATATATATATATATATATATATATATATATATATATATATATATATATATTATTCAAAGCTTTTCGCCTATAAAATAAATAATAATGTTTTCAGGAAAAACAATGATATAAAAAAATAATTTTACAATAATTAAATCATGATTTAATTTTTGTAAAAATATTTTGTTATATCATTGTTTTTCTTCTAGTTTGCTAATGCTTACGTTATTGGCGAAAAGCTTTGAATAATATATATTAAAAATATTCATGTCTTTGCAATATTTTTATCCATTTAATATATATATATATATATACACACAGACATAATTGCTATATACATATGACACATATATTTATTTATTTATATTTATAATATATAATTGCTAATATTATCGGTATTTTTATTTTAAAGCGAGAGGGTTTTTTAAAAGTTAACTTTAAAGATCTTTTCAGAGGTTTTAAAATTATTTACATCTCAGTTTTTAATAATTTAAATAAAATACTCCATCCACAACTACAACTACAAATAATAAAATAAATCAGGATTCAAATCAAATTTCAAGAATAAAATAAATCTTTATGTATATTTCAACAGCAATCGAAATGTCTATTCAGGGGTTTAGGCGTACATAAAAAGTTTTATTTACGGTTAGGAGATTTTATTTATTTAAATTAAAAATAAGTCTCAACCTCTTCAATCTATTTAGTTGGAATATTTAGATTCTTTTCTAAAATTATTCAAAGAACTATCTTTTTTCAAACGTTTTTTGGTTTTGTCTGTGCTTACATGTACGTCTTATATAGGATTGAGAAAAAATTATTTCTCAAAAACAATCTTAAACATTAGTTTTTGGGAAATGTATACAATAATATATAGTCGTTTCATAATCGGGGAAGTTTTATAATTGGTTTTATTTATTGATGGGTAAGTTTTATATATATATATATATATATATATATATATATATATATATATATATATATATATATATAGTAAAACAACATAGGTTATTCAAATACAAGAATATTTATTAATTTTATTGATTATTGTAATTTTTATTCCTGATGATGTTGGTACTGTTTACCAACGAAATGCTTCGAATATAAATTAATAAATATTCTTGTATTTGAATAAGCTATGTTGTTTTAAATTATTAAACAAGAAAACGTATTATATATATATATATATATATATATATATATATATATATATATATATATATATATATATTTCTATATATATATATATATATATATATATATATATATATATATATATATATATATATATATATATATATATATATATATATATTTCTATATATATATATATATATATATATATATATATATATATATATATATATAACAGAGGAATAGGAAAACAGGCCTACAGCTGTTGAAACATTATACAATATCAGTTTGAACAGTTATCCCGTGTGTTTCCGACAGAATAGTGTCAATAATGCTATTGACCAGCTGTAGCTGTGTACAGTACACAAATAGAAATTCAGTAGAGGTTTCAACTGTTTGAAGGTTGCAGTTTAGTTGCTAAGGGCAGTTTTGCACCTTAAAAGTAATTAACTTTTTTATCATGTAGTATTCTTAGTTGTAAAATTTTAGAGCAACAATTACTTTCTTTGGTCATATAATTTTTAAAAAACTGCTCAATTTTACGTAAATAAATATTGTTTAGAAAATATTCTATATGAAAAAAACTTTCCATTGTTCTAATTGTTTTGATCTCCTGGATTATATTATTAATTTTGCTACATTATATTTGACATGCATGACATTACATATTTTTGACATAATAAAATTGTATAATTTTCAGCCATATTCACGGAAAAATATTGCCTTTTTTATTGTAAGGAAAAAATTCTTTTGTTTACAGATTCTAGAAATTAGAAATTATTTTTAAGGGGAAATAGTTTAGTAAAACTATATTGAATCTGAACTAGCAAAATCGGCAATAATTTGAAATATATTTACATTCTAAATATACTGTTGTTATAATAAAACAAAATATACAGACTAGTATTTTAATTTTTTTCAAAGATATTTATAAAATTTTCTTATGTATATATCTATATGCATTCTGTGAACTAATATTTTAAATATTAAAAATATACAAACTATTAAAATTAATTTGTTTTTCTTCATCAACAAATTCAGTTAGTCATTAATTTGTTAAGCTCAAATTAATATTTGTTGATTCCATCTTCGCGTGAGCTACTAGTAATCACTTACACTTTTTAAAAAATGTTTTAACTTGCCTATAGTAGCACTTACTTTGTTTGTTGAGGACGGCCGTTTCGGGAGATGTGTCCCTTTGTCAAATAGTTATGGTCTGAGTTGACAAAGGGACACATCTCCCGAAACGGCCGTCCTCAACTAACAAAGTAAGTGCTACTATAGGCAAGTTAAAACATTTTTTAAAAAGTGTAAGTCAAACTAATATTTTTTGGGAGTTGTAGAGTCAATTGATTTGGTCATTGTTGGGTTCAAAGGACACAGAAAAAATGTTTAATAATTGATAGGAATAAAAACCTTATAATAAAGGATGTAAAATGATCTAAAATATTGGAAAGAATTATTACTCATAGTTAATTATTTAAAGAACTAAGTGTGAAAACCATTAACTGACTATGCGGATATGTTTCAAAATTGTCGTTTCATTGACAACATATAGTACGTTGATAGTTATCATTTAATTCTTTAAGTAATTACGATTTAATCAGAGAAATCAAGATGATTACAACACTCAACTTTAATTATTACCCATGTACTTCACCTATAAGGTCATAGTGAAATATTTACCTGTAACTTCAAATTAAGAAAAAGATGAAGTAAAGGTAGGTTGAATAAAGGTATAAAAGGGGTAATGATACTCCGAGACTTGGTTTAAGGGGAAATATCCCAAGGCACTGATAAAGATTTCATGGTACGATTAAATGTGTCTTGTCTCAGGAAGTTTTTCAAAAAAATACTCCAGTTATAAGTTTGGTAAGTAATTTATTAGTTTAAACAGAAAGTTTCACCTATAGTATTACAATAAAACTCATGAAAATTATAGCTTCTATGGATAGATTTGCTTTCCTAAAGAAGACTAGCTCTATTTCTAAGTAATACATTGCGTCTTATTAAGCGCAGCCAACATTTCAACCTTATATCAATGGTCTTCTTCACTGCTCCTTTATTGTTTCTATGAATCGTTGATAATTGATGTAGGGGATCACAAGAAGTTTTAATAGCAATGGCAACTACTGCAAAAAGCTAAAGAGTTGATTAATGTGGAAAATGTGGATAGGCTAAAGAAATTAAATAGGGCAAAATACCTTCGTTAAATGGGCTGTAAGTATTGTAGGTGAAATTTTATAAGCTTAGGTAGAAATTGTGTATTCGTCATCTATAAAACATCATGCACTGTCATCATTCCTCATCGGGGCCATAAATCAAGGCCTACTAGTGCCAACCCTTACAGAATCCTATTAGCACTCTTTGGTGAACGCCATATTTTCATTTGTTGTTATTTTTACTATAAATTAAAAACTATTAATAAGTTGCTTGTTATAATCATCTTGAATTCACTGATTAAATTATAATTAAATAATACTTAACTAAGAATACGTAAGGGCTCTTTTGCTGACACGTTTAGAAACAATCATTTCGTAAAAGGAACGATTGTTTTGAAACGCGTCAGCAAGTAAGCCTTTACGTATTCACTTAGTTAAGTATTATTTAATTATAGTATTAATAATTAACAAAATAATGAGTCAACTCATGAATCAGCGGAAGTCCAAGCGTGGATATTTTGAAAATGACCGAGCACCTTCACCCTCCCCTAGTCTTAGGGGAGAAGCCAAGGCCCGCAGCCCCCAAGTGTCAGCTCATAAAATTTTTCCTATAATGTGATCTGTGATATGAAAATAAAATACTAGTTATAAAAAAAGCTGTAACAAAAGGATAAAGATTTTCTGCAGAACTTTGGGTAGAAACTAATGAAGTGTTTGAACTGAGTCTAGCATTTTAAAATGTTAATTATTATAAGTACACAAATAAATTCAAAATTATGAAACATTTGAAATGTGAATTTCAACAAATTGGAAAAATAGGTAGGTAAAATAAGAAATAAATTTGTGATAAAAATAGTAAATAATAAAATTTTAATGATCAATGATAAACAGAAAAAGATATTGTTCACAAATTATGTATGAAGAGACTCTTCTGATGGAATTATTGTTGAACGTAATATAGATTAGAAGCAGGATTTGTAAGATGGTGGATGACATCGGAAATAAATGAATCATAAGGCAAGGCAATGTAGAATGTTTTAAAGAAACAAGTTGGAAGCATATTGAGTTAATTATAGCTTAGCTAGGGAGAACAATCACAACAGTAAAAATTAAAGCAGTTTACTCTAAATCTCACTACATATTGGTTTATTAAAACAAACATACTAGTTTATTAAAACAAACAGACTAGTCTCGACGACGATGTCTTTTTCATCACATGAAAACTGCGTTGTCCAAACTAGTCTGTTTTAATATACTAATGTGTAGTGAGATTTAGAGTAAACTGTTTTAATTTTTACTGTTGTAAGGTGGAAGAAAGATGCATTTAAATTACTGACCCCAGATTTTGATTACAACATTTTAACTCAAGAATCAAGCATTAATAATTTTTGTACATTTTTCTAGACTTATTTTTTAAACTTGCAGTTTTTGGGTTGTACATCATGTGGTTTTTAAAATTACTACTTTTGGTATCACTTGACAAAAAACCACTACTTACTGATAATTTTCAGCAGATACGTTTCCCACTAGGTCAGTGCATTGTTTAATGCTATGAGTCACTCCGAGTCTTGTCCATGACTCACAGCACTGACCTATTGTGAAATGCGTCTGCTGAAAAATATCAGTAAGTAGCGGTCATTTCGCCAAGTGATACCAAAAGTAATAATACTTTTTAAGAAGTAATTTTTATTAACTAAAGAATACTTTGTAGTAAATATTTTAATTCTGAATATTAAAAACAAAATAAATTTTCTTTGGTTTCGAAGTATTTTAGAAGTATCTTTAGTTTCAATTTTCTTTTTTATGGAATGCCAAATTTTATATTGGTTTTCATTATTTAAAATTAAAGTTTATATGTTATTCAATGTCTGATCTATGAAAAATTTAGCTGTTTTTTTGCTGTATATCTTAAGGCTTTAAAAAATGTTTTTATTGATATCTCTTGGCAAAAAACCACTACTTACCGATATTTTTCAGCAGACGCATTTCACTGAAACTCATCAGTGTATTATTCATTGCAGTGAGTTACATATAAGACTATTGCTCAGGTGTGTTGTATTAATGTCAGTATGTAGTGTTTTGTTGTTCTGTGGTGTGTCATTGTTTATAAAGTAGTGATTAATTATGTATTCATTTGATTTTGAGTGTTGTGTCATTTAGAATAGGTTGTTGGTTTTTGTGGTGTTTGTATATTTTGGAGTTTTCTGTTGTGTTTAGTTTATTGCTTTATACCACACATAATTAACTATTCTTTTATGAACAATGACCCACCACAAAATACCAAAATAACACAGGGTCACATTAATACACCATACTTAAGTAACAGTCTTGCCTGTGACTCACAGTATTGAATAATACACTGATGTAGTGTGAAACATGTCTGCTAAAATGTAAGTAATGGTTTTTACCAAATGGTAACAATAAGAACCTTTTTTTTTTTTAATAAGAAACTGTTTTTCTTCATTGCTTCTACATTAAACTTGAGTTACCAGGATGCTTATAAAATGTCTATAAAATTGCTTACTATTGTAGCAGCCAATTAAGTGTTGTTTTTTTCTCTATATGGTGAGGTTTATTTTGTCTGGACATGAATAGATTTGTTGGTCTTTTGCAATACCTGAAGAAAAATAAAAACTAAATTAAGAGTTACTTACATTTTTCTGTAATTACACAATTTTTTTACACCACTCACTCAGTTTACAATTTTTTTTCAGTTTGCTAGATTTCCAAAGGCTGAAAAAATCTGTTCGCGGGTTGGATGTGGCCTGCTGGCCGTAGGTTGGAGACCCTGGATCTATACTATAAAATTAGGGGTTACAATTTAAATTTGAGTAGCTCCTTGAGGGTTTACCAAAAACTGATAAATATTTTGGCCTATTGCGGATTGTGACAAGGTTACAGCTCCCTTAATGTTTCTATAGTTAGTCTACTGGTGCAGTTAATTTGTTAATTTCTTTACTACTTTTCTCTTTGTGAGATTTTAAAAAGTGTTCTTTAGTAAAAAATCTTGGCACTTGGGTGATATTTGCTGTTATTAGGTTCTATGCAAAAAAAAAATCCAACTGAAATTTATTACCAACTTTTTGATGTGTGTGGAAAAAGGAATAATGAATGGAAACTGAATGAGACAATGCTGCATTGATTTTAAAAATTGCCATACCAATTTTCTTGTTTAGGACTAAATTTGTAAGCCTATCCTTGTGTCCAATGACTGCAGATAAAAAGCAACAACAAACCTCATGAAAATCGTTTCATGATTACAGAACTCTCAGAACATTTCTCCGACATTTTACAGAGTTTGATGTAATAAATTGAGTTAGAAAGGATTGGTTAGCTCAAATTTGCCATATAATGTTAATTATGAAGTCAAAAGACAGTTGATGGAATAGGGATTAACACAGAGCCCTCATAAGTTATTTACAAAATGATAAATATCTTTAACCCTAGATCACTTAAATTGTATTGTCAATTTGACTACTCCAATTTCTTTTGTTTTTATTTGTCAAAATAATATTTTTTTATTAATGTACAAAACATTGTAATATCCCATACTTCTTTCGTGCTTGGAAAAATATATTATAGTAGCTAAGAATCCTGCTATTTGAAAGAAAAATAATAATTACAATGACTATGTTTGAATGAAATAGTGAAACACAAATGTTTAAAAAAAGTCTTTTGAAAACAATAATAAACGCATTTTATTTACAAGAAACACAAATGTAACTAACGAATAAGTTCTAGAATAAGTTTTTAATTAAATTTAAGAATTTTTACAAAAATGTATAGATAATACAATCATAATAAAAAAAAGTCACACGCTCTCTTATGTATCGTCAAAGTGATGATGCAAGCTCTTTCACTAAGATGCATGCGAACTTTAGCGGCGAAACTGTGTATCTGACATTGGGTGTTGTAGGTACGAAGGTACTGGGAAGATGGATGCGTGTGAAATTTTTGAAATGGAGTGTCGTCATTTTGACGAGGTAAAAGGGATCTAGGGTTAAAATATATTACAGTAAATATCTTTAAAAATATTTATAAATACAAATAAGTTATTGTAGATTTCACTGTTTGGTTAATGGTCTTACAGATCAGAACAGAAGGATAACAGATGAATATAGCATTGTTGATAACTTATTTTTAACAATAGATGAGATTATTTAAAAACAAGTAATAAAAAATAAAAGAAAAGAAAAGAAATTCTTGTTTAGGTAAAAAAAAAAATATTGTAGTTAGTTTTTATTAAATAATCACAACTAAACCACTTCTACTAGTGTATACCAGTGGCAACTTGTGGGCAGGTTGCACGGTTGCCTAACCCCCAAACCAGATGTCTATAGCAAAAAATTATTCATTATGTAAGACCTTTGTACATTGCTCTAAGCGATTATTTCACATATAACACGATCCATCATTATAAATAATAATAAAAACGTCAGACCTGCAGCGACCGTTTGACCATTCACCCAGTCACAGATAGTATTGTTCGGCTTGGTTGCACCTGCAATACCCAGTGACGTTACTCTTAATGGAGAAAGAGCGTTGGAAGGTCCATACAAATTAGAACAGCTAGGCAGCGCCATAAGTATCTGTTAGGTTGCACACGGGCTGCAACTTCGGTAGTTTTCGGTTAAGATCGGCTCCATCCGAAGAGACGCATCTCAGCTCCTCTCTGTTCTGAGTTTGTTGACATTCACAGTGAAAAATGAATTGAGATTGGTTTGTTAATAAATAACTATATTGCATATCTTGTTCCTTTTCTAAAAAAGTCTCTGCCAAAAAAAAAACAAACTAAAATTAATTTATTAAATTTGACTAAAAAATATTATTTGTAAAAGCTGTATTAACATCAAGTGTAATCAACTACAAATTTAAAAAAATGTATTGGAACTTAAGTGGATGAATGAAAAGTATTTTATTAACGATTGATAATTTGAACCAGATGTATAGGGAGAGTGAACTAGTAGGAATTTAATAAAATTTGTCTGTAAATATTTCACCAAGGTCCTGGGAATGAAAACAGTTACAGCTAAAGTCTGTTACAAACTACGTTAAAGGAAATCTGTCTCTACCTAGCTAGACATTATATATATTTAAGCTGTATATTCTACAATCTACAATAATTTTCATTTGTTTAATGATACACTTAAAAGTGTATTAAAGCTAATAAATTTAAGTATATTTAATAGCAGGACATTTATAGACATGACTAATCAGCATTAATCAACTGTCAGCCATTTCTAATTATCCCTCTGTTTCTGGAAAAGTGGAATCACCTCGATTTTTGAAGTAATATTGTTCATTGTTGAGATTAACCCTAAAAGAGATTTAAAGGGTTAAATAAGTACTATTTATAGTTTAGACAGTTTGTTCTTGGTGAAATTCTTTCAAAAAGAATGATATATAGCTTGATATTATTTTATAATATTTAATAAATTACAACTACTGGTTTGTTTATAAAATATCAAGCTTTGACTACAAGAAGAACTAAAAATAGGTTCGTTAGGTATTTAAAACTTAGATCAGCAGACATATAAATTAGGAAAGTGGTTAGAAGGGAGAGGAAGAACAGAGGAAGAACGTTGTCTCCTATATTTTATGTTTATTCATACACCCCTCCTTACTTTAATTTTCCTGTAAGACTATCTTCATATTTTATTAAGCTGCTCCCTTTAAAAAACTGAAATATTACTGAGTTTTATTTAATTACTCTAAAATTGTATTCATATATATATATAGATTTTTTGGACTAGGAGACTGACAGACTTACCTTGGTAAGAGTCCACTCTGTAGTCTTGAAATAGAAACACATAAAAGCACTTAAACAATGATATATTTCAACCACACAGTGGTCTTTGTCAATCGAAGAGAAAACACAAAAAGAAATATGAGAGAATGAAATAAAATAATAATATATATATATATATATATTAAAACAACATAAGTTATTCAAATACAAGAATATTTATTAATTTATATTCAAAGCTTTACGTTGGTAAACAGTACCAACATCATCAGGAATGAAAATTACAATGTAATTTTTACAATGAATAACTTATGTTGTTTTAAATTATTAAACAAGAAAACATATTACATATATATACATAATTAACAAATTTAAATTTTTCAAAAACAGGAATAGGTAAATATTTACAGGGTCATTGATGTTATGAAAAAATTACATTAAGTGTAATACTTATAAACATATGGTTGATTGTAATATATGTGATTTAGTTTTTGTAAAAATATTTTGTTTTATAACGGTTTTTTCTGAAGATGCTGGTACTGTTTTACGGCGAAAAGCTTTGAACAACATATGTATTAAAACTATTCTTGTTTTTGAAATGTTTTTAATTTATTAACTATATTACAAGAAAACATATCACCATATATATATATTCTTGATATTTTACGTTATCCATTGTTTTTCCCTTGCACTGACTTTATAAAGTTAACATATTACTATTGTAAGTAATTTTATCCACCTTTAAGTGCAATGATTTTACCTTGAGTGATGAGGCGCCTTTCGGTCACTTGACCATTGTCGAATCACTGATTATTTTTTCTTAATTTTTCTGGTGCAGATGTTTGGTCCGTCGTGTTGGTAATTGTTGACGTCATATACGTTTCCTCTTGAGTCTTGTGTATTGTTTTTGAATAGTATGTCTTCTGTATATGTTGTTTGTAGATTCATTAAATTGTTGTGTATGTTTTTATAAATGTGGTATTTTTCTAGTGAGTTTAGTTCTATTGGGTTATTATTTATTTGTGAAAATAACCTAACCATACTTGAAATAAATAATAACCCAATAGAACTAAACTCACTAGAAAAATACCACATTTATAAAAACATACACAACAATTTAATGAATCTACAAACAACATATACAGAAGACATACTATTCAAAAACATAATACACAAGACTCAAGAGGAAACGTATATGACGTCAACAATTACCAACACGACGGATCGAACATCTGCACTAGAAAAATTAAGAAAAAATAATCAGTGATTCGACAATGGTCAAGTGAGCGAAAGGCGCCTCATCACTCAAGGTAAAATCATTGCACTTAAAGGTGGATAAAATTACTTACAATAGTAATATGTTAACTTCATATATATATATATATATATATATATATATATATATATATATATATATATATATATATTTTTTTTTTTTTTTTTTTATAATGAGAGATTACAGACAATTTTGCTTTTTTAAACACTCCAAAAATGAGTGTTTAAAAAAGCAAAATTGTCTGTGATCTGTCATGAGCCTATATAAAAAAATTAATATTTATTAACAGATATTAAATAGAAAAATTAGTATAAATAATATAAAATAATTTGTCAAGAATTACAATTTTTAGGTGTTTGAACATAAATGAATTTAAAATAACGTGGATATGAAATTAAAATTTGGGGAAACAACCAAGTTCCTATTTACTCCAGGTAAAGGAGGACTTAAAACCTATGTTTCAAACATTAAGGACTCTAATAAATTGCAGGAGATTTATTTGTTTTAGTAATTTCACTCTTAGTTATGTGTTATCAGTAAAAAAATTATTGTCTTACATTCAATGTTAATCACAACATAAAATTCAAGAATTCAATGTTATTGTTTTATAAAACTTTGGAATCTTATTACTATAATAGCTGTAAGTTTATAAGCTTTGAGTTTATACAAAAGCTTTGACCTTTAGCATTTACAATAATGATGGTATTGATTACTCTGCTAATTAGGCATGAAATGTCAAGTCTTTAGTAACAAAAGCTGAAGAGTTTCACTGGAGAGGCAGATTATTACAGTCAGCTGCTTTAAATCCACTTTGGACCTTTAGTATTAGATTTTCTTAGTTTTACTTCAGTTAATGAAATGTAAGTAGTGTGCAGTTAAACAGTTGTTAAGATGATTTTACTACTATTATTGCAAGTTTCTCAGTTATCTGTGATGTGTTTAATATAATCTTCAACCTGATAAGCTGGTGATTATTTGTTTGGAGCCACTTAGATTTTACTGTATATTCTATTATACTGTTTTAATTTTCATATTCCTAGGGTCTGAAGAGTAATAAAGAGTAAGTGTACTTTACTTGTTTATGCAGAAGTTGCTACTATTTATATTTTACCATGTTGTTTAAAGGGATTTCTCATAAAAACATTTAGTAAATTACACCATTGTTAATAAGTAATCATCATTAATAAGTAATCTTGTAAAATGATGAGACATAATTTTAGCAATAACTATACAAGTAAAGTGTAAAGTTATTCAATTTTTAAATAATTTTTGTATAACTGACAAATTTTAGGACCTTTTCAATTGTTTACAAGCATGAAAAGGCATATACTTATACCTTAATCACATAGTCTTTGTAGGCTAAACAAAGATAATTTGTTTATCTACATAGCCTTCAAAGCTTGTTAAATAACAATTCAATTTATAAATCCTTTCAAAGATTAATTTCTTGAATATATAGGTAATTGTTCTTTTCAGAGCAATATAAACCTAACATATATTTGGTAATATTTTAGTTTGTCATTAATACAGATACTACTGAAATTTTTAACAGTCCTGCTTATGTGGTCAAACTATTGTTGACCAGTTCAAAGGCCTTTTGCCTGGCTTGATCAATATTCATAAAGTGAAGTGTTAATTTATTTAAAAACAGACAGATTTGTTGAAATGATAAAGAGTAAGTGTACTTTACTTGTTTATGCAGAAGTTGCTACTATTTATATTTTACCATGTTGTTTAAAGGGATTTCTCATAAAAACATTTAGTAAATTACACCATTGTTAATAAGTAATCATCATTAATAAGTAATCTTGTAAAATGATGAGACATAATTTTAGCAATAACTATACAAGTAAAGTGTAAAGTTATTCAATTTTTAAATAATTTTTGTATAACTGACAAATTTTAGGACCTTTTCAATTGTTTACAAGCATGACAAGGCATATACTTATACCTTAATCACATAGTCTTTGTAGGCTAAACAAAGATAATTTGTTTATCTGCATAGCCTTCAAAGCTTGTTAAATAACAATTCAATTTATAAATCCTTTCAAAGATTAATTTCTTGAATATATAGGTAATTGTTCTTTTATTTTTCAGAGCAATATAAACCTAACATATATTTGGTAATATTTTAGTTTGTTGTTTAATTTGTTTGTCATTAATACAGATATTACTGAAATTTTTAACAGTCCTGCTTATGTGGTCAAACTATTGTTGACCAGTTCAAAGGCCTTTTGCCTGGCTTGATCAATATTCACAAAGTGAAGTGGCAAAATTAATGATGCTAGGAAATAAAGAATGATGGATCATGCTTGCTGACTTATTAGGTTATTACCCTAATCAATATTCTATTGGTGTACTTTATCTAGCATTGTTCTGTTACAGGGTATGGCAGAGACATGACATGAAATGAGAAGCATCGCTTCAACTGCAGAGTGATGCTATGGGGAAAGTTAAGGATAAGTGTACTTTGTACAAGCGACAGAATTATGAAGAGCTCAGAAAACATCACTTGGAAGAGAAAACATTGTTCATTGATCCTACGTTCCCAGCTGTAGATGCAGTAATTGGAACTTCCAGCATACCCCCAAATATTCTATGGAAAAGACCATCTGTAAGTATTTTTTAAAGAAGTTCTAGTAAGTGAAATATGTGGCAAAGATTATTTATAATATATACCTGTAGAAATATTATGTTATAGAAATAAGTGTTTTAGAAGGTTTATATTATTTGATTCCATTTTCACTTGAGATACTAGTTTTTAACTAAAAACGCTTGTACATATGTTAGTATGTTACACTTGCCTATAGTAGTACTTATTTTTTTTTGTTATTGAAGGCGACGGTTTTAGGAAATGTATCCACGAATATGTTCAAGTGTTTTTAGTTTAAAAGTTTAGCATCAATCAGTCTTTTCATTTGACATTACAAATGATTCACTTAATGGTAACAACTTGAAGCAACTGTGGCGTAAATGTTTATATTAAATAAAAACAACCTCTTACCACAAATGCAACAATTTTTATTTTAACCTAATGTACATTTCGATTACAAAGTAATCATCTTCAGAGGTATTTTACAAATGACTAACTTACAGCTAAACCTATGCGTATTTATAGGCAGCGGGAACTCCTTGGCCACGCCCCCTACACCTATCATGTTGCAATTAACAACAAGGTCAGGTCCAACAGAAGGAGTTACCGTTACATTATTTTTGAGTTTTTACAATATTTAATAAGTTTACACATTTAACAAATAAAACTATAACTATCTCTTAACTAATAAATACCTTTGAGAATTCGGGATAGGCCATTTGTCAGAATTTAATAATTTATTAGTTTTAGTAAAGCGAGTCATTTGTAAAATACCTCTGAAGATGATTACTTTGTAATCGAAATGTACTTTAGGTTAGAATAAAAATTGTTGACTTTGTGGTAAGAAGTTGTTTTTATTTAATATATTCAGTTAATGGTAACTTTTGATGAATATACAATCTGCTATTTAGGCATAAACAGAGTCTATAGTTTAGATTAAATATATTTTTGTTATAAAATATTTTTCTTAGCATGATTTTTCACTCTAATAAAATATACTAACTACAGAGAAATAGACATGACATAAGCAGTTATAAATGAGAATTTTTAAATTTTAAATTGTTAAATATTTATGGATTAATTTTTAGTACTTTGGAAAATAATTGTTGCAAAATTTGTAACAAATTTTGTAACAAATTTTGTAAACATCATAAAAAAGGAATAGAAAAAACTTACCAAATAAATTACTTAGAAATAAGAAAGTAATATAAGGTTGTTTTCCCATGTGATTGACAAGCATAATAAATCATGTAATCAGAATAATCTAAATTAATTTTATTCACAGGATTTATGTTCAAATCCAAGACTGTTTGTTGATATTGAGACTTCGCGAACAGTTCGACCTGGAGAGCTAAGTTGCAATTGGATTGTATCGGCTTGTGCAGTTTTGGCAGGCGTACGAGAGTTGTGCAACAGGGTATGTTTAAAATATGTATACATCCATTAGCATTATATTTTAGTTAGTTTTTAGGGTTGAAATCTGTATGCCAACTCCACGTTTTGTATGGTTATTATTTACTCATAAATACCAACTGAAGTTGCTACTTCTGTTAATATTATTTACTTGTAGCTGTTAGAATTTTTTATTGTATTTTGGTTGTTTTATTTTATGACTTCTTAGGAAAAAGTACTAAACTTATATACAATACAAAAAAGTTCGTTAAGAAAGTCTACTGTATTAAAAAAAAAAAAAAAATTATGTCTAAATATATTTAAAATGGCTGAATTCTCTAACTAACCATTTAGATAATAAGTTTGGCGATGATAACCACAATTGGTTTTTCGCCAAGAAAAAAAAAAAAAAAAAAAAAAAAAAAAAAAAAAAAAAAAAAAAAAAAAAAAAAAAAGATAATAAGTAGGGCGGTGAGTCAATCCTTGATAGAGGTCGTGCGAAATGAGGCGAGCCCTGAGTAGGGGAGGAGGTAGGGTTAGGTGGGAGTGATCGCCGGCGTAGGGGAAGCGCCGGCGCGGTGTGCCGGCAAAGCGGCGATGTACTACCCTGAGTTTAAATATTGCCTATAAATAAATAACTACTGCACGTATAAATACTGCACTTGTAATATACCGTTTATAAACCAGTAAAAACAAAAAGTACTGCTGATAAATTTAAATGAAATAAAATTATGTAAACAAATACTACCAGCCTATTTGAAAATTCTTATTCATGCAATTTATTTAGTAAATAGACACATATGGCGTTACTTAATTCTTAGGCCTTGTTAATGAAGTTCGTCCACGCCACTAATTTCCCCGTCACTTTCTTCTCCGTGGCTAGACTGCTCACTGTCACTATTGTCGTCATCACTACTGTCCCCATCAACATTGATGATGAATCTGTCTGTGATGACATCAAGTGATATTTCATATTCCATATACTTCTGTTCAACGTCTCGAGCATGCTGGCATCTCTTTGCCCATCCCTCTGGTGTAATGTCTCGAACCTTTTCTTTTACAAGTTGGATGCGGTCATTTATATTGAAACTCACATTCTTTAGGGCAACGTGAGGGAACATATCATTTCTATCAGGTTCAGGTCGGGATGGTAAGGAGGAAGGCGCAAGACAGAGTGGCCGTGTTCAGCAAGGAGACCATCGATTTCGAAGGTTTTTGTGAGGGTTCTTGTTAAATTTTACAAGTTGGTACAGTTCTGTTTTTAACATGCTGTCGTGGAAAAGGATCTTGTGATTTACTAACCACTGCACTATGTCTGCTTTTTTGGAATTGCTAGTTGGGGCCGGATTTACTTGCTTGTGTGATATGATGCATTATCTGTAACGATCACTGATTTTGGAGGTAAGTTTGGGATGAGTTTTTCTCTTAGCCACGTTTTATAGTTTTTATAATTCATGGAATCGTGGTAATCACCTGACTTTTGACCAGACTTGAAAATAAGCAAAGCATTATTTACAGACCCATTCTCATTTCCTACATGGACTATTATTGCATACTGACCCTTAGAAATTGGAGTTAAAAGGCCTTTGTTACTACCGTCTGACCACGATTGGGGTTTAGTATGGGAAGCATGCACGTATGTCTCATCTGTGTAAATAATGGGTCGACCTTCCTCCCTATAGCGTTTTATTTGCCTAAGAAAACGGACCCTCGGTTCTCTTATTTCATGCTTTGCCGTCAGCAGCTTTCTGTTATCTGCAGATTTCCTCCATTTGAAGTTTAGTTCCTTAAGAACTTGTCTCAGAGCTCATAAGCCTCCCCTAAACCCAATTTTTTCTTTCAATACAGGAAGCGTAGGGCGTTGTCCATCCATCTTGTGGAACTCATGTACAGTCCGCCTAATAACAGTCTTGTCGAAGTCGTCATAAGATGTTTTTTAAAATTTTTTTTACTCCATGTTTTCCTTGGCGTTGAAAAGTGAGGTCCTGTTGCCGGCGCGGTTCTATGTTCACTCAAAATTCGTTTCACAGTTGTCTTGGACAGTCCCGCAGCATTCGTAACTCGTTGTTGAACTTGTTTCAATAATATTGGTCCTTCTTCAGCTTCTCTTTTCATAAAATTGTGCAAATTAAAAATTATTTCTCTTGCTTGGCTATGTAGAATTTTACCACCGACCTTATTGTTTGGCCTGTTGACAGCCATTTTAACGTCACACTTAATGGAAAACAGTCAACGAACTAGTTAAACCAAACACTACACTACACTAAAAATTAAACTTAACTAGAAGTTAATACACTTTTTTTCTATTAAACACTAACTAATCAAAACAAGTAAGACTAGATGTTTAGCACGACGCGTATTTACGATGTGAAACCGGCGGGTGAAAGCAGCAGACTGACGACCTGCCGCCCCACCACTCCAAAACCAGTTGTATAACTATTTTCCCGTTCAAGGTCAGAGCTCGCCTCGTTTCGCACGACCTCTACAATTGGTCTAATCCTTTCTTTGTGAATATTTGAGAGACAATACATTCTAGATAAAATATGGTTAAAAACACTAAATTGAAATAAACGTTTTTGGAATAACTAAATTTCAATCCTTAACTACATTTACCATTTCTTTTTCATATTTATATAAATAATTTTTTGATAATTTATTATATGGTCCCAATTCTCAACAAATTATTAATTCTGTTATTATAAGCTTCTTTTCATGACATTACTCTTATCTGCTTATAAATAATAATAATGTTGTATTAGGAGTAGGGATAGGGATAAAACAGAATTTGATATTTTACAGTAATCTAACATCTAATGATAGATTTATTTTAGAAGAATCCAACCATTGTAACCAACAAAAATATTCAACTTGAACAATTTAGTAAATAGATTTATTATCCTACTTTTGACAAAAAAATTTTTTTGTGGTATAATGTATAGCAAAATTTAATGATTATGATCCTACAATTATCGATAATATTATTATAAAACAAAAGAATAGCAAATTTAGAAAAACTAACAGTATTATTTTTGCAAACTGAGAGGGAAATCCAATTTATTTGTTTACCTCATGATAACTAAAGGGTTATAATGAATTTTTAAGGATGTTAAATTGAATGTTGCATATAAAAAACATAACAACCTTAGAAATGTAATAGGTAATTCTATCGATTAGATAAATCAGAGATTTACAAAGTAACTATGAAGATAGTGGCCAAATATATATAGACTAGAAAAAAAGTATCAACTTTATTAGGAATGTAAAAGATCTCACAAGTTGAGTATTGCTGCTGATATTTAGAAAGTAATCATAATGTATTATGTTTAAAATGTTAAATTAGTCAAGAATGTTTGGATCAATAGTTTGTTGAATATTTTTGTAAGTTTACATTTCATTATTATGATCCTGACATTTTAATAAACTCTCATAAAGTCCTATTCCACAATCTATTTTTATTCACTTGTATAGTGACATTATGATAAATATATAAAAATTTTGAGTTGGTTACTTTCCTAAAATTTTCTTCTATTGTTTCACACTCTCTTTATATTATATTGTTCAAAATTTCAATTGTTAATAAAATACTTTCATTTGTTGATTCCATCTTCGCGTGAGCTACTAGTAATCACTTACACTTTAAAAAAAATGTTTTAACTTGCCTATAGTAGCACTTACTTTGCTTGTTGAGGACGACTTTTTCGGGAGATGTGTCCCTTTGTCAACTCAGACCGTAACTGATCTCAAGGTTTACGTAGGTTAGGGTGGGGGTGGGATATTTTGGTGGTGTGGGTGTATTTTATGTGTATTAGGAGTTATGATGTCAAAAAGTGCGTGTGAGTTGTAATGTAATTGTGTATTGAGTATGTGTGTAGGGTGTAGTTTGAAGTGCCTATATATTTCGTATTGTTCGGTTGTGTAACGTTGGTTATTTCTGTATTGTTTATGAAGAATTTGTAGGTTAGATGTTATGTCTATGTAGTCGTGTTTTGTGGAGTTGAGATGATCTGCGAAGTTTGATTGGTAGTTATTGTTTTTTAGTGCTTTTATATGTTCTTGGTAACGTGTGTAGAATGACCTCCCTGTCTGGCCTATGTAAAAGCTAGGGCATGAACTGCAAGTTAGTTTGTAAACTCCAGTGGTGTTGTAAATGTCGTTGATTTTGCTGTTGGGTTTAAATTGTTTGTTGAGAGTGTTGTGTGTGGAGTAAGTTATTTTGTAGTTGTATTTTCGTAATGTGTTGGTTAGATTGTGGGTTTTGGATGATCTGTATGGAGTTAAACACCATAAAATATATAGCACAAACAAACGGATACAACCCAACAATGATTGACAAATTATACAACCGAAGAATACGAAATATATAGGCACTTCAAACTATACCCTACACACATACTCAATACACAATTACATTACAACTCACACGCACTTTTTGACATCATAACTCCTAATACACAAAAAATACACCCAAACCACCAAAATATCCTACCTCCACCCTAACCTACGTAAACCTTGAGATCAGTTACGGTCCGAGTTGACAAAGGGACACATCTCCCGAAACGGCCGTCCTCAACAAGCAAAGTAAGTGCTACTATAGGCAAGTTAAAACATTTTTAAAAAGTGTGAGTAAAATACTTTTTATTCATCCACACAAGTTCAAATATTTTTTAAAAACTTGTAGTGGATGACACTTGATGTTATTAGTTTTTTAAATATTAATTTATTAATTAAATTTAATGAATTATTTTAGTTTTATATGAGATAAAAACTTTTCACAAAAGGGACCAAAGTATGCAATATAGCCATTTCGTGGCTTAAAATATTTGATTACATATAATTTTATATAACAGTTGATTTTATAAATAATATTCGAACTGGCTTGTAAGTGAAAGTTATAATTAAAGAATAAAAATATGGTACAACTCACAAATATAAGATTTTTTATTTCATACGCGTTTCAACGACTAATTTGTCGTCATCCTCAGTGAAGATACACAAATCAAATTAGCTAAAAAAAAAATATTAAACATAACCTATAAAGATTTAACTTATAAAGATTTAAAGTTAAATCTTTATAGGTTATGTTTAATATATATATATTTTTTTTAGTTAATTTGATTTGTGTATCTTCACTGAGGATGACGACAAATTAGTCGTTGAAACGCATATGAAATAAAAAATTTTATATTTGTGAGTTGTACCATATTTTTATTCTTTAATTATAGTTGATTTTATGTTATAGGTTGTGTGGTATAACAGCTGTTTGTGGGTTTTAACGAATAGGTTATGTTACTTTAAATAATTGTCATTATTTAAATAAAAGTAACTAAAATAAATATTTCTTGACCCAAGGTGGAATTGACTTTGAAAAGATTTTGTTTGTTTATATTACTTGTTTATTAATAATAAATATATTCGTATTAGTTTTAATGTTATTTGTTAGTTGACGATGTAACTTTTTGCCTTCACTGGGTAGGTGTGGCTGGCCTTTACTAAGAGTATAGGCCTCATAATTCAGAGGAGGTAAGTAGTTAAGTAGATTATAAATAAGATTACTATATAGAGATTGTCAGTCTTGGTTGTAATACCTCTGATGATGGTTACTGGGTGCCGAAATGTACATTAGGTTAAAGTAACATATTTGAGGTTAGATGTTTTTTATTATTATTTATTTTCAGGTTTATAATCTATACATTTAAAACATAGTTCTTTCCCAATATTCCAGACTCCAATATTAATTGATTCCATCATCACGTGAGCTACTAGTTGTTAACTAAAAACACTTGTACAATGTTGCACTTGCCTATAGTAGCACTTACTGTTATCATTGTCAAGGACGACCGTTTTGGGAGATGTGTCCCATTGTTAAACATGGTTTGAGTTAAAATGGGACACATATACTGAAATGGCCGTCCTCAACAATTGTAAACGTCAGTGCTACTATAGGCAAGTGTAACATATATACAAGTGTTTTTAGTTTCATACTATTTATTAGTTGTATATGCTTTTCTGAATACTATCTGTATGCATAATTTTTTAAAATATTTTTAACACTTAGTAGTACTGATTTGGACTGATCACTATGAACTAAATAAAATCTGAAGAAATTGTTTTTCAATTCATTATTAACTGAATATAGAAAATTATTCAGGTGCACAAAATGAAGAAAACTTTCATACATGCCTAAAAAGTAACCATTTTGTAACACAGCAATGTATAAACATTTTCCTATAGTAGCACTTTTGCCTAGATGAGGATGACCGTTTTGAGAGTTGATTTATAATCCAAATTATCAGCGCCTTTCAAGGTTGTGTCTTGATACAGCCATCCTTATTTAGAAAAACTGTAAGTGCTGCTATTGTCAAGTAGTTACATGTTATTATATGGTAAATCCTAAAAGTCTATAAATGGTATTTTATATTAAGGACTCTGTTTATATTCAGAATTAGAATTTTCAAATTCTGTCTCATAATTAAAAAAATTTTCTGTATTTTTATAAAGTGTTATTTAATTAGGTCCATATGCGTATATTTACCTCATTGGCTAATTATTAATTCATTGTTACATTCTTGGGATATTTATAATTAAAAATTAAAACAAGTTTTAAATTCTGGAATGTTGCCATTTCATGTAAGATGGGTTTTTCACTTTATTTAGCAGTCATCATTGGTATTTTTTACTTTAGATTTTTCCAAGTTATCTTATATGATATTTTTAAAGACTTACTGAATGTAATGAAGAAAAAAGCCAATAATTTAAATATTTTCTTTAATTAAACTGTTTACATAAATTTAATGTTAATTTGTAGGTAATACCTAACTATTGGGAACAAGAATGGCCTTCCAACTACTGTGGATTATTCCGTTTCCAGTTTTGGAGATACGGAGTGTGGACCCAAGTGGTTGTAGATGACCTGTTGCCTACTGTTGATAATGTACTACTTACAACTCAAGCTGGGGCAGAGAATGAGTTCTGGGCTCCTTTAGTAGAAAAAGCCTATGCCAAGTAAGTATAACAACAGCCCTTAGTTCAGAAAGATACGTATGCTCTAGTTTGTTAATCCATTGATATTTTATTAAACTGATACCAAAAAGTCAAATTCTTCTTTTTAAAAATATCTAGACTCTTATCTTGCACATTGCTGCTCTACATATAAGACTAAGCCTGTAAGTGAATTCATGAACAACCATTTATCAGGATATGTTGGGGAGTACAAGACAAAAATTGTGTTGAAAAACAGGAAGTGAAAGGTAATATTTAACCCATTGTGGCTTATGGACTAGGTCAGTTAGTCACGACAATTTATTAGTAGCGGGTATAAAGACTAGCCCAGCTAATCATAAATGTTGTTTGATCCAAGAGAGTTTATTTCCTGATATGTCACACACGTCTGTGCTTTCTAAGGGATATTTATCGACTCTAGAAACCTAAAGCATAAATAAAGAAAAATATTTATGATCTTATATGAGACATCTAAACGTAATAGAACCCTTCAGCAGATTTTATGTCAACTGGAGTGAGAAGCTCAGTATAGGTTTTACTCAGTGTCAGTCAATAGTATAAAGATATTTAGTGTATTCTTGTTGAAATACGAAATGAAATAATAGTGAGAGCTTAGAATCTAAAGTAAACTTCAATCCATAATCTTTTAATTTGTCTTTACTTATTATTGTAACGTTATTTTTGTATTACTGCCAAACTAGTCCAACTCGATAGGAAATAATTCTAATTGTCACCGCGAGATAGCGACAGCGGACTGATAGTAAAACAGCTGTGCAGGCAAAGTTTGATATTTCCACGGTTAGTTTTAAAATGAAATAAAAGAGTCGTCGACAGAGTCTGATAGAAGAAAGTCGAGAGAGAACACGTCTTCCTGGGGACCAACGGACTACATCCCGCAGTATACTAGCTTCTCGGGGGAACCAGTGAGAGGTAACTCTTAAGTCATATTATCGATTCACAACAGGTAATCAACTCATTTAATGTTCCTTGTTATATTTATTAGTGATTTATACATATTTATTCGATCCCACTGTCCATGGTCTGTGAAGGATTTTATGTCAGTTAATCCTTCGATGGCAGTAACATTTCATTATGATTACACTTAAAAATCAATTACTAAATAATAAACTAAGGAACAAAATAACAACAACAAAAAATTGCACCTGTATACAAAATATAATATTTAGTGTATCAGTAACAGTATTTTTGTAGCGAAAAACAACTCAATATACACAAGGAATTAATTTGTACTCGTTAGTGTCTGCGGCTTGCATGTAAGTAGATCAACAATGGGTTGATCAATACGGTTGAAAAAATACATTTTTTTCTTGTAATTATAAGAAAATATTATTATCTTACATGGAATTTTATGATTTACCTAACACACCTGAAAGCAGATAGATGTGTAAATAAATATTATGGTACTTCAATCATGAGAAATAAAAGTGGTTGATTGTTCTTCAGTTATATTGTTAAACATATATAATAGGAAGGAGATATTAGAATTATGGTTGGATTATCGGTTGTGAAAAGGGAAAGTGGGATTGTTTATTTAAATAAAAAAAAACTCGTTATGAGTTTTGTCAGGATATGGATTTACTTTTGTGTGTGTAGATCTTGTGTTTATTGTATGACTTTCCAATAAATAGTTTATGGTTCATTGTTAATTTGTCCAAATAAGTAAATTAAAATAAACACATCTTATATTTTTGCATTTTTTTGGAGTATTTCACAAAGTATATTTCGTACAAATAAATTAGAGAAAATATAAATAGTTGGCTCTATCTAGGCTCCATGGTTCATACGATGCCTTGAGAGAAGGACATTTATCTGATGCTCTTGTAGACTTCACTGGAGGTGTTTCTGAGGTGGTTGATCTACAAGCCGAAGAGTATGCCACCAATCAAGACAAACGCTGTGCCCTCTTTGATACGCTTTTGAAAGAGATCTCTGAGCATTCGATCATGTGTTTGACTGTTTTGGTAAGACTAGATAAGTTTCACATCTCAATAGAAGTTAAGTTTTTGGTTGGTTAGTATGGGTTTCAGCATGACAAAACTCTCTGAATCTGAAATTTAACAACTCTTTATAAGAGTGAATATGTAAATCGCTCTTAAAATAAAATATTTGTATTAATAATTATGTTTTTGTGATTTAAATGATTGGATCAGTATATAGCAACCTGGAAAATAATATATAATGCCAATAAATAAACTCAAATTAAGTAAATTAGAGCTTAGCTACTTAGAACAATTCACAATAGTAAATATTAAAATAATTCCCTCAAAATCTCACTACACACTAGTTTACTAACCTTTTATGCTCCATAGGCGAACTGAGTCCGACATCACTAAAAATCCCATTCCACTCCACTGTTGGACTTAGTTCGACATATTTTGTGACGCAACTATTACATACTTTAGAACGTCTTACTTAATGATAATGTGTACTATGTTCATTTGCTGTGTTATGAGAAGGCAATGCTTATGTTTATAACGCTGATTGGCCATATTTATCATAATTTTTTCCATAAACAACTGGTTTCAGACAGTTATTTAAGCATCAGACATCTGGCTTAGTTGATAGATCGCTGTCTCCGTGAACTTATCCTTATTCATGATCTCCTTTATATATTTTGTGTTTTGCTTTTATTTTAGTTCTGACATATATTTTTATGCCTTTTCTAATAGGCTTACAACGTGTGGGACTTACTACACACAAACATTTACTTTGAAAAGTTTCACATTGTCAAAAACTAAAAACAATAAATTAAAGTGTTTTTCAAGTGGCCAAATAAAGGAGTATGTGTAAATAATTTCAGCTTAAACAAATTAAACAATTTTTAATAGGCCTAAATGATATTTTTCAATAATTTATATATAGACATATATATTTTTTGTGGTACCTACTTTTGTAAATATATTTTGTGCTTGTAAATATGGTGTTTAGTGCAATTTGCTTTTGTTTTAAAATAATTACATCAAAGTAAACTATTATATCATATTTAAACTTAGTTGCAGCTGAGTATTATTGTAGGTACACCACTCTTGGCATTTTTATGCATGTGCATAGTTTTACACATTTTATAATAAATATTACAAATAGATTTTTGTAATACTACTTATGCATATATTTTTATTCAGCATTACTTTGGGCTTAAAATGACTCTATAATTCATCATAAGGAAAGTGCTATTTCGTCAACAAAGCTAAATAAAATTTTTTTTCTGTAATAGAAAATCTACAAAAACGGCATTTTAGCAGGCCTACTAAATTTAAAGTTCAAGTTTTCAACATACAAACCTCGTATTAGTGTTCTCCATTTTATTCTGAACACAGTGGAATATAATAATATATATTTACTTAAAGTCTTAATTTCTTAATGAATATTTAAACATATGTGTGCAAAACACATGCTATCTAATTGGATCTGGTGGCGAGGCTGGCAACCAAATAATTGGAGTCCAAAAGGTTAATGCATACATAGATAAACTAGTCTGTAGTGAGATTTTGAGTAAACTATTTTAATATTTACTGTTGTAAACTCTAATAATTGATAATCTGTTCTGATGTCAGTCATAAAATCTAGCAACATATAGTAGTAAATTAATAAACTGAAATTTTTAAACCATTGTGTCGTTAGTTCTAAAAACTAACAGATTTTGTTTAGCACTGGTACCTTTTAGATAAAAATTAAATTTATAGATGTAATATGTAAGAAATTACTCTATATTCTTGAGTTAGGAAGAGAGTTGTGTAGAATATTAATTTCAGTTTGATTAAATTAAATTATAGAATTCGATTTCTATTTTACAAAATTACAAATTTAGAGTATTTAGGAAATAAGTAAATGATTATCTGGTTATAGAACCAAGCAAGTCATATTGCTCAATGAACTTTGATTGCAATTTTTGTAACAAATTAAATGTTTTAAAGCATGGGTTCTTAAACTGGGGAGCATGAAGGCAAGTCAGGTGGGTAGGACGCGAGACAATTTGGAAAATAATAGGATAAATTAAATATATTTAATATTATAGGAACAAACCTGATGTTTTTAATGACTTGGGTTCTCCCCTTACTAAAGTACCACCTCAAATATGCATGCTAGTGTGAAAAAATGCAGTCTCAAGATCTCATTAACAGATTTTTCTCTTATCAGATAAAATTTACCTTGCAAATTAAAACTTGAAATGTTATATCTTGTTTCTTGTGAAAGTATGTATAAATATATATCGTTTTCAATATATATAATATTTGATTTTTTTCATATGCCCCTACAATTTATTTATAGTGTAAAGTGGAAAGTGTGTGGGGGGGGATTTCATCTTAAGAGAAGGGGGTGTGGATCCAAAAAGTTTGGGAACCCCTGTTCTAAAGGTTTTTTTTGTTGACTTTGGGAATAAATGTATGGGATGACTTGGAACAATGAAATTATTAGGTCAGGTATTATTTGTTATTATTAGTAATAGGATAATAATAATACTACTGATTATGAAAGGCTTTTCATGGGAAAATATCTCCCATAGTCAGTAGTTACATCCACATTAAAAATCAAAACAACTTGAGAAATGTATATATATTTTAATGTGTGTACTGTTTCGTCCAGCTAACCGTGCACTTACTCACTCCCACTTTCTTTTACACTATTACTTCTGAAAACATTTTACATTTTCAGAATGTTCTATACATCAACAACTTCTGCATCCGATATGTCTACACATATTTCAAGATTGTTTGTTATTTCATACCAAAGCTAATTTATCATCAAATGTATTTAATATTGACCGTAATAAGTCAGTATTTTGACAGTTCTTATCATGTTTGTAGGAAAGTGTTTATACCAACTCAATGTAGCCCTCCACATGCTGTATCACCTATTGCGATCTCTCAAAGCCAAATGCACGTTTAAATGATCCTGGCTTTATAACTAAGTCAGTAAACATTTCTTAATCTTTCTTAGTCATTTCTATTGTTTCAAAATATTATTAGTTATGAAACTATTGTTAATATTCATATTTTTACTATTTTTGGGTAGAACAGCAATGAATTATTTGTAATATATATAGTAGAAAGTATGTGGGCAGTAATGATTACTTTAAAAAGATACAAATTGAAAAAAATGATGAGGAGTAATTTTGAAAGTGCAAACCAATAAACATTGAACCCAATTTTTTCAGTTTTACAAACTTTGGAAGAAATATTATGCAATTTTCCTAATCAGTTGCACTAATAAATGCAATAATTACCGTGAACTTGAGCATAATTTTTTTGAATAAATGTTTGACTTTAATTCATTGTGTTTGTTGGATAAAAGATGCTTGTCCGGGACACATTAATGGCAGAGCTCATTCAGATGACGGTTTTACTTCATGATTCTCATTGTCGTTTGTTTACTTCAAGAAAGTTGATTTTTGTATGTGTCATGTTCAAGACTATGCTGTCAGATGGATATTTATCTCCTCTTGAAACCTGGAGTGTAGATAATGATAGGTATTTATAGTCCTTAAGTTGTTCTTTTATCACATAGTATGCACATGATAGACTTATTATGTCAAGTGGACTCTCTTACTCAGTATAGTTGTTTCTGGTGTTGGTCAGTATCTGGTGTTTTTTGTATGTTGTGTTGTGTCAACATAGAAAATCTTTGGATGTTCTATTTAGACTATTCATTGGAAGTGAGAGAGAACGAGAGTTGTGATATTTTAGGGAAAGTGACAGTTTAGTGCTATTTTTGGACAATTTAGTGATAGTGAAGATTGTGACTGTAAATATTGACAATATCCCTATAACACCCGAGCGTTGCTCCTTTATTATAGAACCCATGCCAGGCCCTATCACATATGTACTTTTCCCCTCGACATCAGGTTCAGTAAGCATGATAATAATTTTAGGAAAGTGGAAGAGAAAAAGACCTCAATTTTGTTTTGAAAGCCTAACAGTCAAAAAATCTATTTACAGAACATTGTTCCAGTTGTAGAACAAAATGTATATGAACAGTTGGGGCATGATTTTCTTAATTATATATTTTCATTTTATTTTCTGGTAAAGAGTTTTTTGACAAGATTGTGTGGTACTAATGATTATGCTCAAGAACAAATAAATAACTCACAAACAAAGAACTTGAAAAGTGGAGACCTCTTACAAGGGGTGAACTAAAGCTATTTGTTATTATAAATAATGATGTCATAAGTAAAAAACCTAATATCTGTATGCATTGGTCTAAAAGAAAATATTAAAACATCTATTTACTTAGAAATCATGTCTATTGTAAGACTTATGTCTATAACTAGGGTTCTGGATTTTTATGATGAATTTATAGAAAATCTTACATTTAATCCGCAATGACTTAAGGTTAAGAACTAAGCAATAATTCCTATGTAATAGAGAGAGAGAGAGTACAGCAGAGTGTTGACTATTCAATAGAATGTATTTGAACCATTATTCTGAACAACCATCACTAAAGCAAAATTGTTGCTACAAAAATACTCCATTTATAATTTATTATGAAGAGCAATGGGCTTGTCTACATTATACTAAATGGACATAAATATAGAGCTAATGAGTTTTGCTATGTGTCGCACCATTATTTGTTCCAACTATATGTCAGGACTTTGGGTTGGAATTAAATGTCTGGACTCTGCATTGGCATTAAATCTGTGCTAAATAATGGGATTATGCATTGTACCTAAATATAAGGTCTATGTACTGGTGTTAAATGTCAAAAGTAGGACTAACCAACATTTAGAATTATTATTGCAATGGGTTTAAAAGTAGCCGTAATGAGTTTAGGCTATGTGCGTACCATTAAATGTTACAACTATATGTCAGGTGTTAACCAACATTTAAAATTATTATTGCGTAGCTTTTTTCCTATATATTGCAATACAAGTATTTTTCAAATCTAGATATCACAGCTTCTGTTAACCTAATAAAGATAAACGTTTTACAGTACCATATCACTGCTTTACTAATATACGAGGTAATGTTCAAAAAATACGCAGACTGTTTGAATTTCGAGGCTCATGTTAGTTTTAGGAAAATCCGCTTGGTGTTTCCTTCAAAGTACTCTCTTCGCCAACGCACACACTTATCCCAACGGTGTTTCCACTTGTTAAAACAGTCCTGGTACACTTCTTTTGTGATGGCGTTCAGCTCCTTCGTCGCATTTGCCTTAATCTCCGAAATCGTTTCAAATCTTCTTCATATGAGGGGTTTTTTGAGTTTTGGGAATAAGAAAAAGTCACAAGAAGCAAGGTGAGGTGAGTAGGGGGGGGGTAAGAACAGTGATTGAGTGTTTGGCCAAAAACTCACGAGTTCTGAGTGCTGAGTGAGCTGGAGCGTTGTCGTGATGGAAAAACCAGTTATCACTTCTCCACAGTTCTGGCCTTTTGCGTCGGACGGCATCCCTCAGACGTTTCAGTACTTCAATGTAGGTAATCTGGCTGACTGTAGAGCCTTCAGGGAGGTACTCGTAGTGAACAACACACTTAGCATAAAAAAAAACTGCCAGCATCACCTTGACATTCAACCGAACTTGGCGAGCTCTTTTGGGTCTTGGGGACGTTTGACTCACCCATTGGGATGATTGGACCTTCGTTTCAATGTCATCATCGGGTATAAATCTTGACAAAAAGTTCTCATCTTCATTTGAACGATCAAGCAGTTTCCGACAAACCATGACGCGATTGGGATTTTGGTCGTCGGTCATCAAGCGTGGCACAAATTTTGCATCTTCAATTTTTCGGTCAAAATCTCGTAACAAGATCCAACTGATATCCCACACTCTTCGGAAAGCTCCCTAATGGTCAGACGTCGATTTTCGCGCACCAGGGTGTTGATTTTGTCAACGTGTGGGTCATCAGTTGACGTTGAAGGACGTCCAGGACGCTCATTGTCATCAATTGACTGTCGGCCACCCTTGAAATGTTCATGCCACTTGAAACATGCAGTACGCTTCATGGCAATATCGCCGTAGGCCGTGTTAAGAATGGCAAATGTTTCTGTTGCAGATTTCCCTAGTTTTACACAAAATTTCACAGCAATTTGTTGCTCCTTCAGGCTGTCCATTTTACAATCCGACAAACGAAAAAACACTCTTTACTAAACTGCGTGTAACTCATCAACAAATGAAGATATCTACGAATAAAATACCGCGTTTTAATCAGCAGATTTATACGAACCTAGCGACACCAAGCGGATTCTCCTGAAACTAACTTGAGCCGCGAAATTCAAACAGTCCGCATATTTTTTGAACAGACCTCGTATTTACAATATATTTTATTGAAATTAACATGTTTTAAGTTATCTGAACCTTTTGATTATCACAATCGCTGTATTCTCAAATAGTTTGAATACTGATGCTGAACTGTGCTCTAAGGAAAATGTATAAGTAGTAATGTATAAGTAGGCTAAAGATAAAGTGCAAGCAAGCGGGAACAAAACCAAGATACGTTACCATTGTTCCAGCAGGTTTTTCGTCTTGTATATCTATGCATTGCTTTCTTACAATAAATGGAACCTCATTTTCGGCTTTAGTCATTTCTTCATAAGAATGTTTTTGTAGCGTAGAAGATTGTGTAGCAACACATTTTGACTCGTAACAATGATAAAATGCAAAACTCAGAGCTACTGTTGTTACTGAGCAAAGTATGCATAAAATTTGTGCTCGCTCTGCAAATAAATAAGATTTTGTTTTAGTTCTATTCAATATTTCTGTTTATGTTTTAGTTGCGTATAAAATAAATCTGTACCTGCAATAGTATGTTAGACAAAATATTAAAAGTAAAATATTATACTTTATAAAAGAGGATGTAATTAGATTAACAAGTGGGTTAATATAATCACCTGTAAAGATATTTGTTGAAAGCTGTAGATACAGAAGGTGTAACTGAAGAATTGCTTGAGGAGCACACTGAAGAAAAGGTTGCAGAAAAAGATACACATGTACACATTGGGGCAGTGCAGATTGCCTGCTTTGTAAGGACACTTGGACGTCATTTTTACTATGCGCTGCTTCTACGAGGCAAAACATTAGTTCACCTAGACTGATCAAGAAACCAGTAAATTATCTGTTACCTAATAAACGGAATGTTTATAAAATTATTATTCTTATAAAAAAAAATTCTAAAAGTTAATTTACCATTAACCCTTAGTACGCCATAAGCTGAATATCCCAATGATCATAAATATCACTTCACGTTGCTAAGCGGAATATTTAGCTATTGCTTATAAGACAGCATTATATTAAGTGAAATTCAGAGAAATGTCAAAACAGAAAAACGTCAAGGAACGAGTTAGTATGTTTCTTTAGTATTTGGGGTTCATTCTGTTAGTTGTATTACTCATTTCAGCTGTTGGCAGACATTAAAAGTTGAGTTTTGCTTAGGTGTGTCATACGCGGACTTATTCGGTGAGTAGCCTGTACGCGGCAAGCAGATATATTTTCTCACCGACGAGGCAGCAAGCAGTTAACATTTTTTACTTACTTGTATACCTACATATTTATTTTTTTGTTGTGTATAGTTCTTTTAATTCCCCCATTTATTTATATATTTTATTAATTTTAAAACTTTATTGATTTTCATTATGAATAATTTTGAAAATAATAAACCTTTTAACATGTTTTGATGATAATCATGAAGATTTTCTAATGTTATGTTATCGGTCACTAATATTGTTTCTATTTTAAGCATAATAAGTTTGACTAACAATAATCCTTTAGAACTAAAAAAATATAATTTTAATCTATTTAAGAAAAACTATCAATGAATTAAGTGCTCAAGTGAAATTTGCAACTCCTAACATAGCATGCAAAGGGATAAAAGACGTTTTATGTTTGTAGATTTTAAAGCTTTAAAAGGGTCACCTAAAATGTGACTGAAACGTTGCTTTGTAATATTAAAATAATAAACTAGGCATTGATCATCATTTCAGTTCAATTTATTAATAACAAATATTCCCATAAAATAATACACTGGCACAGATATGTAGAAGACTTAATATTGTTCAAGATTAATAATAAAAGACATAACTTATTTCACAATCATGTAAACAATATACACAACAGCATAAAATTCACAGTTAAAACAGAACAACAGAACAGAATAAATTTCTTAAATCTTAAAATGACTAAATATAACAATAAACAATATATTTAAAGTATACAGAAAACCCACCACCTAAAACAGAGAAATACACAACACATCCAACCACCCAATACAACTCAAGCTTGCTGCTTTCCATCCACGACTAATAAACATATTCATTAACAACAAAGACAGAACAAACTCAACACAGTAAAATGCACAAAATATAGTTATAAAGACAACATAATATGCAAAAAAACAACACACAGAACACAACAGGCAATACAAAAAAACTACAGCACACAAAAACAAAAGTACATAACCTTGACCTATTACAACAAATTACATAAATAGCAAACAAATCAAATACACCTTCAAAAAATCCAACACAACCAAAAATATCAGTTGTGATATTGCTTAGATTTACAATATCGTAACACACCTGAGCAGTCTTGTCCATGACTTACAACATTAAAAAATACTCAGAGCAAAAGCAAAACGTGTTTGATTAAAAATATCACTTAGTGTTATTACATTATACGTGCAAAGTGAATGATAAATAAGTCCATAACTAGTGTTTGTGTTATTAAAATATTTGATAATTAACTTTGACTTAGTATATCTTTTAAAGTAATATGAAAATAATAATTATTTAATAAACTTCAAACAATTAACTCACTCACAGAATAAAGATACATTTGTATAATTCTTTAAAAATATTGTTATTTTAAATAATGATAATTTATTTAATTTGAGTTTGCTGTTAAAGAAACTATTAAATTTATTTGCAGAAATTTAGGTAAACTTTCCTTGGTATGGAAAATTAGTTCAAAACATTAGTTTTAATTTTCCATTGCAAGATTCTTCCACCATTTATAAACGATAATTAACGAATTCAAAATGATTACAACAAGCAACTTTAACATTTATAAACGATCTTTTTCTTTTGTTCCTAACTGATATTGTACTTACCTTTGTAAAGTCCTTAGGGGAAATATAATAAAGTGCAAGAATCCTTTAAGAAACCAAATCATGAACGATTTGAAGGTCCATGGTTGACGTAATGTCAACTGTAGTAGAAAACATACTACGGCTGGAGCATACACAATAGTCAATGTTACTGCACCTGCTATCATTTGTCTCTGAAGTAAAAGAGCAATTCCAACTATGATGTCAGTTGCTATAGTCACTATGTAGAGAATGCTTGTGATTATTCCTGGTGCAATAAATTGGAGCCATATCTAAACAAAAATAACTATTTTTAAAGTTTGCAAACAAGTAAATTTGGCATATCATTCGTTAACGCAATACTCCATCCACATACTCTGATTTAGAGTTGCAGGCTACCTAGTTAGGGAGTGGTCTATTTTAGGTTTATGACGTCCAAGAAGACTATAGTTTTCTCTTACTTCTTGTGATATTTTTAATCAAACACGAGTATTTTTCAGTGTTATAAGTCATGGACACGACTGCTCAGGTGTGTTACGATATTGTAAATCTAAGCAATATCATAACTGATATTTTTGGTTGTGTTGGATTTTTTGAAGATGTATTTGATTTGTTTGCTATTTTTTGTAATTTGTTGTAATAGGTCAAGGTTATGTACTTTAGTTTTTGTGTGCTGTAGTTTTATTGTATTGTCTGTTGTGTTCTGTGTGTTGTTTTTTTGCATATTATGTTGTCTTTATGGTGTCTTTATAACTACATTTTCTGCATTTTACTGTGTTAAGTTTGTTCTGTCTTTGTTGTTAATGAATATGTTGTTTAGTCGTGGATGGAAAGCAGCAAGCTTGTGTACTATGAGAACAGTATATTTTCATGACACAGATTCCATCCTTAGAACAATGATAGTACAAAAATTTTTCTAAAGATGCTAATTACGTTTTAAATGTACATGGTAGTTACTAACCCATTTCTGCCCAATGTTGCGTAAACGCAACAGTATATTTTATTGCACACAACTCCTCCATATAGTGAGTAATTTTCAATTTGAAGTGTGTTATTTATTCTAAGAATAGAGTATTTTTCTATCATGCAATAATTATTTTGTTTTTAATAATATATCTTTGTCAATAAGGACTTGAATTACGATAAAATAAATGTCAAGAAAATAAACATTTTCGGTGTAAGAAATAAACATCTGTCAAATCTTGGAACAAATTGTCAGCCTTTCTTATCATGTTTACTTTACTGCTGAGTGATGTTCGTTGAACTACAGCTCTCCACTTCCCCTTTATTCAAAAAGTTCGCATATGTTGCGTTGACGCAACGTTGGGAGTTCCCCGGCAGTTGAGATATATCGGCTGTGTTGAAAGCAATTGACCTGTAAATCCGCTATGAGTTTTAAACGAAAGTGTAAAACAGCAGAAGAATTGATTGCAGTTCTTAAAACACAGGTATCATTCACTACCTTAATCAAAAATGTATTGGAGTAAAGATCTTGATAAAGGTGTACCAATTGTACAAGATACAATGTCTAGAAATAAATTTGATGAAATCAAAAAATACATTCATTTATCAGACAACAATAAACTAGATAAATCCGATAAATTTTCAAACGTTTGTCCTTATTTTGATGAACTAAATACAAAAGTTTGTCAGTTTGAAGTGTTTTCACATAAATTATCAATAGATGAGCAAATAGTGCCCTATTTTGGATGTCATTCAGCAAAAATGTTCATGAGAGGGAAAACAGTGAGATTCGGTTTCAAAAATTGGTGCATTGCTTCTGTTGATGGTTATGTATACAGTTTTGAGCCATATGGGGGAAAAGGCGGTGAAATAAAAAACGGCTATGGTTTAGGAGAGAAGGTCGTTTATAATTTGTTGAGAATAGTTGAAAATCCAGAGAATCACATAATTGTTTTTGATAATTTTTTTAGTACTTACACTTTAGTAAGTAAACTGACAAAGATGAATTTCTTAGTATCAGGAACAATAGGGGAAAAGAACCCCTAAGAACAATAGATAGCCCAATATTCCGCTCACATCAGTGAAAAAATTTCTAAAAGTTCCGAAAGGAAGTTATGAATTTGCCTTTGATAAAAAGAAGAATATTTTTGTTGTCGAATGTTATCAACGATTATAATAAAGGAGTGGGCGGAGTGGATTTTCATGATAATGCTATTGCCAATTACAGAATTAGAATAAGAGGTAAAAAATGGTGGTGGACCTTATTTGTAAATGGAATTGGTTGTGCTGTAGTAAATGCATGGAAATTTTATATTTTATCAACCGGAAATAAACTCAGTCAGATAGAGTTTAGATCGCAACTTGTTATCTCTTTACTTCGATCAGCAAATATTGAAGAACCTGACAAGCGCAGCAAAAATCTGTTATTAGGTCACTGTAGTAAAATTACTTTACCAGACGACGTACGAAAAGACAAAACGGACCAAATTACTTTACCAGACGACGTACGAAAAGACAAAACGGACCACATCGTAGACCGAAACAAAAGTAATGCAAGACGGAGATGTAAAGTGTGCTACAGGCAAACAGTCTACACATGCAGGAAATGACAAGTGTTTATACATGTTGAATGTTTTAAAACATTTTACAATTCAGATTGAAATAAATTCTAAAAAGTAAAACTATGTGCACATTGTGTTTCAATAAATCGTTTCGTGTAATGATTGTCATGTTTTTTTCAGCACATGCGTTAACGCAACACCGCGAGATGCACGGAACTCCCAACGTTGCGTGAACGCAACAGGTCATTACTCAAAAACCAAAAGTATCAGATTCATATTCAGGATTTTATTCAGATTCATATTTTATTACTTCTATAGTAGAAATGTAGATTAAATAAGGAAAAATCACATAAACTATAGATGTTGTCCTATTGGGAAGAAATGGGTTAAAAATTTTGTAGTAAGAGATGTATATGTAAATAATTTACATCATTAACAATATATTTTTGTGTGAAATTTCCTGCTAACTGTATTAAAATTAATATTAGGCTGAAACCTGTTAAAAAATTATTTGAATAGCGATTTTAAATAGAGGCCTTACCTGATGTTTTAGTTTTAGAGAAAAATTAACTACATGTGATGGCTTTGGATCCAGTATGGAGTCTGCCATTTAATTTCTGAAACAATTACCATGTTCAATTATTGTAGTCATTGTTTCCTACTTGTATAAAGTTATGGCTAACTTTTGATATTGAATTAAACCTTTTATAAAACCACAAGGACATTTAAAATAGTATCTTCTTACTAAGTTGTAATGTTTTTTTGGATTCATTATTAATTTAATGACTTTATTACAGTTGATTAAATTTATATATTTATTTGGATACTGATAGTAAGATAAAATAATTAATATATTTATTTGAATATTGATAGGATAAGATATATTGTACATTTATTTTTTCCTGTTTTAATAATATCAAACATTTCAAAAGTTCAAATTTTCTGGAAGCACTCAGGTTCTTTTTAAATTTAAAACTGCCATTTTGGAATCTGTATCCCATTATAAACTCATGCTGTAACTGATGTCTTGGTTTTAGATTGGGGAGGGAGGGTGGTGGTTTTAGGATAAAGATATTAGGTGATTTTTGAGTGAGTTTTTGAGGCTATGATGTCAAAATGCGTTTCTGAGTTATAATGTAATTGGCCGTTGGGTGTAGCTTAAAATATACGGTTCGGTTGTTAGACATTTGCTTTATCTATTTAGTGTAGAATTTGTAGGTTTAGTGTTATGTTTGTGTATTTGCTGTATGAGAAGTCACTTGATGTCTTTAATAAAATCATCTAAAGATAATATACTCAGGCATGCTGCCTCTGGACCTGATAGAGCCCTATGTTTAATCTCTTAAAAAAAATCAATAATAAAGTTTTGTTACCTGAAAGGGATGTCTTTTGTATTTAAAATTGTAAATGGTAAAATGTTAAAATTGTTCTTTCTGCCCAAAAAAAGTTCTCTCCGCCAATTTGGCCTGGAGACAAACTGTAGGTCATGCCTGTTACAATCTGACATCATAACCTGCCAGTAGCTATCTTCCCATGTTTTTTCATTTTGATGGTGCTATTCCTGGAGTGTTTTTAAGGTTGTTCCCTACATTTAGAGTGAAATTTCTAATCACAAACTGTCCTGCTGTCCACCGCCTATGGGCTCTTTTGGTGATTTTAGCTTTTTTTGAGTTATATGTATTATTATTAAACTAACAAAACAAATAGTTCCAATTTTTGTGTATTGCAGTCTCACTCAAAGGGGACATATAATATAATTACAAAAATTATATTTTAATGAAATATAAAAATGTATGCCTGTATTTTATGTGTCTTCAGTAAAAAAACAGAAAATTAGAATTACATTTTTACTCAAAACACTTGTACGTATGTTACACTTGGCTGTAGTAGCACTTATTTTTATGATTGTTGAGGATGACCATTTTGGGAGATGTTTGCCATTGTCCCATCTCCTGAAACGGCCGTCCCTAACAATCATAAAAGGAAATGCTACTATAGGCAAGTATAACATGTGTACAAGTATATGGTATAAATGTTTTTAGTTAAAAATTAGTAGCCCAAGTGAAGATGGAACCAATTTATATGAATGACTTTTTTATTAAATATGTTATAAATGTAAAAGTTTGAAAAAGTGAGACTAGTTATTTTTGATGATATATTTGATTAATTTCTTCCTAATTTAGAATCCAATGATATTAATATTTATTGTGTTTAAGGTTAATGACAAATCACAGACCAATTCATGTTTTTTTACAAATACACTCTACGTTTTGATTTTCTTTCCAAAAATCCATTTCAAGAACTAAAAATTTATTAATCTACTGATAAACCATAATTTACAGTTTATAACATTTATAAACAATACTTTTAACATAATTAAAATCAAATATTTCATTATCCTTATTAAATATTAAAATTTAAAAGTCAAATTGCACTGCTAGTTTATCTTGTAAATTTTAATATTTATTAAGAATAATGAAATATTTTATTTTAATTATGTTAAAAGTACTGTTTATGGAATGTTATAAACTGTAAATTATAGTTTAATATTAGAATTATAAACTTTTAGCTATTAAAAGGAATTTCAAATAGAAAATAGAAACATAGAGTGTATTTGTAAAAGAAAGAATTGGTCTGCGATCTGTCATTAACCTTAAACACATTAAATAGTTATTAACAGACATTAAATAAAGTTCAACTAATATTTATGCAATAATGTTCTAAGTACAGTAAATAGTAAATGATTTAGGAAAGATGACAGTAAATGTTTTTAGAAAAAATGACAAATATATAGGCTATATCCAAATATATAGGCTATACTGTTTGAATCCATTTAAATTTGATCTGCTGATATACACTTGAAATATATAAAATATTATATATTTGAGTACGTATATTCATAGTTTATGTTTGGTTAAAGTTTCTATTTTATGCCTGATGCATCATATTGTTATTAAAGATATATTTATTCATATTGATAAACTATTACATAATAAAACATGTTATTGTGATATATAATCTATATTATACTACCTTTGATTAATCTTGACCAGCTAGCTGTGTGTTAACAAAATGAAGTGGGTGTGGCTAGCAGATAACAAACTTTCCTTGTGCATCTAGTGATGTGAGCCTTATAGTGTTTTCATTGTAAGATTACAATTCAACAAAGTGTATCTACTTATTTGGCTTGTCTTTATGTTTGTAACATCTTAACTGGAATGGGTTTATGAAGGTTTAGAGGAAATGAATCATGCACAGGCTATGTTATTAGCGCCTGGCCTTCTTCCAATACTGACAGGAAACAAGCAGTTATAAATTAAAGAAACAAGTACAATTAAAGAAACAACATGTCTGTTTATAAAGAATGCTATGTATGTTGCCATTAAACTGTGACAAAAGGCCAATTCTTTTAACATAGTTTACAAAATGAAATTAGTTGATATTACATTAGTTTCATCTTTTTTGTATCATGATTTGTAAATTCAACTGTTCTATAGTGCTTTGTGCTTTTCAATTATTTCTTCATTCATTTACTCAATGTTTATGGTTGCTAAGTAATTTTTATTTTATTATTTTTTCACCAAGATGTAAATATTAAATATGTAACAGAGCCTAACTTCAAATCACTTAACTACTATCCTACATATTTTTACATGAATTCATTAAACTCTCATATTACTCTAAATTGTCATATTCAGTCCATCAGGGGTGGATGGTAGATAGTGGAACTTTTTTGGGTCCCTATAAAGGGCAAATTTTTTTGGCAAGGAACTGCATCTGTACCAATGACTTCCTCTAGTACCAGAGTAAATTATGTCCCTTCTTTTACTCTTTTTGTATTTCTTATATCATTTGTTTATACACACATTCTTAGTGTAATATTGAATAGGATTAATTTCATTACTACTTTTGGTATCACTCGGCAAAAACTACTTACTGATAATTTTCAGCAGATGTGTTTCGTCACTAGGTCAGTGCATTGTTCAATGCTGTGACTCATGGACAAGTCAATGGTTTTTTTTGGCAAGTGATACAAAAAGTAGCAATTTAAAAAAAAATGTAAGATGTACAACACAAAATCTTCAAGGATTAATTCTATTTCAGGTATATAAGTGAGCTATATTATTTCTCTATAACTGATGAGGAAGGTTTATGTCTTTAAAGTGGACAATAATAATGATATTGATTAATCTTAAATAATGAACATCCAATCTATTTCATTTTTTCAACTTCTTCCATAAGTTCACTCTCTTCCTATATATATCTTCAAATTTTCAATCTTTAATAAAATACTTTATATTCATCCGCTCAAGTTCAAATACATTTTTCTAAACTTATAGTGGATGACAGTTATTGTTAATACAGTTTTTTCAAATAATAATTAATTAATTAAATTAAATTAATTAATTTTAGTTTTATATGGGAGAAAAACTTTGAACAAATGGGGCAAGGCATGAAATATAGTTATTTCATCTCAAATGGCTTGAAATAAGTAATAACATATGATTTCATAAAACGGTTTTCATAAAATAACAGTTTCATAAAAACTAATGGAACAGCTGTTTTAATGCATAGGTTATGCTACTTTATTTATATTATTTATAATTATCTAATAAAAAGTTTTGTTTGTGTTACTTGTTAATTATGAAAATAGAAAAAATAATTTATAGAAAAAAAGTCGAGTATTGGGGCAGGTTAAATGGTTTACTATTTCCTTTTGTTCCTGAAAGCTGTACATTTTCAACAACTTTATTTTTAATATTTAATTTAAGTATTATTTTTATTAAAGTTTAAATGTATTGTTATGTACAGGCACCAACCATAGCTGAAATTGGTACACGTACATCTCTTGGTTTGAATAAAGGACATGCATACCATGTAACAGCTGTAAAACGCGTTCATCTTGGTGAAACAGGGCTCCGATCATTATTCAGGTATTTTAACTCAATTTCAACTTTAAAAAAAATAAAAATAATGGGTTTTTTAAAAAAATATAAGTAAAAATATATGGTACTACCTAAAAGTTGAAAATTTTGACAATAAAAAAAATTAACTGATGTTCACATGTTTATTCCCACCATCATATCGCTCACTTTATAGCATTTTAATGCGTTATCATACATGGTATAACCAGGTCTTGAAACATCTTGATTTGTTCCATGTACTCTTCTGCTCTTTTCTTAGAACACTGATCAAACCACTCAGAAAATTCGACTGACAATCAAAGTTCATAAAAAATGTTTTTGTTCAACCCATCTGACATGCTTCTAGCTTTAACATTAATAAATAGTTTAACATCTGTCTTGAATAAATATTTAATGAATTATAAATATTCAGCTGTCATACAAGGTGACAGATGATTGAAATTCCCACTATTTCATTATGAAAGTTCTTGATTAAAAAGTTTGTTTACCGAAATTTCTTTATAATTAAGTGAATTGGAGAAGCAGTATTACTAGATTCTCTACTTAGTCAAAACAATTTTAAATATAGTCATGTGTAACACTTGGCTGTATACAAAGGATTTATATTTTGTTGTTTGTATTTTCAAAAGTTTCATTACTTGGCGAAAAGATTTTTTATAAATCTATCGTAATTGTTATAGGGCATTGTATTATTTTTTTATAAGAGTGTACTTTGATCCATTTGCATGATGCTTTTTAATTCTTCTAATTTTTTAGTTGCTGTTATATTTCCTTGTTGTCAAGTAATAATTGGTTTTTAATAAAAAGAAATATTCATTTTACATTCAACATAGTACAAAGTGAAATTAAATCATATTTTAAATAATTGCCTAGTTTTTAAAATTCTGTTGTTATGCAAATTTCAGATCTATTAATTTTAGATGATGTTTATTTTAGACTTTCAATGTCCATAACTAATGAAAGTTTCTTTTAATATTATCTTTCTTATTAGCAAAGTGGCAAAAACAAATTTAATATAACAAAATAAACATTTTCATGTTTAGGGGAACAGAGAAAGTAGGCATGATACGTTTACGAGATCCTCGTGACATAGGTCGTCGTCCCGGTTCCTCCACGGAGGAGTAAGTTAGGTCTAGAAATTTGGGCATGTTGTATGTTTGTTTTCTGCACAGTGTTTTGTAGATTTAGACATGCATGTATAATTAGAATAGTTATTCATATTTTTTCCTGTAAAGATGCCAGGGTTCAGTTATAGACAGTCCACACTGAATAGGTAAGTTAAAAAAAAAAACTACTTAGTTCCCCTTAATAAAAGCAAATAATTGTAGATTATATTTCAATACGTTCAATTATTTCACGCCTATCAAAACAGGTTAACAACTTCGAAGATGTAACTTTGAGAAATCTAAAGTAGAACTGAAACATCAGATAATAGATGTAGTCATTTAAGTTAATATTATAACAATAAAAAAATTCTAGATATACATTTCCCATACATTATAATTTTTAATTAGGGGTTTTAATTGTCTTACAATTTTTTATATTTTGCTTAATATTTTTTACTTAATTTACTTGTGAATTTACCTAAAATGTGGGGAATATTAGGTAACCTATTATATATGATCTCTGATTCTTTCAACCTCAAATGTTTTAAAGATCTAAAACCTAAAGAATTGTCAAAAATATTGTATATTTGCAGTTTGGAATCATAATTAGATGTAATAGAAAAATATTTTCTCTAAATTAAATTAACAAAGTACTTGGTTAATTAGTTTTTTTTTATTTGGTAAATGCATTTGATAATCTTAAATATAAGATAAATTTGATATAATCTTAAACTGGCTTTATTAATTTTTAGTTAATTTCAGCTTAGCTAATGAGAACTATTCACAACGGTAAAATATAAGATAGTCTACTCAAAATCTCAACAAAAATTAGTTTTCAATAAAACTACTATTTTTGTAGTAGCCAAGCACTGAGGAAGGCGACATTCTTGCTGAAACTAGTCTGTATTATGAACTAGTGTGTTTGTTTTATTAAAAACTATTTTTTTGTGAGATTTTGAGTTAGTATGTTGGTTTTTACTGTTCTTAAACTAGTTCTTTAATTTTGTACATGTTTAATATATTTACTTATTTAACAAATAGTTTTAAGTTGAGGTTAATTTTTGTTCAGCCCTTATTAAATTTCTTCGTCAATGATTAGTTTCCTAGATGACCACTTAAACAATAAATTTTGTTTTGGGTTTTTAGGCCAAGATCTTCATAATGGCTAGGTGCACAAAGTGATCCAACTTTTTGTTTTATTATGTAATATTTATTTTAATTGCAATACAGAAAATTATTACCTATCAATTAATACTAAATAAAAATCTTGGATTATTTTGTGTTCTACTCTGTATACATTATTACTTACTAAGTCACTCAACTGACATCACCATAGATCATATAGGATCTGTCATATATTGTTGATAATGTCTGCTCAGTTGTGGTAGTCATGGTCTTAACACAAATTTATTGTTAACTTCCAGTTTACTCCACATGACCAGGTAAACTATTTACTTTTGTCATCGAAATAGCTTTCACTATAGTTCAGTTCACTTTACAATAATCATTATTTTATTTAATCATGTTTATACTCGCAGAGATTATTGTTTAAATAAAAAATGCAGTTCACTTGCAAGTCAGGCAAAACTCTTTATTTACACAGGCAATATTTCAATAATGGGTACATAATGGTATTCAGGCCTTATTCCTCCTGTATTCTATTAAAAAATAGCGCTTGACATAACCTAAGTATATTTAAGGAAACAGCATATATATGTTTCATTAACTCATAGCACCTTTGTCTATGTGTACCAGCCATAAACTCAAGAAAGCTTGAACGTGCGTCCTGAGAAGTAGATGTAAAATCCAAAAGTAGTAGTACACAAAGGCAAAATTGTTGTGAGCTAATGAAATAAATGTACTAAGGTTATGTTACAGGGCTTTCTTTCAATAGAGTGCAGGCGGAATAAAGCCTTGTGACGATAACGTTCCCATTATTGAAACGTTGCCTGTGTAAATAAATAGTTTTACCTGACTCGCAAGTCAACTGCATTTATTATTTAAACATTATAGTATATGTGTTTATTTTTTAAATACTTTCTTTTGTATCAGATTTTCTTGTTAGTTTTTTTTTTTAAAGTTATTAATTTCTGTAGGAATCGTCAAAAAGCATTAATGTTACGATTAAGAGATCCAAGAGACCATGGCCGTTGCCCATCTACAATGTACAAGTAAGTCTTAAATATACTACCAGTGAAAGACATTATATGTTTGCTTGATACATAATTGAATGTTTTGTGTATTTTGGCTTGAAGTAACATACAAGAATGTGTATATGATGAATTTTATAATAAAAGATCAGTCTGTGAATTGGTATTATTAACCAAATCAATAATACTCTTGTATACAGACTAAAAGAATTTTGTTTTATTTATGATTTGAAAAAAATAACTACATTAAAATAATTTTAGTTAGAAACCTGAAAATATAAAGTTAACTTACAGAATACATCAACTCATCATATTATAATGGTTTTTTCCATCCATTCTCATCCATTCTGTTCTATTCTTCCAATTATCTTTCTCCTCTAACTTTATTATGTGAAATTGTTTCTTCTCCTTGTCTTTTCAAACCTGTTTCTCTTTTTCTTCAACTCCCTCTTTCTTTTCTTTTTACCATGTGTTTCCTTTAAGTGCTAGTCTTGGCATTCTATTCATTCTTATTCTCTTTATAAGCCGACACCATATAGTTTCTTTCTCTCTATTGTCTCTTAATAGGAAAATTAACTATATAACTTATAAAAACTAGATTTCATGGAAAATTAAGAAACGATTTACTCCTATCCTGTTAAATTGATTGCTTTGATATTTTCTACTTGGCTTTTAGCATCTAATCCTGTAAGTGGCTGATTTTCTTTTGGTTTATTATACTATAACATCTTGTCTTTACCTCTTGACTGCACGACTTGGTCACTTGAGTCTCCCAGATTAAAAAAAAAAAAAACTATTGAATTTAGAAGAACATATTACATGTACAGTTCAACCTTGGGTAGTGTTCTTTATTCTTCATTCATGTCTCTCTTAAAATTGTTTTACAAACACATTCCGGGACAAAAAATTATTACCAATCTGAATAAAGGTAAAATTATCGAATTAGATACAACGTTCATAAGTTAAACATTAATGTTTATGGACTTTTCAGTTATTTGTTGAATGTTTAGAGAAAAAAAGAGTTCTAACTTAATGGTAATATAACTTTTCCTCCTTAACACTTTCAACATGGCGGCGATATTGGTGATCTCATCAAACTACTGTCTGTTTTTCGTTAACTTCCAGCTCTGACAGCAGTGGAACGCCATGCGGGTTGCATAGATTGTTGTACCATCTAATTATCGAGCCCGTTATTTTCATCTCAATAATTTTATTTCTAACATATACATGTTTATTGGTGACATCAGAACAGTGTATTAGACTCTAAAATATGGTTTTATTTATCGGGTCACAATTTAAAAAAAGAAATATAAATGATAAATTACTTTTGTTGATTCCATCTTCGCGTGAGCTACTAGTAATCACTTACACTTTAAAAAATCTTTTAACTTGCCTATAGTAGCACTTACTTTGCTTGTTGAGTTACGGTCTGAGTTGACAAAGGGACACATCTCCCGAAACGTCCGTCCTCAATAAGCAAAGTAAGTGCTACTATAGGCAAGTTAAAACATTTTTTAAAGTGTAAATAAATTACTGTATGACAAATAAGAAAACACAATAAAAAAGACAGAGAAAAAAAGAAAATTTATATACAAAACTAAAGACCCTACTACTAAAATATATTACAAACTAAAATAAGCACTCAACGTTTAACTCACTCGGAATGTTTGTTTGTTTCTGTTTGTGCTAAGTGTTTCGGAAATCGATAATGTAAACAGAGACATAGATAATACTAATGTCACATGAGAGACTATTTATAGCCGAGATAAGCTGACATTTGTTTACTAGAATCTTATGTTGACACATTAGGTTTTCGGGGGTCCAAGCATTTTGCAATGACACATATTTACAATAGTCTGTTCCCACCTCGAGTTGGTTCATTCACTCTAAAAGGACAGTTATCGTTTATTCTTGCATTAGTTCAGAAAGCTTAGTTAATTTTTATGATTATTGTTTTTACTGGATATTTTGCCGCGTTAAATAGTTCAAGCTAAAAAAAAAACATTAAAATATAAAAGTTAAACCAAATTAAATCTGTTCATAAAAACTCCCTGAAACATTGTTATAGTTGAAGCATCAAAAGTTAAATTGGGATGGTTGGATTTAAAAACGACTCAGGCACAATATTCTCCAAACTCTTCTGAAGCATTGAAGTAAAAATCAAACCTTTATACAAACGTGTATCGACAGTAGAGAAGTTTCAATTAACCTGGGAGTGTGCTGGTGAGCTCACCGTATCTAAGAAAATAAGCTAGGAGCGCATCAACACGCTCTCTGTACCTCGTAAGGGAACCCAGAGCATGCCAGAATGCTAGCCGTGCTGAAAGTGTTAATGAACGAATATATTCATGATGTCCTTGACAGCAAGATTTTGATCTTACTTAGATAGTTAAACACTGATATATTTTAAATTAAGAAATTAATGAAATTGTTTTTTAGTTTTGTTTTGGTATTTAGGCAAAAATGTACAGGGTCTCATGTAAATATGGCAAATTTTAGATAGGATTAAACTACTGACAAATATCTATAGTAGTTAAATGGTGAAAGAAGTAGATTTTTTTTCTGAAATAGGCATACTCTGTTTTTGAGTCAGAGAAATGTTTAGATTCAGCTATAAAGGAAGGTTTTATATCCATTCGTTTATCTATATTTACTTTCCTCATTATCCATTGTATTAAAAATAATAAATAAATACAATAACATGAATATAAGTCAATGACAATGGGTAAAATGTTTTTGATGAATTTTTTCAAAACAAAATTGACATACAAATTTTATAAAACTGTCTTGATATTTCTTTCTTTGGTATTTGTAAAAGTAATACAATTCTAAATGTTCTGTAAAGGTTAATTTTCTAAAATTATAATTTAAAGATAGGCAATATCTTTACTGTTAGCTGTATTTCTATTTTTATATTTAAAAACCTGGGTAAATCCACTAATTCATTGTTATTTCCCCTATGTGCTTCCCCTTCTAATTCAATTAAGGTTCAAACTTAGGTCCTAAGAAATAAACAATAAGTTATTAGTTTTATTGAGTTATTAAATACAAAAATAATAAAACAATTTCAAGATGAACAACATAACAACATAGCTGTGTGTATTTAGGCGTAAAACACGAAAAATAGGAAACTTCAAAAGCAAGTTACTGGATACACCTCAACTTCCAGAGTCTATTTTTTTATTAAATGCTCCAATATATAAACCAAAGTTGACAACTACAGTTCTACAAGAATCTAAGCTGAAAGACACAAAAAGTCATCAGTTGAAAAATAAGTCTCCAAAGAAAATTTCTACAAAAGTTGAACGCAAAAGTCAAACTTTACCAAATAGTGTGAATAGGTCTAAAAATAGAGTGATAATGATGGCTGATAAACAGACCAGGTACTTTTTGTAAGGTCTTGCACAGTCTGTGTGTCTTACAAAATCTATCACAACTCAATCAATAGCCTGTATAAAGCTTATAAAATTTTACATTTTATAAATGTTTCATTATTTGTTTACTTTTATTTTAATAGCTCATTATTGACATTTTTTTGAATATATAAAAATATATGTAAACACAAGTTATTTTTTATCAAAGTTCACTTGTTTTATTTTGTTAATCACGCTCTAATTTTAGTTATTTTACTAAACAACCTTTTGTATATAGTTTTAGCATGTCGATGTTGTGTTTAGACAAGTTTAAGTTTCTGAACCCTGTTTTAAGGTTTAAACTAGAACTGCGTTATTTAATACATTTATTGAACAAAAACGATGTGGGTTTTACAAAACATTGAAAGCAATTGTTATAGTGATATACACTCTCTTCCAACAACATATGCTTTTTGTATGCATATGATTAAAAAAAAACTTTTGGTAACAACACTTCACAACAGTATGTACACATTGGTTTTGCATACATAACATTTTACTTTCTATTTGGATAGGGTTTTTAGTTTATAGAATCAAAGTTGCTTGTTGTGATCATATTGACTTACTCTTTAATTCACTAATTAAATTACAAGTACAGTATATTCTCGATAATTCAAGGTAGGACTGAGACCCCCCTCCCAGAAACTCGGATTACACAAAAATACATTCCTGTATATTAGAAAAAACAGGAGTTCTAATGAACCCTAAAACTATAATTAAGAATACACAAAATATGTATATAGAACTTTATTGAGTATTTTCATAAATAAATTTTGCTTAGGAATACATTGTTGTTCATAGTTACTAAATTTTTTGGAGAAAGTTATGTGTCTTCTTCGTTTGCTTATCAGATCATTTTAATGCTACGGTGTTGCATAGACACCTTAGCAGAAGCACATCTGGTGTCTGTCTGCTGTTTAATGATGCAGTTTCCAAGGTGGTGGTTTCTTCATCGTGACTAACTTTCCTTTTTGTACTGTCTCAGTTGAACCTTCATCTTACCTTAGCAGAAGCACATCTGGTGTCTGTCTGCTGTTTAATGATGCAGTTTCCAAGGTGGTGGTTTCTTCATCGTGACTAACTTTCCTTTTTGTACTGTCTCAGTTGAACCTTCATCTTTATTCTCGTAATCACTACCTTCAATAGTTTTGTGTACCATTTCAATAATCATAACATCTGTTATCTCGAATTGTCCAGATCGGAATTTCAACAACCTGGAAGCTTCTTGATAAGAAATGTCAAATCTGTTTCTTCTTGTGGAACACAGTCCTATGACTCAGGATTCTACTCTACGACTTAACAAGATGTTTCTTCTTTTTATTTTGTTCCATGATTCGGAAGTTTACAATGCTTTCTTCCCCTTCAGTAACTTCCAAGAGAGATTGTAAAATGGTAAAGTAAGTATTTTTCTCATATATTCCAGAACACACTGATCTGTTAACTGGATTAGGTTCGTAATATTTGCAAAAAGATACATAGCACGGATATCATCATCATAGTTGATCAGTTTAACCTTAGGGCCCATATCACTGTCAATAAGAATCTCACAAGCACTAAAACACAAAACTAAAATCAACTACTCCCATCCGACATTTAAACAAATGACTAGTCTGAAATTCACAGTATAGTAAAGCAACTGTGAAAACTGAACTGAAAGCGAGAGTGGGGCTCACAAAGCCTTAGAAAGGAATGGGCTGTTTCCGAACCTTTGACAAGGCCCAAACTTGGCCGAAGGCCAGTTCACCCATTATACCTATTTATCACATTTCAAACAATTTTAATTGACATCAAAACATTTTAAGCTACGTATATTCTTTGAATTCAAAACATATCCATTTGAATCAAACATTCATTACACAATTAAAAATGAAATCAGTTTTACCATTCAATTTATTTAATATTACAACAGCAATACATACTGCATTACACAACTATTTCCTTTCAATAAACTGACATTATTGCTTATTTCACAATAAATATTTTGTGCAAACGTTGTGCCGGACATCACGATGCCGGATTGGAGAAAGTTTACTGTACATTATATCTACACAAACATATCAATAAAACTAGAAATTTTGTGTAAACTAAATAAGGTAAGTAAACTCCACACAACTGACCCATGTGAAATGTATAAAGACATTTAAAATCACACACACACATTCTCATCACCTAAATAGACTATACCAACTATTGGAGCTTAGCTTGAGGTTATGTTAATAACGAATAAAAGATATACACAAAACTCACAAATTAATCATTCATTTACTCAGACACATTACAACGACCAAGTCATCATCATCTGTTAGGCTTGCTACTATAAACTCTAACAGTTGTAAGTTAGAGTTTGTTGTAGCAACACTCACTGATGATGCTGACTGTTTCATTGAATGCGTCTGAATAAATAAATGATTAGTTTTTGAGTTTTGTGTAGGTCTTTTATTTGTTATTAAATAGATTACAATTTACACAACATTTTGACATAATTAACCCTCCGCCGGTCGCGTCTTACACTTTTACAATACCGGTCGCATGGAGGGCCGTCCATCATTTTTCGCCTATTTCAAGTGGGTATTTGGTAGTAAGTGATTAAATTTTAAAACTTTTTTAAAAGAAACCTGTTTTAATATACAAAAAGAACAATTACTTACAATAACTTAAATTATTTTGTTAAAAAAAAGGATAAAAACTTTTACATTTCTTCCGTTTCACTTTCTTGATTTGAACAGTCATCACAACTTGATTATTTTTTTAGAATGGTTTGTACAAATAAATCTGGTGCATTCTGAACAACGCACTGTGGTTTTTGTATTTCGTTCTCTTGAGCAGCAAACACATCTTCCAGATCCAGTAGCGACAGGAATATTTGGTACCACGTCTCTGTATGGGCTAAGGAACAGCGCTATGTCTTTGGGCAGTTTTTTAATTTGTGCCCTTTATTTCAGGTGATCTTCCATGAGTGCATGAGAAAGGTCTTTCAGGAATTTCTTTCTCCTGACATCACTTTCCGGGTTGTTAAATTTGTAAATTACAAAAGAATTTATTTCCGCGATATCCAAGTGTCTATAAAAAAATGACTGTGTTGTTGTTCGAGAAGTTGAGTACAAGAAGGATAGCTGGTGAACTGTATTGACTCTGAACTTTGTCGAGTTGTAATCCATTATGGCTTCTGGTTTTCCCGTATGTTCATATTTCTCTTGATTTACCAGCTTAAATAAACAGCGGTGGGATTTCCCGTTTATTTTTTTTTAGAGTCCTGAGAAGAGTTAAACCATTTTTAAAAAGTTTTTTTTCCAATGGAATGCTGGTATAAAAGTTGTCCCTTGTAACATTCCGATTTGAGCGTTTTATAGGTTCAACAAGCCTATCTACCTAAAACGTAATGCCTACGTTGTAATTTTAGAAATTATTTGCTAAATTAATTAATAAAATAATTAAATAGCATAAATTTATTTGTTTTAAAACAAAATTATAAAAAATAATTTTGAAATATAATAATAATATACTTACTGGTCGCGTGGAATATTCTGTGCTACAACGAGGATGTGTCCGTGATCAAAGCATGTTGGGACCAGTATTGAGATAAAACTAACCAAAATAGATGATTCATTCGATTATCAATATAGTCAACAGCAAATACTAGGAATGACAAGTACCTCCTTTCAAGATTGTAACAACTGATAACTAATAGGTAAAGAGGCGGCACACAGGGCCGCCACGCGACCTGCGGAGGGTTAAACACACCTATCTTATAGAACCACTTATTATAGTCCCCACACACACACCCTGTTCTTTTTGTGGTCTGAGTTGACAAAGGAATACATGTCCCAAAATAGCCACCCTTATTTTAAATCAATGTAAGTGATACCTTAGTCTTGTTTTTACACATTTCTGTACATGTTAACATCTACAGTAAGTTATAGTCTCCAGTCTATCATGTTTAAAAAAAAATATGAAATTTTTTTTTTATTATAACCAAGCCTTTAATTTAAATAAAAGATGAACAGGTTGAATATCTAGTAAAAAATGTTTATTTTATTAGTAAAACATTTAATAAAACAACGTTTTATGAAGCCTGAAAACAATACTACATTGCTTTTATTTGCTTTGTATTTTATATGGGTAATTAAAAGCAAAGTAATATTTCTGAAAGGCTTAATATGGGCAACAAACTAGTTGTCAAAATGTTGCACTAATAAAATAAATATTTTTGACTCAGTATTAAACTGGTTCATCGTTTATTTTGAGTGCTCAAATAATCATGAATTTTGAGCTTTTAATTTGTTATAAAAATGTTAGGAGCTAACATCATTCAAAAAAATAATAAATTTATACAGATATTATTCGTGACTGTAAAGTTTGCAATGAATTAAAAAAAAAATGTATTTCAAAATAATATTTATTATCAGTTACTGATGAAGATTGCTTAGTGCAATATCAAAGATATTAAGTTTCAATAATTATTTTATATATTTACTCGAATTATAGGTTCAGAAAGTTGTTATTCATAAAGTTAAAATGTAAATGTTTCACACTAAAACACTTTAGTTACACTAAGAGTTTATAATAGGATATATCACTCAAAACGGGTATCTACAATAAATAAAAAAGTAAGTGATACTATAGGAAAGTGTAGCATATCAATACATGTTCAAGTGTCTTAATGTAAAACTAGTAGCTCAAGAGAAGATAGAATCAATTAATAGGAAAAGTTTCACTGACCGTCATGAGCTACAAAGTAATATTACTTGTCTACGAGTAATATTTATCACATAAATAGATAAATAACTGCATACGAACTCACAAAACAATGTAATGTATTGTCATACTTGTTTCGACGACTTGTCATCATCATCAATGACACTACTACAAAATTAAAACGGCAACTAAATTTTCTTTTTCTTGCCTAGCTTTGTAGATATGGTTCCTTCTGGAGTGTAGTGGACACACCCATTTTTAGAGGCCGTGGTCTTGTAAGTGGCGGAAATTTTTTTTTTTTAAATGGCAGACGGCGGCCGTATGACAATAAAATATATTGTTTTATGATCTCGTGCTTAGTTATTTATTTATTTATAACCTCAACTCACAAGCCAGCTCAATTATTACTTATAATATTTATCATAGTTTCTTGGTATTATTTTTAATATGTTTTGTTTGAAGTTTTGGTGTGGTTTTGTATTACCTTTGTTCTTATTGAAGTATTATTTATTGTAAGTAAATATTGTGACGAAAAAAAACAAATCTAAGGCAGTATGTGGTATATTACAAAATTATTAAAATTAATAGTTTAGAAATTAAAGATAATATTTTCCCCATAGTAATCTTACTCGCCTTCAAAGATTGTTATATTTTCTCCAACAGATATGAATGAAGTGAGAGCTGAATATTAATTTATTAGTGGTCTTTATATTATACACAATTTATTACTTGAATTTAATTTTCATGTTGCTTGTATTTAATTTCAATTGTGCACAACATTGTGTTTCCACAGTACAGACGCACCAGAGAGTGAAGGACAGTACTTGTACACTACAGCAGCTCTCAGTAGGCTGTTGTCTTGCAATTCAGCATGGGCTAAAGTGAAGGAAACAGAGCGACAACGCTTGGGCCTTACCTTCAACGAGAAGTCTGAGTTCTGGTAAAAGTCTACTCACTATAGAGGCTTAGAAACACAGCACTCTCTTATAGTAAGAACAGTATACTTGGACAAGTTTACTTTTTCCAAAGTATACAAAGTTAGATGATTATTATAGGTTTAATTGTTTAGAAATCTACCTACACTGTCATAGGTCACTACTCTCAAAAATATTTATTTAGCTTTAGAATTACTAATATTTTTCTAACAATTTAAAAAAAAATATTAGTAAAATCCAGAACTTGTAACATTTAATTCTTATTTATTGATTCCATCTTAAGGTGAGCTACTAGTTTTTAAATAAAAACACTTGTACATATGTTACACTTGCTTATACTAGCACTTTTTAATAATTGTTGAGGATGGTCGTTTTGGGAGATATGTCCAATGGTCAACTTGGACTGTAACTTGAGTTGACAATAGGATATACTTCCAGAAACGGCTGTTCTTAACGATTATAAGAATAAGTGCTACTATAGGCAAGTGTAACATATGTATAAGTGTTTTTATTTAATTCTTGTTATAAATATATGCAAATACTTTTCTAGTTTTTCTATTTAACTCAAAATATAATTCAAATTCTTTTTGTAAACAAGTGATTTTAAAAAAAATTTCAAGTAAATTTCTACAGAGATCAACAAACAAAAATTTTATGTTAGTTACTTTTTATTTCATAATTACAATTAATATAAATATCTCTATATACATATGACAGAATCACAATATTAAGTGGTAAATATAAAACGAATTTCCTTGAAGTTTTCCATTTTCCTCTCTTTAGAGTATATGGTGTTGGACTACTATTTATGTTTGATGATTTTTATAAATGGTATGATTTTCGCTAGTAGGTATATTTCAACCTGAGTCAGTTCTTGTAGCTCTCTTAGTATAGCGCCAGGATCCAAATTGTTCTAATATGCTTTCGTGGGTCAATGATCCTTATTGCTGTTGATATGATTTTTACAGCGATGACACAGAATCATTTGGTAAATACATCTTCGTTTCTGACAAATAGCATTTTGTAACTTGATAGATCGTTTGTACAGATTTTGCAAGTTATGTCACAGAATGTGTTTATGGTTCTTTCGAATGTAGCAATTTGTGGATTCATTCTTCTCAGAGCTTTTGAATACTGAATGGTTCTTTTTCTTTGCGAGCTTTGCTTTGTTCTTTAGGTTCATTTTCTACTGATAATGCATGTCTACGACGAAGATCTTGTAATTGTGTTTCATGCTGCTCTTGTGTCTCATTTTCTAGTATTAATACTTGTCTATGTTGTAGATCTAGTAATCATAATTTGTGTTGTTCTTGGCTTTTTTTTATAATAGGGCATGTCTTTGATGGTCAGCTAATATTCGAGTTTCGTGCAGCACGTGAGACACATCATGTAATATTCTATGTCATTTCTCTAGGCTTAGACGCTTAGCTTATTCTGTTTCTTTTGCAAACCCTTCCTGACACTTTTCTTTTTCGTCGCTTGCGTTGTGTCGTAATTTCTTTTTGCATTGTTTGTTTATTTCCAGTTTGTTTGTTTTATTATTTTCAATCATTTTTAACCCTAGAACACTATGATATTGTGTAGCAACCATGGCAACAGTTTAATATTGTACAATGGAGGTTTTGATGACAACCAGATGGGAGAAAAAATTCATATACATATTTGAGAAGTAAATTTCTAGGTATTAAAAAGTTGGCACTTTGCTAAAGCCCATTAGACCTTGAACATGAAGATTCTTAGTTCAAATCTGCCTAGACCCATATTTTTTTAATAATTAAATTATTGAATAAATATTTTTTAAAAACTGTATTAACATCAATTGTCATCCACTATAGGTTAGAAAAAAATGTATTTGAACTTGATTGGATGAATAAAAACGTAGTTTATTAACGCTTGAAAATTTGTACAAGATATATATCAGAAGAGTGTGAGGTAATAAAAGGAATTTTAAAAAATAAACAACTAGTAGAAATAAATATAACTAGCTATTAGTAACTTTTGATGAGTGAAAAGTAAGGTTAAACAAGATTAACTTACTGTAATCTTTCACTTTAGGGAGTACAAAATAAAGATTTGGAGGTTAAATTGTTTTAAAATTTAGAACTATTTATGACTATTGAGGTCAATGAGATATTGTTTACATTATTTCAGGCGATTGAATACATTTTACATTAAAGTTGCTTGTTGTATAGCATCTTGAATTCACCGAATAAACTGTAAGTAATTATTCCATAGCTGAGTGAATACTTTAGAAAGCTTAGTGGCTGACGTGTTTTGAAACAATTGTTTATTTATGAAGCTAACCCTCTACTCGAAGCTTCTAAGTATTCACTTAGCTATGGAATAACTACTTAAAGGAAAATTTTATGTATCATAAAATAGGCTGCACTTTTTAACCAAAATTTAACATAAAAATATGTGGTACGGCTAATATGGTTACATATTACGGCTAGATATGTAAAAAATATAGGGGTTATTAGTATAAATTCAAATATGAATTTGAGAAAAAATCTATTGAAATAAAATAGTGTATACCAAATGAAAAGTAAAATAGAGTAAATGGACCTATTATTCATCATTTGAATAGTTACTGTAGTGTATCACTTGCTGCTCTTAGTTACACTACAACAACCCTTCATCTTTGGCCTTGTCCATCTCATTTGAAATTGATATTACTTTAAAACTCTTGATCAATTCTGATGTAATGAGTTTCTATGCAGACACAATCCGTTCACACGTTTGATACAATGAAGGTTTCTTCAATCGTCTAGTTGGATTCATTTGCATAGGTCTGTATCGCCAGGCCTGATATAATTGCTGCATCATTCAGTCTGATATAGTAATATATTTTTTCCCAACTTTAATTAAACATTTTCGTTTATATGGGGTTGAAAACTGTCATAGTCCGCCAATGTAAAGGTGCACCACAAATTAACGCTCGACTACCATGACCTAAAAACTTTTGTTTTACCGATTTTCATGAACTAGCATGCTTCTTGTTATATTTCTTGAAAAATAGCAGATATCTTTGTACAGGTACTAGGTATCAAAAAAGTTGTTGAGTCATTTCTTGTAGTTTAAATATTGGGCTACAATGTTAAATTGAATATTTTTTTGCTACCATCATATTTTTAAAAGTTGATAGCAAATAACAATAAAATTCAATTTTATTATAAAATTGTGCAAATAAAATGTGTTGTAATATTAAATACATTACGACTTAATAAATTTCCACTATTGTATATTAGTAACAATAATATTTAACATTCCATACAAGAGGAAATAAATGGGTAGAAAAAAATGCTTTGAAATAGAAATATTAGTAAATATTTTTTTTATATATATAAACAACATTCGGCAAAACGTTTTAACCCCTTGCATGCTGCATTTGAAATAGACTATTTACTGCTGGCATGGATTTAGTGCATAAAAATAAATTTTTGATTTATTTAAAGCTCAATTTAAATTTAAGTTTTTACGTGTATGGAAAAATACAGAAAATCAAACAATCTTTTTCAATGGTTTATATATTTTTTACAGCATAAAAAGATTCAAAATATTAAATTTTTTTGGTATATAATAAGTTTGGAAACATTCATCAGCGTATAATTTCAGGTTAGATGGTCAAGTTTTATAACAGTGACAACAGTATAGCAAATGTCTAAATTCTGTACATATAATTTAAAAAATAAACTCAAAATATACTCGGGCGATAGCAAATGTAATAAGTCTAGATTCATGTTACAAGAGCATGTTCAGACTCCATAAAGGCTGCCCCTTACTGTGATAAGGAATCGCTGACATATAACAAGTAGTTGAAATATGATAAATGTAAGCCATGCCAGTTTATACATGACGATATTATCCATCATTCTATTTAATATTTTTCGAACTGTGTTAGGTTACAGATTCTGATAAATTTGAGATAACTCGTTTTACTCGTTTGCCAAAAACTTCATTTACCGAGACAGCTCATAACTCACATAATAACGGATAAAATCAAAATTAAAAAATAAATGAGACAGCCTATTGCTTGATAGTAATGAATGGAATAAAACTCTAAAAGGGTATCTTAAAAGTAATTTCTTAAATTTGGGATTTACCTGAGCTATTGTTTAAAAAAATAAAATTTCAACGACTTTGATTTATTAAACAAAAAAAGAAATTAAAAACTTTTTTTTTATTAATTCCTTAGAAGATAAATTGACCTAGGATTGTATTACATTATTTTTAAGAACAAGCAAAGGTTCTTAATTGTATACTTCAAACCCTTTCAAGTTTTTAAAAGTATTCATACTTAAGGAAATGACTTTTTGAACTTAAAGTTTTGCTGATTGATTTTGTACAAAACGTTTCAATTGTTTATTTTAAAATCTGTCACTGGCATTTTACCTAATTCTGAAGTAAACAAATATGTATAATAGAACTCCAATTACATGAATCAATCAAGACTGGACCAAATTCTGACAAACAGAAATTTGGATAGTTAGATTTCCAAAAAACGATTATGACAAATTAATTACTGTATGTATGTTTATTTTTTTTATAAGCTTCTTGACTAAGATCTTAGCTTATTCACAAAGAATCAGTCCGAAATTAGGTGTCCTATAGATAAAAAATCACTGTAGGTGGTAGTGGGGCAACACTCAGGTATTAAAAAAACCACTTGAAAACGGCATCCTTTAATTCTTTGATTTTGGATGATTTCCTTGAAGAACATTCATCTTTATTTTTAAGTAATGACATGACGTTTAAAATTGATTAAAGTATAGGTTTGCTCCTTTTAATGCCTTAAATTGTTGATTGTCCAACATCGTATATACTAGCCAACTGTTTACCCATAACTCCTTTACCCGATTGTATTATAGTTTATCCGCTAACGATGAGATAACTTTAGAAATCATGATGAACAATAAAACACAC
>JBAIZL010000011.1:3551735-3649235 GCA_036971475.1 Prosapia bicincta | reverse complement strand
TGATATTAATTTAATTATTCATAAAAATATGTTTCCTCTTCCAGGATCAGTGATTATTTCGAATTTAATATCCTTGTAAAACATACCTAGTACGATAAGACGTACTCCATTAACTAAACCTGATCCCAAGTTCATATCTCTAATTAATCTTTAATACTGTTAAAATATTTGTACTCAGATGTTTTTAATATAATATTTGTACAGCTGTTTCTGAGCTGAAATATTTGAAAATCATACTCAGCTGTTTTTCATTACAATGTATTTCTTATAACGATTTTTGGTTGCTTAAAGTTCCTCAAAACCCTATAAATGTTGTAAATTGAGAAAAATCTATATCTTCCCCGCTCCTTAGTGTCAGTACCTTTAATTTGAGCCATCTTCCAGCTCTGTACGACCTTCCATGCTCCCACAATTTTTCTTTCAAAATTCGGCTTAAAAATTATATATATGGATTTTTTTAAAGCATTTCTGATTGAATGATTTTTTCCCGCCTGTTACACACTAGATGAGAACTATACCAGTTTATTGACAAATTATACATGTAGGTTATTTGCATTTTTATTTTGGTTTTCCTATTTAAATTTTATTAATAAGGTTGTCTAGCTATATAATTTTCTTTCAAATTATGTTCTAGTATGCTTGTGATGTAGTAAAGCCTGAGGAGGAAATGCTAGTTCAGTTGATGCAGATTCATGAAGCGGATTCAAGCGAGAGCATCAACTTTATGAACTTACTTATAGGCTTCTCTATAATTAAGGTTATGTTTAAAGCAGCATTTATAATATATCAAGTTTTATTATTGTTTACTGGAATGTGAATCTACATTTAATATAAACAGATGTTAAAACTTGAATACTTTTTTAACAATTTTTTGTTCAGTCAATATCTCTCATAGTTTTTTTACAGTTTTAACTTTCCTAAATTTGTCTTTGTTAATTAATTTGCCCAGAGTATATACTGTTGGGGTCCAGCTAACCATGCACTTGCTCACTCCAGCTTTCATGTGTGTTCCCGCTTCTTAAAACATTTTACATTTTCAGAATGTTCTATACATCAACAGCTTCTGCATCCAAAATGTCTACACATATTTCAAGATTGTTATTTCATATTGAATCCAGTTTATCATAAAATGTATTTAATATTGACTATCTCATGCAAGTCGTCTTATACAGTTCACCAAATCGTTATTTGCCTTTTAGAATTACCTTCCATACAACAAAAAATTTATATAACGGAAGCAAATATATATTTACGTTATAAGGTTGACTACCATCATCAAATGTATTGATTGAGTTTGTGAAAGGTGGACTACCGAAAGGGTCTCAACATATCTTTAAAGTTTAATGTTCCTTTGTATTTATGGCCTATCTCCGCATGAGCTTATTATGCATACGAATATTCAGCTATGGAAGAATTACAGAAGGCTACTATCAGTAACGCATTGGAACAGAAACTGAGGGGACTGTAGTAGTTTCCAGTTGTTAAACTAATCATGTCTGTTTTAACAGTCTTTATAATGTTTGTAGGAAAGTATGTATACCGACTTAACACAGCCCTCTGCCTCCCGTCATGTCTATTGCAATCTCACAAAAGGCAAGTGCACAGCTAAATGATCCTCACAGTACATCTTATTTTCGTGTCATCTTCTGATCCTATTCGTTATTCATCAATGTATTCTTCAAAACAGTTATTTTTACAAAACCTTGCCAATATTTTTTTTGTTCTCCAAGCATATGGTATTAACTGTAAATTATCATTGGATTTGATGTTTATTTAAATATTTTAGGCCACCTAATATATCAATACCACCACCTAATACAGTAGGTTAGCAATATTTACATTATTTATTTTTCAGTGATTCATGATATTTTCCTTTTTAATTAATCACATGTTTTTTTAATAGTACTGTATGTTCTTTTGCACTTGAAACTATAGCTTCCCAGCCAGTTCTAAATGTGGGAGTACTATACTTGCCAAGTACCTTAATTTTTAAATTTATTTTCTTGATTTTATGTTATTAGTTGTTTTTGATAATTTCAGTTATCAAGATGTTGTTTTGGAAAATTAATTAATATTTATTTTAATTTAATTTGTATTTATAAATATTTAATTATCTGAATTATTATTTTATTTACATTTTTTTAAAGTCTTACAAGAGCAGGAGAGTTATTGTCTTACCATACTTGAAAGATTTGACTACAAAATTTTTTTACTAGCATAGAAAAAACTATCAATAACTTTCCCCATGGTGAAGTTGTAAAAGCTTCCTTTGAAACGTTTAATGAAATTTAGTATTGAGTGTTTAAAAATTCTCCTGTTGAATTGTACTGCAAAATAAAATATAGGCAAGTTCATAAATTTAACTCATTTATGGAGTAGATTCTTTTGGATTCTTCGTGACAAATGGGGAAAGTTTTATATTTGAACATTATAAAATAACAACTTGCAATACTTTTAATTTAAGTAAATTTATGAAAAACTTTCTGAGAAATGATAACATTTTTTATTGCTGTAAGCAATCTTCATCAGTTTTCATAGAGTGCAGCTAGTCTTGCTGAAATAAACTCATGACGGATTTTGCTGTTTGTGGCAGTCTTTTCCTTTGGATTAACTTTTACATTTTGACTTATAAAATAACAACCTGTCGAACCTACAGTATAATTTAAGTTGACAGGTTGTTATTTTATTAAGTTCAAAGATATTTGATTGTTTTGATACTGAGTAGTAAAATTCTACTGATTGAGAAAGTGAGCAAGTAGTGAATTAATATTAAATAAATAATGATTTATTATCTGATGAAATTTTTTACCAGAAGTAATTATTTGAAAAGCTAAGGGAAAACTATTAACTTACTTGCTGATGCATTTCCAGACCGTTGTTTCATTGAGGAAGTCTAACTAAGTAGCAAGTTGAGCTTCGTCAATAAAACGATGGTTTTGAAACACGCCAGCAGGTAAGTTAATAATTTTTATAACTAAATAACTCGTAACTAATGGATACTTACGAGTTTACTTGCTGACGTGTTTCGAAACAATTGTTTTTTTTTTACGAAGCTAAGCCTTTACTTTTGTAGAGGTTGATTACTGATGGCAGTTGGTTGCTTTTAAAGTGGCTTGTTATAATCATCTTGAATTCATTGATTAAATTATAATTAAATAATCCGAAACTAAGAGAATACTTAAGAGCTTACTTGCTGATGTGTTTCAAAACAATTTTTTTTGTAGAAAGGAACTCAATCTTTCCAATTGAGTAAATGCTTCGTAAAAGGAATGATTGTTTTGAACTACGTCAGCAAGTAAGCTCTTAATTATTCACTTAGTTATGAATTATTTAATTATAATTTAATCAGTGAATTGAAAGTGATTACAACAAGCAACTTTAAATAGTTTCACGTAGTTCTTCAAACATTTACTTATGATTTAATCAGCGAAATCAAGATGATTATAACAATCAACTTTAAATTTGTTATGTTACACAAAAACGAAGCACTAGTTTAAAACATTAATGAAGAGAAATATAATACCACTTATAACATAAACTTTCTTAATATAGTCAAAGTAGGTGATTTTTATGTCAGTGCGTCTGATTACAAATGATAAATCCTAAGCTTCAGTAATATATTTACTATAGACTTTATAATTCAGTAAAATCTTATTGTAAACTGATTTGAAAGAACTACATGCTATTTCAAAGTTACATACAATTTGGGAACTCAAGATCAGCAAGATAACTGACAAATTAATCTCTAAAAGATAAAAATTACAGTATAACTTTGAACTTTATGTTAACTGTTAATATTAGCTCATATTTTTTTTGTCTTGAGATTTTATTTCTACCGCATAAAAAAGTTATATTGAAGCAAAGGTCTAGTAACAAGGAACAATTCCTTTCTTATAAGAATCTACAAAAATGATCCAGATCTCTGTTTTTAAATTCCTGACATAAAATTATTGAAACTGCCTTTTCATCTCAGGATAAACAAAGTGAGAGTTTTTTGGTTTCTGAAGATTTTCTTTAATTTGATGTATAACTGATTACATGTATCTTTTGTACCATCTTCAAGTTATATGTCAGAAAGTGTACTCGTAGGATGCGGACATACAGAAAGCAACTGGTGATCGCAATGGAATGTAAACTTGAGTTGATATTAGAAAAGTTGCTAGTCGGTTTACAGCAAAATTGCTGATTTAGTTGTCAATTATGTTGTCGTCAGAGGAGGATGTCGTCCTTGTGTACATTTTAATAAAGAAGCTACAAAAATGTTACAAAAAAAGACAATTCCGTGTTCACCCCTATAACGTTATTCATGTGCGACAAAGTCAATAAATTTGTTGGACTAGGAGACTGACAGACTTACCTTGGTAAGAGTCCACTCTGTAGTCTTGAAATAGAAACACATAAAAGCACTTAACCAATGATATATTTCAACCACACAGTGTTCTTTGTCAATCAAAGAGAAAACACAAAAAGAAATATGAGAGAATGAAATAATATAAATATAAGTTGTAATCGCAGATTGTGTAGAAATCAGATGTCATAGATGCACAGATTAAAGATATATGTATGTTTCCATGAGCATATGAGTGATTATAGTTTATATAAGTCTGTCAGTGGAAAAGAGATTGGAGACGTCTGATGAGGCTATTAGGAAAAAAGTGAATGGATTTATCTGATGTTGAGGCTAGGGGATTCTCTGGACTTGGTATACCACTGGTATGATAGTTCCCATCTTCTCAGTTCTGAGGGATTGCAATCAGGGGGGGAGTGATTTAATTATTTTTGTGGTATAGCAGTCATCAAAAGTTGTGATGTTGTAACTCGCAGCATGTTGAGCTGTTGGCCTTAATTTTAACATCATGTCTGTGGCCATTCATTCTGATATTCAGACTATCCGTGGTCAGGCCTATGTACTGTGCTGAGCAAAATTTACATTGTAGCTGGTATATGACATTTTTCGATGTACAATTATGATGCCCCTGTATTTTGAAGACCATTTTTGTTGTTTGGCTGTTGAAACTATTTGCTGAGGGTGTATTGGACACGTCTTGCATCTAGGTCTATTGCATGGGAAGGAGCCATGAGGAAGTTTGTGTGGTTTCTCTGCATCAGGGTCTGGTAGTTTAGGATGTACTAGAATGTTTTTCAAGTTGGGAGGTTGCTTGTGCCAAATTTGACGTGGATTGGTGAAAAGATTTTGGTGTGGACGGAAGCTTGAAGAATTTTGAAGCCATCTCTCAATATCTTGTTGAGTTTATGTAGACCAGGATGGTAGTCTGTTATTAAAGACAGTTTATTTTGTTCTGTTTGTGGTTTGGGGTGAACCGAGGATTGTGCTGAATGAATTTGGTTTTCAATGAGTCTTTTTGGGTATCCTCTTCTCTGGAAGGCTGTTGATATCTTTCTATTAAAATCTTCCAATTCCCTATCACTCGAACAGATTCTCTTACCCCTGATTGCTTGATTGTATGGAAAGGATCATTTTATGTTTATTGGGTGGTTGCTGTCGAAATGGCCAAATGTCAATATATTGTTGTACAAAATTTATGAATTTAGCCAGACCATTTTTAAAGTTATTGTCGTATGAGCATTAGCAATTACGACTACCTTTTAAGTCATGTATTTTAGAATATCAAGAAAAAAACAACTAATTAGCGAGAACAGATTTCAGCTCGAGAAAGATTAACAATAATACTCAGCTTAGATAAATTGTTCATTTATGAATTTCTTTTCATGTATAGCTGCAAAACTTAGTATAACATTACATTGCAATGAAATAAAAACTAGTTTTTAAACAAATAAAATTTATAGTTTGAGTGCCGATTTTAAAATTTTTGCTAATCATTCGTATCGTCTTGAAGTTGTTGGGTACTCAAATCATGACCAGAACAAGGAATATTTTCGTCTTCTGACATACTATAGCAGTATAATAAAAGTCTATTCAAAGAAACAGAAACACAAAAAAATCAAATTAAAATAACTTTTTAAATATGATAGCACTACAATACAAAACGCATATACAACACAACAAATACTGCTGGCAACTGAGAAACTGAGCAACACGTTTATAGTATGTCATGACCAGAGCAACTCTAATTAGTTTCTGTGTCACTCGCTGGTTGCGCTGTTATCACTTCACTATGAACATGTTCATTCAACTCTGTATGCTGTGAAAAAGCGACTCCAGTTTTGGTTGCATTGATTTCTGTATGTCCTCAGCCTTAATTGATCTAGTTTAGTTTGTAACACAATACAAAAAGTAAAGAAGTGTATATTCCCACTTGAGGTTTGGTCTGTTGATCAATTTGTGATTTTTGTGGAATGGATTTTATTTTAAAACAATCATAGTTATTATGTAGATTAAGCTATTATTAGGGTACATCATGAAATAAAGTGCCCATGATTTTTAAAAATAGACAGCTTTATTTTTGTTCTTAATGTAATACATCATTTTAAAGCTTTAAAACGTACGCTATTTTTCCACATAATCACTGTTTCTGCCCAAACCCTTTTTAAAACGATGCTCCAACTTTTCTATTCCCTTGGTGTAGAATTCTGCCGCCATTCCTTTAAGGAATCAAGTAACCTCTTCCTTGACTTCATCATCGGTAGTGAAGGGTAAGCCATCCAAGTGTTCCTTTAATTTTGGGAATAAATGATAATCACTTGGGGCTAGGTCCGGACTGTAGGGGGTGTGGGGCACAACAGTCCATCCAAAGTCTGTCAGAAGTTCTTGAGTTTGATGTGAGACATGAGGTCGAGCATGTTATGGATATGCCTCGCACCACTGGACAATCTTCCTCCCCGGCGGTTCTGGATCCCACGTCTCGGTTTTCTTAATGTGTCACAATATCTGTCAGAGTTGACTGTTGTTTCATGAGGCAAAAGTCGATTAAAAGCAGGCCCTTCTTGCCCCAAAAGACAGTTGCCATGAGTTTTCCAGCAGATTGTGTTTGTTTAAACTTCTTCGGCTTCGGCGAAGTTGAGTGACGCCATTCATGTGATTGCTGCTTAGTTTTGAGGGTAAAGTGAAACACCCATGTTTCATCGCCTGTAACACAATTATTCGCAGTACCCACCGTTCACACACTTTGTAATAGCCTAATGTTTTGGTTAAAATGTTATGAATTGCAAGCAATATTCTTTCAACTTTATCAACAATTCCGTCCGAAACTGAAGGCCTTCCGCTCCGGTCGTCATAATGAATTTTTGTGCGACCTTAACTGAATTCTCTACAAAATTTGCGAACATATTGAACAGACATACAATTTTTCCCATAAACTTCGATTAACCGATGATAAATGTCAATAGGTGAAATCCATTAAGCACTTAAAAAACGTATCACAACACAAATTTTGCAAAGGGTGGTAACAGCGATGAGGAACTCCATTTTTGAAGGCTTATAGCCCGGCTCTCAGCAGTGTAGCAAGGCGGAAGTGGTAGGGACAGAAAGAAGAGAAGTTGATAAGTAAGACCGTGTTACCAGATTTCTCCTAGCGCGTCTCATTCTTTCTTAGCAGCATAAGGAACCTTATTTTATTAATTACCATAGTATATTTCCATTTGAAGTTTGGTCAGTTAATAAAATTGGGATTTTTTGTGGAATGGATTTTATTTTAAAACAATCATAATTATTGCGTGGATTAAGCTATTACTTTTTAAGTAAATATTTACTAAAATTCTTTTTCTTCATTTTGTTTTACAGATTGAAGAAAATCGCACAACTCGTCTTCACAAACAATGGGATCATTGTCCTACTGTCGTCAAACTTGATCATAAACGTAAAAGGGAAGTAAACTATCGAGGTGTGCTTGTAACTGGCAGATACATTATAGTGCCTAATACATACAAAGCTGGCGATACTGCTGGATACATGTTAAGAGTATTTTCTTCTTCTGATATCCGTGTTAGGTAAAAATGAAATACTCTAAAGTACTCAAGGTAAAGTCGTTAGTTATTACAAAATTATTATGCAGTAATACACCGGTTTTGTATTGTGTACAGGGAATTGGAAAATGATATCCCAAGAAGTATGTTTTCTTGTTCCTGTATCTCAGGGGACCCAGAATGGGTTACTGTCGTAACACTATATAGAGCTGAAGGACTTGTTAGGCCTCCTGGTCGTTGGACATCAAGTAAGTTCAAAACTAAAGGAAATCTTATTAGGGCAAAGAAATTTCTGCTCCCAGATGCCATAAAGTTGTAATTATTGAAATTCATTTAAGTTTATATTTTGAATAATGTTTACTAAAACTATTTGTTGTAGTTAAAGATTAAAGGAATATAGTTTTCAAGTTGAGTTGAATATAAGTCTATTTATATAAATAAAATCAGTGTTTTTAATTTTTAGTATTAGTATTGTTGGTTTTGTATATCAATAGAATTTTTCTAATATTCATTAAATGTGCCATTGTACTTGAAACGTACCAAATAATATTTTTAAGACCATATGATCTTTGGAAATTAGGTGTCCATATAGTTGGTTGTTGGGTTTTCATATTAGAAGTGCCAAGGCTTGTGTAAATGGATATTATAAAAGATAGGCTAAAAAGTCTTTGTCATAATTGTTCATACAATTGGCAATGTATTCCGATATGTTTAAAATGTAGTTAGAAAAAGACAGTTGCTGCAATAATAGCACCAGCTATTCATAGGCTGGGCCAGGATATTCTAGTTTGAGTGTCTCCCCCAATACATACACTTTTAAAAAATTTTCAAACAAATTGTTTATAAGATGATTAAAAAGTTTATAAAATTCACATATGTTTTATTATTTTGTAAATAACATTTTGCAGTACTTGAAAGGATTTTCAAACTTTTGAACTATTCTCTGTAATTTTGATAATAAAATTGACAATTTGGTCACTGAAAGAGGATGCTTAGATTTTTATTGAAAAGAAAACACATATATTTTTTCAGAACGTTTATTTGAAAAGAAACATCACTAAATATGGAAAGTCATCTTTACTGTTTCCAGGATGTCTATTTATAGTATAAATATTTGTATCTGCGACAGAATATGTTTACAATTTACAATGGAGCTTGTGTGCCCCCACTCCATGGACTGTAATTTCGTTTCGCAATTAATGTGTTTTACCCATGTCTCATCACCAGTTACGATGCGATCCAGTAGTGAATCACCATGTCGGTCGTGGGCATCCAGAAATGTCAAACTTGCCTCCATTCGCTGACTTTTATGGTGGTCAGTGAGCATTTTCGGCACCCATCTTGCACAAAATTTGTGGTAGCCTAACCTTTGTGTGACAATTTCAAACCACAAAGTCCGTGAAATTTGTGGGAAACAAAGCGAAAGCTCCGTTATCGTGAATCGGTGGTTTTTGCGAACCTTTTCATCAACTTTAGCGACCAGTTCATCAGTCACAATGCTTGGGCGTCTGCTCTTCGCTTCGTCATGAACGTCAGTTCGGCCATTTTTAAACTGAATGCACCATTTTCTCACAGAACTTGCGTTCATTATGTTGTTTCCGTAAACTTTACACACTTGGCGATAAATGTCTATCGGTTTTATGTTTTTTGCCAACAAAAACAGTATCACTGACCGCACCTCACAACTGGCAGGATTTTCAATCGCAGCGTACATCTTCAGTTGAAATTATGAAACAACGGGCAATGCGGAAATGTTCCCGTTGTCACTGCTGGACGCCGACTGAGTTGCCGAGTGCACACGCATCAAAATGTACGAGATCGGCGCACGCCTAGCGGCGTCAGACAGAAATGTTCCTTACTTTCTGAATAGCCCATGTATTTACAATAGCCCATATGATTCACTTACTTGTGTCGTGGCTTTGTGATGAGAATAAAACACTTTTCCCCATAGCTTATTATGTAGGTAATCTGAACACATGTTGTACCTTCTGTTTAGTTTTTAATTTCTTTTTTACTCACAAATTTTTCTCTTTAATTTAAACTTTACTCAATTCACAAATTAGTTTTCTTCTAAAAATATAAAGTTTTATGTTGGATCTTGATATTTGCGCCCATAAAAAAGTTGTTACACTGTAGCCACACCTATGCCGCTATTGCAGAGACAGAAATTAGACTCTAAAGACGGTAATTGAGATATGTTTGTAACATCAGATATTCTATATGAGATTTAATATTCAGAACTATTTCAAAAACCTTAAACATAATACCTTTGATATTTTCAGAACTCAACCCTTATTGTGTGATAACATCAGAAGGGACCAAAGTAAAAACACCTGTAACTATAGAGACAGAACCAGTTTGGGACAATTCTTTTGTATTTTACAGGAAGAATGTTGATAAGCCTTTGCTAATACAGGTAAGACGTTAGAAAACTCGTAAAGTACGGCATGGGACCATTAATCGAAACTAAAATCTTTTGGAACTGTTAGATTTTCAGATTAATTAAAATTTATATTTAATAGAACACAAAGATATGTGGATTGTTCTCCAACCTCTCTCTTTATATGTCATTATTTGAACAAATACACCATTTTTTATGAAGAATTATATTATTGTGTTTGAAAAATATGGGTCTAATAGAATTTAAATGATATACTCTCTGAAAGAATCTATTAAATAGTTACTTGCAAATTTTGGTTCCTTGTTTCAAGAAATAAGTGTTTTTCTAGTGTTTGTTTATTTTAGATGAATCCACAGATATCATTCAAAGTTTGTTAAGTATATCTGTTTCATTATAGAAAAATAAATGTTGGTAAAAATAAATTATTTCATAAGTAAATATTTAAAGAAATACTTACTTTAAATACTTAACCTATAGGTTATGTTCTTTTTTTTCAATTAAGTTTCAATTGTATAGCATCACTGAAGATGATGACATATTGTCGTTGAAACGCGTATGATAATAAAGTTTTTATAGTTGTGAGTCATAGGTTATTTATTCTTTTGTCTATAACCTTCACTCACAAGCCAGCTCGAATATTGTTTATAAGTATTTAAAGAACTAAGGAAAACTGAAACTCAAGTAGCAGGTTATGCTTCTTCAATAAAATGATGGGTTCAAACCATAAAGCATAGTATGTCAGCATAGTAAGTTAATAGTTTCTACTTAGTTCTTTAATTAATTATTTAAGATATAATCAGTAAAATGAAAATGATTACAACAACCAACTTTACTAAATTATTGTAGTTCATTTTATAACTTTTTTTACTATAAACAAGAAATATATAGAACTCACAATTATAAAAACTTCATCATAAACAAAACTTTAATTACAACAATATTGAACATGACCTATAATACTTTTACAAAATAAATCAATCATTTTCATAATGCTAAATATTTTACTATGATAAAAATTTCTTGGGATTGATTATAAAATCTTCATTCAGCTACTTTGAATTCAATTTTATGAAGAATGTTTCAAAAGTAAGTTATGCTATTTTTTTATCTGTGTGTTAGGCGGTAAAAGTCTGAAAGTCCCAGAAAATTGGCTTCTGTATTTAGTGGAAGCATTGTAAAATTCCTACACATGAGTGCCAATTGATCGGAAATACGGAAAGATCACTTACTCTTAAGGCCATTTAATGTTTTTCATTTTTTTAAATCAAAATTCAATTGAATTTAACTCCAAGATGTTCAATGTTTATAATTAAGATATGTCCAAGTTAATGATTTCTCATTGGTGCTAATCATTAACTGAAGAGAGAATATGATTACAAATCGATAATTTAACTTGCAGGAATATGTATATAACTTACACTGATTTATTGCTGGAAATGTTCTGAAAGTTATAAACATTATTTTACATACTGAAAAAACATTCATGTATATATATATATATACATATATCGTGATATTTCATGCACAACTTATTATGTCCATTATTTTTCCGTTGCACTGACTTTATAAAGTTATTATTGTTAATTGTAAACAATTATTCAACCACTAAGTGCAATTATTTTTACCTTATGTGATGAGGCACCTTTTGGTCACTTGACCATTGTCGAAGCACTGAAATAATTTTCTCTAATTTTTTGGTATCGCTTTTCGGTCCGTGATGTTGGTATTTGTTGACGTCATATATGTTTCGTCTTGTGCTGTGCATGATGTTTTTGAAAAGTACGTCGTCTAAATATGTTGTTTGTTGGTTCATATTATTAAGAAACTTAATTGTTTTTCCAATGTAAAATGCGTTGCAGTCATTACATGTAGTTTTGTAGATTCCGGATAGGTTATTTTTTTCTGTATTTGTTTTATGGTTTGTGTTATTAGGATATTTTATTATTTTGTTGTTTGGTTTGTATGTTGGAGTGTAGTGTTCTTTGTTGTATAAATTTGTTATTTTTCTATTTTGTTATTGGTGTATTTATATTTTAGGTAGATGTGTTGTATCTGTGTTTAGGTTGTAGTGTTTTGTTGAGGTTAGGTTTTTTTATAAATGTATTGTATATGTACATGTATTTTATAAGGTGTTTATTGTATCCATTTTCTATTGCTATTTTTGTAATTTTATCTAATTCTTCATAATAGCCTTTAATTCTTGGAAATATATTGTTGCCCCTTCAGAGATTATATATATATATATATATTCTTGATATTTTACGTTATCCATTGTTTTTCCGTTGCACTGACTTTATGAAGTTAGTATATTACTATTGTAAGTAATTTTATCCACCATTAAGTGCAATGATTTTACCTTGAGTGATGAGGCGCCTTTCGGTCACTTGACCATTGTCGAATCACTGGTTATTTTTTCTTAATTTTTCTGGTGCGGATGTTCGGTCCGTCGTGTTGATAATTGTTGACGTCACATACGTTTCCTCTTGAGTCTTGTGTATTATGTTTTTGAATAGTATGTCTTCTGTATATGTTGTTTGTATGTTGATTCATTAAATTCTTGTTTCTGTTTTTATAAATGGGGTATTTTTCTAGTGAGTTTAGTTCTATTGGGTTATTATTTATTTCAAGTATGGTTAGGTTATTTTCGTAATTTGTTATTTCATGTTTATGAACATAAACCTGTTGTATGGTTGAACATACAATTCACTGTTGAAACAGAAACAAATAGAACAATCAACTATCTCGACATCACATTAAATATAAATGATAATAAAATAGAAACTACAGTATACAGGAAACCTACTTCCAACAACACCACAATACACTACAAATCTAACCACCCCTGGACACACAAAATTAACACTTACAGTAACATGATAAATAAAGCAATAAAATACACACAGGATAACAAACAAAAATTAAATGAAGCATTAGATAACATTACAAAAATAGCAATAGAAAATGGATACAACAAACACCTTATAAAAATATATATACAATGAATTCACAAAAAAACCTAACCTCAACACAACACTACAACGGGAACACAAAAATAATAAAAATAAAAAAAATTACCTAAAATATAAATACACCAATAACAAAATAGAAAAAATAACAAATATATACAACAAAGAATACTACACTCCAACATACAAACCAAACAACAAAATAATAAAATATCTTAATAACACAAACCACAAAACAAATTCAGAAAAACATAACCTATCAGGAATTTACAAAATTACATGTAACAACTGTAACGCATTTTACATAGGGAAAACAACCAGATTATTTGAAATAACATTTGAAGAACATTATACAGCATTCAAAAACAAAAATTCAAAAGTATCAAATGTTGCAGCACACCTAATATCACATAAACATGAATTAACAAATTACGAAAATAACCTAACCATACTTGAAATAAATAATAACCCAATAGAACTAAACTCACTAGAAAAATACCACATTTATAAAAACATAAACAAGAATTTAATGAATCAACATACAAACAACATATACAGAAGACATACTATTGAAAAACATAATACATAAGACTCAAGAGGAAAGGTATATGACGTCAACAATTACCAACACGATGGACCGAACATCCGCACCAGAAAAATTAAGAAAAAATAATCAGTGATTCGACAATGGTCAAGTGACCGAAAGGCGCCTCATCACTCAAGGTAAAATCATTGCACTTAATGTTGGATAAAATTACTTACAATAGTAATATATTAACCTCATATATATATCTTTACTTATAAATTATCAGTGGTCTTAACAAATAAAAATATTCTTAAAGGTAAAAGTTAAAATAGTCAACTCAAAATCTCACCAGACTAGTTTCAGCAAGAATGTCGCCTCCCTCAGTGCTTTTGTAAAGCTCTAATTAACTAAAAATATTCTTTGTAAAATTTCAGTTAGCATATACCTGATTGCACTAGCTAACCTGATTGTCAAACTTTGGAGTACCTTTTCATTAATATTTTGATTTTGGCTTTGTTGTGGTGACTGGTAAAATGGGCATTCAATTTAAGTTCACTCAGTTTGAAAGTGGTAATCTTTCTAATCTTTAGTTTGTATAATCAAAATAGTTTCTATTCTAACATTGTTTGGTTTAAAACTGTCAACATTTTGAGATTTCTCGCTGCATCACCATGTTAAAGATATTCTTTTGTTGTGCATAAAGTAAAAATGCAATCAATAACTCTCAAGCAAAAGCACACAGTAACTTCTAGACAACAACTGGTAAAATATATGGCTTACAGAAATTTACTTGAAATTTTGAAATTTATAAAATTTACATGGTTTTAGAAGAAGCAATGTATAAGAAGAAAGCTTATGCTGCTATAAAACAAGTTGCAAGTAAAAATATAAAGATACATGTGTTTATTAAAAATAAATAGATGAAGTCAGTGTTTAAAAGCTAACTACTGCTAGTTATTAGTTTTACAAAAAATGTGGATAACTAATAATATCTGTTTTAACAATATCAAGAAAGCAAAGTCAGCTAAAATATATTTTCAACCTGGTAATTTAATACCTTAGTCTATTTGTAGGTATATACCCACAACACTGTGATGCTCGACGTCCTTATCGGTGAGTGTGAGTTGCCAGCATTGGTAACGCATTCGCCGACAGCACTTGATATTTCCTTAACACCTCGTCTGCAGGCTAGTGCTGATACCTCTTCTGGCACATTACATCTTGCTATACTAACAGAAGACAATTTAATGGCTGTTTAATTAGGAACAAACTTGAAATGTACATTTTATTGTGCCTTGTACTTATTTTATTGTTATTTGGAGATTTTTAATCTACTGTAGAGTTAATGTTATTTACTTTAATGTTTATTTTAATAAGCGTATTTATTACTTTAAAGTCATAGGAATGGAGGGTTACACATTACCGTAGGCTGTTTGACGGTAATAAATAAAAAAACGTCAAAGGAGTTTGGTTATTTTCATAGACTATTTTTATAGTTTTAATGAAAATGAAAAATTAATATTTTCATAAATTATCTTTATATCTTCCTTAATTGTTGAAGCAATTATATACTTGATGAATAAATATCATGAATAATTTTTCAGAAGGCTGTGTTACAGTATAATATACTTAGTCATTAAAAACCAATGTGAATTTTTTATTACTGTCAATGTATTACAAAATTACAATGCAATTTTATAGTAGAAAAAGCTAGACAGATTTTACATTATTGTCAAACAAACATGTAAAAATTGCAACACAATATTATTGTAGAAAAACCAATACATATTTTTCATTATTCTCAAACAAATGAAGTAAAAATTATAATACAATATTATAGTACAAAAACCAAGACAGATTTTAGATTATTGTCAAATAAATCAAGTGAAAATTACAACACAATATTATTGTAGAAAAATCAAGACAGATTTTATATTATTGTCAAACAAATCATGTAAAAATTACAAATAATATTTTAGTAGGAAAACCAATACAGATTCTAGATTATTGTCAAACAAATCAAGTGAAAATTACAACACAATATTATTGTAGAAAAACCAAGACAGGTTTTATATTATTGTCAAACAAATGTAGTAAAAATTACAACACAATATTAGTGTAGAAAAACCAAGACAGATGTTAGATCATTGTGAAGCAAATCATGTATTATGTTATAAGAATAAGTATGTTGACGATTTTGTTACTTTCCTTATATAACATATGATTAAAATTAGCAGGCGTACTTAAGTTAGATTTGTTTTAGTTTTAAACAAAGAAACCTTAAGTCACTAATAATGAAGTCTCAAGTCTCTGATTGTATGTTTTACAAAACTGTTAATGAAATAGACAAAAATTTATATTTTTATCCTGTCCACCGTCTTTATATTTTGTTATTTAAATTAGATTTGTATAACATTACGGTATAATTATATAGCTGAATCGAGGCTACGAATATTTCATATTTATGATTTATATTTATATATTTAAGTATGTATATTATTTTTAAAATATTTTTACATTTTGATAAACCCAATAGTTCTTGCTTTAGTTAACCAATGGCCTTAATAATTTATAGAGTGATGTTATATTAAGACATTAATTTCAATATAGAATTATAGTGAGACATTTTGAATTGGACATTTCAAGTCAAAATTACTAGTGGTATTTGTAATTTAATTATATTTAATTTTTTACATAAAATTTTAGATTCAAGGTCACATATATATTAGAATTATGTGATTTTACTATTAATTACAATGTTCTGTCATGGGAAAATATTGCTTATTTCAACTTTTAAATTATGTGCTTGATCGTCAATTTTAAAACAAAATATTTCAATCAAAAAATTACTTTAAAATGATCATGTTGTGATATGAATTTGCAAAATTTTTTGACTTTTCCTAAAATACATAGTGAGGTTACTGTTAGATTTTCTTTTACAGTTTTCCATTTAGTGAACTTACCCAGATTTATTAAGAATTTCTCTATTATCAAAATTGTAAACATCACATTCTCTTCTCTCTCTCTCTTGTGAGCACACAAAGCTTTCTCTTTTCACTCTATCTCTCTCTCTCACACACATACACAAATACATATGCATGCACGCACACACGCTCACGCACACACAAACACCCTTCTGCTCTTTCTACCTTTCCTCACATATCTCTCCCCCCCCCACATAGAATATCCAACAACACTTTTGTTTTGAATTAAGATTCAGGATTTTTATCACATGGTAACCCTACTTTATAATCATATTTAGTATTACAAATTGTTTGTGACCTATATCAGTGGTGATCCCAGGAGCCAAGGAGACCATGGCTCACCACAGAAATTTAAAATATAAAATAACACATACAATTCAAACCAATTCCATTTGTTATGATTTAGATGCTCAGTAGAACCTCTCTAATTCGTTACGTTTGGGACTGAGGGTGACGAATTTGAGAGAAAGACGAATAAGGAAAGTCGTAAAATTAACACGTAATTGTGGGTAAAAATAGCACATACATGTGTAGATAGGTATGTAATGTAATTAATGTTGTACTACTTTATTTATGTTGGTTGAAAAACTCAACAACACTATTACACAACTGGATAAAAACACTGCAGTGTAGAGCGTATTTTCATAAAAGACATTTTAAAAACATATTACAGAATTTTGTAAGAACAATAACATTAGCAAGAAAAAATACGTCATATTAAAACTGTTTATGTTTTAGTTTTAACAAAGTATGTCATTTTCTTTTGTACTAAGGAATTCTTTTCTGTTAGCGCCTAACTACGAGAAGTGTAAAAGATATTTGTTATTACTGTGGTAAATTACATAAAGTGACGAATTGAGATGTTCAACTGTATATCTATTCTGGTCTAGATATGTATGGGAAGACTGTAAAAGTTCCTTGAATAACTGCTCAGCACATTCGCAAAACATTATTTTCCCGTAAAAAATGTCTAATAATGTTATCACAGAGTTTCTGTCTTCGTTCCTTAGAGCGGCTCTTTCTTCAGCTCTTTGCAGAACAGAGTTTTAAAACACAAAGATATTTTGAAGAGCTTTGACTCCAAACACAAAATAGCCTAATGTAGAGAATAAGGACATCGTACTGGTTCTTTCAACACACTATTTTGACAATGCCTCATATAAAAATTGTTTGTTGCCAGATCTTGAGTTGTGGTACGCCCTTAGGCATAAAAGTGTTTATACTTGCAAAAGTACTCTTAATGGTCTATTAATTTGTGAAACTTATTCCCAAATGTTAACAAACTACTAAAGGTGTTTGCTACTATTCCCATTTCAATGGCAATAGTTCTTTCTTTTCTTACTTTCTTTATCCAATGCCTGCCCTTGGTAACTCGACCATTTGGCATCGTGCAGACCAGTAGAGCTTGGAGAGTAATGGCAATAGTAGTGGACATTGAAGCTGTAATAGACTTTCTTGCAAAATAAAAATCCAGGTGTGTTGATTTTGTGTTGTTAATATAGATCTATAACTTACAGTTTGTTTTGTCATTGTTAAAATGTTTCATAATTAAGTTCATTAACTTGTTAGGAAGAAATTACTGTACCTGTCCCCGATTTATTTTATGGGCTATATAGTAATGTTGTTTTATTTTGGTGGAATATTTGGATAGGGGTTTGAAAATTTCCAAATATAATGTTCCAGGTTTTTGGCTTCCACTTTAATAAAATTTTGGGTGTGCCACTGATCTATTTATACACCATGATCTCACACAGTATTACAATATATTACAATAAAAATATAGACAAAACTCCATTACCATGAAAATAATACAAATAACTAATATTACAAGTTACCTAAAATTAAATCCTTATGTACATTTCGATGACTTCATCATCATCAAAGGGCTGTATTACAAAATTACAATCTAAAATACATTAATTTACAAACTAAACTGACACTAACATATATAAATGTGTGTGTTATTTTACACTGTCCATGTTATTAAGTTGCACTGACTTTATAGAGTTATTATATGTTAATTGTAAACAATTATTCCACCAATAAGTGCAATCAATTTTTACCTTGTGATGAGGCATCTTTTGATCACTTGACCATTGTCCAATCACTGACAATGGTTCGAAGATGGTCAAGTGACCAAAAGATTGCATCATCACAAGGTAAATATTGATTGCACTTAATGGTGGAATAATTGTTTACAATTAACATATAATAACCTTAATAAAGAGAACAACCATAAAGATGGTTTGGTGTTGTTCTAGTTTGAAAATTATTGTATTCTAGATTTTAATTTTCTAATATCACACTCAGATGATCTTGACATGGTCATCGAAGTGTACATAACAGTTTAATCTTAGATAACTTGTAATTAGTTATTTTTGTGGAGTTTTTGCAAATATTTTTATTGTAAGTTTTTATTAAATAATTTTTAAATGGCCTTACATGCCTGATAAAATTATCCTGTTTTAAGGAAGGAAAAGATTTTTCCCTCTAGCTACTTTTATAGCACACATGTTGATTTTCTAATGATAATTTCGTATTATCAGTGTATTATGTTTCATTACAATTGCATTTAAATTAGTTTTTGATACATATTTTGTATTTAAGTAAGTTTTATATAATTGTTTCTTGCTTCTGCTATTAGAGTTTAGATATAACTAGATTATATAGAAAGCTAAATAAATAAATAATTAATCAAAGGAGCAAACACAGAATTGAAATATTAGTTAACATGTTTATCTGTTATATTCATGCTAACTTATAATTTTTATAGTAAAACTTTCGTATTCTCATACTTCAGTCAGTTACAAACACAATTAGAAAATTATTATGATTTAGGTTGAACTTTACAAATAGTTTAAGAATTACTCACTAAGAAAAAACAATTTTTTAAACAGAATAAATTATAATTTGAAGGTAAGTCGTTACTTCTAGTAAGATAAAACTCAAATGCACGGCTTAAAAGAATAAACAATATAAATTAGATAGTAATAACTTAGTTTCTGTTGTTGTTTTGAATATAGAAATAAAATACAGTTTTAAACTAATCATTGAGAAACATTGTATGTACATATGTATGTATATATATATAGTTTTTGGACTAGGAGACTGACAGACTTACCTTGGTAAGAGTCCACTCTGTAGTCTTGAAATAGAAACAGATAAAAGCCCTTAACCAATGATATATTTCAACCACACAGTGGTCTTTGTCAATCAAAGAGAAAACACAAAAAATATGAGAGAATGAAATAAAATAAATATCAGATATAAATATAGATATTTAGATATCTATCTATCTATATTTATAGATATAGATATTTATTTTATTTCATTCTCTCATATTTCTTTTTGTGTTTTCTCTTTGATTGACAAAGACCACTGTGTGGTTGAAATATATCATTGGTTAAGGGCTTTTATCTGTTTCTATTTCAAGACTACAGAGTGGACTCTTACCAAGGTAAGTCTGTCAGTCTCCTAGTCTAAATAATCCTTACCAACCAAAACTAACCTATAAATAAATAAATAAATAAATAAATAAATATATATATATATATATATATATATATATATATATATACACACATATATACACAGTCATTTACAGCCTAAGGATAGTTATATATATTTATAATAATATAGTTTTTTAAAATTATATAAAATTTTGGATTGTTTCAGTAATTTTTTAGTATTGTATAGTAATTTAAGAATGATTTAAATAGTGTTCCTAATTAATAATTTTGTTATAAGTTGTGTTCATTTATTAAATGATGAACATAACGTAAAATTGTGATAATTTTTTTGTATGTGTGTGTTTTTTTTTAAATAGTAATATTAGTCCTGTCTATATACTTTGCTCATTACCTTATTTAAAAATTTTAGCACAGGAATATTTTAACCAGGGATTGCTCGCGCTATGGAAACTCCCATGATGACTGGCATCTGTAGGGCAAATCTAGCATTTATAATAATTGTTAATAATGCGTTTTATACTATAAATTTCAATTGTATGGACTATAGTAAGCTTTAAACTTGGTAATTGATATAAAAACAATCTATTAAATACATTTATGGCATATTTATATGTATTAAAGATAGACAAATTAAGAACATTAACATTCACACAATTACTCGAGTCATTATTTTGTTCCAAACACAGCACTCACACTATTGCTCGTACATGTTGGCGCTCCCTACCATGGGTGACGCCTGCCCCTTCCCTCAGCCCTGGTTACCTTCTCAATCACGCTATCTACTCGATATTTGGATAGTAGCTGGCCAACATCACCGAGAAAGCATATTTAGAAGTTCAGTTGCATACAACGAAAAGAATTCCTTCAGATAAAACTAAAAATGTTAATACACAATATCAAGAGCACAGTGGTACAATATATTACAATAAAAATATTGAAAAGAACCCCAATACCACAAAAATAATCAAAAATAACAAATAAGACAAGTTACTTAAGATTAAACCCTTATGTACATTTCGATGACCATGTCATCATCATCAGAGGGTCTAGTTACAAAACACAATCTAGCACACAAGAAGTTACAAACTAGAATGATACCAATCGTTCTCCGCGGTCTCTATATATAGGCGTGAGGTAAGCTCCGCCCCCTCTCCACCCTCGACCGACAAATAACGATCGGCCATCAGGAACCAAATAGGTTATGTCAAAAATTACATTATAATAATACATATGTAATAAAAACTACAGCAATAACAATTAATAAACTAAAAGTAATTAGATTAAAACATCGTAATTTGAAGAAAGCTATTTAAGTAAAGTATATAATGGTGAGTAAGGAATAGGTCCTTTATCTGCATTCATTAATTTACAATTTGATTTGACTATAAAAACACTTTCATAACTATTAAGCAACTTTTTTGAGTTTATACATTTAGCTAAAATAACATTTTTATCTAAATCATGCTGATTACTAAGGACATGTTCTGCTACACTTGATTTTTCAGGTCTATCATATTTAATATGGGCAAGATGTTCTTTAAATCTGGTTACAATTTTTCTTTTAGTTTGACCTATATACATCTCGTTACAAGTACTACAAATTATCTTATAAATACCTGATTTTTCCAACATTGGAATTTTATCTTTCGGGTTACACAATAAATGCTTGAGTTTATTTTGAGTTTTATAGGCTATCTTAACATTTACCTTTTTAAAAATAGAGTCTAACCCTTTTGTTAAAATATTATCGAAAGGTAAACTAATAAAAGTACATTTTTTAACTTCTTTTTGAAGAGTGGTAGTTGTGTTCAAAACATATTTTAATCTTTGTTTTCTAACAATATTATCTATAATTTTAGCATCAAAATCGTTATATCTAGCCACTCCTTTGATATAATTAATTTCCTTATAAAAACGTCTAGGACTAAGTGGTACATTGATAGCTCTGTTAACCAAACTGTTAAATGCTGCTATTTTATGTGTATAACAATGGTTGGAACTATTTAAAATATATCTGTTATTGTTAGTAGGTTTCCTGTAAATATCAAATTCAATTTTTTCATGATTTTTAATACACAGAATATCTAAAAATGGTAAACTATAGTTCCATTAAGTTTACTTATGAATTAGAAACTAATAATCGTTTACCATTTTTAGATATTCTGTGTATTAAAAATCATGAAAAAATTGAATTTGATATTTACAGGAAACCTACTAACAATAACAGATATATTTTAAATAGTTCCAACCATTGTTATACACATAAAATAGCAGCATTTAACAGTTTGGTTAACAGAGCTATCAATGTACCACTTAGTCCTAGACGTTTTTATAAGGAAATTAATTATATCAAAGGAGTGGCTAGATATAACGATTTTGATGCTAAAATTATAGATAATATTGTTAGAAAACAAAGATTAAAATATGTTTTGAACACAACTACCACTCTTCAAAAAGAAGTTAAAAAATGTACTTTTATTAGTTTACCTTTCGATAATATTTTAACAAAAGGGTTAGACTCTATTTTTAAAAAGGTAAATGTTAAGATAGCCTATAAAACTCAAAATAAACTCAAGCATTTATTGTGTAACCCGAAAGATAAAATTCCAATGTTGGAAAAATCAGGTATTTATAAGATAATTTGTAGTACTTGTAACGAGATGTATATAGGTCAAACTAAAAGAAAAATTGTAACCAGATTTAAAGAACATCTTGCCCATATTAAATATGAGAGACCTGAAAAATCAAGTGTAGCAGAACATGTCCTTAGTAATCAGCATGATTTAGATAAAAATGTTATTTTAGCTAAATGTATAAACTCAAAAAAGTTACTTAATAGTTATGAAAGTGTTTTTATAGTCAAATCAAATTGTAAATTAATGAATGCAGATAAAGGACCTATTCCTTACTCACCATTATATACTTTACTTAAATAGCTTTCTTCAAATTACGATGTTTTAATCTAATTACTTTTAGTTTATTAATTGTTATTGCTGTAGTTTTTATTACATATGTATTATTATAATGTAATTTTTGACATAACCTATTTGGTTCCTGATGGCCGATCGTTATTTGTCGGTCGAGGGCGGAGAGGGGGCGGAGCTTACCTCACGCCTATATATAGAGACCGCGGAGAACGATTGGTATCATTCTAGTTTGTAACTTCTTGTGTGCTAGATTGTGTTTTGTAACTAGACCCTCTGATGATGATGACATGGTCATCGAAATGTACATAAGGGTTTAATCTTAAGTAACTTGTCTTATTTGTTATTTTTGATTATTTTTGTGGTATTGGGGTTCTTTTCAATATTTTTATTGTAAAAATGTTAAATCCAATCTAATAGCGCGAGAGCGTTCCTGGATTAATATGATGAAATACCAGTTTAAACTTTGTTAGTCATGATTTTGTCTTTAGTAAAATTGGGCGGGAATGTCATAATAAACGGAATCCATTTTTATTGCATATTCACCCCTTCCTAACTGCTGAATAAGTAATATATTAAAAAAAAATTAAAATCAATTCTTAGATAGGTCAATAAAAAAAAACAAATTGTATTTTAGTTACGTTTTATGAAATAGTTACAATTAGTATAACTATCTATATACATATAACAGAGTCACAATATTAGGTGGCAAAATAGAAACCAAAAGGAATTATTAAAATTAATTAATTAAATTTAATTATTAATTAATATTTTATAAAAATACATTAACATCAACTGTCATCCACTACAAGTTAAAAAAAAAAATATGTGTCACATAAAATCATCTGTTTTATGAAATCATATGCTATCACTTATATATCAAAATCTTGTTGCTGTTCATGACGAGCTGGTTGTTAATTACTTATTACAAAAGTGTAGTAAGTTATCACATATTTTAAGCCAAATAGGAAGAAATAACTATATTGCAAACCTTACTTTTTGTGAAAAGTTTTTCTCTCATTTAAAATAGAAAATGATTCATTCAATTTAAATAGTGAATTAATATTTGAAAACATTGTATTAACTTCGTGTCATCCACTACAATATTATAAAAGTGTATTTGAACCAGAGTGGATGAATAGAACGTATTTTACTATCAATTGAAAATTTGGACAAGATACATATATAAGGAGAGTGTGAATAGAAGAAATTGAAAGAATACAACATTTTTGGGTTTGTTTGTTATGTCTTGTCACAGATAGTAGTAACTCTGCAAACTAATCTTACCTGAGGCTACTTCGCTTGTAATTTTTTTAACATTTTCAATATATACATTTACCATGTTATCATTATTATTAACTGGTTCATTTTTTTATAAAAGCAACAGTGGTTTATGTTTGGTTCTAATTCAAAGATGTCACCTTCAGATTCATCAGCATCGCTGTTATTTTGTTATTCAACCTCACTTTGCACATACTATTGTTATCACATGCAAGATAATTTATCGTAAATACAGGCTTAGTTGTTCAAAATAAATCTGTTTCATTACATCATAGATTGATTTCGCTGTTGTTTAAACGTTCACATTATGCCATAGTTGCATTAGTATTTGTTTAGATGTTAAAATGACACGGAATTATAATTTGTTTTGCATTCAATCATTAGTTTAGTGTTTCTTCCAAATTGCAGTGTTAACAATTGGTCACATAACATTAATTTTGATTACTTCTATTTCTAAGATATCAGGGAAAACATTATAATCTAATTGTAGCAATAACTGGCAAAAAAATGGCAAACTACTTTGTGGAGAGATGGTTTTATTAAAGTTTATTTTTGGTTAAAGTATTTTATCATTCATAGCAAAAGCAACTAGGTCTCATCAAAGAAGACCTATGGTTAAAAAAAAAGACTTTGTGTCTATTACTAATTTTAATATTTAGTGTAACCAATGCTCATTACTTTAAATAGTAAATCGATTGTCCATGCATAATATTTATCATGCATAGTAAAAGCAACTAGGTCCCATCAAAGAACACACAAAAACATGACCTTATGTCGATTACTAATTATTTTAGTATTTAGTATGACAAATGCACATTACCTTCAATAGTAAATTGATTCTCCATCAAGCATTACAGGTTATTTTGAAATTAAGTTTTTTAAAGCAAAAATATCTATTGTCAATGATCTCTATTTATGGTTGTGTACATTTGTTTATGATTCTGTTGTTATCTGTTTTTGTGTTTAGTATAAAAATACTTTTAAAGAAAAATTAATTTTCTAATAACTGTTATTGAATTTTACTTACAATTGGATCATTTTTACAAATAATTAAACAATTTTAAAAGTACATCATAAAATTTGATACCCATACAGGTGTACAATTTGTGATATTCCACTTAAACCTTTTTTTAGCATACATATAAATAGTATTATAGTGGTAGTATTAGTATTTTGTAATATTTTACCAAATGATTATATATGCAAGTTATATTTTTAGGACTCTTAATTTGTAACAATATAAATATAACAGCATGTTGAATCTAAATTTTAGAAAAACAAAGACACACACATATCTATGTACTTACGAATTACTGAGGTATGGTAATTATTAACAAGAACAGTATGCACCAAAATAAATAGTACTGAAACAGTTGTTAAATTTAATTTTTTAAAATACTTTTTACAAATACATTCAAGTTAAAAAAAGCTAAATTAGTTATACTCAGGTATAAACTTGGTTTATATGATCTTGGTGGTGTAAGATAGGGGGAGTGGTCTGGGTAAGGAAAGTTTGTTCTAAGGGAGATGAGGGGGTTGCCAAAAGTTTTTTTGATGGAAAGCAATTTTACTAATGCAGTTTGGCTTGCACCACCTTGCTGAAACCATTGTGAACAAAAAGCCAGGTTTCGGGCACAACTAAATCTCCTGAGGTCTCCTATTACCAAGAATGACCCTGTATTGGTCGTTCTACTTCAGCAGATTCAGTTTCAGTACTGTTTGGTTTAGCGCATTCAGTATAATTTAACAAATATTCCCTAGAGTTTGTATTTAAAAACATATCTCAGCTAGCACAAAGAACAAATATATTTATTTTGTGTGATTAGTTGTAAGCATAGTTTGCACTTAGTAGAGGAAGTATTGAGATAGAAAAATGTATTTGGAATATTTCTTTAAAATAGTTTATTTATTTATAAAAATGTCAAGTTAATTCACAAAATAAACAAGTATTTTTAATATCTCAATACTTCTTTTGATTTAAAGACTTGAGAATAACGTGGATTGATGATTTTATAATGCAACTTAAGTTTGTCTTTCATAAGGTAATATTTGCTTGCTATGTGATAAATTAATAAAAGAAAGATTGTTACAATTTAATAAAATATAGTTATTTAAAACTTTTTTTTAATTATTTCATTTGGCCTCATCATCTTGACTAAAGTAATAAAAAAAATTTATTACTAGGTAAATTTATTACTTATTTACTAGGTAAAATCACACCCAAAGTATAATTTGGTTTTACTCACAACACAAGTTTTATGCCGTTATTGAATTCTCATCCTACATATATTCTCTGGCTTTTCCTTGGCTATTTCATATAGATAATGACTGGAAAATTTTGTTATTAACACCTTTGGCGTTACAAGTTTATAAACTCTGTTTTATAAATACAGTTTCCGCACAAATGACGTACACACTCTTGCTTTAAACAATGGCGTTCTCAAAACAAAAATAAAATCACAGTCCCAGCTTCAACATTTACAGAAAACTCACTTCGACAGACACACTTATCCACAACACCTCAAATCTCCCTATCCAACACAAACACGCTGCCTTCAGATCCATGCTCCATAGACTTAAAGAAGTTCCAATGACCACAGAAAACATAAACAAAGAACTAGACGCCACTAAATATTTAGCATATACAAATGGATACAACACCACAATAGTAGACAAACTATGGGACAATACGCAAAAAAACACTAAAATAACAGCACAGACAGGGAAAACAAATACATCATAATACCATACATAAACAAAATACCAAATAAAATAGCCTACAAATTAAAAAAAACAGGTTACAAAACAGCATATAAAACTAATAACAATTTACAATACAAAATACAACACTACACCAACAACAAAGACAAACTACAAGCACCAGGCGTATACAAACTAAACTGCAACAAATGCAACAAATTCTACATTGGGGAAACAGGTTGCAGCTTTAAACAAAGAGTCAAGGAACACAAACAGAGCACCAACTTAGCACTTTACAATCACATAAAAAAATCATTACACAAATACACAGACATTTACCATAACCTAGAAATCTTACACATCAACAAAATAGGACATCTCAACACACTAGAACAATGTGAAATTTACAGATACACAGAAACACAAAGTACAAACATATTAAATGAACAAAGACAATACAAATCACAATACATACTCTCTGATACTATCAAAAACCTGCTTTTAAAACCGCCACCCTTTAACTCAACATCTCCAAGCAGAAGACACCGATGAAGATCGCCACATAGTGATTGAAAACGTTCTGTCTTAGTAAGTTTTCACAAATTTACAAAATTTAAAGTTCGGATAGTCATAAACTAATGTTAAAGAGATTACTAAAGATTCACTGAATGTAATGGACTACACAATTCAAGAGTTTAAAATCACTGTTTTCAAAAACCTTGGACTGCTAACTTGAGGACTTTATAAATATCTTATTATTTTTATTTGAATTAAACTTGTTTTCTCAATTTTTACCTATCTGAACCGACTTTGGTCAAAATTAGTTTGGTTTAGTAAAGTTTTAACAATGTAATATTATTTCACCAGAAACTCGTGGGAAATTCATTTGCATGTTGTTTTTTTTTTAGCATTAGTCGTTTCCAAAGCTCACAACAGTGTTTCAGGTTGCAGATCAATACTAAGTTGTTGGCTGTAACTTTATTGGAGAGTTATTAACTACTAAAGGAATTTTAGTCATATACAGCTGAATACAGGTTTCTATAATGGAGTTACTTCTTTATACTGCTGAGAACTATCCTGGAAAAGAGACAAATTATCTGTTGCTTTGAAAACAACATAATTATTTCTTCCACTACTTGGTTTTTGATGTTTCTGAGAAATACAGATTAAATTTTAATGCATTTTACAGACTTTTTTTTGAATTTTTAACTGATTACTATGACTGGTTTCAATATGCTAACTAATGATATGGAGCTGGTGGCAAGAGGTTTGGATTTATACAGGTTTTTGTGTATTATGTACAACATAAAAAGCTCAGTCTTTGTAGAGTTAAACCAGAATGGTTCCTCTAGATAGAGTAGAAACCATAAGTTATTTGTATCAGTTGTGAGATTTACACTCAGTTTATGGTGGATGGAGTAGTAAAGCTTTAAGCTACATTCCTGTAGATTCTCTTTCTAAATTAAATATATAAAATGGTGTTTGTGTGTGTACCAGTTTTCATAACAAAAATCATATTTTCACATTCTAAACTACCCTCACATACTTTGAAATAAATGTAAAAATGTACCTTTTTATATTTGTTGATTCCATCGTCACGTGAGCTACTAGTTTTCACTAAACACTTGTAAATATTTACAAACTTGCCTATAGTAGCACTTACTTATATTTGTTGAGGACAGGCGTTTTGGGAGATGTGTCCGATTGTCAACTCAGACCGTAACTGATCTCAAGGTAATACCCTAACCTACGTAAACCTTGAGATCAGTTACGGTCTGAGTTGACAATGGGACACATTTACCGAAACGACCACATCTCAACAAAAATAAGTAAGTGCTACTATAAGCAAGTTTGTAAATATTTACAAGTGTTTAGTACCTCTTTAGGTTTTTTTCACAATGCTATTGTTATTATCATTACTAGTGTGTAATAAACTTCACATTTATCTAAAATGGAAATATTGTTTTAATAGAAATAAGCAAAATATGATATTATATTTAACAAATTAAATTATAATATGTACTACTAGTTAGAACAAGTAAAAAACAAATTTCACAATTTCTTCTTTACACATGTACACTTTTTTCTGTCTCTTAAATAGCAATATTCACTTAGTAAAATTTAAAGTCACATGCGACTGGACATTCTATTAATATAAGTTGTTAAAATGTTAACTTACAATTGGAGGTAATGTTTTCATCTAACGACCTCTTCAGGCGAAGTCATTAGTCTAAACGTTACCTCCAAGTGTAAGTTAACAATTTCAACAACGTATGTCTGGTAGTATGTAATTTCAAATTGTAATAAATGTTTAACAACCAGCTTCTCATGAACTACATCAAAGTTTCGGAAAAAAAACAATTTTCCATTACCAACCTTAAAGAAGCATGTATCTGTGTATCTGAAAGGAATAATTAGTGATACTGAGAACATTTATAACCAAGAGTTTACACGTTTGAGTTTTCATAGATTTTCTGATGTTGCTACAATTAGATTCATTTAGGAAAAACACTTTTACACCTCTATTTCAAGTGCCCAAACATTTTATGGATTTCAGAAAAGCTAGTAAATCAGGTAATGTTTTCGTCAATAGATATTTATAAAAAAATTCTCTTCAAATAGTAAAATTTAGTTGAGGACCATACAACTCCGTTTTCTCCGTAAGGGATTAAAACGTCCTCTTAGCAGTTTTTTTTTATCAATGATTTCAAGGAAATCAGCATTTTCTAATTCAATATCTAATAGAAGTCTGTTTTGAACTGGTCATGTCATAAAATAATTTTATTGGTTTTACAGCTTTTATTTTAGCAAGTGAATTGTTGTACACAAAAATTCCTTACAGTTTCTTTAGAAGATGGAATTAAATTTTGTCTCTTCATAATAAATGCAATCCTAGTTTTTTTTTAATAGCAACTATATAGAGTCTTCTTAGGGTTTTAACACTTCTGTTATGGAAAGGTATTTGCAATTCCAACAATTATAGTATGAAGATGTAACATATTTACAAGTGTTTTTTAATGAAAACTAGTAGCTCACGTGAAGATGTAATCAACAAATATATATTATGAATCACGTTTCTCATGCATCATGCTCACAATGTAGGTAAGAGGAACCATAGATCACTGATACAAGTTCTTAAACTGGGATATTGATTAAATAAATACAATCTACTACAGTAAATAAACGTATATTATAAATAAATATTTAACCCTAGATTAATTATGTCTTAAACTGTGTCACATAATTACTTATGTACCAATTTCTTTTTTTTTATTTATCAAAATATTGTTTTTTAATTAATGTGTTAGACATTGTAATATCCCATAATTCTTTAGCTCTTGGAAAAAATATAGTAGCTGCGAGTCCTGCTACAGTATTAGAAAGAAAAATAATAATTACGATGACTTCGTTTTAATTAAATAGTGAAACACAAATGTTTAAAAGTCTTTTAAAAATAATGTTGAACACATTTTATTTTCAGAAAACACAGAATGTTAAAAACGAATGAGTTGCAGAATAGGTTTTTAATAAAATTAAAGAATTTTTACAAAAATATGTATAGAGAACACAATCTTAAAAGAAAGTCACACGATCACTTATGTATCGTCAAAATGAAGATGCGAGTTCTGTTTCACTAAGGTGCGTACGAACTTTAGTGGTGAAACTGCGCATCTGACATCAGCTTATGTAGGTACGAAGGTACTGAGAAGATGGATGCGCGCAAACCGCTCATTTGTCAGATACAGAAATGTTTGGAATGGTGTGTCGTAATTTTGACGAGGTATAAGTGATTTAGGGTTGAAATTGTTTTTTGTATCAAAAACTATTTATAATATCCAAATAAGTTCATTCATGAAATAATTAGAATAATTAATAATATTATGCATTTGCAAGAACCCAGGAAGGAGTGGAATCTCCTCCAGAAGGATTATAAATGATTTTTTGTAGTTCACTAAAAAAATTAATTTAAATTGGTTTGTTTTATAATAAATTACATACTTATTTCACACCCTCATAAGAATATTCAAATAATTCAGATTGAAGATAGTTTTCATATAAGGGTTTATAACAAACTGGAAGCAGTAAATAATTTTGCCTATAAAATGGCCATAAAAGAATTCACTGTAAGTTACTTTGTTTGATGGTTGCATATCTGATAAATAAAGCTTCCAAAGTTTGGCAAAATGGATCAGTTTGGCTTATATCACTGAGAGATTCGCTGCAGCAGTAGAAGTTTGTAATAAAATTTCAAATAACCTTAATAAAATAAATATTACTTTGAAGAATTGTAGTCTGTGAAAACAAAAATTTAAAATTGCTTTTGAGACTTTGTTATTTCTTGCTGAGCTAAATTACTACTAATTTGCTAACAAAACGGCACCAGATTTAATGCAATGTATTAAAACTTGAATTTGATTAAAAATTAAAATCATTGTGTATTGAAAGTACACTTACATGTAATATTTATTTCTGTTATGGAAAAAAATTCATTTTGTCATCTTGTGTCTAATGTTAGGTGTTAGAATGACATAATAAACCCATTTAATTGAAAAAAACATTCTTTCGGGATATGAATTTGCATCCTGTTCCTGAAAAATAACACAAACCATGCACTCTCTCCAGAAGGGATTTTCACACTAATGTGAAGTTTTATAAATAATTAAACATACAAAAATACAGGCTGGTTTGAAATTTCTGTCTATATGGGCTTATTTTTAATGAAAACACAAGTAAATTTACATACAAGACACAATTAATAATAAATATTTTTATCTCATTAGTTTATATTTGTTTAATCTATTAATACAGGGGCAACAGCTGGTTGCAGCCTAACTTTATGAGAGTCAAATATATGTACTGTACACCAGAATTCAGTCCCCTAGCCTTTTGATTAGGCAAGGTGTATATATTAAAGATAGTATAAGAGTTTAGTATATTAAAGGCTTAATTCCAGTTGATAATAACCTTCACATCCAATCTCTACAAAATTATTTAGAAAATAGGAAATACTTGGAATATGAGAAAAACATTAAAAATGTTTCTTTGGAATTTGTAAACTAAAATCATACTATTTAAATTTAATATTTTGACATTTATTGACAGTTAAGAATACTTTTTTAGGGATAATTAGCCACAACCAATTATTAAGAATAACAAGAATACAATAGCTTAAATTAAAATTACAGTATAAACCTAACCTATTCTAACTGAATGCTTTGTAGATATATTTTGGAGGTTCAATTATAATGTGGTATACCAAAACTATTGTAAATGCAACAATTTTTATAAATTTTCATGTATGTTATAAAGTGAGATTAAAATTGTTTTCCTCTGGGTTCTTCAAAATTTTCTGGTAAAATAGTTTACCATATTTGTTTGTAATTACAGTGTAAATACCACATTTTTCATCATGTTATTTACTAACTCAAATAATTATTGTTCCTGATTACTACGTTTTTAAATCAATATTCTGAATTTAAATGCATTAGAATCACTTCGAATAGCAATTAATTATTCTTTTATTGTATAAACAAGTATTATATTAAAAAAATAAGTCAATTAATCTAAATATGTAGGGCCTACATACATATGGCAGAAACATATTACTGTATTAAGTGCCAAAATAGAAAGTAAATTTCCTTGCTACTTTCCATTTTCATATACGGTGTTGAACTACTATTTTCGTTTGATACTATTCGCCTCTTTTCTTTTAGTTTCTAATTTATGAAGCTGGTGGTGGCCTATAATTTCTCATTCTATCCATCTCTGTATTATGGCAAGGAACCTTTCTTTTATAATTTCGTATACACCTTTAAGTAATTGATTTCTAGTAATGGAAAAGTTGGCTCAGGCTAAAGTGCTGGACTTCAAACATGTAGTTTCTCAGTTCGAATCCTACCAAGACAACAACTTTTTTAAACTAAATTTAAACTACTTAACTAAGTGAATACGTAATTGCTTACTTGCTGACGCGTTTCAAAACTATCGTTCTTTTTACGAAGTTAACCCTCTACTAGCGGCTTTAGGCTCTTTAGTTTGAAACACGTTAGCAAGTAAGCAATTACGTATTCACTTAGTTAAGTAGTTTAAATTTAGTTTAATCAGTGAATTCAAGATGATTACATCAAGAAACTTTAACTTTTTTAAAATTAATTAATGAATAAACATTTGTTGATTCCATCTTCGCGTGAGCTACTAGTAATCACTTACAACTTTTTTTTTTTTTAAAAAAATGTTTTAACTTGCCTATAGTAGCACTTACTTTTTTGTGTTGAGGACGGCCGTTTCGGGAGATGTGTCCCTTTTTCAACTCAGACCGTAACTGATCTCAAGGTTTACGTAGGTTAGGGTGGGGGTGGGATATTTTGGTGGTGTGGGTGTATTTTGTGTGTATTAGGAGTTATGATGTCAAAAAGTGCGTGTGAGTTGTAATGTAATTGTGTATTGAGTATGTGTGTAGGGTATAGTTTGAAGTGCCTATATATTTCGTATTGTTCGGTTGTGTAGCGTTGGTTATTTCTGTGTTGTTTATGAAGAATTTGTAAGTTAGATGTTATGTCTGTGTAGTCGTGTTTTGTGGAGTTGAGATGATCGGCGAAGTTTGATTGGTAGTTATTGTTTTTTAGTGCTTTTATATGTTCTTGGTAACGTGTGTGAAATGACCTCCCTGTCTGGCCTATGTAAAAACTGGGGCATGAACTGCAAGTTAGTTTGTAAACTCCAGTGGTGTTGTAAATGTCGTTGATTTTGCTGTTGGGTTTAAATTGTTTGTTGAGAGTGTTGTGTGTGGAGTAAGCTATTTTGTAGTTGTATTTTCGTAATGTGTTGGTTAGATTGTGGGTTTTGGATGATCTGTAAGGTATTGATAAGTATTTTATGGGATTGTCATCTTGTGTGTTTGTATTTGGGTTATTATGTTTGTTTTTTAGGCGGTTGTATAATTTGTCTATCATTGTTGGGTTGTATCCGTTTGTTTGTGCTATATATTTTATGGTGTTTACAATACCATGATATACCGCCTCCTTAAAACACCATTAGACAAAGATGAACACTACCAGGAGCTAAACACCATAAAATATATAGCACAAACAAACGGATACAACCCAACAATGATAGACAAATTATACAACCGCCTAAAAAACAAACATAATAACCCAAATACAAACACACAAGATGACAATCCCATAAAATACTTATCAATACCTTACAGATCATCCAAAACCCACAATCTAACCAACACATTACGAAAATACAACTACAAAATAGCTTACTCCACACACAACACTCTCAACAAACAATTTAAACCCAACAGCAAAATCAACGACATTTACAACACCACTGGAGTTTACAAACTAACTTGCAGTTCATGCCCCAGTTTTTACATAGGCCAGACAGGGAGGTCATTTCACACACGTTACCAAGAACATATAAAAGCACTAAAAAACAATAACTACCAATCAAACTTCGCCGATCATCTCAACTCCACAAAACACGACTACACAGACATAACATCTAACTTACAAATTCTTCATAAACAACACAGAAATAACCAACGCTACACAACCGAACAATACGAAATATATAGGCACTTCAAACTATACCCTACACACATACTCAATACACAATTACATTACAACTCACACGCACTTTTTGACATCATAACTCCTAATACACACAAAATACACCCACACCACCAAAATATCCCACCCCCACCCTAACCTACGTAAACCTTGAGATCAGTTACGGTCTGAGTTGAAAAAGGGACACATCTCCCGAAACGGCCGTCCTCAACACAAAAAAGTAAGTGCTACTATAGGCAAGTTAAAACATTTTTTTAAAAAAAAAAAGTTGTAAGTAATGAATAAATATTTGAAAAAACTGTTTCAACATCATTTGTCATCTATTAAAGGTAAAAAAAAATCTGTTTAAATTTCATTGGATGAATGAAAACGTATTTGATTAACAATTGAAATTTTGTACAAGCTATGTGTATCTTATATATATATATATATATATATATATATATATATATATATATATATATATATATATATATATATATATATATATATATATATATACTTAAAATCTATCATGATGTCTTGAATTATGTTTCAACTTTTAATAATTTAAGACATCATGATAAATTCCAAGCATGTAGCTTTAATTTGTTACCTCAACTTTTAAACAACTTATAGCTTTTTCGTTCATGGATGCAGAATATAAAAATGTGTAATATATTTCATGAACTGCTGTTGCAAAATGAAGAAATCAACTCTATACTCTAACATAATATTCTAATTTGTATAGAGTTTTAGCATGAGTGATTGAAGTTGGTCAATATTAGCCTAACTTACAATATTATAATACAAACTGTAACAAGCTAAAAAACTGGGAAGAATACATTGCTATCAATCCCTTGGCAGTGCTGGCACCTAACAGAGTATATGCAAACTAAATTCAGTGCATGGTTTTATAAGAGTACAGTAACTTTTTCTATATTTTTTGGATTGTTTGAAATATTTTTTAAACAAATTTTATTTTGTTAAATATTATGTCTTTTTCTTTCAAATAAATACGATTTTTAGGAATTATTGTTTAGGCAGAAAATTAAAATAGAGAAAAATTGCCCTTTCCTTTTCTCAAAAAATACAATCTATTAAATTGCATTCCACTTACACAGCATTATGTAAGCTGCTCAAATAATTCATTTTTAAATTTACTTAGTGTTATTTTTAAAAAATGTGTAAACAACACTGAAAATACAATTTAACACAAGTTGAAGAGACCTACTGTAAGGTTTTACAATTTACACATTATAAGCCTTAAAATCTATTTAATTTGAGTTGCTTTCTGTAGTTATCTTGAATTTACTGATTAAACTATAATTAAATAATCTTACCTAAGTTAATATGTAAGGGCTTATTTGGTGACCCGTTTGAAACAATCGTTCCTTTTACGAAGCAAAGCCTCTTGGGAACGTGTCAGCAAGAAAACTTTTACGTATTCATTTAGTTAAGTATCATTTAATTATATTTAATTTGAATGTTGATGAATATACTTTAATTTATCAAACATCTATCAGCCTTTAATCTGACACACTATTTAATTTTATAAAAATATTAATTCATAAAATTCCTAAATAAAAGAAGTTGGCTTGGACTGTGTTACTTCCATTATTTAGAAATTTATGCTTTAATGTTAATAGTGTTCTATTTTAAACTGTCTTGTTGAAAAATTTTCAAAATTAGGTTTGAGCTTGGTTCCTAAGTTGTAAAACCTACGGAATGGGGTAAATCTCTTTAATTTGAATGTTGTGATTATTTACTTTCTGACTCCAGATTTAGGCATCATATAAGTTCTTAAGGAGAGCAAATCTTCATATCTTGAAACAAAAATACTGGGGATACTATCAGAGAGACTGGAAAATTATTTGCAGTTGTGCCATGCTTCATTATCAGAACCTTTACAATGTAAGTGAATCAATCTTTATTTTATTCATATTTTAGTCTTGGGAAGTGCAATATAAGGATATTACTATGGCATGTCTTTCTACAGCTACCAGATTTACAATAACCTAAATATGTTTTTAACTGTATATAAAACTATTTATGTTGTTTTACCCTTTCTCTAAATTCTCCAAACTAGTTATGTAAAAAGTATAAATATAACTAGACACACACACAAATATAAAGAACACAATAGATCTAGGAAACAAAATAAAGAACATTGAAATCCCTCATAACTCAACCTTGGCATCGTTTGACATTAAAACCTATATACCAATATCCCAGTCACTGAAACACTAAACATATTACGAGACAATCTACGACTTAACAACACTCCAGAAAATATCACAAAAGAAATCATACACTTTTTGAACTCCATTACACAACAGAACTACTTCACTCACAACAACAAATATTACACACAGAAACAAGGCCTACCAATGGGTTCACCGATTTCAAGCATAGAAACAGAATAAAATCATAAATAACAACAAACACGCAGATAAGATAATATACTGGCACAGATATGTAGATAACGTTATAATACTATACCGAGGAAACATAAGACAATGCCAACAACTTCAAACACATATAAACAAAATACACAAAAATACCCAGTTCACTGCAGAGCTTGAAAACAACAAAACATTGAATTTCTTCTTAGACATCACCATAACAAAAAATCAAAACAAACATAAATTCAACATATACCGCAAGCGAACCATGACAGACACATTGATACACAATTCATCAAACCACAAATACAACATAAACACACAGCATTTAAACATTTACTACACAGACTAAATTAAATACCTATATCCACAACTAACTACACAGAGGAACTAAACACAATCAAATATTTAGCTCACAAAAATGGATATGACAATTATTTAATAGACAAACTACACAGGAAAATACTCAACAAGAACAGTAACAACAACACAAACAACAAAAACACGAACACAAACAAATTCATCACCCTCACATACATAAACAAAATCACAAATAAGATAGCACACCAATTCAAAAAAGCAAGATACAATGTAGCTTACAGAACAACAAATAAAAGCCAAACGGCTATCAGACACAGCATTAATAACAATACCAACACATACAATAACCCAGGAGTATACAAATTACAATGCAACAACTGCAATAAGTTCTATATTGGACAAACAGACAGATCTTTTGCTGAAAGATATAAAGAGCACAAAAGCGCACTGCACACTACTATTGAATCCACCTTCGCAAATCACCTCATGGACACTAAACAGTCATGCAAAAGTATGGAAAATAACATGAGCATCCTCCACACATGCAACAAAGGCCATAAATTAAACACACTAGAACAGTATGAAATATATAGACATAGCAACACACATAAAAATGACATCTTAAATGAACAAACATGGCACAGATCACACATACTCTTCGATCACATCACTTCTCACTTTCAAAATAATGGTACCGAGGAAGGCCAACTGCACCATTCCTAGCGGCAAAAATACGAGGCTGAAGAAGTCGTACAATGAAAACGTTTCCTCCAAGTGTAAGTTAACAATTAACAACGTTTAGTTAACAAAAAGTCTGGTAGCAAGTAATAGCAAAAGTGTAATAAGAATTAACAACCAGCTTGTCATGAACAGCAACAAGATTTCGATATAAATATAAAGAACAACATTATAAGTCCCAATTTTCTACATATAAATTCGTAGAATAAATTTACATAATCATAATATAATGAATAGTATACCTATGCGTTTCACAATACTTGTTTGAAGAAATATGTAAAAATATTAACATTTTGCCAGCTTGGTTTTGTACACAACTCAAAGAGGCTATGCAAAAGATGAGACGAGGAATAAATGGTAGCTAAAACTGCTAAATGAAATTATTAAAAATATCAACGAAGCTGTACATAAAAGTGACACAAACAAATCTTTTATGCTAGATTAAAAGAATGTTTTTTTGTTGAAATTTCAGACTTTGAAAATGTAAAAAATAATCTACCTAAAGATTTTATTATTAGAAAACTGTCTTTTTTCATAGGTATGCCTGATTTTACTATGTGATCTTATCACATCTAAATTTGCAATATTCAGTTATTTAATTTTTGGAGAAATAAATATAAGCTTCAAAATTATATGACTGATTTTCTGTGTGTATGATTAATGACAGATCAGAGACAAATTCATGCTACTACAAATACACTCTACGTTTAGATTGGAGAGCTAAAAAAAGTTATTATCAGTCATTAAATAAAATTTAAGACTGATTTTCTTTTGCTAATTCCAAGAAGTATGAAACTTAATGTTTTTATGTATTATTTTTAAATAATGTTATTGGAAAATTACATTCCAACTTAATTGAGAAATATTTTACATATTGAAAAGTGCTTTATAAAATATATCTATCATTTTTAAATATAAAGAGGAGTGCATAAACATTTTTTTCATAAAAGTAGTTTTGGATTACAATTGTGAGTAATGTAAGAACCACACGACCTGAATATGCTCGGCTTTGCCTAAATAAACAGACCAAACTGGTGGCGGCCCCTGCATTCCGTTTTTAAAACTACGTTCTAACAAAGACATTTTTTTTTAATTGTTGGTTTAGTGTTATTTCCTAAATATAATATTAAATTGAAAATGAATTATTATTAATTTAATCGTCGAGTGTATACAATCGTATATATTTAATTAAAAGACAAGTTTTCGTTTTGAAATGTGTTAAGGTTGTTTATAATTAGACTGTGTTGAATAGACTACGATTTATCTTGAAAGCGCTAGACTTAGTTTTAGAGGTTAGTAATTGGCCTAGGTAAGTAAACAAGAGTTTATATATAATGTTTAAAATTTATAATGTTAAAAAGTGTTCAAAATATTATTTGCATGATATATATATTTTGTATAAGCATGGGTTCAATTTTATTTATTTGTACCATTTCTATACCTTGTGTAAAATTGTAAATATTTTAAGCTCGTTATTTGGTCAACAAATTACCTATAGCTAATTTATTGTTACCTAAATTTGTCTGCCGTTGGTTGAATTATGTTGAAAACAGAAAAGCTTTAGTTAAATTACGTTGGAGTTTTAGGTTTTAATAATGTTAGAAAGATTTACTAATTTTAGGTTCAGCCAGTTGCAAGTCAATAATTTATATTGTACGAGCCAAATTAATTATTCATTAGTGATTCTTTCTCAGAAAAAATAACATTTCTTTTCGTTTTCATTTTAATGGGAATACTCAATGATTGACGACCGAATCGACTACCTTGAACATACGTTGACAATACGTTTATTCGATCACTTTCTTTAAAATTATGAGAAACATTTCTTGTCAAAAATTGTTTCTTAAAATATTTTTTGAATTAGCTTAGGTAACAAAGATTGAACCAACTCAGATGTTTTTCGATTTTAGTTACATAAATATAGATTGTAGGCCCATACAAGCGAAAGTCATTTTAAATGTTATTTTAAAGACAGCTACAAGATTTGTTTACATAAATAAAGCATACGTTTTTTAAATACGCAATTCGGAAAATACAAACATAACCTCAATTTAAAAACAGATTGCGATCCACGTTTCTAAAACTGAAAACTTGAGATAAATTGTGTTTACTCTAATTTTTCTTTTTCATGTATGGTAACTAGAAATTGGGTTTGCACAGTGCTCAATGCTTATTATTCTTGACAAATATGTTATAATTTCGAATCCAAATATTTCTACCCATGTAGCCTACTTAATCGTAAGCATACTTTAATTCTTATTCTACCAACTCTGACATTGCTGTCATCTTAATCTCAAAAATAAACACTTAGGTTGTATATCTAATAATAACTAATTCTTGGCGTAAAATGGGTGATATTGGTGAATTTTTTAAAACCATTTTGGGATTTTGAAAAACCAGCCCTAACATGCTAAAAACTTTTGAATGGTGGATAATTTCATTTTAATTCTGTAAAAGTTCACTTGATTATGAAATTTAGTGTTTGTTGTAAATTCTGTGAACTAATTCAAACTTTGGTCTAAATGGGTAAAGGTTTTTTTAAAAGTCAAGTGGATACAACTTACTTAGTTACTAGCCAACGCCCACTCTTGGCTGTCGAACCACTTAGTGATGCGCTCACCAGTATAGACGAACTTCCTTAAGCGGGTCATCATCATCTCCGGAATGGTCGAATGCATTGCATTTCCGGATCCATCGTATCGTGTCCACAGAGAGAGCACTCCTGTGTTGGGAGCACACCGATGCCCTGTAGAAGGCCAGTCAGGTAGTAGTGCCCAGTCTGTATTCTGAACTTGGCAAAATAAAAAGCGAATTCCCTTGCTATTTTACATTTTTCTTTCTATGTATGACGTTGGACTATTATTTTTTTTGTTACTATTTATACTTTTTCTTTTTTTTCATCGCTTGCATTGTGTTGTAGTTGCTTTTTGCATCGTTCGTTTGTGAACGAGGTTCGATACAGTTAATCCAGTTTGTTTACTTTATTCTTTTCATTCATTTTTAATCCTAGAGTATTATTTGTGATATTGTGTGGTAACCATGGCAACAATTTAAGGTTGTGAAATGAAGGTTTCGACAACAACCAGATTTGGGTAAAAGAAAAAACCATACACATCTTTGAGAAGTTAATTCCTAGCTATGGGATGGTGGGTTCAGTGTTAAAGCGCTGGACTTCGAACATGAATATACTCAGGTCGAATCCCAAACTTATAATTTAATTATTGAATAAATATTTGAAAAGAAACTTTTTCCATCAATTGTCATCTACTGTAGGTTAAAAAATGTATTCGAACTTGATTGGACGAATAATAACTTATTTTATTACCGATTAAAAATTTGTTCAAGTTACATATAAGGAGAGTGTGAGCTAATAGTAAGAGTTTAAAAATAACCTACATCTCATTGATACATAAATATCTTATCACAAAAATATCGATCACCAAGGTACTTTTATTCCATAAAATAACACTTATTTCCCTTAAAAAATAACCTTAATTTCTCTAAATTAAGGGAATTTGACCTTGAAGGATAATTTGTTTCTGTTTCATGTTTTTACATTTTTCATTTTCCACTAAGTTGTGCATCTGAAATGATTAATTGAAACTTGTAAGTGCCTACTGCATACTCTATCTTTAGAATTAACGACGGAAAGCAATTCGCCGTTAAATGAATTGTTAACGCCTGGATCTACATGAATATTTACACAGCAAACCGTTAGGCCTAAGTCAATTATTAATAACGTGTTAAAGCTGACAAACATAATCTCCCTATCTGTCCACCTCTGTAGTCTCAATTCTAAAGCTACTGTATTTAGCAGAATTCTTACTTCTCTGAGAACAAAAGTTTGACAGTTAATATATATATATATATATATATATATATATATATATATATATAAGTTACGTTTTATATTAAGCAAGAAAGGTTTTTAAAAATTATTTTTATTTTTAACAAACCTTTGAATTTAATAAACAATTAATTTAGAAAACTGTTACATAAATTTTTACTTAATAAAACAATACAATTGATATGCACTCAATCGGAGTGGAAAACGTCTGTGCGATACAGAGGCGACTTACACACTGCCGGGGCTCTGTTCTCACACCTATATAATACTAAAGCTGCGTAAGCAGGAATTTTCCTAGCACGCATTTAATTATGAAATGTTCACATAAAATGTTTATATAACTCCTCCATCCCTAAAGAGAACTTCGGGGGTTGGCGAAGTTTCGGCGTTGGTTGAAGTCTTCTTCTTCTTCCTGATGAGGGCGAAGTATATAAGCTGCTGAATAGGCCTCCGTAAAGGGCAATTTTCGGCATGGGTTGAAGTCCTCTTCACTGGAGAAAGTCACCAGGCAAAGATTGATTTCCAAGATCCAGTTAAATGGGTTGTCTGCGATTTCCAACGCAGTATCCTAGTAGTTTGTAGGCGTTATCGTTTTTGATGATGGGCATTTTACAGTCTAAATTTTCTGTTCATTATAATTCAACTGAGCAAAAGTATTTGAAATTGATTAATACAATTTATAATGAGTCTTTTCTATCATAGGATAGATGCAAAATGTTTATAACATATACAATTGTTATCAGAATCTAATTTTGTTCTACAAAATTTACATTGATTACAATAAAAGTTTTATATAAGTTTTCATAATTTTTACCATCATTTACATTCAACTTGCCTGTTATAGATTTGATAAGGATTCTAGTCAGTTTATAAGAATTCTTTTTGTTTTGTTATCTCTCTAAGAGTATAGTTTCTAATTTTCTTCAATTACATTTCTTTTTGTGATTAACATATTTCAAATAATTAACAATATTTATTACCATAATTAGTTACATATCATTTAATTAATTACAAAAGTTTGTAACACATACAATTAATAAAAACAATGTTGTTTAAAAGTTTAATAAAGTTTCTTGCATAGAACTAGTGGACAAAGGTATGGTAGGGATTTTAATTTGATTGTGTCGAATATGAACAAGAAGGATTTTGGTCATTAATTACATTTTTTATCTTCTTAGGCCTTTTAATTTTCGACAAATGTATTTTGTCTTTTGTGTTATGATGTCTAGGCTTTATTTTTCCAGTTTTTCTTTCTTTATCTATCGAAGCTATTTCTTCCTTGCTATATCTGTTTTTAGTTTTGCTTTGCTTCTGAACTGATTTTATATAAACTTCAGATGGTATTTCTGGAAGTGGTTCTTTGTTTACATTCCTTTTTTCTAAAACTTTTTCTTTAATTCTTTGATTGCTATCCCTAATGTTTTCATAAAGTATTTTTGTCTTTTCTTTATGGTTTAAAACGTAGTCATTTACAATTTGTTTTTCTAAATCTATATCTAATAAAGAGTTTGAATTTATGTGTCCAAATAAGACTTCGCACGGCGTTAATTTTGTGACTGAATGAATGCTATTGTTATAGGCAATTATAGCATATTTAACTTTCTTAATTATACTGTCTTTTTTAAATTCGATTTGATTATTTAACAGCCTTATGTGTTCTATTAAGGTGGAATGGAATCTTTCACATAATCCGTTTGATTGGGGGTTTTGTGTACTGATAAAATTAATTTTGATTTTATGCAGGTCTAATATCTCCTTCACAATTCTGTTATTAAACTCCGTTCCATTGTCTGAGATAATAACTGTTGGTAAGCAGAACTGCGCAAAGTAATCTAATAACTTGTCTGCAATCTCTGTAGCTTAAGAGCTTCCCAAGCGATAAGCTTGAGCATACTTTGTGAAACTGTCGACAATGCTGATAAACGCATTCTTTTCTAAAGAGATAGTGTCGATGTGAATTATCTGGAAAGGCCTTGCAGCTGTGGGTGTCAAGTTCATCTCTAATTGTAAGGGAATTCTGTCATATTTGGTTCTTTGACATATGTCACACTGATTTATGAAATTTTGGATTAGTGATTTTAAATTAGGCCAATAATATCTTCGCTTAATTTGTTCGTATGTTTCCTGTATCCCTCGGTGATTGGTTTTGCTAACATGATAATTACTTATTGTTTCTAGGGTATCTTCTTCCGAAGTTAGGTCTAAGAGTTTTTTATTACACTTAACTAAATTTAGTTCAGTTTGTTTGAAATTTTTGGCTATGCATGATGCAAATCTCTCATAAAAATCGTCTTCAAAATATAGATTATATTTTATTTTTGGTACCAAATATGATTTTACAAAATTAACTATGTCTTCTTTAAAATTATTTTCTGATATTTCGACCATTAAACGAATTTTTGAAGTTCCGAATAGTTTTATAATTTTTACTTTCTTTGGCTCATACTTTACCAATGACAAAAATATTTGATTTTTCCCAAAGTTTACAGGCTCGTCGGAAATTGGTATTTCAATTTGGGTGTTCCCTTCGAAGTTGGAATGCACGGTTTGACTGTCACTTTCTTGATCGTACTCTAGGTTGGCATTATCTGTTGCGTCGAGTTGTACGACCATAGACTCGTTATCTTCATTTAATTCCGGGAAGAAACGTTGGATTAATCCAGCTGGAGATAAATCAAGGTCTGGTTCTACAGTGTGTTGGGTGTTTGTTGACCTTTTATTAGTAATGTTCAATTGTATTCTAGATAAGGCATCGGCGTTTTGGTTTAATTTGCCTTTTTTGTATCTTATGTCATAATCATATTCCTCTAATTTTAATCTCCATCTTAAAAGCTTGGAATTTGGTTCTTTAACCGAAAATAACCATTGTAAAGGTTTATGGTCTGTATAAATTTTAAATTTTCTTCCAAATAAATAAGGCCTAAAGTGTTTAGTGGCCCATACGATTGCTAGTAATTCCTTTTCAATCGCGGAGTAATTAGTTTCGCTGTCATTTAAAGTTCTGCTGGCATACGCTATAGGAAGGTCCTTTCCATTTTTGTCCTGGCTTAAAATTGCTCCTAGTGCAAAATTACTAGCGTCTGTTGTTAGAGTAAACTCCTTTTCAAAATCTGGGTATTGTAGAAGGGGCTCATTAGTCAGTATATTTTTACATGTTTCAAAACATTCAATGAAGTCTGGATTTTCTATATTTATTTTTGCATTTTTCTTTAAACAGTTAGTAAACGGTTTTGTTATCTTGGCGAAGTTTTTAATAAATTTTCGATAATAGCCTATTAGTCCTAAAAATCCTTTAATTTGTTTGGTGGTTTTGGGTATTGGATAGTTTTTGATTGCCAAAATCTTTGCTGGGTTAGGTTTTACGCCTTCCGGTGTAACAACATGCCCTAGATACGCTACTTCTTTTCTTAAAAATTCTGTTTTATTCAGCTGTACTTTAAAGTTGGCTTTGCGTAATCTGTCGAATACTTCTTTAAGTCTTTGTATATGTTCTTGGAGGCTAGTGGAGTAAATTATAATATCGTCTAAATAAACTAAACATGTTTCATTTTGGATTCCTCTCAGAATGTTATTCATAATTCTTTGAAATGTAGGGGGGCTATTCTTTAGTCCAAATGGCATTCTTAAAAATTCATAGTGTCCCGTTTCTGTTGAAAACGCTGTTTTTTCTATGCTATTTTTATCCATTTCTACTTGGTGAAATCCTGAGGCTAAATCTAAAGTTGTAAAATACTGAGATCGTCCTAATTTATCTAATATGTCGGTAATGTTTGGCAAGGGAAATTTATCGTCAATTGTTTTCTTGTTTAATCCTCTAAAATCTATTACTAATCGAAATTTTCTTTTGCCAGAAGCGTCTTGTTTTTTGGGTACAATCCAGACAGGAGAGTTCCATGGAGAATTTGAAGGTCTAATAATTCCTTGTTCAAGCATGTCCTCAGTTTGTTTATTAATTTCGTTCTTGTAAATCTCTGGATATCTATAATTTCTGGAGTATACGGGAATTTCATCAGTAGTCCTAATAACATGTTTTATTTGGTTGGTAAAAGTTAAATCGTTTCCCTCAATATGGAATAAATCTGCATAATCTTTTATTAAACTTGTTATAGCGGATTTTTCTTCCGAGTTCATATGTTCCATTCTAAATTTTGATAAATCTAAATTTTTCCTTCTCGAATTTTTTTGTTTATAATCTAATAAATTGAAATTAGCGTTCATTTGCATTGCATCAGGTCTAAGGATATTGTATTCTTCTAAAGATTTTAATTCTAATGGTTCATTTACTGTTAATTCTACATTTACTTCTGTGTTGTTTATTATAGGGCAGTAGGCTTCTCCCTTGTGTACTGAGACTATACACTGCGGAATTTCTAATCCATTTAAGTTTTTGTATGGTAAGAGTCCTTCTCCATCTTGAATATTTTGTATTCTAAATTTAATCGTTTGGCTAGCGCGGGCTTGTATAACATAACTTGTTCCCTTTTTTGCTTTCTGTTCCTGACATTCGCTTTTAATTTTATTATTATTATTATTATTATTATTTTGTTCTTCTGTGTTAAAATATTTAATCGGCATTTGCTTATTGCGAAATATTAATTTATCATTCACAAAATTTAAATTAATTTTTAATTCTTTTATGTTATCTAATCCAAGGAGTAAGTCAAAATCTTTATGGAAATCAAATAAATAGAATTTGGTTGTTTCTTTTCCTAAGAGTGGTAGCGTACAACTGTATTTTTCTTTTGATACTCCATGAGCTGTACTCACTTCAAATGGCTCTTGTTTTAGAGTGTTTTTGAAAAATTGGAAAGCTATTGATTTTTTAATAAATGATCTCGTACTTCCAGTGTCAATCAGCATCTTTAAATTGGTCTTGGGATCGTGGATGTACGGTAGTTCGTTTGTGTCGTCTTCTATATGCATTATGGAAAATGTCTTTTTAATGTGGTTAGTCCTAAAAAATGATTTTGGGTATGATTGTCCTCTTGAGTGAATCCGCATGCGTTTTCCTCTTGCGGGGAATCATCAAAGTTTATGTAGCTGTCAGGGTCCTCTTGCGGTTCATAATCTGTTTGTTCGGTCAGATAAGAGTTAGTCATTTGTTCAGTCAATCGATTCATAGTTTGATCGTAATTTTCCTCCTCTATTGGTTTCCCTGTCATCTGATAAAGTCTATTTTGTCTAATTGTGTTCCCTGTTTGACGTGTGGAAATGCTCATTGGTTCTGGTTCAAATTTTTGATGAACTTTTAATGGTGTGTAGTTGTTAGACTGTCTCGGTTGTTGATTTTGCTGCACGTATGAGTTAGGTTTAGTAAATTGGTTAGGATTATTTTGGTAGTTGGGCCTATAGTTTTGGAAGGTTTGTTTGTTAGGAAGGGGTTTGCGAATAGGCGGGTATTGTGGGGCCCTAGGTGGAATGTTCTGTTTAACATTTTGAAATAATTTGTTATTTTTAAATTGAAAATCGTTAGTAAGCATATTAAGTGCTTCGCTAAGAGAATCTGGATTTTTGGTTCGCATTAGCGATCCTACAGGTTCATGTAAACCTCTAAGGAGAACTCTTAAAGCTAGTTTCTGAACATATTCTATTAAAACATCTTTGGCCAATTGTCTTTGTGGCTCTTTATTAACAAAAAATGAAATTTGTAAATTTAATAGTTTTTGAATTCTTTCATAAAATTTAAAAGGTGATTCGTTATGCTCTTGTTTTAACTCAGCCATTTCTAAATTTAAGGTAAAACAATCTCTTTTGTCTGAATAGCTGGTTAATAATACTTTTTTAACCTCATACCAATTATATGAATTTGAGTTTACAACCATTTCCAATGCTTGGCCTTTTAGTTTAGCTAGTATAGAAGAAAATAAATATTCATTTTGAAAATCCTCTGGATTTTCGCTTACATAAAACTTATTTACTACTTTGTCACATATAGAAATAAATCTGTGGAGCATAGTGGGCTCTCCACTATACTCAGGAATCATATCTAGATATTCCTTCTTTAATGTTGGCGTTGCCATTTTAAAATATTATTTTCTTTAAAATAATAAAATTAAAAATCAATTATATAAAATTAAAAAGTATTTACTCTACTTTTTCTTAATTCTATATCTTAAGATCTACTTACAAGTTGATCCAAAATACTTTGCTCATTTGAACAATTTTCACTTTTCACTTTTCACCTACACGATATTCGCTCGTGTTCTTAATAGATATGCGCTCTATTAAGTGGTTGTAGATATTCACTCTACTTAAGGTTTCCTCAATTAACGGTTAAAACCGACGGACGTTATATTCGTTAACTTCCTTGAGGTGTCCTACCGACTGCGCCAGTTACGTTTTATATTAAGCAAGAAAGGTTTTTAAAAATTATTTTTATTTTTAACAAACCTTTGAATTTAATAAACAATTAATTTAGAAAACTGTTACATAAATTTTTACTTAATAAAACAATACAATTGATATGCACTCAATCGGAGTGGAAAACGTCTGTGCGATACAGAGGTGACTTACACACTGCCGGGGCTCTGTTCTCACACCTATATAATACTAAAGCTGCGTAAGCAGGAATTTTCCTAGCACGCATTTAATTATGAAATGTTCACATAAAATGTTTATATAACTTATATATATTTACACACACATACACAGACACACACACAGACACACACACACACACACACACACACACACACACACACACACACACACACACACACACACACACACACACACACACACACACACACACACACACACACACACACACACACACACACACACACACACACAACAAACACACACACACACACACACACGCACACACACACACACACACACACACACACACACACACACACACACACACACGCACACACACACGCACACACACACACACACACACACACACACACACACACACACACACACACACACACACTCACACACAGACACACACACAGACACACACACACACAGACACACACAGACACAACACAGACACACACACAGACACACATACAGACACACACACACACACACACACACACACACACACATACACACACACACACACACACACACAAATATATATATATACATATATATATTTGTGTGTGTGTGTGTGTGTGTGTGCGTGCGTGTGTGTGTGTGTGTATGTGTGTGTGTGTGTGTGTGTGTGTGTGTCTAATATGTATATATTAAATATGGGGATTCGTTTTCTTGTATTTCAAATACAAATTTATTTTTGTAAAATATTCAAAAACAACAATTGTTTTAAATTTATATATTTTTTAAATCTTTACGTCAGTAAAATAAGTATTAGCATTTTCAGGAAAAAATCGTTTAACAATGTTTTTCTTTATGATGATAATACTAATTTTATTGGCGAAAAAATCTGAAAAAAATATACAAATGAAAACAATTTTTGAAGGTCTATTTGAAATATTTTTATTAAATATATATGCATTTTGAATACGTAGACATTATGAAACGGTTCAACAAAGATTAATGTTTTAACGTCAGGAAAGGCAGAAGAACGCACTCAAATGTATAGGGCGGTCCTTAGCAACCGTGCACTTGGCCTTGAGAGATTTCTCGTGTACTACCCCTTCTTAAAACATGCTAATTTTTTTAGAATGTTCTATACATCAACAGTTTCTGCATACAAAATGTCTACATATATTTCAAGATTGTTTGTTATTGTATACCGAGGCTAATTTATCTTGGAATTTATCTAATATCGACCGTCTTATGAAAGTCAGTGTTTTGACGATCCTTACCAGGTTTGTAGGAAAGTATTTATACTGACACTTTTCCTCCCGTCTCACCTAAATAGGGTCAGTATAAATCAAAACACTGACTTTCATAAGACGGTCGATATTAAATAAATTCCATGATAAATTAGCTTCGGTATGAAATAACAAACAATCTTAAAATATATGTAGACATTTTGTATGCAGAAACTGTTGATGTGTAGAACATTCTGAAAAAATTAGCATGTTTTAAGAAGGGGTAGTACTCGAGAAATCTCTCAAGGCCAAGAGCACGGTTACGTGGTCAGCCCTATATACCAATATTCCTAACGGCAAGAAAGATGATTATATTAAGACTTTTAACAGTTGAGTTTTGTAACATCTTGAAGAGGCAGTCCCACTCAAGTGAAGTATTTTCCCAGAATTTGACCCAATTTATCCTTTGCCTTTTAAAATATTTACATATCTTCGTACACGGTCACCTAATGTACATGTTTAGTGTTTTAAAAATTTCTTAAAATAGAAAAGTAATTTACGGAGAAAAAAGTAAGAAATTGAGTATTGAAATAAATTGAAGTTCAGCAAATGTCTCGACAATGGACTAGTTGCATATTTTGGTAATTGTGTACAATAATAAATGATAGACCTGGAATTTTTTGAGATTTGCATATGTTATTTAAAACCAATTTTATACAAGATAAAATATTGTTTTTGTCACAAGTCAGAAAGAATGGTTACAATTTGAAAATACACCAATATAAGTATATTTACAACACACGCTAAGCTTTATAACTATTTTATACTAAATAAAAATAGTATGAATACTTTTGATTTACAATATAACAACAAAGAATACGGTAGGTTAGGTTAGACATGTTATGGAAGATCGGAAAAATCGAGGCACTCTTTCACTTCAGCAATTGATAAGCTTACATTAGAAGTTTTAATTAATTTTTTCAAACCCAACCTATCCTAATCTGATGCGTTGTAGCTTTTTACCTAAAGTGTAACTATAGTAAAAAATAATAATAAGTTCACTCCATTATAACTGGGTCAAAGTTATGTTTTTAAATTTAGGTTATGTTTGTGAATTTTTAAACATTTTAACAACTATCTATGTATATGACAGTATTATTAATATATTTTGGTTTAGAATGTATTTTTAAGTAACACATGTGAACCTAAAAAAAAAAAATGGAAATGGTGCAAAGTCTTATATTGGCTACAAAGATTTTATGGATGTTTTTACTACAGATATTTTTTAGCAAACGCGTTTCGTACTAGATTAGACTATTGTTAAAGTAATGTTTTTTTGCCAATTGATATCAACAATACTAATTAAAAAGAACTCTAGATGTACAAAACAAAAACTGCAATTTTTAAATTGTAAGTAGGTTATTTTTTTATTTCGAATGTATTTTTAAGTAGAATAGACTATGCAAATCTAAGAAAAATGGATGTGGAGCAAAAGATTGTATATAAAGCTTTTATAGTTTTATAGATATTAATATTTCTATTTAGACCTTTTACAACGAATATTGTTATGTTTTCGTGTTGTCCTAATTTTGAACGTGTAAGTAATGTCCCAGTCCGCGCTGGGAGGCGAGCAGGCCTAATTGAATCAGGCGAGGTTTCGGAGCGAATCAGTATTTAATAGTATAAATCCCTTCCACTAATGCATTTAGTTTAATGGTAAAACATTGTAGCTCGTATATTTTAATATTTATTGACGCTCCGTATAAGGCGGATATTAAAACTAGGGGTTCGGACATTAAATTATAAAATGAAGTGTGGTTTGTGAATTATGGCGCCAAATGCGGCCCTTCCGCATCCTTTGTAGCAATAATTTTATTTTCGTTTTTGCTTATGTTCACAAAGTAGAAGAAAATCTATTGGCAAGTGAAATAAATGCATTACTGTAGACATGGCGTATTTTATCAAATTAAGCCAACAATAATTTGCCTAAGATGCATAGGGGTCTAAGTAGAAAACTGATGTAAATAAATTGGCCAATTGTGTGCTTACAAATTCTATTTTTAAATTTTGTAAGGGTAGGTTTAGTAACAAAAATCCAAAACATTTGTGATTATTACAGAAACTAGAAATGGAACTACATTACTTATTTCCAACTGTAAGTTGTAAAAATGGTAATTGTAAACAAAGATCGACACAATTCGTACTCTTTAGTACAGAGTGGCGCATTATCTCAGCCGAGATTGTATGTTTATGCCGTAATTTACATACTTTTAACATTTTGTCTTCAGTAGTGGGTTATCATAAGGTACTTTTTGGAATTAAGAGCATACTATTTGAAAATCTATCAAATCGTTCATCATCTATCTACTTGGGTAAAATTTAATACTAGTTTGGATAGAGTGGTTACAGCTCTCACTGATAACGATGGTGATATGGATTCAATTTCCGCAAGGGTAAATCATTTATCAGAGAGTAACTGCCTGCTATGTTTCGTCTTGAAACAAACCTGTATAATATTAAAAACACGACATGAATAAGGTATAAATTCGATCAGCTGTCTTGGACCCCTGCCAAGTTTGTCTCGGTAACCTGCAATATCGAATATTTTTTTGCGGTGTAGTAGTTTCCTTGCTCTTAATTCTTTTTAATACTATTTGTATTTAGCTGTGATTGTTTCTGTCAGAGTTTAGGAGATGTTAGGTTTTACTAATGACGTTTGGTGAATGATGGTTTTGCCAGTAAAACATTGAGTATTTGTTAATAATTGTTACGTACTAGCAACGAGAGCACTTTAAGCGTAGTTTAGGTTAGCTTTGATAACATTTAACGTGTATTTGAGGTTAAACCTAAGAATTGTTAAAAGTTGATGATGACGGTAGAGTTCGAGATTTTACCATTGTTAAATCTTTGGTTTTACTGGAAAATATTGAGTTTGATCAATAAAAGGGTTTTTATCGTAACATAGATTAGTTGCTGTTGTGTCTATTGATGTGCAAAGTACAAAAAGTTCAGATTCTTCCAAAAGTCCTGATGACAAGATCTGCCAGTTCTGGAGCCCGATGGCCATGAAGCATTTAAATTGGTGGTGCTCCAAGTTGAAAGAGGGAACGGACAATGGCTTGGCAGTGAAGAACATGATCTGGGGTTAGTTGTGATTGAGGACAGTACTTGCAAATGTAATGAGGTTTTATATTAGTTGGTGATATCTTCATACCCTTGAAATGTCAAGCACGCAGCCTAGCTATTGTAGAGGAGAGGTTTCTTGGATAGTTTAGATCGCGGATGGTTGCCTTGCTAAAATGCTGATTAATGGAGATTTTTCGCTTGGCAACAGAATTCGCATCTGTATAAGTGACTGTTAGAGGTTGATCTTCGTCACGTGCTAACTTTGGAAGGGCATCTGCGCACTCATTACCCTCTATTCCGACATGAGCAGGGATCCACTGGAGAATGCAAGGTATATTTAGTAAAAGTATTAATTTCTTGTGTCAATCTTGTACCACCATTATGTATGGCTTCGAGTGCTGATTTTGAGCCTGAGAAACATGTTGCTACATCTATTTAGGATTTTTATAATTAAATGTGATATATATATATATATATATATATATATATATATATATATATATATATATATATATATATATATTCTTTCTTATGTTTTTTGTCAACTGCGAGCGGTTGAGATTACTAAGACTATTCTGATACAATAGTTGGGCAGATGACAATATCAACCAAATTATGGACCAGAGAGTGTATTCCGCTCTGCTATTTTCATTTTTCGTTGCACAAAAAGGTGAAGCGTTCTGTTTCTATCGTGCCTCATACAATTTTCTAGGTATTCTAGATAGTCTCTTTAAAATTTCCTAATCTCTCCTCTTCCTCCCACTCTTACCCACTCCCCTCTCACACCTCACCTCACTACCTCCCCTACCCACCTCCGCTCCTTTACCTCCCTCCGCCTTCTATCTCCCTCCCTTACACCCCTCTCCATCAACTCCGAATTTCTCCATTCACTATCTCTTACCCACTGCCCTCCCACTCTTTATTTTACAAATAACTAACTTCTGTATATTTTTATACAAGTTTGGTGAGGGCTTTGTTTCAGAGGGGTTCCTGTTAGAGTTGTAAGTTTTAAGTTTTACCCAAGAACATAGAGTTACATGAGGAGGTGTAATAATTATTTATAGCCTACTGAAATGTATTTCTCCTTCTCACTTTGAAGAAAAATACTCGAGTTGACTCTCAAGCAAAATTTTATCTTGTATCGTATGTAAGTATGGTTTTTTAACTTTCTCTCACAAGTTTCATTTATCAACTCGTTATTTACTCATACATATTTATATGATAGGTAGTAGAAGCATCTGTTAGGTGGTAGAAAAATCAGATATCTGGTAGGAACTTCGGGTAGGAAGTAGAAACACCGGGTGGCTGGTAGAAAGATTAGATAGCTGGTAGAAACATCAGACAGCTAGTAGAGATACTAGGTAGCTGGCAGAAGCTTCGGGTAGGGAGTAGAAACATCGGGTAACTAGTAGAAAGATCAGATAGCTGGTAGAAAGAAGTCGGTAGAAAATCGAGTAACTGGCAGGAGGATTGGGTAACCGATTGAAAGATCGAGTTGCTGATAGACATATCGGATGGCTGATAGAAACATCATGTAGCTGGTAGAAACGTCGGTTAGGTGCTAGAAAAGTCGTGTAGCTGTAGGAAGGTCTGGTACCTTGTAGAAATATCGGAAACGGACACATATTGGGTAGGTATTAGAAACATTGAGTATGTGGTAGAAATACCGAATGGTAGATAGAAACATGGAGTAGTTGGTAGAAAGATCGGGTAGCTGGTAGAAAAATCGAGTAGCTGGTAGAAGGAATAGATAGCCGGTAGAAAGATATGTTGTATGGTAAAAATATTGGGTAGAGGGAGAAACATCGGGTAGCAGGTAGAAAGATCAGATAGTTATCACAAAAATCGATTAGCTGGTAGAAATCGAGTAGGTGGTAAAACTATCTCGTAGCTGCTAAAAATATCAGATATCTGGTATAAACTTCAAGCAAATCGTAGAATCGTCGAATAGCTGTTAGAAAAATCAGGTAGCTGGTAAAAAGATCAAGTAGAAACATTGGTTAGCTTGTAGAACAAAACGACGTATAACATTGTAGCTTGAAACGACGTATAGCTTGTAGAAAGATCTGGTAGCTCTTAAAAACATGGAATATATGGTAGAAAGGTCTAGTATGTGGTAGAAATATTGAGTAGACGGTAAAACACCGGAAAGCTGGTAGAAACATTAGGTGATAGAAAAGCCGAGTATGTGGTAGACGTAGGTATAAGGCAAGTGGTTGAAATGCTGAGTATATGGTAGAAATATCGGGGAGGTACTAGAAACGTCGAGTATGTGGTAGACACACATGGTAGGTGGTAGAAACATCGGATAGGAGGTAGAAGCATAGGATAAGAGGTAGAAACATCGGGTAGGAGGTAGTAAAACCGGGTAGCCGGTAAAAAGATTAAATAACTATTAGAAAGTTTAGGAAGCTGCAAATACCTTTCTTTGATTCAGATATAGACCAGGTCTTAATGGAAACCACCCTTTTCACTCTTATTCTACCTTCCCTTTGCATATCCCTTTCGTTACAGTGGGGTATAAACCTAACCTGACGTAAGCACATATCCCAGACCAGAGGAATGCCTTATGCTCCTATTTTTTAATTATATCTGTCGTTGTTAAAAATTAAATACTATTAATAAGAGGACAGATCTTTAATATTCCCGAATAACATCAGGTCTTCTCCAAGTAAGCACCCTATTAATCCCACTAGTTCCCAAACTTAGGGCATGATTATGTACTTCCCATATCCTTTTCGAACTGCATCTGCCCTCCCTGGGGATGTAACGTCTAGATACCTCTCTCACCTGGGATGACATCAGGTCTTCTCCAAGTAAGCACTCTCCCAATCCCACTAGTTCTCAGACTTAGGGGATGATTATGTCCTCCCCTTATTCTTGTCGAACTGCATTTGCCCTCCCTGGGGGTGTAACGTCTAGATACCTCTCTCACCTGGGATGACATCAGGTCTTCTCCAAGTAAGCACCCTACTAATCCCCCTAGTTACCAGACTTAGGTGATTATATTGTCCTCCCTTTATTCTTGTCGAACTGCATCTGCTCTCCCTGGGGGTGTAACGTCTAGATACCTCTCTCACCTGGGATGACATCAGATATTCTCCAGGTAGGCACCCTCCCAATCCCACTAGCTCCCAGACTTAGGGGATGATTATGTCCTCCCTTATTCCTGTCCAACTGCATCTGCTCTCCATGGGGATGTAACGTATGGATACCTCTCTCACCTGGGATGACATCAGATATTCTCCAGGCAAGCACCCTCCCAATCCCACTAGCTCCCAGACTTAGGGGATGATTATGTCCTCCCCTTATTTCTGTCCAACTGCATCTGCTCTCCCTGGGGGTGTAACGTCTAGATACGTCTCTCACCTGGGATGACATCAGGTCTTCTCCAAGTAAGCACCCTACTAATCCCCCTAGTTACCAGACTTAGGTGATTATATTGTCCTCCCTTTATTCTTGTCGAACTGCATCTGCTCTCCCTGGGGGTGTAACGTCTAGATACCTCTCTCACCTGGGATGACATCAGATATTCTCCAGGTAAGCACCCTCCCAATCCCACTAGCTCCCAGACGTAGGGGATGATTATGTCCTCCCTTTATTCTTGTCGAACTGCATCTTCTCTCCCTGGGGGTGTAACGTCTAGATACCTCTCTCACCTGGGATGACATCAGATATTCTCCAGGTAAGCACCCTCCCAATCCCACTAGCTCCCAGACTTAGGGGATGATTATGTCCTCCCTTATTCTTGTCGAACTGCCTCTGCTCTTCCTGGGGGTGTAACGTCTCTCACCCCAGATGAGGCCATGAGCCTCCTATATCATCAGCCAGAAGGTTGCCCCAACCTTAATTATATTTATATCCACAATGCTATCATTTCCTCCCTATCTATACCGGCTGGCCGCCTTAAAACTATAACACATTTGTACTAAACAACAATATGTGTTTAAAAATACAGTCTGTTTGGATGTTAAAACAAAAGGCGAAATAAAATGTTTAAACTAAAATAAAGGCAGGTAATAAAAAGTCAGTCAACAAAACAAAGAGGATTATACAGTCCAACAACAAAAATACCGTAATACCATTAGTTTTTAAATAATAAAGTTTATTTTATTATGCACTGTAGAAATGGTTTTCCTGTTTAAGCAATGTAGGACATCCGGTGTATTATTTTTGTTTAATTTAGGTTCCAAAGTATAATAGCGTTTGTTTTACTGAATACACCTCCGGCTGGCGTTTTATGGCAAAGTAAACAGCAAGAAATTATCGCTAATATTCTACAAGACAGCAATGTTTATTTATTATTTAAAAGTTTTGTTATTCATTTATTTATGTTATTTTTTCTTTATTATTTTAAAATCGCAATTTTCTTTGAAGTCACCCAATATTTTTTGGTTAAGGGGAAAATCCTCCAGTTCGCATCATCAGAGATTTTCGTGCGTAAGATTTATCTTAAATTAAGTTATAACATATGATCTCATAAAACATCTGATTTTAGGTTATAGGTTATGTAGTAGAACAGCTGTTTTATAGCTTAAGATATGTAATCTATTTATGTACATTATTAAATTAAAATATTAATTTTCAATATTTTATCAGTTTACTAATATATTAATTTATATTCCTATAAATCTCACTATAGTAAACTCAATATAATAACATTAATAATTTGTATACTTTTATTCTAAATTTTAAAATAAAGAAAACTTCCTTAGCGTGTTAAACTAAGTAACTTACAACTAAATTTGTGTCGTGAAATAGAATTTTTATTTAGTCCATTTTGACATCTAAATAAAGATTTTGTATGAACTTCTTTAATTATGGTTAACTACACACTTTTATTATTTTTAACTAGATTGTATAACTAGATTGTATGTAGTTAACATTTTTCATAAGTTTTCATCTCTGTCTGCCTATACCTTCAACTCCGCATTTTTTTTTATTTTCTAGGTGATTAGCTAATACTATCTATGGAGTTTCGAAAGGATTTTGAATATAACCTTGGATTAAAATACAGATGGATCTTTTTATAGAGGATGTAGGGGACGTGGTCATGGCATTTTCTACTTATTTTGTGAGACATCTCACAAAATCCATCGTCTACATATTCATCGTATCTCTCTCTCTTTCTCTCTACATACCTCCCTCCCTCTCTCTCTCTCTCTCTCTCTCTCTCTCTCTCTCTCTCTATATATATATATATATAAATATAAATATCGCAATATGTATATTCTTGTGAATCAATAAAGAACTAAGTCAAAATACAAATACAAGAATTATAATTGAATTTACAATTCAATTATAATTTACAATTCAATTGTAAATTCAATTATAATTCTTGTATTTGTATTTTGACTTAGTTCTTTATATATATATATATATATATATATATATATATATATATATATATATATTTTTTTTTTTTTTTTTTCTGTAAAGTGTTTTATTTTTGTTTTATTAGTAGTGGTTATAGTATCTTTAATTATTTATCAATAATTTGTTGGTATATATTAACAATTCTAGCTGGATAACTAGGATATTTGGATTTAATAAGAGTCTTTGGCATAAAAGGTTGATTCGGAGAACGTTTTTAAAGAAGGAGGAAACTTTTGTTTTAATAAAACGTATAATAATCAGAGACACTGAGGAAGATCGGCACATAGCGATCGAAAACGTTCTGTCTCAGTAAGCTTTAACAAATTTACTAAATTTAAAGTTTGGATAGTCATAAACTATGTTTAATAAGATTCACCGAACGTAATGGACTATATAATTCAAGAAGTCAACTCAAAATTCAAGAATACACGAATACGGTTTTAAAGGTTAGGATAATACACGCCCACATACAATTTAATAAGTTATGCCTAACTTACAACATAACACCCACATACGCGAAAACAAACATAAACAACAACACTATAGCAGCTACAATTATCAAACAATAAGCAGAATTAATTTACACTAAAGAAAGTATCAAAAACCTATACAAAAATAAAGACTTTCTAAATTATAGGTTATACCAACTGCACTTAAATCTCGAGAACACTATCGGACACGATATCACATTACAATTGGTAACATACACTAATAATTGGGCAACTAATAAAATAAACAATTGTTGAAGTGATTAATAAGATTTACCGAACGTAATAAACTACAAAATTCAAGTATAATAATCGTTATAAAGTTAAAGCGTGGATGATGACGTCTCTCCATTTAGGGGTATAACTAATGTCGCCCCTCCGCATTTGCAGTGCAACTAAGCTAAACATGAGTTATACAAGGCAAGTGTAGTGTAAGCCCTGTGTCAGCTCCTAGCTGTAAGTTTACCTGAAAGTTAGCAATTTATCGCTTTATTTTCCAAGAGCCATCTTCCCGACCAATCTACAGCGTCTATAAAGTGTTGTCGCAAGCATTTTGAAATAATTTCTACCGTGTCACGCAGACTTCGGTAATTTGCTTACTTACTTCAGTTTCATCGATTTAACAACCCCAAAAATGCAGCTCCTTTAAGATATCCTACCGGATTACAAAGGGAACGCCTTAGACATGAAACGCTCATTTCGGGAAACACTAAAATCACAAAGCATCAGCAAAGAAGACTATAGTCTGTTCAATATTTGTAGGTGTTTTGAGGAGGGCCCTACCTATAGGCGGACCATGTAAGCTGGCCTTGAAAACTAACACTTCTGAAAACATATTACTTATTCAAAAGTGTGCTATATATTAGTAGCTTATGTAAGAAAAGATCAGAAAAGAAAAAATTACAGAAGGCTACGATCTCAACGCATTTGTACGTAATCTGATGAGACTAGTAGTTTTATAATTACTATGAGTCTTTAGACAGTCCTTGAAATGTTTTTAGGAAAGTATTTACACTACCCTATACGTCTCGCCTACTGCAATCTTTCAAGGCCAAGTCCACGGCTACGAGGTCCGCAATATACCTGCGAATCACTCTCGCATACACAAGCACACACCACCCTGTTAGCAGGGAGCACCACCTGTGTTTTGTACTTTTCTCAATACCCTAATATTATTTTAAAGTTAACGTCTATGGAATATAATTAACTTTCTTGTTTCATATGGCCCATACCTTAATTATCAACATACATCTGGTTATTCAAATATTTATGATTATAAAAATGAGTTTTTTTTACAAGCGGGCTTTATTTGGTTATAATCGGCTGAAAGTTTTAATTTACCTAATTCAATTATTTTAAATATGTATCAATACAATATAATGATTTCTTAAGTTCGGCAAATTACAGGATAGAGTGGTGATCTGTCAGGGAAAGTTATTCTTTTTCAACTCCTGCTATTAATTCACACTCTCCCTGTACATATCTTGTTAAAAGTTTCAATCGTAGTAAAATACTTTTTATTCTTACACTCAAGCTCAAATTAATTTTTTAAAACTTGTAGCGGATGACACTTGATGTGTATACAGTTTTTTCAAATTGTAATTCAATAATTTGATTTAATTAATAATTTTAGTTTTGTATTGGAGAAAAACGTTTCACGAAGGGAGCAAGGTATGCATTATAGTTATTTCGTTTCATTTGGCTTTAAAATAAGTGATAACATGTGATTTCATAAAACAGCTGATTTTATGTTATAGGTTATGTGTTAGAACAGCTGTTTCAACTCATAGGTTATCTTATTTTATTTGTAATAATGGTAATTATTTAATGATCAGTAACTAAAATAAAATATTTCTTTGTTGACCCAAGTAGGAGTTGACTTTAATTTGTTTGTATATTACTTTTGTTGCCTATGTTATACATGATTATGCTGGTGCAACTGTTATAACATTAGGGCAACCGTTGATCAAAATTAGCACTGTGAAATGCAAAACGTTTATGCAACGTTATACACACACACACACACACACACACACACATACAATGTATTTACGCGCCGTGCTCTACAAAAGTAAGCTTTAAACATGGACATGACGAAAATGTTTGTGAGAATGTTTGTACAGTGGTTTAAACTCGGTATATTATTTTTATTATTAATAAAGTCCCAGCTTCCCAAGAGCAATATATTTCAGTGTTTGTTTACCTTCTAATCCTTTTAACTATAAATCTGTTCCAATTGTGTCTATTTTAAGCTATTCTAATCCCAGAGCGGATGTTTTTATTTCAACAGCTACACTGTTACATTTACTCTACATTATAAATTATTAGCAGATTTAGAATATTTGCTGTTATTGCACGGTTTTATTGGATTTGAGAGATTATTGACTCTTTTGTCTAAGTAGGGATACTTTATGTACAGTCAACATAATCTGCCGGTTTCAGCGAGAGTGGTCAACCTCCGAAGCTGGAAACACTATGATGCAAATCAGTAGTGGCATACTAAGATTCTTTACTTACAAGCCCGCAATACAGAGATTATAGAATTACTTTTTAATATTGTCAGAGTAATTGGTGGAGGCTATCTCAAATGTTAGATTTGTTGAAAGGTTTAATAGTTGTGAGAGTCATTACTGTCAAATATGTAAAATCTGTCTTTAGTATCGCATTCGTTGAGACATTTAGTGGTGGTGAGCGTCATTAGTAATAAATATGTGGTGACTGTCTTTAACATCAGATTCATTTAGACATTTAGTGGTGGTGAGCGTCATTAGTAATAAATATGTGGTGACTGTCTTTAGCATCAGATTCATTGAAACATTTAGTGGTGGTGAGCGTCATTAGTAATAAATATGTGGTGACTGTCCTTAGCATCAGATTCATTGAAACATTTAGTGGTGGTGAGCGTCATTAGTAATAAATATGTGGTGACTGTCTTAAGCATCAGATTCATTTAGACATTTAGTGGTGGTGAGCGTCATTAGTAATAAATATGTGGTGACTGTCTTTAGCATCAGATTCATTTAGACATTTAGTGGTGGTGAGCGTCATTAGTAATAAATATGTGGTGACTGTCTTTAGCATCAGATTCATTGAAACATTTAGTGGTGGTGAGCGTCATTAGTAATAAATATGTGGTGACTGTCTTTAGCATCAGATTCATTTAGACATTTAGTGGTGGTGAGCGTCATTAGTAATAAATATGTGGTGACTGTCTTTAGCATCAGATTCATTTAGACATTTAGTGGTGGTGAGCGTTATTAGTAATAAATTTGTTGTGACTGTCTTTAGCATCTGATTTATTGAAACATTTAGTGGTGTTGAGCGTCATTAGTAATAAATATGTGGTGACTGTCTTTAGCATCAGATTCATCGAGACATTTAGTAGTGATGAGCGTCATTAGTAATAAATTTGTGGTGACTGTCTTTAGCATCAGATTCATTTAGACATTTAGTGGTGTTGAGCGTCATTAGTAATAAATATGTGGTGACTGTCTTTAGCATCAGATTCATTTAGACATTTAGTGGTGGTGAGCGTTATTAGTAATAAATTTGTGGTGACTGTCTTTAGCATCTGATTTATTGAAACATTTAGTGGTGGTGAGCGTCATTAGTAATAAATATGTGGTGACTGTCTTTAACATCAGATTCTTTGAGACGTTTAGTGGTGTTGAGCGTCATTAGTAATAAATATGTGGGGACTGTCTTTAGCATCAGATTCATTGAAACATTTAGTGGTGGTGAGCGTCATTAGTAATAAATATGTGGTGACTGTCCTTAGCATCAGATTCATTGAAACATTTAGTGGTGGTGAGAATCATTAGTAATAAATATGTGGTGACTGTCCTTAGCATCAGATTCATTGAGACGTTTAGTGGTGGTGAGAATCATTAGTAATAAATATGTGGTGACTGTCCTTAGCATCAGATTCATTGAGACGTTTAGTGGTGGTGAGAATCATTAGTAATAAATATGTGGTGACTGTCCTTAGCATCAGATTCATTGAGACGTTTAGTGGTGGTGAGAATCATTAGTAATAAATATGTGGTGACTGTCCTTAGCATCAGATTCATTGAGACGTTTAGTGGTGGTGAGAATCATTAGTAATAAATATGTGGTGACTGTCCTTAGCATCAGATTCATTGAGACGTTTAGTGGTGGTGAGAATCATTAGTAATAAATATGTGGTGACTGTCCTTAGCATCAGATTCATTGAAACATTTAGTGGTGGTGAGAATCATTAGTAATAAATATGTGGTGACTGTCCTTAGCATCAGATTCATTGAGACGTTTAGTGGTGGTGAGAATCATTAGTAATAAATATGTGGTGACTGTCCTTAGCATCAGATTCATTGAGACGTTTAGTGGTGGTGAGAATCATTAGTAATAAATATGTGGTGACTGTCCTTAGCATCAGATTCATTGAAACATTTAGTGGTGGTGAGAATCATTAGTAATAAATATGTGGTGACTGTCCTTAGCATCAGATTCATTGAAACGTTTAGTGGTGGTGAGAATCATTAGTAATAAATATGTGGTGACTGTCCTTAGCATCAGATTCATTGAGACGTTTAGTGGTGGTGAGAATCATTAGTAATAAATATGTGGTGACTGTCCTTAGCATCAGATTCATTGAAACATTTAGTGGTGGTGAGAATCATTAGTAATAAATATGTGGTGACTGTCCTTAGCATCAGATTCATTGAGACGTTTAGTGGTGGTGAGAATCATTAGTAATAAATATGTGGTGACTGTCCTTAGCATCAGATTCATTGAGACGTTTAGTGGTGGTGAGAATCATTAGTAATAAATATGTGGTGACTGTCCTTAGCATCAGATTCATTGAAACATTTAGTGGTGGTGAGAATCATTAGTAATAAATATGTGGTGACTGTCCTTAGCATCAGATTCATTGAAACATTTAGTGGTGGTGAGAATCATTAGTAATAAATATGTGGTGACTGTCCTTAGCATCAGATTCATTGAAACATTTAGTGGTGGTGAGAATCATTAGTAATAAATATGTGGTGACTGTCCTTAGCATCAGATTCATTGAAACATTTAGTGGTGGTGAGAATCATTAGTAATAAATATGTGGTGACTGTCCTCAGCATCAGATTCATTGAAACATTTAGTGGTGGTGAGAATCATTAGTAATAAATATGTGGTGACTGTCCTCAGCATCAGATTCATTGAAACATTTAGTGGTGGTGAGAATCATTAGTAATAAATATGTGGTGACTGTCCTTAGCATCAGATTCATTGAAACATTTAGTGGTGGTGAGAATCATTAGTAATAAATATGTGGTGACTGTCCTTAGCATCAGATTCATTGAAACATTTAGTGGTGGTGAGAATCATTAGTAATAAATATGTGGTGACTGTCCTTAGCATCAGATTCATTGAAACATTTAGTGGTGGTGAGAATCATTAGTAATAAATATGTGGTGACTGTCCTTAGCATCAGATTCATTGAAACATTTAGTGGTGGTGAGAATCATTAGTAATAAATATGTGGTGACTGTCCTTAGCATCAGATTCATTGAAACATTTAGTGGTGGTGAGAATCATTAGTAATAAATATGTGGTGACTGTCCTTAGCATCAGATTCATTGAAACATTTAGTGGTGGTGAGAATCATTAGTAATAAATATGTGGTGACTGTCCTTAGCATCAGATTCATTGAAACATTTAGTGGTGGTGAGAATCATTAGTAATAAATATGTGGTGACTGTCCTTAGCATCAGATTCATTGAAACATTTAGTGGTGGTGAGAATCATTAGTAATAAATATGTGGTGACTGTCCTTAGCATCAGATTCATTGAAACATTTAGTGGTGGTGAGAATCATTAGTAATAAATATGTGGTGACTGTCCTTAGCATCAGATTCATTGAAACATTTAGTGGTGGTGAGAATCATTAGTAATAAATATGTGGTGACTGTCCTTAGCATCAGATTCATTGAGACGTTTAGTGGTGGTGAGAATCATTAGTAATAAATATGTGGTGACTGTCCTTAGCATCAGATTCATTGAGACGTTTAGTGGTGGTGAGAATCATTAGTAATAAATATGTGGTGACTGTCCTTAGCATCAGATTCATTGAAACATTTAGTGGTGGTGAGAATCATTAGTAATAAATATGTGGTGACTGTCCTTAGCATCAGATTCATTGAGACGTTTAGTGGTGGTGAGAATCATTAGTAATAAATATGTGGTGACTGTCCTTAGCATCAGATTCATTGAAACATTTAGTGGTGGTGAGAATCATTAGTAATAAATATGTGGTGACTGTCCTTAGCATCAGATTCATTGAGACGTTTAGTGGTGGTGAGAATCATTAGTAATAAATATGTGGTGACTGTCCTTAGCATCAGATTCATTGAAACATTTAGTGGTGGTGAGAATCATTAGTAATAAATATGTGGTGACTGTCCTTAGCATCAGATTCATTGAGACGTTTAGTGGTGGTGAGAATCATTAGTAATAAATATGTGGTGACTGTCCTTAGCATCAGATTCATTGAGACGTTTAGTGGTGGTGAGAATCATTAGTAATAAATGTGTGGTGACTGTCCTTAGCATCAGATTCATTGAGACGTTTAGTGGTGGTGAGAATCATTAGTAATAAATATGTGGTGACTGTCCTTAGCATCAGATTCATTGAGACGTTTAGTGGTGGTGAGAATCATTAGTAATAAATATGTGGTGACTGTCCTTAGCATCAGATTCATTGAGACGTTTAGTGGTGGTGAGAATCATTAGTAATAAATATGTGGTGACTGTCCTTAGCATCAGATTCATTGAGACGTTTAGTGGTGGTGAGCGTTATTAGTAATAAATTTGTTGTGACTGTCTTTAGCATCTGATTTATTGAAACATTTAGTGGTGTTGAGCGTCATTAGTAATAAATATGCGGGGAATGTCTTTAGTATCAGATTCATTGAGACGTTTAGTGGTGGTGAGAATCATTAGTAATAAATATGTGGTGACTGTCCTTAGCATCAGATTCATTGAAACATTTAGTGGTGGTGAGCGTCATTAGTAATAAATATGTGGTGACTGTCCTTAGCATCAGATTCATTGAGACGTTTAGTGGTGGTGAGAATCATTAGTAATAAATATGTGGTGACTGTCCTTAGCATCAGATTCATTGAGACGTTTAGTGGTGGTGAGCGTTATTAGTAATAAATTTGTTGTGACTGTCTTTAGCATCTGATTTATTGAAACATTTAGTGGTGTTGAGCGTCATTAGTAATAAATATGCGGGGAATGTCTTTAGTATCAGATTCATTGAGACGTTTAGTGGTGGTGAGAATCATTAGTAATAAATATGTGGTGACTGTCCTTAGCATCAGATTCATTGAAACATTTAGTGGTGGTGAGCGTCATTAGTAATAAATATGTCGTGACTGTCCTTAGCATCAGATTCATTGAAACATTTAGTGGTGGTGAGCGTCATTAGTAATAAATATGTGGTGACTGTCCTTAGCATCAGATTCATTTAGACATTTAGTGGTGGTGAGCGTCATTAGTAATAAATATGTGGTGACTGTCCTTAGCATCAGATTCATTTAGACATTTAGTGGTGGTGAGCGTCATTAGTAATAAATATGTGGTGACTGTCTTTAGCATCAGATTCATTTAGACATTTAGTGGTGGTGAGCGTTATTAGTAATAAATTTGTTGTGACTGTCTTTAGCATCTGATTTATTGAAACATTTAGTGGTGTTGAGCGTCATTAGTAATAAATATGTGAGGACTGTATTTAGCATCAGATTCATCGAGACATTTAGTAGTGATGAGCGTCATTAGTAATAAATTTGTGGTGACTGTCTTTAGCATCAGATTCATTTAGACATTTAGTGGTGTTGAGCGTCATTAGTAATAAATATGTGGTGACTGTCTTTAGCATCAGATTCATTTAGACATTTAGTGGTGGTGAGCGTTATTAGTAATAAATTTGTGGTGACTGTCTTTAGCATCTGATTTATTGAAACATTTAGTGGTGGTGAGCGTCATTAGTAATAAATATGTGGTGACTGTCTTTAACATCAGATTCTTTGAGACGTTTAGTGGTGTTGAGCGTCATTAGTAACAAATATGTGGGGACTGTCTTTAGCATCAGATTCATTGAAACATTTAGTGGTGGTGAGCGTCATTAGTAATAAATATGTAGTGACTGTCCTTAGCATCAGATTCATTGAAACATTTAGTGGTGGTGAGAATCATTAGTAATAAATATGTGGTGACTGTCCTTAGCATCAGATTCATTGAGACGTTTAGTGGTGGTGAGAATCATTAGTAATAAATATGTGGTGACTGTCCTTAGCATCAGATTCATTGAGACGTTTAGTGGCGGTGAGAATCATTAGTAATAAATATGTGGTGACTGTCCTTAGCATCAGATTCATTGAGACGTTTAGTGGTGGTGAGAATCATTAGTAATAAATATGTGGTGACTGTCCTTAGCATCAGATTCATTGAGACGTTTAGTGGTGGTGAGAATCATTAGTAATAAATATGTGGTGACTGTCCTTAGCATCGGATTCATTGAAACATTTAGTGGTGGTGAGCGTCATTAGTAATAAATATGTGGTGACTGTCTTTAGCATCAGATTCATTGAAACATTTAGTGGTGGTGAGAATCATTAGTAATAAATATGTGGTGACTGTCCTTAGCATCAGATTCATTGAGACGTTTAGTGGTGGTGAGAATCATTAGTAATAAATATGTGGTGACTGTCCTTAGCATCAGATTCTTTGAGACGTTTAGTGGTGTTGAGCGTCATTAGTAACAAATATGTGGGGACTGTCTTTAGCATCAGATTCATTGAAACATTTAGTGGTGGTGAGAATCATTAGTAATAAATATGTGGTGACTGTCCTTAGCATCAGATTCATTGAAACATTTAGTGGTGGTGAGAATCATTAGTAATAAATATGTGGTGACTGTCCTTAGCATCAGATTCTTTGAGACGTTTAGTGGTGTTGAGCGTCATTAGTAATAAATATGTGGGGACTGTCTTTAGCATCAGATTCATTGAAAAATTTAGTGGTGGTGAGAATCATTAGTAATAAATATGTGGTGACTGTCCTTAGCATCAGATTCATTGAGACCTTTAGTGGTGGTGAGAATCATTAGTAATAAATATGTGGTGACTGTCCTTAGCATCAGATTCATTGAGACGTTTAGTGGTGGTGAGAATCATTAGTAATAAATATGTGGTGACTGTCCTTAGCATCAGATTCATTGAGACGTTTAGTGGTGGTGAGAATCATTAGTAATAAATATGTGGTGACTGTCCTTAGCATCAGATTCATTGAGACGTTTAGTGGTGGTGAGAATCATTAGTAATAAATATGTGGTGACTGTCCTTAGCATCAGATTCATTGAGACGTTTAGTGGTGGTGAGAATCATTAGTAATAAATATGTGGTGACTGTCCTTAGCATCAGATTCATTGAAACATTTAGTGGTGGTGAGCGTCATTAGTAATAAATATGTGGTGACTGTCCTTAGCATCAGATTCATTGAAACATTTAGTGGTGGTGAGCGTCATTAGTAATAAATATGTGGTGACTGTCTATAGCATCAGATTCATTGAAACATTTAGTGGTGGTGAGCGTCATTAGTAATAAATATGTGGTGACTGTCCTTAGCATCAGATTCATTGACACATTTAGTGGTGGTGAGCGTCATTAGTAATAAATATGTGGTGACTGTCCTTAGCATCAGATTCATTGAAACATTTAGTGGTGGTGAGAATCATTAGTAATAAATATGTGGTGACTGTCTATAGCATCAGATTCATTGAAACATTTAGTGGTGGTGAGAATCATTAGTAATAAATATGTGGTGACTGTCCTTAGCATCAGATTCATTGAAACATTTAGTGGTGGTGAGCGTCATTAGTAATAAATATGTGGTGACTGTCTATAGCATCAGATTCATTGAAACATTTAGTGGTGGTGAGCGTCATTAGTAATAAATATGTGGTGACTGTCCTTAGCATCAGATTCATTGAGACGTTTAGTGGTGGTGAGAATCATTAGTAATAAATATGTGGTGACTGTCCTTAGCATCAGATTCATTGAGACGTTTAGTGGTGGTGAGAATCATTAGTAATAAATATGTGGTGACTGTCGTTAGCATAAGATTCATTAAAGCATTTAGTGGTGGTGAGAATCATTAGTAATAAATATGTGGTGACTGTCCTTAGCATCAGATTCATTAAAGCATTTAGTGGTGGTGAGCGTCATTAGTAATAAATATGTGGTGACTGTCTTTAGCATCAGATTCATTGAGACGTTTAGTGGTGGTGAGCGTCATTAGTAATAAATATGTGGTGACTGTCTTTAGCATCAGATTCATTGAGACGTTTAGTGGTATTGAGCGTCATTAATAACAAATATGTGTGACTGTTTTCAGCGTCAGATTATTAACTAAACATCGTATAGACATCCTTTTATATTTGGTTTTATATTTTACTATAGTCAATGTGAAATGTACTGTAATTTAATGGTGAATGCTTTAAAATTGGATTATATATAAAGAAGTGACGAAGAGGGAATAATTTAAAATCATAAACGATATAAATAAAAGAAGACATTGACACGTACAGAGTGTATAAATACCTGGGCATTATAAGGTTGAAGAGAAGATTAGTTTGGCATGAGGCACGGAATTATAATCTATAAAGTGTTTATAACATATGGTTCAATAGTCCGGGAAAAGATGTTAAATTCACCGGAATAGAGAAGTCCGAAAGTGAGAATGCAATATATCAAAAGTGGAATATATTAGGAATAATGGAATTAGATGAAGAGAAGCAATGACGGATAGTAATAACGTAAGTGAGCAGGACAATTAATGGTTGCCCGACAGAACACTACATTATACTTAAAGTTTATACTTTACAAACTAAAAGTAAAAGGACGAGGCCGTCAAGAACATAAACAAAACAAATTACTAGGGGAATGGATGGTATCCTAGGTATTACGTTCGTGAGGAGTTGCAATGTAGAAAGAAACATGGGGTACGCCAAAACCTGCAGAAGTTGATGAGAAACATGTATTTAGAAATTTGCAAATCATATTGCAAACATATTTAACGCATTTATTTACAAATATTAGTGTAAGCCACATTCAAATTGACTAAATTTTATGAAAGTTTAGTTGTTATAAATAAACATTTGGCCAATATTTTACAACGAAATCGTAATCTGGGCTCTTTTTAGTTCCGCTCCAGCGAAGTAATTCATTTTGGGAAACTTTGGCCATCCTTTAAAAGATTTTCCGCTCTGCGTTTTAAAAGAACACTTTGTGTTCAATAAAGCGCGCCCTCTCTGAGAGACCTTTTAGGTTTTTTCTTCCACTATGTTATCTTCACAAAATCTGTTTGACTGTAGGCGGTTGTACTGCGTTATAAAACGTAACTCGGTGTGTTATTTTACGGCCTTTGTGTAGTGTGTTTACATAATAAAAATGTCTTTGTAAGCTATGCACGGCTGAAATTTAAATGCAGAATATTTTCTGTTATAAAGCAAAAAATTGAAGTAATAATATTGTTGTATTAAAATGTGGAATGGGCTTAAAGGTATCATAATAACCCCCCACACATACAAGTATAAATAGCGACAGATATAGATATAGCACAGTACATATATATCTATTATTTTGCCTATTTATTTTGTCTATTATTTGATTAATATCACATTGCTGGAAGTCTGTCTGATTCCTTTGATTCATTGTTCAGTTACTCTTTCTACTTTCTTGAGCCTAGGTTGCCACTTTGTTGAACATCGTTGGAAGCTTCCAGGTTCAAAATCTTTCAAGGGACATGGTTTTAGTTCCAAGAATTAGACTATTAAATTTTTTTACCGCTAGTATCTACTTTAACAATTTTTGTTTAAAGCCAAATACTGGTTGTGGTTTTACGGCATAAGTAATGTAAGGAATGTAGCGTAAAAATGTGTGAAAGGATGTTGATATAGGGTACTGAAGATCACGGATTCATGTGCGCAGGGTTGCATAACTGAGAAGTAGAATATTTATAATGGTCGTAAAGAAGTGTCTAGTCTGTACACTTGGTAAAGATATTTCTACTTTGTAGAGATAAGGTGAACGGCCAGTATGACTATTAAAAGCAAGGAAAGGAGTGTATATATAGGGGGAGTTAAGGAGGTTACATAAAGCTACCTGTAGAGGATGTACAGGAGATGTTAGGGAGTAGCGTGCTGGGTTGTTGATCCCAGGTGGAGGCAAACCACCCAGTACTTTTATAACTAAAGTAATCACAGTTTGTAAAGAATTCTGAAACTTTGCGGTTATGTCACAGCTGTTTTTACTTTTACGTACTTATCAGCGTATTATCATGATTTACAGATCGTCTTCAACCATTGGTGAATGTTTACCATGAAGGTTTTGTGTAAAAATTGTAAACAAACTTGCACACACTGCGTAAAGGTTCAGTTATACTCGAGCAATAACACACGTTCCAAACTTTCTTGTGCGTAACGTTTCTTTTGTTTTTCTTTAAAAATTTATAAACAAAGAAACTAAACTCATTGCGGTACTAATTACACGAGCCACGTGGACACTAGTGGGTATGAATAAATTCCTCTCGCCAATTCAGTTAAATTTCGCTACAAAAATATTCTCACTTATAAAGCACTAAATATATTTTTTAAACGGGTGCAATTTTTTTTATTCGTCATTTCGCATCTAAGTTTATTATTTGATAATCATAATTGGTAAAAACAAATTAAAAGTTACTTTTAGTTTGAAGTTTGCTTTAAATTCTAGGCTCCCACTATTATTGTTCATATCGTATGCACACAAGAATACACTAATTAGGCTACTGACCGACACCGAGTTAAACATATACTGAGCTTCTCACTCCAGTTGACATAAAAACTTCTTTAGCGTGCTTTTATGTTTAGATGTCTGACAGAAGGTCAATGGGAAATAAATATCTTTCTTAATTTTTGCTGTAAGTTTCGAGAGTCGATTAATATCCTTTAGAAAGGACAGACATCTAGTCTTGTGCATGAAATATCAAAAAATAAACTCTCTTGAAGCAAACAAATCAATCAAACAATGACGACATTCTTGGTTAGTCTATATATCCGCTGATAGTAAATTGTCTAGTCCGTAAACGACAATCGGTTGATAATCACTGTGACATCAGATTTTTATGGTTCGCTAAAAAACGAAATTAACCGAGATAATATTATTATATCTTTTAATTCCGCTAGGTTCTTTATATACAATTGTCCACGATGTATTTCTGTTTTATCTAGCAATGACAATTTATTACTTGTAGACGCGTTCATCTATCACATCAATAAGTATACGATGTATAAATATAATATAAACAGAGAGCGTATGTTTATTGCTCTGATAGATGAAGATTTTCCGAAAAGCGTTAGAAAATAACAACTTGACAATGGTATTTAAGGAGAAAATACAGTTTTGTCTATGGCCAATTGTTTATAAAATTTCAAAAAACAAGATTTAAGAAATTAATTGGAAAGGGATTTAAAATTTATTTGAAGTTTAATTTACCTATAAAATAAAAAAAATTCGTATGCTTAAACATTAGCGATGCTTCTGTAAGGCATGTTATCTGTTGTTAGAATTAAAAACTACTTTTATAAAATCTTACAATATTTATTGTCTTAATATACGTCTAAAGAGACACAATACCTAGTATAGATCTTGTTAAAATTGTAGTGAAATACATAAATGTGTACTGAACTACATGAAGGTGTAGAGAAGTAGATGAAAGTGTAGTCAAGTAGAGCACATAAAGATGTAGTGAAGTATATGAAGGTGTAGTGAAATACATAATGATATAAGTGAAATACATAATGGTGTAGCAGAGTACATAAAGCTGTGTTGAAGTATTTAAAGGTGTAATGAAGTACATAATGGTATATTGAAGTACATGAAGGTATAATAAAGTGCATAAATGCATATTAAAGTACAGAAAGTTTTAGTGCAGTACATAATAGTGTAATGATATACACAAAGGTATAATGAAGTACGTAAATGTGTAGTGAAGTACGAAGAAGCCTATTGAAATGCAGTACATAAAGGTGTTGTGACGTACAGAAATGTTGAGTGAAGTATATAATGGTGTAGTGAAGTACGTAAAAGTGTAGTGAAGTACGAAGAAGCCTATTGAAATGCAGTACATAAAGGTGTTGTGACGTACAGAAATGTTTAGTGAAGTATATAATGGTGTAGTGAAGTACGTAAAAGTGTAGTGAAGTACGTAAATGTGTAGTGAAGTACGAAGAAGTCTATTGAAATGCAGTACATAAAGGTGTTGTGACGTACAGAAATGTTTAGTGAAGTATATAATGGTGTAGTGAAGTACGTAAAAGTGTAGTGAAGTACGTAAATGTGTAGTGAAGTACGAAGAAGCCTATTGAAATGCAGTACATAAAGGTGTTGTGACGTACAGAAATGTTTAGTGAAGTATATAATGGTGTAGTGAAGTACGTAAAAGTGTAGTGAAGTACGTAAATATGTAGTGAAGTACGAAGAAGCCTATTGAAATGCAGTACATAAAGGTGTTGTGACGTACAGAAATGTTTAGTGAAGTATATAATGGTGTAGTGAAGTACGTAAAAGTGTAGTGAAGTACGTAAATATGTAGTGAAGTACGAAGAAGCCTATTGAAGTGCAGTACATAAAGGTGTTGTGACGTACAGAAATGTTTAGTGAAGTATATAATGGTGAAGTGAAGTACGTAAAAGTGTAGTGAAGTACGAATAAGCCTATTGAAATGCAGCACATAAAGGTGTTGTGACGTACAGAAATGTTGAGTGAAGTATATAATGGTGTAGTGAAGTACGTAAAAGTGTAGTGAAGTACGAAGAAGCCTATTGAAATGCAGTACATAAAGGTGTTGTGACGTACAGAAATGTTTAGTGAAGTATATAATGGTGTAGTGAAGTACTTAAAAGTGTAGTGAAGTACGTAAATATGTAGTGAAGTACGAAGAAGCCTATTGAAGTGCAGTACATAAAGGTGTTGTGACGTACAGAAATGTTTAGTGAAGTATATAATGGTGAAGTGAAGTACGTAAAAGTGTAGTGAAGTACGAATAAGCCTATTGAAATGCAGTACATAAAGGTGTTGTGACGTACAGAAATGTTTAGTGAAGTATATAATGGTGAAGTGAAGTACGTAAAAGTGTAGTGAAGTACGAATAAGCCTATTGAAATGCAGTACATAAAGGTGTTGTGACGTACAGAAATGTTTAGTGAAGTATATAATGGTGAAGTGAAGTACGTAAAAGTGTAGTGAAGTACGAAGAAGCCTATTGAAATGCAGTACATAAAGGTGTTGTGACGGACAGAAATGTTTAGTGAAGTATATAATGGGGAAGTGAAGTACGTAAAAGTGTAGTGAAGTACGAATAAGCCTATTGAAATGCAGTACATAAAGGTGTTGTGACGTACAGAAATGTTTAGTGAAGTATATAATGGTGAAGTGAAGTACGTAAAAGTGTAGTGAAGTACGAATAAGCCTATTGAAATGCAGTACATAAAGGTGTTGTGACGTACATAAATGTTTAGTGAAGTATATAATGGTGAAGTGAAGTACGTAAAAGTGTAGTGAAGTACGAATAAGCCTATTGAAATGCAGTACATAAAGGTGTTGTGACGTACAGAAATGTTGAGTGAAGTATATAATGGTGTAGTGAAGTACGTAAAAGTGTAGTGAAGTACGAAGAAGCCTATTGAAATGCAGTACATAAAGGTGTTGTGACGTACAGAAATGTTGAGTGAAGTATATAATGGTGTAGTGAAGTACGTAAAAGTGTAGTGAAGTACGAAGAAGCCTATTGAAATGCAGTACATAAAGGTGTTGTGACGTACATAAATGTTTAGTGAAGTATATAATGGTGTAGTGAAGTACTTAAAGGTGTTGTGAAGTACGTAAAGGTGCGGCGTATTTAAATACAATACATGTAGGTGTAGTGACTACATAGATGTGTATGAAGTGCTTTATCATAGGTCAAGGGCGAACAGAGAGATAACGTCAAAGTCCATTGGACAGAGAGGAAATATGTCGTCCATCCAGCAAGGCTTGTCGCAGCATATGCTGCTGGCTTTTTGGTACAAATTTCTCGCTTTTGGAAATAGGTTTGCAGGCGCCGCTGAAACATAAGAAAATGATTCAAAGATATGAACTACCTTACACGAAAGCGAGAGTTAGAAATGTTATCTAAAGCATTAAAACATTTTAGTTCCCTATACAGGTTGTTCGAAACGTCATATTTTGTACACATCTGGATGGAACTAATCAAAAGAGGTCACTTAGCTATGTGGAGAAATCAGAACGTGACACTGCTCCTGAGTAGTTCTGGGAAAGCGGTAGCAAGATTAGTTCGGAACGTTATATTTTGTACACATCTGGATGGAACTAATCAAAAGAGGTCACTTACCTATGTGGAGAAATCAGAACGTGACACTGCTCCTGAGTAGTTCTGGGAAAGCGGTAGCAAGCTTAGTTCGGAACGTTATATTTTGTACACATCTGGATGGAACTAATCAAAAGAGGTCACTTACCTATGTGGAGAAATCAGAACGTGACACTGCTCCTGAGTAGTTCTGGGAAAGCGGTAGCAAGATTAGTTCGGAACGTTATATTTTGTACACATCTGGATGGAACTAATCAAAAGAGGTCACTTAGCTATGTGGAGAAATCAGAACGTGTCACTGCTCCCGAGTAGTTCTGGGAAAGCGGTAGCAAGATTAGTTCGGAACGTTATATTTTGTACACATCTGGATGGAACTAATCAAAAGAGGTCACTTAGCTATGTGGAGAAATCAGAACGTGTCACTGACCCCGAGTAGTTCTGGGAAAGCGGTAGCAAGATTAGTTCGGAACGTTATATTTTGTACACATCTGGATGGAACTAATCAAAAGAGGTCACTTAGCTATGTGGAGAAATCAGAACGTGACACTGCTCCTGAGTAGTTCTGGGAAAGCGGTAGCAAGATTAGTTCGGAACGTTATATTTTGTACACATCTGGATGGAACTAATCAAAAGAGGTCACTTACCTATGTGGAGAAATCAGAACGTGTCACTGCTACCGAGTAGTTCTGGGAAAGCGGTAGCAAGCTTAGTTCGGAACGTTATATTTTGTACACATCTGGATGGAACTAATCAAAAGAGGTCACTTAGCTATGTGGAGAAATCAGAACGTGTCACTGCTCCTGAGTAGTTCTGGGAAAGCGGTAGCAAGCTTAGTTCGGAACAATCATTTAGTCCTAGAGACAGCCTTTAGAGCCGTCATATTAAGATATTCGTACTCTTACACGCCGGTACCAGGGAATCGTGACACCAAGCCGTCCATGCTTGGGACTGACAATAGTTTCCCACACTGCTTAAGTAAACGGTAGATAGGTTAGCCTTTTCAGTATGTCCCTAATGTGGGGCTCTTTGGGCGGACTTGGGCTGATGTCGACCACACTCTGTTTCTTTACACTGAGCACCATATCACTACTTATCAAAGTGAATGCGTCAAGGTTGCAGTCTATCGTCCCTCTAGATTTTTCATTTAAAGCTTAGAAACTACCAGTCGGTGACGGGTAAAACGCGTTACACAAATAACTGTACCAATTAGGGCAAACAAAGAAGTTGGTTAAGGAATAAGTGGTGCTTGAATAAGAGTCCGTACTGACAAAATGCTATAAAAATGGTGGGCGAAATTTACCACTATCAAAACCATACATTTGGCTGTTAATACAAACGCTAATTTGCATTTAGCTATAGGTTAACAGCTGTAACATTGTTTGTTGTATTGCCGCCAAGTAGCCGATAATTAGCGCAATTAGTTACTAATGGTTCGATTGAGGGCAGCACAGTACGGTCTCCTACTATTATCAGCTGTTCTCTACGTACTTGATTTTGCCGGTACTTTAAAATAAAAATAGCAAGTCAAGTAGGGAATCGAATAAGAGAAGGCAAGGGGTGCGTGTCGTAAGGGACCAGGCAGGAACAGGCCAGTGCTAGCGGTGACCAAGGGATCAATCTCCGATCTATCGGATTTACCCCAAAGGATCCAGCTACGGAGGTAACCCTTTCATGTTAATACAACGACACAAAAAGGTAAAGTTTTCAATATTTTAAATTTATAGATATAACTTTTATTATAAGTATGCACATCGACCACGGCACGAAGAAGTTTATTTGGGAAAATTTCTTTTGTGTGGTGGGGCTTTCTAAATTTTATTTTGGGGCATAACTGTGTTATTTAGTCTTCCTACGGCGTTGTGACACAGCTAAATATAAAATAATTGAGTGGGTTTAAATATTTAGAGAAAAAAGTTACGAAACAGAGAATCATAATAAAAGAAATACATTTTCATTAAGAATATGAATTTACATATGAGGAAAGTAAGAAATTATAATATTTTGTATGAATACAGTTCAGTGAGAGCGAAAATATCGTTGAATATTAGAAAAAAAATAACGAATCACTTATAAAATCGTTGTTGGATGGGACATTCGGACTATGAGAACAGAGATAAATAAATTAACGACAGCATTTTTGATCAATCGGTTAGTTTACACCTTTGTTTCGTATTTTCAAACCAAAATTACATCGAAACATAATGTAACATAATGCTATGACTTGGGATAGAAACTTGAGTTTTGTTCTGTTTGTTAAGGATAGAATTTTTCAGCAATAAGTTATATTGTTTTTACTTGTTTACGGGATTTTTACATATCCAATTGTAATTTGTTTTATAAATATCATTTATAGGACGACAGATAATTACCGTAAATGGATAAATTCAGGCCAGGATTACATTATGAGCTTAACTAATGAGATCAACGTACAGGTAACTTAAGTAGGCCCTAATGGCTACATAGGTCAACAAAGAAATATTTTTTTTTAGTTAGTTTTTATTAAAGAATTATAATTATTATAAATATTTATATACATATGACAGAACCACAATAATATGCGGCAAAATAGAAAGCGAAATGTCTTATTAAAATTAATTAATTAAGTATAATTAATAAAATAATATTTTAAAATACTGTATTAACATCAACAAGTTTCATCCACTACAAATTTTAAAAATGTATTTGAACTCGAGTAACTGAATAAAAGGTATTTTATTAATGATGGCAAATTTTATAATTTTTAAAGATATATATATATATATATATATATATATATATATATATATATTTATATTTATATATATATATATGTTAAATGTGGTGATATGTTTTCTTGTATTATAGTTAATAAATTAAAAATATTTCAAAAACAAGAATACTTTTAATGACTATATTTATTCAAAGCTTTTCGCCGATAAAATAGTACCAGCATCTTTAGGAAAATAATTATCTCTAGATAATTATTTTCCTGAAGATACTCTTACTATTTTATCGGCGAAAAGCTTTGAATAAATATATTCATTAAAAGTATTTTTGTTTTTGAAATATTTTTAATTTAATATATATATATATATATATATATATATATATATATATATATATATATATATATATATATATATATATAGGTAGAATGTGAACTAAAAGAAGGATTTGAAAAACGTTTACAAAGTATAATCTTATTACTTTGTGATGATTTATGATGTTATTACTGATGATGCTTCTTGCTGGCGACACCGAAACTAGTGTATGGACACTTTTCTACTTAGGATTGAGGCCTAGTATTTTAAGTGTCCTTGAAGGGGAAGATGAATTAGAAATGTGTTTAGTTACGTGTATTGTTGGAGTTGTTGGCGCTGTCTTCGCAAATGACGTTGATGAACTGCTTCAAGTCGTCGCCGCAGTACCGTCGTGGCCACATTACCGAAGCTAACGTGCTATAGGCCGAGCTGGATATAACCAATAACAGGCCCGGAAATACAAGTCTCCAATCTGAAACAAAGACATGTTTGTAGAACGTATTGACTTATTGATCGCCTTTTATGTCAACATCCTATTCTGTGTTCGACGAAAGCTTAAAGTTAAACCCCGCCTACACGTTTGGCACCTTCGTGGTAGACAATTTTCCGTTGCACCGACTTTATGAAGTTTTTATTATTAATTGTAAAAACTTTTTTCCATCACTAAGTGCAATAATTTTACCTTATGTGATGAGACACCTTTCGGTCACTTGGCCATTGTCGAATCACTGAATTAATTTTCTCTTATTTTCTGGTGTGGTTGTTCGGTCCGTGATGTTGGTATTTGTTGACGTCACGTCACATGTTTCTTTTTGACCCGTGTGTATAATGCTTTTGAATAGTACGTCGTCTGCATATGTTGTCTGTAGGTTCGTTAAATTGTTATGTATATTTTTATAAATGTGGTATTTTTCTAGTGAGTTTTGTTCTATTGGGTTATTATTTATTTCAAGTAGGGTTAGGTTATTTTCGTAATTTGTTATTTCATGTTTATGTGATATTAGGTGTGCTGCTACTTTTGATGCTTTTGTATTTTTATTTTTGAATGCTCTGTAATGTTCTTCAAATCTTATTTTAAATGATCTGGTTGTTTTTCCTATGTAAAATGCATTGCAGTCGTTACAAAATCGTGGAATTTTGTAAATACCAGATATGTTATGTTTTTCTGTATTTGTTTTGTGGTTTGTGTTATTAAGATATTTTATTATTTTGTTGTTTGGTTTGTATGTTGGAGTGTAGTGTTTTTTCTTTTATATATTTGTTATTTTTTCTATTTTGTTATTGGTGTATTTATATTTTAGGTAGATTTTTTTATGATTATTTTTGAGTTCAGGTTGTAGTGTTGTGTTGAGGTTAGGTTATATTTGTAAATTTATTGTATATGTTTGTTGTATCCATTTTCTATTGCTATTTTCGTAATGTTATCTACTTCTTCATTTAATATTTGTTTGTTATCTTGTGTGTATTTTATTGCTTAATTTATCAAGTTACTGTAAGTGTTAATTTTGTGTGTCCAGGAGTGGTTAAATTTGTTGTGTATTGTGGTGTTGATGGAAGTTGGTTTTCTGTGTACTGTAGTTTCTATTTTATTATTGTTTATATTTAATGTAATGTCAAGTTAGTTAATTGTTCTGTTTGTTTCTGTTTAGAAGGTGAATTGTATGTTTCGTTGTATGTTTTGTTATATGGGAAATGTGTGGTTTTTTGATGGCCTGTATGGCTAAGTTTGAATTGTAAATGTTTGGTTTGATGTATGGTTTAAGGAGTTCTATATATCGGTCTTCTAATTTTGTTCGTCTGGCTAATGTAAAATTTGTTATAGTCTAGGTAATTTTGTGTGTTATGATATTATTGTTATATTTTTAGTATTTTAGTTATTTTATCTATTTTGTATCTTCTGTATGTGAATATTGAGCATATTTTTGTTGTTTGTGGTTTATGTTTAGGTTGTTTTAACATAGCAGTAATTTAAATTCTAATTTATCTATTGTTTTTTATTGTATCCATTTTTTGGGATATTTGATATATTATTGTTTTTAGTTTTCTTCATCTTTTTAGTGGGATTTGTAGCATTCTGTAAGTTGTATGTAATGAGGGATGGCTAGAGTAGTTTGGTATTGTATTTATGGTTTGTGTATGTTTATTAAAAATTATTTGTATTTTTTCTATTGTTAGGTGTAGAGTGTTTATTTCACTATTTATCTCTTCTTCCATGGTGAATTTTATGTTAGGGTGTAGCTTGTTGATTTCTTCTAGGATGATATTATTTTTTGCTTTATTTTAAGAGATGTATAATCCATCGTAAAAAAATCGTATCCAATGTCGTTTTGGGTCGTGAGTGTTTATGGTTTGTATGATTATTTCATCAAAGTACTGGAGGTGAATTTCTGATATAATACTTGAGAGGGGGTGATCTCATTGCTAAGTTACCTATTTGTTTATGTAAGTATAAATAAATAAATAAATATATATATATATATATATATATATATATATATATATATATATATTTGAGCCAATTGTTATATATATATATATATATATATATATATATATATATATATATATTTATATGTACACATAGTCAGTTTACGGTATATTTAGGATATGTTTGAGTTGGGTTAGGATAGGTTAGGTTTTGTTAGGTCAAATAATGTTATGTTGGGTTAGTGTAATTTTCAGGTTACGCTATATTACGTGAAAATTAAATTTAACGTGTATATAAATTTATTACTTATTTATATATATTTAATATATTTAGACGTTATTTATAGTATTTGCCAAGTAAAATAGAAGTATTAACTTCAGTTTGGAACCTAAGTGTCACAAGTAGGTAAGTTAGATCACGTGAACAACCAGAAAAGCGTTTCTGCGATCACACTATTAAAGCATATGTTTCAGCTTCTGTTAATTACGTTTTGTTTAAGCAAGCGCCTTTTCCCTCAAAGTCGTGATCCTGCTTTACTGCTTGTTCCAGGGGATTTTATGCCTTTCGCGTAATCTTACCTATTTCCATGTATTATTTATCGTCCCTATTCGAAGCCCGGAGGGGTTGCAGTGAGCGAACAGCCCATCCCCACAGTGACGCAAATTTATGTCCCTACCTTTAATTCGTTCATTTTTCCAGATCCGTCGCAGAAGTCTCGTGACGTTAGCACAGTATTTTAATAGAACTTTATTTGATTAGTTTTTTAACTAATTTTATACAAGGAAAATTTGTTTAGCGAATTTATAAAAATCACTCTAAATAAAACTAAAAAAAAAAAATAATATATGTCATTGTAAATAAACAGATTTAAACATATTTGTACAAGTTTATCACAAAATAGAAATTTAGATATTAAGAATTTCTCGAAAATTAAATTAAGGATTTAAAATTACAACTAGTTTAAATAGGTTTAAAGTAAGTATTTTGTTAATGCTACACTAAAACGCGTTATGTATTGATAGCCTGAGGCAACATGATCCCAGATTCAATTAATATTGTTGATCCAAAACCTTTTTGGAATAATATTGTTCATATTCTTTTCCTAATATTGTTTTCTAAGCTAAAGCTAAAGTTGAAGTCATATATTCAACTTACCTGACATTTTCTATAAATAAAGTTGTATTTGATTGCCTTTGACACACAATAGTGTACTTTCCTATTACCAAACAGCAAGAGTCTCACTAATTGGATTTGTTCCGGCGGTTTCATTGTTTTGTTTAAACTGATAGTTCGTATTTGTTTAATTCCATCCAACTAAATGAATTACTCAATTAATTACTTTATACAAGTAGTCTCTTTGTATTCGCTCTAATCTCGGAACTGTACCTAAGCAGAGTCCAGCGTAACGAGAAAATAGGACGATTTGTTACTTTAGTAGAGTAAAAATGGATAATTTGGCTATTCTCTTACGAATTATACTCATCTACATAGACCTATACTGGTGGCTAACTCACAGAGTGCTTAAAAAATCTTGCTAAATCTTTGATTTTAATAAAGACTAATTTTTTGTCCCGTGACTGGCTCGCAACACTGAACAATACAATAACCCAATGCGAAACGCGTTTGCTGAAAAATATCAGGAAGCAGTGGTTTTTTCGCCAAGTGATATCAATAAATATCAAATTCTTCACTTTTAATGTGTTTTTTCGAGATGATTCGAATTTTACGTTTGGAATTTTTTAAATGCAAGTTTTGTGCAAATTCTTTCACTTAGGTTTGCCTCTTCAATTGTGAAACTGCAAATACTATTGCAGAAAAGTAATAGTATCCAGAGCTTCGCTCGGATATGACAGAATATTTATGGTAAGTTAAGTAAACTACAAAAATTTATTTATTATTACACAATATAAACACATTTTGTATATACAAAATAAATACATTTAACACGCAATACATCATATCGTACATGACTTCCACAACGTTTGGGTTACCTGTTGGTATTGGAGGAGTATTAGAAACACATTTTATTTACACAATTATATACATTAAACAAAAAGTTTGTCCGGCCCCGATCTTAATTTAATAAGGGTAACATAGGAACTCTTGGAGACACGTTGACGGGAATAGATTGTCCGCGGCTGAAAATCCCCACAAAATCAAAATCATTTAATGCAAGAAAAGGTTTATCAGATGTGGAAAATGTATTAGCTACTACGGCTGAATCCACAAGTTTTTCAAGGTTGAGACTGGTGCCAATTGATTTCCCTTGGCCCAAAACCCTAAAAATATTAAAAAAAGATAAAACATTCTTTTGAGAAAAAACGTTTGTCCGGTGGTGGGAACTCTAGGAGCCACTGGGGCAAAATCCCGAATTTTCTTAAGGTTGATAATGGTGTCATTAAATTTCTGTGGACAAAAACCCCAAAAAAGAAAAAAATCATGTTATTTCGTTCTTCCCAAAGAGTCACTAAGTTCCACCCTCCTCTAGTTCAGCTTTGTCAACATAAAATTGTGATGTAATTGCCTTTCCGATGTGTTGGGCAATACTCAACAAATAACTACAAACGTCTCGGTTTGTACGTAATCGGTTATTTATAACCGTTATCCCCGAAGCTTGTTCACCAATAGCTTGTTACATGCCTTTAGCAATAAAAGCAAGTGCACCAATGAAGCATTTAATCACTGTAATGCGTGCAGTTACCGTGTGACTAATTTACTGCCATCTCGAAGCAGTCTTAAGCATTGCTAGTTAAATGCACTCAAATTTACGAACTGGTGTAAAACGATAATTTTGCTTTAGAAGAGAATTGTTTAGTAGATAGTATAAGTCTCTATGGCTTCCAACAATCCAGACTTTATAGTAAGGCCTTTAGTAACTCTGTGTCGAACCATCGTTTATTCCAACAGGAAAACTGTTAACAACAATCCAGACTTTATAGTAAGGCCTTCGGACTCTTACTGTATGGCACCAAGGGTCGTCTAGGTATCCTAATAATGAGTTCAAGATGAGACTCTTCCCTAGTGTTCTGTCTTTAGTAACTCTGTGTCGAACCATCGTTTATTCCAACAGGAAAACTGTTAACAACAATCCAGACTTTATAGTAAGGCCTTCGGACTCTTACTGTATGGCACCAAGGGTCGTCTAGGTATCCTAATGATGAGTTCAAGAAGAGACTCTTCCCTAGTGTTCTGCCTTTAGTAACTCTGTGTCCAACCATCGTTTATTCCAACAGAAAAATTGTTAACAACAATCCAGACTTTATAGTAATTCCTTCGGACTTTTACTGTATGTCACCAAGGGTCGTCTAGGTATCCTAATGATGAGTTCAAGAAGAGACTCTTACCTAGTGTTCTGTCTTTAGTAACTCTGTGTCCAATCATCGCTTATTCCAACAGAAAAATTGTTAACAACAATCCAGACTTTATAGTAATTCCTTCGGACTTTTACTGTGTGGCACCAAGGGTCGTCTAGGTATCCTAATGATGAGTTTAAGAAGAGACTCTTCCCTAGTGTTCTGTCTTTAGTAACTCTGTGTCCAACCATCGTTTATTCCAACAGAAAAATTGTTAACAACAATCCAGACTTTATAGTAAGGCCTTCGGACTTTTACTGTATGACACCAAGGGTCTTCTAGGTATCCTAATGATGAGTTCAAGAAGAGACTCTTCCCTAGTGTTCTGTCTTTAGTAACTCTGTGTCCAACCATCGTTTATTCCAACAGAAAAATTGTTAACAACAATCCAGACTTTATAGTAAGGCCTTCGGACTTTTACTGTATGGCACCAAGGGTCGTCTAGGTATCCTAATGATGAGTTCAAGATGAGACTCTTCCCTAGTGTTCTGTCTTTAGTAACTCTGTGTCCAACCATCGTTTATTCCAACAGAAAAACTGTTAACAACAATCCAGACTTTACAGTAAGGCCTTCGGACTCTTACTGTGTGGCACCAAGGGTCGTCTAGGTATCCTAATAATGGGTTCAAGATGAGACTCTTCCCTAGTGTTCTGTCTTTAGTAACTCTGTGTCCAATCATCGTTTATTCCAACAGGAAAATTGTTAACAACAATCCAGACTTTACAGTAAGGCCTTCGGACTCTTACTGTGTGGCACCAAGGGTCGTCTAGGTATCCTAATAATGGGTTCAAGATGAGACTCTTCCCTAGTGTTCTGTCTTTAGTAACTCTGTGTCCAACCATCGTTTATTCCAACAGGAAAACTGTTAACAACAATCCAGACTTTACAGTAAGGCCTTCGGACTCTTACTGTGTGGCACCAAGGGTCGTCTAGGTATCCTAATAATGGGTTCAAGATGAGACTCTTCCCTAGTGTTCTGTCTTTAGTAACTCTGTGTCCAATCATCGTTTATTCCAACAGGAAAATTGTTAACAACAATCCAGACTTTATAGTAAGGCCTTCGGACTCTTACTGTGTGGTACCAAGGGTCGTCTAGGTATCCTAATAATGAGTTCAAGATGAGACTCTTCCCTAGTGTTCTGTCTTTAGTAACTCTGTGTCCAACCATCGTTTATTCCAACAGGAAAACGTTTAACAACAATCCAGACTTTACAGTAAGGCCTTCGGACTCTTACTGTGTGGCACCAAGGGTCGTCTAGGTATCCTAATAATGGGTTCAAGATGAGACTCTTCCCTAGTGTTCTGTCTTTAGTAACTCTGTGTCCAACCATCGTTTATTCCAACAGGAAAACTGTTAACAACAATCCAGACTTTACAGTAAGGCCTTCGGACTCTTACTGTGTGGCACCAAGGGTCGTCTAGGTATCCTAATAATGGGTTCAAGATGAGACTCTTAACTAGTGTTCTGTCTTTAGTAACTCTGTGTCCAATCATCGTTTATTCCAACAGGAAAACTGTTAACAACAATCCAGACTTTATAGTAAGGCCTTCGGACTCTTACTGTATGGCACCAAGGGACGTCTATGTATCCTAATGATGAGTTCAAGAAGAGACTCTTCCCTAGTGTTCTGTCTTTAGTAACTCTGTGTCCAACTATCGTTTATTCCAACAGGAAAACTGTTAACAACAATCCAGATTTTATAGTAAGGCCTTCGGACTCTTACTGTATGGCACCAAGGGACGTCTAGGTATCCTAATGATGAGTTCAAGAAGAGACTCTTCCCTAGTGTTCTGTCTTTAGTAATTCTGTGTCCAACCATCGTTTATTCCAACAGGAAAATTGTTAACAACAATCCAGACTTTATAGTAAGGCCTTCGGACTCTTACCGTGTGGCACCAAGGGACGTCTAGGTATCCTAATAATGGGTTCAAGAAGAGACTCTTCCCTAGTGTTCTGTCTTTAGTAACTCTGTGTCCAACCATCGTTTATTGCAACAGAAAAATTGTTAACAACAATCCAGATTTTATAGTAAGGCCTTCGGACTCTTACTGTGTGGCACCAAGGGTCGTCTAGGTATCCTAATGATGAGTTCAAGAAGAGACTCTTCCCTATTGTTCTGTCTTTAGTAACTTTGTGTCCAATCATCGTTTATTCCAACAGGAAAACTGTTAACAACAATCCAGACTTTATAGTAAGGCCTTCGGACTCTTACTGTGTGGTACCAAGGGTCGTCTAGGTATCCTAATAATGAGTTCAAGATGAGACTCTTCCCTAGTGTTCTGTCTTTAGTAACTCTGTGTCCAACCATCGTTTATTCCAACAGGAAAACGGTTAACAACAATCCAGACTTTATAGTAAGGCCTTCGGACACTTACTGTGTGGTACCAAGGGTCGTCTAGGTATCCTAATAATGAGTTCAAGATGAGACTCTTCCCTAGTGTTCTGCCTTTAGTAACTCTGTGTCCAACTATCGTTTATTCCAACAGGAAAATTGTTAACAACAATCCAGACTTTATATTAAGGCCTTCGGACTCTTACTGTGTGGCACCAAGGGTCGTCTAGGTATCCTAATAATGGGTTCAAGATGAGACTCTTCCCTAGTGTTCTGTCTTTAGTAACTCTGTGTCCAACCATCGTTTATTCCAACAGGAAAACTGTTAACAACAATCCAGACTTTATAGTAAGGCCTTCGGACACTTACTGTGTGGTACCAAGGGTCGTCTAGGTATCCTAATGATGAGTTCAAGAAGAGACTCTTCCCTAGTGTTCTGTCTTTAGTAATTCTGTGTCCAACCATCGTTTATTCCAACAGGAAAATTGTTAACAACAATCCAGACTTTATAGTAAGGCCTTCGGACTCCTTCTGTGTGGCACCAAGGGTCGTCTAGGTATCCTAATAATGGGTTCAAGATGAGACTCTTCCCTAGTGTTCTGTCTTTAGTAACTCTGTGTCCAACCATCGTTTATTCCAACAGGAAAACTGTTAACAACAATCCAGACTTTATAGTAAGGCCTTCGGACACTTACTGTGTGGTACCAAGGGTCGTCTAGGTATCCTAATGATGAGTTCAAGAAGAGACTCTTCCCTAGTGTTCTGTCTTTAGTAATTCTGTGTCCAACCATCGTTTATTCCAACAGGAAAATTGTTAACAACAATCCAGACTTTATAGTAAGGCCTTCGGACTCTTACTGTGTGGCACCAAGGGTCGTCTAGGTATCCTAATAATGGGTTCAAGATGAGACTCTTCCCTAGTGTTCTGTCTTTAGTAACTCTGTGTCCAACCATCGTTTATTCCAACAGGAAAACTGTTAACAACAATCCAGACTTTATAGTAAGGCCTTCGGACACTTACTGTGTGGTACCAAGGGTCGTCTAGGTATCCTAATAATGAGTTCAAGAAGAGACTCTTCCCTAGTGTTCTGTCTTTAGTAATTCTGTGTCCAACCATCGTTTATTCCAACAGGAAAACTGTTAACAACAATCCAGACTTTATAGTAAGGCCTTCGGACACTTACTGTGTGGTACCAAGGGTCGTCTAGGTATCCTAATAATGAGTTCAAGATGAGACTCTTCCCTAGTGTTCTGCCTTTAGTAACTCTGTGTCCAACTATCGTTTATTCCAACAGGAAAATTGTTAACAACAATCCAGACTTTATAGTAAGGCCTTCGGACTCCTTCTGTGTGGCACAAAGGGATCCTAGGTATCCTAATAATGAGTTCAAGATGAGACTATTCCATAGTGTCCTATCTATAGTAACCCTGTGATTGACAGTAGCATATTTCACCTATTAAATGTTAACACCAGTCCAGCCTTACAGTAAGTGCATTAGCCCACTATAAGCTAGTACCACAAGGATTGTAGAGCCAAGCCTTCCGTCTTGGATAGTTAGTCACCCGGATGAGTCACGAGTTTAAGGTTAGATTTATAAAGATGTGATTTTAAATACTGGACTATAGGTCCCCCAAACATAAGGCTCATCGTGTTGTTAGGGCGAAGAGGTTAAGAGCATGAGCCTAACTACCCTTCATCTACTCTCTTCATTCCCCCCCCCCAACGTTTTATCTTCTTAAACGCTTCACAAACACACGATCATTTCACTGAAGAATTTTTTAAAATTAACCTGTAATTCAGTCTTAGGCAACTAATCATACTTTCTTAATGGGTAATTGGCCGAATTCAGGGATTTGGCTATAAATAATGCACCCCTTCATTGTTTATAATGCAGTAAATTAATTCTTTTGTCTTTCCCATATTGCTAGATATAGCAGTGAGTCACATTTCCATGGCCTTAATACAAAGTAGATTTACTTGAAAAAGAGACAGTGTAACGCTACGTATAATTTCTCTTAATTGGTTTTAAACTTTTGAATTTCATGACCATCCAATAAGGTGGGTAAATAGTTCGCATCTAATCGCACTTGTAAATAATTCACTACCATCCCCCTTGCGTAACAGGAGATTCATGTTTCGCGGCATAGTTTAGTTTTGAAGTTTCTTCCTAAGAACTGTTTTATAAGAGATAATTTATTGCTCGAGCGTGCGCGCGTGTGAATATTTTTAAGTAAGAAAAAATACAGTTATGGTTAGATTAGGGCACTGGAGAAGGGAAAATGGTAGCAGGTAGCAGCTGTGACAAATTTTGTAATATTCCGATGAAACAACACGTCAAAACAGTCAGACCACAGTTGTTTAGAAAACATTACCTCAAAGATCATTTGAAGTTGAATTTAAGTGTATAAAAGTACAGTATACAGAATAAAACTAACCTAAAATAGGAGTATTAATTTGAAGATATAGCCTATCACCACTGATTTCCTTCAGCATACGGCAAAGTTCCTTTTGTCTTTGTTATCATTGGGTATTTTTCCCTTTCTTCCAATAGGATGAAGGAAAGAATGTGCATCCGTCATGCAATTTCCCCCCTCATATTGTCTACCAAAGCGTTTTATGTCGATAGTCTAACCCTTCCTATGTGCACAACCCCTCCTATCCTTCGTAGGTGATAGCAACTCATACTGGCTGGTCGCCTTGCTCAAAATTCTTTTTCCTGTAGTCCACTTATTGAATCACGATCCAAAAGTATATGTATTGCTCTGCAATGAATTTCGTTTGCATTCCCTACACTTAGACTGTAAAGGAAAATGTGGAAACATATATTAAGGAAGGGAGTAATCGTATATTAAGAATACACAAATTAAGAAAGACAAATTAACAAATAAATAACTGCACACGAACCCATAAAATAATATACTTTACATCTTACGCGTGTCAATCACATATGCCATCATCATCAGTCACACTAATGATGCAACCCTTGCATTTGTAAATTTGTAGTAGTCTCACTGATGATGCAACCCTTGCATTTGTAAATTTGTAGTAGTCTCACTAATGATGCAACCCTTGCATTTGTAAATTTGTAGTGTTCTCACTGATGATGCAACCCTTGCATTTGTAAATTTCTAGTAGTCTCACTGATGATGCAACCCTTGCATTTGTAAATTTCTAGTAGTCTCACTGACGATGCAATCCTTGCATCTGTAAATTTGTAATAGTCTCACTGATGATGCAATCCTTGCATTTGTAAATTTGTAGTAGTCTCACTAATGATGCAACCCTTGCATTTGTAAATTTGTAGTAGTCTCACTAATGATGCAACCCTTGTATTTGTAAATTTGTAGTAGTCTCACTAATGATGCAACCCTTGCATTTGTAAATTTGTAGTAGTCTCACTAATGATGCAACCCTTGCATTTGTAAATTTGTAGTAGTCTCACTAATGATGCAACCCTTGCATTTGTAAATTTGTAGTAGTCTCACTGATGATGCAACCCTTGCATTTGTAAATTTGTAGTAGTCTCACTAATGATGCAACCCTTGCATTTGTAAATTTGTAGTAGTCTCACTAATGATGCAACCCTTGCATTTGTAAATTTGTAGTAGTCTCACTAATGATGCAACCCTTGCATTTGTAAATTTGTAGTAGTCTCACTAATGATGCAACCCTTGCATTTGTAAATTTGTAGTAGTCTCACTAATGATGCAACCCTTGCATTTGTAAATTTGTAGTAGTCTCACTAATGATGCAACCCTTGCATTTGTAAATTTGTAGTAGTCTCACTAATGATGCAACCCTTGCATTCGTAAATTTGTAGTAGTCTCACTAATGATGCAACACTTGCATTTGTAAATTTGTAGTAGTCTCACTAATGATGCAACCCTTGCATTTGTAAATTTGTAGTAGTCTCACTAATGATGCAACCCTTGCATTTGTAAATTTGTAGTAGTCTCACTAATGATGCAACCCTTGCATTTGTAAATTTGTAGTAGTCTCACTAATGATGCAACCCTTGCATTTGTAAATTTGTAGTAGTCTCACTAATGATGCAACCCTTGCATTTGTAAATTTGTAGTAGTCTCACTAATGATGCAACCCTTGCATTTGTAAATTTGTAGTAGTCTCACTAATGATGCAACCCTTGCATTCGTAAATTTGTAGTAGTCTCACTAATGATGCAACACTTGCATTCGTAAATTTGTAGTAGTCTCACTAATGATGCAACCCTTGCATTTGTAAATTTGTAGTAGTCTCACTAATGATGCAACCCTTGCATTTGTAAATTTGTAGTAGTCTCACTAATGATGCAACCCTTGCATTTGTAAATTTGTAGTAGTCTCACTAATGATGCAACCCTTGCATTTGTAAATTTGTAGTAGTCTCACTAATGATGCAACCCTTGCATTTGTAAATTTGTAGTAGTCTCACTGATGATGCAATCCTTGCATTTGTAAATTTGTAGTAGTCTCACTGATGATGCAACCCTTGCATTTGTACATTTCTAGTAGTCTCACTGACGATGCAATCCTTGCATTTGTAAATTTGTAGTAGTCTCACTGATGATGCAATCCTTGCATTTGTAAATTTGTAGTAGTCTCACTAATGATGCAACCCTTGCATTTGTAAATTTGTAGTAGTCTCACTAATGATGCAACCCTTGCATTTGTAAATTTGTAGTTGTCTCACTGATGATGCAACCCTTGTATTTGTAAATTTGTAGTAGTCTCACTGATGATGCAACCCTTGCATTTGTAAATTTATAGTAGTCTCACTGATGGTGCAACCCTTGCATTTGTAAATTTGTAGTAGTCTCACTGATGATGCAACCCTTGCATTTGTAAATTTGTAGTAGTCTCACTGATGATGCAACCCTTGCATTTGTAAATTTGTAGTGGTCTCACTGATGATGATGATGATGACATAAGTAATCGAAACGCTTATGATACAGTATATTGTTTTGTGAGTTCGTGTGCAGTTATTTATTTGTTTATAACCTTAACTCACAAGGCAGTTCAATTGTTACTCAGAAACACAAATCTGAGAGCCATTTTGAGATTTTAAGACAACTATAGACTTCGATTTCTAAAGACAAGTGAGGGAAAAACAGTTTTCCATGTCTGTTCAGGTTCTGGTAACAGAATTTTAATGTCATATTTTAGCTGACAGCGCGCTCGTACATACCGCACTGTAGTAAAGTCATTAGACATTAGTATTAACATAGCGACATGAGGCAATATATCACCAAGCCCCAAGTTTATATCCAACAGCAGTTTGACAAATACGCTTCTGTTGCGTCATGAATGATTACCGTTGACAACGGCAAATGCTTTTTTAGTGAAATATCTAACGATGCAAAATTTTCCTCTGCATCGGACGGTTGTTTAATGTAAATGCCGATGTTTTCTTTGCGGTGTTGCCAGTTTGTTCGCGGCCAGCTAGACTGTAAGCACGTTAGTCATGTCATAACCTAGCGGTCAAGTCTCTAGACTGTAGCCAGAGCTACAAGATCGTAGTATACAGAATGGGAAATATGCAAAAGCTTCTCGCCTATCTCATCATGTGACGTCACGTGTCAACTGGATCCAGAGGCTAGGCTTCGGGTGATATTTTAGCAAGATCCACCTCTCACCATTTGCCTAAACGTCTCTCTAGTATGATTTTTCCTCGAAAATCTCTAAAAGTGTTTCTCTTGACTTCAATTCTGGGAACACGGTTTTTCCAGCAGTGTTTTCATTGATCAAGAGAAACACAGATCAAACTGTCATTTTCATCGGCACATATTATGATGTAGGTGGTTTAAATGTTTTCACCGCCCGGTTTTTTCACTTACTCTTCTATTGACTTGCGTCAGGGCGTAATGACATGCATATCGACGTTGCTGACGCTATAGATGTGAGCTGTTCATTATTTTAGAAAGCTTATAAACTTTTTCGAAGTGTATGCAAAAGTCAATGTATTTCCAATAATTTTGAAACGAGCCTCAATTTCTTTCCAGTATTCGTCTTAGGCTTGAATGATTAGTTTTTATAAATCCTTGTCCTATACAAACTGGGCTACCTTCAGAACTTTTTGGACGTCTTCTGATTCTTCACAAAGGATTTAAGAAGTTTCTAGCCTCCCTGTCCGGACACATCCTCTTCATGTAAACGTTCGCTTTCGAGGGCACTCTTCTCGAAAGAAGAGCCCTCGAGAAGAGGAGCTCGCTTGCGGAGCTGACGCTCTCTTCCGAGTCTACTGAGAAGTCGTACTACCAAACATTATTCAGCTTCTTCACTGTGGACGAAGAACGGCGATAACAGAAGTTATTTTCCCTCAATGTAAAATATCCTCGATACAAAGTTATTTTTGTATAAATCCAAATTAGTCATCTAAAATTTTCCTTTTACCTGCACATATTGTTATACCACCCATAAAACCGATCCAATTACCGATAAATGAAATTACTGTAGATTGTAACGTAATTTTGTAAGGCAATGTTGTAGAGGTAATTTTTTTAAACCAATTACCGACTAACAGTTTCTAAGAAAGCTTGGCAACTAATATTATAGAACGCAAACTGTTAGCAACTAAAACGGATTTCTGGAGAAAATCAGCAAAAACACTGAGAAAGCGTAAGGCGTGAAGTAGTAACGCATGGAAGTTTAATTCAAATACATGTACGACTTTTAGCAGCGGCTACTAATCTAGGACACACAAATATAAGCCTACGAAGGACAACAGGTTCCTTTGAAGGGTACTACACCCAGGCTGTGTCGTGGAAGGCGTTAACATAGCGAAATGTAAGAAAATAGGAAGGGGTTAGGATTGCGCTGTTATGCTATAGCAATAGATTAAAATCTGTTATTTGTCATATGAGTAATTAAAAAGATTTGCATTATCAGTTTTCAAGGTTAAATTAAATAATTTTTGTAATTTCTTTGAATAGAGGATGTAAGAACTAGTTTAGGTAAAAATTAACAAAGTTGTGCGAAAATGCCATATAAGACGCTGACCAATTTTTTTTTGGCATTACAAAAAAAAACGTTATTACATTTGTTTTGAGTTTTTTGTTCGCAATTTTTATTAGATTTCTACTAAATTCTTCCTTTTTTCTGGTCTCTGACATAAGGGCCTTTTAGAATTAACCGCGCTTCAGGAAGTCTTTAGATCTGGATAAAATCTGATTTTTGCTCAATTCCTTCTATTAGATCATACTCTCTCTATATATACCCAGTTGAAGATTTTAGTCATTAATAAAATACTTTTTATTTAATCACTAGAGTTCAAATACATTTTTGTAAACTTGTAGTGGATAACTATTGATGTTAATACAGTTTTTTCAAATATTACTTTATCCAACGCCCGTCTGTGGCAGTTGGGCCATTTGACTCCGAGCCTCCCAGTACCGAGCAGTGATGTCGTCAAGAGCATGTTAGAGTTTGGAGCAGGTGAGCAGGTGACTTGCCACCATAACTTCCGTGGAACAGAGTGGACACACGTCCGATTCGGCTATGCCAAGCCGGTGTAGGTGAGCCTGCAGATAGTCGTGACCGGTTTCCAGGCGGAACCTTGCATCAGCTTCACTTCTCTCCAGATCAGGTATGTGGCCAGGGATCGCTAGGTTTGACCATATTTTGCCCGTGGATGTGTTTCTAAGTAGGTTTGTAGCGAGCCTGGATATGGTAGAGTCAATTTGGAATTTTGCTGCTTCAAAGGTTTGGAGAGTTTCAGGTTGCTCCTTCTCTTCTCCTTTTTTGGCCATTTCATTCGCCTTCTCGTTTCCTGGAAGGCCCACGTGGTTGGGGACTCACTGTAGGCTGACGTTCCAGCCCCTGCTAATAAGGCTGGCTAATTTCTTGCGGCAGTTCGAGGTGTTCAGGCTTTCAGTGGGTTTGTTGTTGCTGAGGGCAGAGATTGTAGCCTGTGAGTCTATAAGAAACACAATACTGTTTGGTTGTAAGTTTAGCACCTCCATACTATTGACCGCCTCAGTGACGGCACATATTTCTCCCTCGAAGTTACTAGAGTTCCTGCCAACATCTGAAGATTGCTGGAAAAACCCGCAGTAGGATCCTGGCCCAGCAGAATTAGTCTAGATATGTACGAACCGTCTGTATAGACATGAAGCCACTCGTTAATCGGACAAAGATTATGTATGGTTTCGAGAGCGTTTTTTCAAATATTATCTCATTAACTAATGTTATTGAATTAGTTATAGTTTTTATGTGTGGAGAAAAACTTTCAAAAAAGCAGTAAGTTATGCTGTATAGTTATTTGTTTCATTTTGTTAAAATAAGTGACAACATATGATTTTACAAAACAGCTGATTTCATGTTGTAGGTTATGTGGTAGAACAGCTGTTTTAACGCATAGGTTATGTTACTCTATTTATATTAATTGTAATTATTTAATAAAAAGTTACTAAAAAGAAATTTTTCTTTGTTGACCTACAAAGTATTTTTGTATGTATTTCAAGTATTGACTTGAATTTTTTTTGTTTATACTATTTTGTATCCTGTTAAAGTCATCTGTCGATTTTTACTATAAATGCATTGATGTTTGTGTTCTGCAGACGGCAGAAAGTGCGTTACGACTGTGGGACAGAAGCTTTAAACTCATATTTGGTTTACTTTTTATTTTTAAATGTACAGCTATATTAAAAACGGACGGTTCAGAGGAAAATGCGTTAACAATGTTTGGACATGTATAACCGGGATGTCAGGGCAGGTATGATGCGGTTCAAGTCGGGTAAATGTACGTCCAGTCAGATATCATCTGTTCCGGCTTGTTGCACTGGAAATTGCTGTGACGTCAAAAGACTGCCCTTAAAAGTATAAATCTATTACAGTCTAGTTTGTATTTTGTTGCAATATACTGTATAAATCTTATTTTTGTTGTAATAGGACCATCTGACGAAGTGGCGGGTACAATGTTTCCTTCTGCTAGTTCACACTCAAATTTTCAATCGTGAATAAAATACTTGTTATCCCCCCATTCAAGTTCGAATGCATTTTTGTAAACTTTTAGTCGATGACACTTTATATTAATACAGCCTTTTCAAATAATAATTTATTATAAATTTATTGAATTAACTTTAGTTTTTAATGGGAGATAAAAGTTTTACAAAAAGAGCAATCTATGCAATATAGTTATTTCGTCCCATTTGGCTTAAAATAAGTGATAACATATGATTTCATAAAACAGCTGACTTTGTGTTATAAGCTATGTCTTAGAACAGTTGTTTTAACGCATAGGTTTTGTAACTCTATTTATAATAATTGTAATTATTTAATAAAAAGTAACTAAAGAAACTTGTGTTTGATTTAAGTAGGAATTTATTTTAAAAACATTTCGTTTATATTACTTGTAATTGCTAACTGTAAACAAGAAGTCTTTTTAATCCCTTTAAAACACATGCTGCGACCCCACAAATGCATCTGGGAAGTCATATTACAACGTTAACAATCAGGACGTTATATTTACTATATTCGGTATTATTTAGGCTAAGATTGTTCTTCAGTGTACTAGGCCTAACGAACGAACCCATAATCTTTTGCTTACGTAAGCTAAGTGACGTGAAAATTAATAAGAATTCAAAGAAAATGAAGGAAGAAATATGTTGACGGAGGGTAGATGTTTCGTCTAAGAATTCCAAAAAAGCTTATATGTTTGAGTATTATATGCAGTCCAGTGTGAAATCACGCCTCCACAAATCCAATCTTAAACTGGGGACTCCCGTCCAGGTGGTGGCTGGCATCAGAGTGAAGATTGAGTAGGGCGGATTTTATGCCACTATCCATAGTCTTCAGTCTGAAATATCCCAAGGGCTTACTGGTGTAGGTATTTTTCCAACTGGAGTAGGGCCTTTGCCCACTTACTTGACGGCCAGACTCGAGACTTGGTTCCAACCCTATTGATCTGCTTATGAAGTAGTAGTTTTGACGTGAAAGGTTTTCCTTTTCAGCACAGTATTGCTACTTAATATTCAGCGTAGAAGAAGCTTATTATACTTGCTGTCGTGCCAGACATTCAGAAAGTTTTGTCGTTACAGGGCAAATAATCGATTGTAGACAGACGTATATATAACGACCGGGGGGAATTAAAATTATTTACGCAACATTCTACGGTAAAGATGAGGGTCTCTTTGACGGCGTGTGTTAAATAGGGCAGAAACTTTAGCAGCATACGTTACACAACTTGGCAACCGTTGCGAGCAAGTTTAACCCAAGTTCGTTCCATTGATTTACATAGATTGAGCACCATACTGTTCGTCTAAATTTATACGAAACTTTTATAAAAAAATATTCTCTCAGGAAATCCCGTTTTTATTTGAAAAATCATACTAAATATATAAAATTTAAAAGTTTAAAATATCATACAATTTATAAAAGAATATACAGCTATTTTTTCATTTATAGGACGTCATAGCTAGTGATACATTAGAAGAGCACTAAAGGAGTTATGAGTTTTCAGTTGTAAAGTGTTAAACGAATGTTAAGTTTAAGATTTTAAATCGAAATCACTTTACTCGGATATAATTTGGCCGAACAAATGTAAGCATTTGATAACCACAATCATTCTGCCTATCCTTTATAGTTGGATATTTGAAATTATTATTTTTGAAAGACGAAAACCAAAATCAGTTATAATTGCATAAGCTCAATTAGTAGTTCTAAGATAAGTTTCATATAATTAAAAATAAATGTAACAAAATCAAATTAAATTAGTTGTAAACACATAAAACAAACTTAGAACTACAGACTTGAACATAAACACCTAACCTAAAATATAAATAGTAAAATTATATTAAAAGTGAAGAATTAAATAAAAGTAATCTAACCTATTCTAGTTAAAACTAAACAAAAAGGGTTATAAATTTTATTAAACTAATTAAGGTGGCGAAGGAAGGCGATGCCACGATTGATGGCCGTGACATCATCTTCTAAAACTACTTATTAACTGTAATTTTTCAGACATTCTTTAAACATTTTTTTATTGTATTACCTTTAGTGATGTTCGATAAACAGAGTTACACATAAAGTTAGTTGGCTCGATATGTAAAACTGAATCCTTTCTAATGTCAGCAGATGACAAGCTACGCGCTTGTCAGTTGACTGCTATCATGTTTGCCAAGTGACACTTGATATTGCCCCAGGCCATTGTGTGCTGTCATCTCTCCCAATTTGTATTTACCGACCGGGTAAACGGACTTGCATATTC